>OY101440.1:8253007-8900054 GCA_956483585.1 Gymnocheta viridis
TAATGCTGTCGACATCGTGGAAGAACCAGTAAATTAAAAAAAAGATTTTTATAGTCAAACAGTTGTTTAATTATAGATAAAAAAATTAAACTACATAATATTATGTATGTATGTATGTATATGTATTTGAAAATTTGAATATTTTTCTTTGATAAGATAAATTGAATTACGCACTAATTGTTTTATTAACATCAACATCAAGTTGAAGATGATTTTTAATTTAAATGTCGCGATTTAAAAAAAAAATGTGACAATCTCATGAAAGATCAAATTTAAAAATGCATAATTATATTTAAAAAAAAATTTAATTAATGAGGCTGCGTTTATACGAGTCATGTCTTATTGACATGATTGCTACTTTGGGGCGAGAGAGAGAGACGAGGGGAAAAGAAACGAGTACTCAGATGCATGTACTGTCGATACATTTTGTTTTCTCATTCGTGAATTTCATTTCGCGCATTTACGTTAAACGTAATACACATTGGGAAGGGGATGATAATTCACAAGTTAATTTAAATTAAGACTTAACGCTGTCGCCTGTCTGTCTACCCTATTTCTATCCTTTTGATCTACTTTTTCACAAAGTATCTAGAAGAATTTGAACCGGCGAACATTCTTGCGGCTCGTACTAAAAAATGTCCAGCCGGCTCGGCTTCTTTTTCTAGTAACAAATACTTATTCAGGTAGACCTCACTTAACCTGTCCTTCCTTGAACAAGGCCTCGGTATAATACAGTTCATATTTTGGGACATGTTGTTTGTGAACACGAAAAAAACTCGGTTTTACACGGTTTCTATAAACAGATTTTCATTCATGTCCATACATACATATGTATATACTTTTTTAAGCCTGGTACATCTTGAGAACAGCGAACAATAATACTCGTAGCAGTATTTTTAAAGAAGAAAAATTATGACAATATGCAATGATGGAGAATATATACGAGTATTATGATGAAATATTTTTATGGTAAGAGGTTTGAGACTTTTCAAGAATATGGTTTAAGGTCTAGTGATGATTTGGCATAAGCACCAATAAAATGGATGTATATTGACTAACTGAAGCCCAAGGCGAATTCATAACAGGTGGTCTAAACAGCTCAGCTGATTATTTTTTGCTCCTTGTATCTCCTTGCATTTTGATTTGTTTTGTTTGTCAAAATTTGTTTATGTTTGATTTATATATGTATGTATAGTGTTTGACGTTGATTTTGACAAAGAAAGCAGGTATTTTTTAAAGCGAATTGAGCCGAGTCAAGCCATAAATAACAAAGAGAAAACTTTTAGTTAGTTGTTAATTTTATTAAATAATTGAATGTTATGTTTTTTTATATGCACAAATATTAAATATATACATACATACATATGTATAATTATTTTAAATTAAAATCGAATAAATTATGAAATATATGGCTGAAATTAGAATATTTCAAAACGTGAAACGTAACCCTTCTTTTTGCACTGATTTCTTGTATCGCTTAACACGGTTTTGGTTAACATGATATCCCTTGTGTTAAACGAGGTCTACCTATGTGTATAAAAATTCCTCAATCCAGTTCTTATATAATGATTGTATTCATAAACAAATTGTGTTTCGTGTACAAATAAATTTATGCAAATATGACGGTTTTTTCTCTTCGTTTTGTTTGACTTTTTGTCTATTACCAAATAACATAAAATTTGGGCGTAGTTTCTTGTAAACTTTTAGCAAATCCAGTGACATTTTAATTAAAAAAATAAATAAAAAATTCAACTAAATATGTAGACACATTTTCTTTTTTGTTTTAGGTTGATATTGACAGCAACCGAACTGCAGTCACGTGGTTGCCAGAAAATCACTCAAAATTAACTTAAATATCGTAATATAATTTTCAGCAAACTTATCCATAATCGACCCATTAAATCTTTGAAAAAAAATTGTTGCTGTGTTAAGCGCTTATGCAGGTTATATTAATTTTTATCTTTGAGATTAATTTTCTGTTTGTTTTATTTTTATGTCACAAAATTCATATGAAAAGTTAATTGAACTTTTTTGTAGTATTTGATAAACAATAATTCGGAAATCCTAAACGAGTTGTACTCACTTGTAGTAATTAGGAATATACATATACAGCACTTGAATAAAAAAGAAAAGATAAATATAAAATACCACCACTGTTATCAAAATGTGAGCAAACAAAGTACAATATAATTATCTAGTACGAGTACAAAGAGTTGTGTTTAATTTCATTTAAATTATGACTTTCAAGTTTATTTAATATTTGTTTTTCAGGGAATATGATATAATTCCAGGAAAATATTTTCAGCAGATATTTTAATGTGCATAAAGACAAACAACGAATGAGAAGTTTATTGTTCAAGAGAAATTTAGTTGCCCTAACTTCTTGAAAACCTAAATAGTAATTACTTTTTGTTTATTTGTTTAACAAATAAAAACCAATCAAGAGAAATTCATAATAAATTTAATTAGTAATTTTAATTTTCTGTAAAATTTCAATGTAAGAATTCCTGGATATTCATATTACCATTTGAATTGTGCGATTTCCTAATTAAAATTCAATAAAAGTAAATTTTTTTGTGGGATGTAAGTTAATTGCTAGGCGGAAGTTTCGTTGGTTGCTTATGACAACTTATCGAAAAACCGACAGAAAAAATTATAAAACATTATACCTCGTTTTAATGTTTTTACTGTTCTTTAGTCTTCAGTCATAACGAGAATTAGCCATCCCTTTCGTCATCAATCTGCCACGGATTCAAATCATTTGGAATCCAATTTATTTTTTCTTTTGCATTATTTCCATGACTACGAAGTATTGCGTCACACTGAAAAAGACGCCATTCTTTTTGAACCCATTATCTTACTAGCTGCCTCACCAAATATGTACAGTGCCGGTCAAAAAATTAGCACCAATTACAAAAAATAACACATTTGGAATGGCCAACAGAAAAGGGGAGAAATGTTCTTTGGCCAGATCAGTCTGTTAAACATGGTGGTCCTAGCATTATGGTATGAGAGTGCTTTTCTTACTATGATGTTGGAGCCATATACTGGATCAGAACAGTCATGAATAAGACAGTTTACGTTAATATCATCCAGTAAGTAATGCTATCCTTCTGAGGAAATGCCGCTGGTATGGGTCTTCCAGCAAGAGGAACACGCAAAAAAGTGGTTTTTAAATAATGAAGTAAACGTGATGGAGTGGTTCGCTCAGTCCCCAAATCTTAATCCAATTGATAATTTATGGAAAGATATACAGAAGCGAATGTCTCAAATACAGCCAACTAGCAAGGAAGCCCTTTGGACGGCTGTTCAACAAATCTGGAACTTAATTTCGAAAGAAAGATGCCAAAATCTCGTGAATTTCATGCAAAAACGTTGTGCAGAGGCTATTACCAATAATGAGCGCCCAACAAAATAAAAATTTTAATATCTTAAGACATCATAAATACAGTGAATTCAAAATCTTTAATTCATTTTAATTTATTATAGTTTAACAGCCGTATTCATAAAAGTTTCAAACAGTATTTCAAATTCTGTTTGAGCAACATTCACTAAAATTGTATTCATAATATGATTTTATGCGTAAAAAAGCGAATTTTAAAATTGGTTGCACCCATATTTAACCAATTTTGCTTCGTATTTATTTACATTTTTAACTTTGTCCAATGTAGTGGTCATATTAAAATAATTTTGAAAAACATAAAATAAACAAATGTTCTTTCTAGAAAATGTGTCTACTTACAATATCCTCCTCATTCCAGTTTTCCGAACGTTTGCGCTTGCAAATTCTTTTTTTACTTTATTTATAAACAATCAAAACAGCAATTGTAGTATACAAAGTTGATTAGTGCTGTATAAACAGTTAACACAAATAAAATAAAACTGGTTACTATAGTGCTTTTAAATCTGCAATACAAAAATCGCGTAAACAGATTCGCTGTTAAATTTTTTCTTTTTTTCTTATTAAATACTAGTTGGAATACATTTTTTACTTTATAAAAACAATATATTTCCGAAAAGGTACAAATAAACAAATATAGATACGAGTACTTGTGAATTAATAATCGTTGTTTTGCAGAACTAATATACAAGTGACAAATAAGGAATATAGTGCTGCCACGATCTTATTAGCAAAACAAGTCAATTGATTTTTAGTTAAATTGCTGATTATGAATACCAATTTATAAAAAACGTTTTGTAATCTTGAAATGTTTTTTAACTAATATTCATTTGAAACCTCAATTATATTTTTTTATGAATACGGCTGTAAGTGTTTAATTTAAGTACTGAATGAACTATGGTGCTATTTTATTAACTGAGTATTTCTTAAGTTTTTTCAACTAATTTTCAATAAAAAAAACAAAATTAACGTTGTTTTTACTTAATATTGTTACACAGTCTTATAAGCATCTTACGACACATTTTCAATAAAACAAGTTTAACGTATTTAAAAATATATGACGAAGAACATTTTCTTTACCATGGTGCTATTTTTTTTGACAGCAGCTTTACATGCGTTTAATTCTGTTTTTACGCCATATTTTTACGCGAATTTTGTTTAACGCGATTCCAAACAAATATTTCATTCTGTTTTTACGCGATTTGATTTAACACCGTCTACAAATGCGGAAAATGCGTGGAAGAAACTTTCTATTATGGACTGTATCAAACGTGCTGGATTAACGCTATCAGAATAAAAAAAGATTACGTTAAAAAAAGCAATAGCGCAAGATGTTGGAGCAGAAGTCTTTGATGATTTATCGTATGCAGATATTGACGAGATATTTGATACCAAAGAAATTAGTGATGATGACGAAGACCCTCACAGCATCTCCAATTGGCAGCTAAATTGGACGATAATTTTCGCAAAAATGATCTTAATGAAGAAAGAGTCCTGAAATTTCAACTGGAAGTCAACGATTGATAACGAATTTTGTGACTAAAATCTCTGAACCTTCAACACCAATTTTTAAATTAACTTTTTTTATATTATTTTTTTTCTCTACCATAAAATTTGTATATGAAACAACAGGATTTTTAATTTCATATTTATCTTATTTTACCTGATATTTAATATGCTCGTGAAACCAATATCGTCCTTTTATATGGATACTCTATCTTTTTTAACACAATTTTTTTATGAGAGTTTTCGAGAAACATCAGAATTAGATGTACATATATGGAAAACATGTTAAAAAGTGCACAAAGAAAAAGTAAATTTTTGGTAACAGAATTTTCATGAAACTATATACAACTTTATTTCTTTACCAAATATACAAAAAGCGACATCACAGAAAATAAAAATAAAATTTTATTGAACATACAGCTTTTCGATTATTGCAACTCACACATTTTTTACACATTGTTGACTTAGTTAACACAAATATTATAAAAAAAACTCCTTAGTTATCGCAACTTTGCACTCACATTGTTATCTTTTAATTATTTAAACATATTATTTTCATTAAAAACTGGATTCGAAAACCGTGTTAACGGTTTTTTGCTTAAAAAAAATTAACCAGTTTTTGGTGCCGGTTTACCGGCTTGCCGAAAATACTTTTAATTTTTTTTTAAATAGCTTCTCGATTTAGTGTGATTATATGAAAAACATAAGAGACAATATAAGTAGAGGAGTTAGAGATGTGTGTGATTTTTGTAAGTTGCGTATTCCCTCTTCATTGAATATTAATGAAGTTGGAATAAAATCTGCCCAAGTGGATAACTCGGGTTCTGCTTAGGTGTGTTACGGCACCGGAAATGGGAACATGTTCCCCCAGCAAGTAATCAAATTTGGATTTCCTGTCTTTTCTAATCATAAAAATTGATAAAAATCATGTTCGTTCTCTGATGAAGTCTGATAGTACTCGAACGTCAAGCCCACTAAAAGTATATTCATTAACAACTAAATACATAAGTACCAAGCAAAAACTTTGATGGGAAAGTAATAAGTTGAAATAATAATAAACATATTTGCACTACTTCTACTCATTACTTCAAGGAGTTGTCATTGGAGGCAAGTATTTACGATTTTAGCTTACAAATAACGATGCCAATATATTGAACTCATTGAATACATAAGACAGAATAAAAATTAAGTGCCTTCGTAGAATATTAAGTATTAACTCTTTCTTTTTAAGTTATTATTGTATTTGATGTCACTGCCACAAATATTTTATTACGCGCTAAAAACTAATAAAAACCGATTTACAGTTTTCTTCACAAAACTGTATTCGCAAGTGGAAAAAGGGTATTTGAATAATAATTTGGAAACCGGTTTCTCGAAAAAGTCGGGGTTTTAATACTCTAATTATTACAATTCGTTTCGGAAACAAGTGTTTTTTTGGTGACACATTATTTGCATTTAAAAATATTCCTATTATGATATATTTTATCAAATAAATATTTCATTAAATTGATATAACTGCGTCCCGAAGTTATTTTCAAGTATCTCTGAAAAATTATTCTTTGGGAAATTGAGTCCAAAGTTTCAACGTTATATAAAAAAATTATTAGATGATCCGATTTTGCACTACTTCCGAATTTACACACGTCCGATTTGACTCGTCGAGTGTTGAGTTTATAAGAGAAGCAGTCTTATCTATTTCTTTTTTTATTTTGTGATATACATACATACGTGAAAGTAACGATAAATTCTTAAATCGGATAGATAAATAGGTATATTGAGGAAAACAAGAATTTGTCATTCATGTAGTTGGCCCGGTTTCTGCAACGACTGCACTATTCAGCATGAAATTATGACACACGTACACTATTCCACACACCGCTGTATGTCAAGAGCCACCTCTAAACTTTCGCCAAAATTATGAATGAAATCACAACATATTTGCGAAACGAACGATGATCAACCAACTGAATGACTTAAACTGTGTTAAGACGTTTACCCCTCCATAATCAGTTTCAATGTATTTTTAAGTAATATTTGGGACAATCAGTGCATATAAAATACTAATTAGACAAACAAAAAGACAAAGTTTGCTAAAATGGCGTAAAAAAAATCTTTATAAACATTTATTACGCTATAATTAACTTAAAAACACCAAAGTTATTAAACTAAGTTCTAACACAAATAATAACTTTAGTATCTACAAGCAAACTAAAATAATACTAGCACTCATGTGTTGCACTTAAAGTTCAAGAAACGACACTAAATCACTTTAAGCCGCATGTGGTAAAGTTTTACATACATACATATATAGTCAACATATTTTTATATAGGACCCCACCAAAAGTTTACAAGAAACCACACCACTCTGTTTCACACCACATACACTGTTTTTTACTTTCTAACAGCGTTGCCAATTTAGCGCGTTTCGCGTTAGATTTAGCGTGTTTTAACTAGGCCAAACGCGCTGTTTTTCGTTTTAGTGCGTTTAATAAAAAACGCGCTGAATTTGTGCGTTTTTAGTATTTAATAAATTCAAATGAATTCTATAACAATTCGAAGTATTACTTGCAATCGGTTTTGTGGCCAGAACATGAGCCAGGTGGTGTAATTTTTTATTGATGACAATCAATCTTAACTCTACTTTTCTAACTTATTTTTATAATATTATAAAGTTCCTTATTGATGCTTTTAATCAATGAAAATATTAACCCTTTCTTTATAATACTTATCAAAAGTTTATAATAGTCTTATTAAACAATTTTGTATGTAAATCTGTTTCGTAAGCCTTTAATAAACATTTTATAATTGATAATGAATAAGGCCCTAAACGTTTAATATTAAACAAGACAAAACTCAGCTATTGATTTAATGTTTTTAACGTTACCACGTATAGTTTTATGTAACGCTTAAAACATTAAAATTTTTATAAATATACCAAAAGAAAAATTTTTAATTTTGCTGTCGTTTTAAGCTTTCTATATGTTGTTAATAGTTGTAAGTATCTACTTTTTGTACCTGAATGAATTTAAAAACAAACAGCTAGACTTTCATCAAAACTTAATTTAGTGCGTTTGGGAATGGCGCGTTTTGGTTATGAATATCTGTTAACGCCATGATTTAGCGCGTTTCGAGAAGATGAATAGCGCGTTTTGGATATAAAAAGTTGACAATGCTGCTTTCTAAGACGATTAACAGTGGTGTTCAGTGATACCAACTCAGTTGTTTTACCACTAAATTTAGTGGTTTTTATTTTTGGTTAGTGGGAAAAAATTATTTTTAGTAGTTTTTGTCAGTTAATAATTATTTGTATACAAACATATAACCGATTTCTTATTATTTATGCTAATCAAAACGTAGATGTCATTTAATCACGGTTCACACTATGAAAATTTTCTTTCTGAAAGTGTTACGTTTGTGGGTGCACAGGGAGAGAAGATAGGGAAGGGGTACACTCTTTCATATACTTTGAAATTCTCTTGTGCTTTGTTATTTGTAACTGTCAACCTGAATATGGCTGCAGCTTTATTTTTGATTTAATTTTCTTTCATGGTGATGAGAGCAAAAATTTTTGTACAAAAAAAAAGAATGTGAAGATAAACATGCAAAAATCTTGAATTTCGTTACAAAAAAATTCCGATGTGTAGACATTAATGAAAGTTCAAAAGAGAATTAGAGACAATTTCAAAAAGAAAAGTTTCATAGTCTGAACCGGGACTAGGACTAATTTGTACGAGTAATTAAATTCATGAATAAAATTAATGAAGTTTTTTTGTTGGTGAGCCGGGCATAAAAAACGACAAACTTTGAATTGAATTTTTCGTTGTAGCGCTCTAAGGAAGTTTTTGTGTGTGTTTTTTAGTGGTACTTGATGATTGATTTGGTTGGATCAAATTTAGAGTGCTGGTAACACTGGTGGCGTTAATTGATTAAATAACAAGAGGAAACATACCATAATTGTGTGCGTATTCTTTATAATTATATTTTTTTTATTTTTTCTAAACTTTCGTTCTTCAAAAAAAGCCTGAGAAAATAGTTGGTCTTTTGTATATACATATGTACATATACATATGTATGTATATATTTTTTCTTTAAATAACAAGAAGCCTTTAGATGTTATTTCCAAGTGAAGATGGAAAAAGCTTGGCAACTGCGTTAATATATTCAAACCTATGTATGTACATTCACATGCATGTATGTAGGGTGCCCCGAAAGAATCGAAGGGCTTTAAATGGTATATGGACTTTAATATTTGAATACGATTTTCTTTTATTTTCCAGATTGTTATAAAGAAAACTTGGGAAATTGCAAATGAAGGTTACTCCAAGAGCTAAACCCCGCCGATTACCAGATACGTCTCAATTTCTCGATTTCTTTAAGGCAAATAGTCGAAGAAAATCAAGATTTTAAACACAATTTGATGATTTTATTTTCAATTAAATGGGTTGGTTGATTTTTTCAACCGAGTACAACTAGGGTTGCCAACCTAACCGTACCGTAGTATTGTACTATATTTTGGGTTTGCTAACTATATACTGATGAAAAATATATAGTACGAAATAATACGATATTTCGTCCTTCTTTTGCAAACTGAATTTCAAACCAAATAAATTTAAACTCAAAATTTGCAATGTAGTTGCCATTAATAAATTTTGTCAACGCCTATTAAAGTTTGTGTTTCTATACAATATACAATTTAAAAAAAAGTAATACATTAAAATTATTTTGAAGATAAATGAAGCTAATGGAGAAAGCCATGTTAAGGCCTTCTTAAATTTCGCGAGCCATTTTTTACATAGCTTTAATAAAGCTATTAAAGAACTTATAGACAATAATATCACGGTATTAGATGTGTATAGTATTATGCTATAGCAACGTTAAAAAGACTGTTTCTTTGGCTATGAAAATAAAAATTTTTTGAAATACATTGACGGCAGATCTTCCATAGAAGGTGATGAAATAAAAAAAAAATCATATTATTCGTTGCTAAATGTGTGGAATATCTTAACAAATGGTTTGATTTTAATGAAAGCAATTGGTTATGCAAAATCCAAAAATTTAATTTAAAAGACGAGATTTCATTTGATGATTGTGAGGCAATATTAGAACTTCTTCATATAAAAGCAAAATTGTGCATTAATATGGACGAACTATACTCTGAAATTTCAATATTAAACTGTAGTAAGTTAACCGAAAAAGCTACAGACCAAAAATGGCAACATATTTTAAAAAATACCAAAAATAATTTACCAAATTTATTTAAGATAGTTTCATATCTACTCTCTATTCCTGCCACTTCGGCGTTCACAAAAAGAATATTTTCAGGTATGAATTTGAAATGTCGAGAGGAAAGAAACAGAGCGAGTATAAACTTTATAAAAAACGAGCTTTTGATATACATTAATTAAAAATACAGACAGACCAAAAATTGTTAAGATGCAAAAAGTGCAAAAAATATACCTCTTATAAAAAAATAAATAAATAAAACATTTAAAGGTACATTTGCTTAAAGCTTTTTATTAAATACTGTATTTACTAGAAGTGTACTATATTTGTTTAAAGAAATTTCTACAAAATACTGTATTTAATTGCTAAAATGTTGTGAACCCTAAGTACAACCCAACTAAAAGAGTAATATTCTAGAACAAATTCGAGAGATAGCTCCGGAAATCTTGAAACAAATCGCGGCACTAACGTGTCGTTATTTTATGTTATTTTGCACATACAAATTACCTACATTCTCCATTCATTACTGAAGTGCAATATAAAAATTGTAATTCAATATTTCAATATAGAATATTCAAACACATTCATTCCTTTTGGGCCACCCTATGCCTATATGCATAATAAAACACGCCAATTAAATTGAAGCTATTTTCTAAAACAAAAATCATTAGCCTTAATTATTGTTTATTATTACTTTTTCTACGAAAATTATCATGTTATTTTTAACAAAAGAAATACATATGTACATATGTATAAATTAGTAGTATATATGAAAAATTCTTAGGAATTTCAAAAAGCAATATAAAACAGATTTTTTCGTACTTGGTGAACTATAAGAATGTATGTAGGGATGTTTGTACGTCAAAAATATTAATAATAATAAATAAATACAGTGGAATGTGGATAATTAGAGTTAATTGTTTAATGTTTAGTTTTAAAGTAAATAATTTTTCATAGTCCAGTTAAGTTTTTAATTTCTCGATCTTCTGCAAATAAAGGTAATAGGGAATTTTTCAGTGTGAATCAGCCCTGGAGGTCGGGAAAATATTAAAAAAAAATATACCTATAATCTTAGGTAAGCTTATTTGTTTTATATTCAAACAAAACCCGTTTTATTTTTCGCTTTTTTATTTTAAATTTGTTTTGTTGCTCAGGGTTGGCAAAACGCGTTTATTTTTGGTAATAACCTCTTCATTCGTCGCAAATTTCTAAAAATACTCGCTAGTTGTAAATCTGTAAAATAGATTGGATGTACATAAATAGTAGCAGTTCGCAGCCCAATAATAGGGATTTTCGCCATGAAAACACGTGGGCGCAAAGTGCGTTATCATGTTTAAAAAATTAATCGTATTCAAATATTTTTCTATTTTTAAAATAAAAGTTTGAAAAGAAAAAGTTAAACACTTCCTTCTATATTACGGGTCCATACATACCCAACTGTTGAACACAAAAAAAAAAAGAAAATTAGTTGTGTCAAAACAGAACAAAATTAAAAATATTGTGCAAAAATAAATACACTTTTCTAGGAAAATCGTATTAAGATAATTAAAATTCATTACAACTATGGACAGAGAAATAGCATATGTTCCCCTTATAGTACGTAGTAGAAGGCTGCATGTAATTATACAGCGATTCCTGTATAAACATTGAATACGTTTCATTTCCTGTTGGAGTAAATTGCACAAATACGTTTAAATGCCCTTATGGTCAATTATTTTTACTTCATATTGATTTCCACTTAAATTTAAGTTGCACTCAAATACAGTTTCAGTTTTCCAGTCTTAAATGAGTGTTCTTATTTAGTGACAATAAAAATATGGCAGCATCATGAAATCATCGATAGTTTGCTAAAAAAAACAGATGTTGCTCAAAAATAAAGAAAAATGTCGAATTTGGAATTTTTCAACATCTCTTGTGTCTAAAGCAAAGTTAAAGATATTAACTAGGAGAAAAGAAGCGGAACAAACCGATAAAAAAAATTGGATTCGCAAAAAATACCATTTTTGACCTTTTTTGTTCAATAAGTAGTGGATTAAAAATCCACAAATATGCGTGGTATTTTTCCACAAATATGCTGTTTTTATAAACTTTATTTTGCATGAATATAAAAATTCCGATTCATATAAAAACTATTTCTTACACCATCCTCGTTGAACTTGACGCTTGTGGTTCTGAAGATCTTGTTTTCTTCGTAGGTTATTCTTATTCATGTGCTGAGTCTGCATCGTCATCCGAGTTAGACATAATATTCAAGGGCATGTTTTCTTCAGTGTGTCCACCAATTTCAGTGTCATCTTCGTCTTCGATGCTTTCATCTTTGTTCGTTTTGTACAACAGCACAGCCTTCAAACTTGAAACTGAACCGTCGATGAATAAACACAAGTCGCCAACGATATAATCCATTCCCATATTTTTCACTAGACTTGGCATATCATGGCAGTAAGTGAACGAACGTATTCACTTCGTCAACGGAATAATATTTCTGAAAATCAGCTTGGCGTTTTTGGTATGATGGTGCGCTGACATTTTGATCTGTGAGTTTTTACGCTTCAAAAATTATGTCAAAAATTCTGAATTTTTTTGTTGTGATAGTCCCATCTTAGCCATCTTAGGATTACAATTCACTTCGATTTGTGTTACCGGTTGTGGTGCATTATTTTTAATATTGGGTGTCCAATCTGCATCATTCACATTGGTCGGATTTGTGAAAACGGTTTCGTCTTGCAGGGGCACAGTATCCGGCCTCGGCGGTTAAGGTGGATCGGTAACAGCAGCGCGTTGTACTGAAAGTGTCGCAGTAAAAGCGGGAATGTATACTTTTGTTTTCAAATTTTTTTCTGTTTAATCCATAACCGGAATTTATGCATGTGTACACAGAAAGAAAAACACCGTACTAAATCAAGTATTTTCTACTTACTTTGAATATGAGTCGTACTAAAATTTTTTAGTACAAATTGCAATTAAATGTACTTTAATCAAGCCGAAAACGAGATTACTTTAGATAACCAATCTTGGAGTTTCTTAAACCGAGTACAAAATTATTTAATCATGTGAAAAATCTTGAATCAAGTAAAAAATTCTTAAACTTAATCGAGCATTTGAATCCGTCCGTACTTAAATCAATCTTTCTGTACTTGATTTTAGAAAATCAGGGATTACCGTACTTTTAACACCGCTTGGGACTGATTTAAGTAGGGATGGATTGATTTTTCTTTTGAGTGCAGCACCTGGATTCATCATGTTCAGTTGGTCTTGCACCCAAATTATTGGCTTCATAAAAGAAAAATGTACACCTTTTCCATGTATCCACATTATCAGGATATTATAACAACTTTTGCACCAATTAAATCTATTTCATCAAAATAATGACAATACGCTGTTTTGAATTCCTCAGTAAACAAGTGTTTTCGATCCTGTTTGCATATTTTTGGGACGATATGACCACAAACGTAACAAAAATCATCCAATTTTTGGCACTTGTTATATTTCATATTGAAATATTCAATGTTCTTCTGGTTT
Organism: Gymnocheta viridis; assembly: GCA_956483585.1. NCBI lineage: Eukaryota > Metazoa > Arthropoda > Insecta > Diptera > Tachinidae > Gymnocheta > Gymnocheta viridis. Next base: position 8,266,656 of record OY101440.1, read on the forward strand.
TAAAATGTGATTCACTCTGAGCAAAAGGGTTGTTTATTCCACAGCCATTAAATGATGCAGAAGTTCTTATTTTTGGGGCTACTTTCACGTGCGATTTTCAGAATTGAGTTCAAAACCAATGAGCTGAAAAATTTTGTACTGTGTAACTTAAACAGCCTTTAAATGCAGACAGTAGGTCATTTAAACATTATTTAAGTTTCATTAAAGTTTGTACTGAAAAACTGAATTTCGCATTTAAATAGAACCTTAAGAAAATAACTGATGTATGTACATAGTTGTAGTTGTAGTCTTTTAGTCTCAATTCGCTTTGAAAAATACCTGTTTTCTGTTGCAAGGCAAACGTCAAACACTACATATAATTCAAATATAAACAAATTTTTACAAACAAAACAGATCAAAACGCAAGGAGATGCAAGGATAAAAAATAATCATCTGAGCTGTCAAGACCACCCGTTATGAATTCGCCTTGGCGAATATGTATTTTGGGAAAATACGCGATGGAAACTTAAGGGAAATTTGGGAGAGTACAAATAATGTGTTTTTAAAAGTCGGAGTAGTTGTTCTTTTACAAAGCTATGCTTTTATTCCAGATTTATGGAAAACCCACAATAAGAATCAAAAGTCAAAATCATTCACTAGAGGAAGCTTATTTAACTTTGCTTTTGTTTTTTTTGTTAAAAGTGAAACAAAAGAATAGATTTAACGAAGAAAATTACAGTCTCAGTATAATTACAATGCAAGTTCTTTAGCTTTCAATGCTATAGTGCGCTTGTGGGCTATTTCTGTGTACGAAACTGTTCATATATATATCAAGAGCTTTTTAGTATTTATAAAAATACCCAGAAATACATACATACATAAGTATTTTTGACAATATTTATTTTCGTTTCGTCTCATCTTAATTTAATCACATGATAAACATGCAGAAATGTTTCGATAAGGTTGTTCTATAAAAATTGATTTTAAAATAAAATAAACCGGAATTATTGCATAACTGAAATACATATCGTCATATGATTTCAAAAAAGCCCTAAGTTACAAAAAAAAATCAAAATCGACTTCTTGATTGATTACTATCCACCATATAAAAATAAATGTCCCTGGAAAATTTTACATATTAAAATTGTGTTAATTCCTTAATAAGAAATAAGCTTAAACTGAAACACTTTTGTTGGTTAACTTTTCATATTAGAGAGTTTTTTGCTTGGCCTCTAAAATTTGTTCAATGTAACTTAGGGCTTTAATGAATTCATATGACGATATGTATGTACATATGTATGTATGTACATATGCCCAATTCACAACCTATTGTGTTTTAAACATCTTTTCAGAAACCGATTAACAGTTAACCGACAGAATAGTGAAATATAATTGCATACGCTTAAAATATGTAGAAAACTTCAGATTGTATACCATAAATTTTCGGATGCAATATGTACATGGGCATATTTATGAATATGAAAATCTTTATTTTATTCAATATTTCGGACAGAAAACAGACACTTGTATTTGGACCACCCCTTACATACAATCTTCTCTGCCTTGTAAAAAAGCAGGCACTACTGTGGTCTGTGGTCATAAAAAGGGTTTAAGAATAGATTCATTTCATTTCGAAGAAATTTTTCGTTGGTTTTTTTTCTGAAGAAGCAATTTGTAGATTCGATCGGAAGGAATTCTGTCGCAGAACTGATTAGACACTCTTCGATCAACTCAAGTCAAACTTTAAAATATTTTTTTATTTCTTATATTTTTAAAATTCTAAATCAATTTTGAATATTCAAAAGAGGTACATATCGTCACCTTAAATGCAAACGGACGTACGAGTAACTACACTTTTTTAGAGACGATACAAAAAAATCTTTATAAAATCAATAACAAGCTTACTCGAATTTTATAAATAAGAAAAAAAAATCAAAGCACCGGTAACACCGTTGTTTACAAGCTCACACAATAGGTACATTTGTTTGCATATTTTTCATAGAAGAGTGTAGTTAAATGCACTTGTAGTTACGTCCGTTTGAATTTCTTTAATATCGTCGTTTTTGGCCGCAGAAGTATAAAAATTAAACTGAACATGTAATTTGATAAAACGAACCATAAACACTCAAAAACTCAAAGCGGAGCTCGCATGTAACGTATACCGGTTATAAAGAATTATTGTTCATAACGAACAATTTCTCAGGCCTCAACTGTTTCTCCTTAATATTTTATACACACAAATTACCATGGATATACATATCATCGTGTGATTTCAAAAAAGCTCTAAGTTAGAAAATATTCAAAGTCGGCCCCTTGATTGATTACGATGCATCATATCAAAATGCATGTCCCTGGAAAATTTAACATATTCAAATTTTACTAATTCTTTAATAAGAAATAAGCTTAAACTGAAAAATTTGAAAAATGTTAGTAAAATAAATATTAGAGTTTTTTGCTGTAAAATTTGTTCAATGTACGAGTAACTTAGGGCTTATTTAAGTACATACGAGTGGATATATAAAATAAATATGCATGCATCTTTTAAACTATTGAACTAATTATTCTCTATTAGTTGACAAAACGATTAGAATATTAATATGATTTATGATAATACTTATCGAAAAATAATAATATAAATTGCTTATCTTTATTTCTTGACAGAAAATATATTTATTTATTTACTCCGGTTATAACGAACTTCATAAATTAAAAATAAAATTGGCCGAACCTGCTGAGTTCGTTATAACCGAACTCAACTGTATTTTAAATAAAAATTCAGTTGAACAAATGTTTTTTATGTCTTGATATTTTATTTTGTTCGGAACAAGAGAGCGAAATTAAAAAATGTTTCGTGAGCGCGTGCGTGCGTGATGGTAAAAATTTATGCATGATCATGTGCGTGATTAAAGTCGAAAAACTGTCACTCGTCTTATCATTTTCCCAAATGCACTTTTGCTTGAAATTTTTCATAATAATTACAGATTGAAGTGTAAAAAAACTTTATTTCATTTATTTTTTATTTTACTAACTTGGATCCAGTTTGGTTGTTTTATAAGCCATTGTTGTGTTTAATGGCATTGAGACCTAAAGGAAAACAAGTTTTCTGCTGGTAAAATAAAACAATATCCAAGTCTTAATAGTTTTGTTTTGATTTAAAATAAAAATATATTTAAAAACTGTTACTAAATCATACGAAAATAATACAATAAAATAATTTGTGTAAAAAATAAAACATTTTTTCAATAAAAATTTTTAAAACAAACCACCTATTATTAAGTAATTTTATAAAGAAACACTTGTAAGAACTCTAAATTGATTTCCATTGTACAATAATTTTCACTTTGAAGCAAAGTCATACTACATATGTATGTATATATTTCGTTAGCAATTTCTACAAGCCCGGAAAACTAAAATTAATTTTATTAGTTTCATTAAAAACATATAATTCATTGTCCGATAGAAATGTGTATTTAAAAAAAGATAAATAAAAACGATAACCGAAACTAAAGCCGTATAACTACATGTACATGCAATATTGATGTTATACACGCTCATTGGAATTAAAAATTTTTAACAAAATTAAAGAAAGGTTACACTGAAAAAAACCATGCAACTTGGCGTACATTTTACGAAATATTTCACTAAGAAATTTTTGTGTAAAAAGACTATTCCTGATGGTGTACGAACCCACGTTTTTTGGATTTGAGCACAAGTACTGAGCTACATACATAAGTATTTTTAAGGCCAAACACTTTTTTTACACAAAAAAAATACTTTGAATTATGTACCAATAAACAAATAAAAATTTATATTTAAAACTTGTTTGTAACAAATGAAAGGAATTAAGACAGAATTAGCGGAGCGCACCCGTACCGTACTGTATCAGCTGTTCGTCTATGTTATGGGAAAAGCAATACAAAAGCTTACCGAATTTAAATGTACCGTAGTTGCAACGTACCAATCCGTATAAAATAGAAATTGCTAACGTTGTTATGTGACATTTGTAAGCCAGTGATGGGCTGTTTCTTTGGTAAATGTTAAGTGGGTATTTTCGCTCTTATTTTTTTGGTAGTTTTTGACAATAATATTTGTGTACTTTTGACAAAACAACTTAAAATAATGTATATTTGCATATATATGTACACACATATCCTCATATAAAATGCAAAACGGCCTGCCTATTTTTTTTAAATTTTCCAGGAGAGACAAAAAGCTCAACCATTGTGATCAAAAAAACTGTTTTTTGTAGGTAGTATCATTAATAAAATCGGAATTAACGATACTATGCTGAAAAAGACAATATTTGTTAACACAATAGTTTGCTTTTTATTAAGTTTTTTATCTCTAGTGAAAATTTTGTTATAATGTAGATAGGCCCTTTTGCATTTGATAAGACGATATACATGTTTAGATGTATATAATAAGCAAATAAATATATTATATATATGTGATATGTACGTATATACATATAAAATAATTGAAATGGTATAAATTTTTTTGTATGCACATATAAACACTAATTTGTTGTTGATATTTTATATTATAATTATATAATATAAATGTGAAATAATAAATAATTTTTATATACATACATACATACATACACAAAATAAAGTTCTCATAGCATTTAAATATCTTAGGTACTATTTCAGCACAAGTCACCAATTGAAAATTTTTAATACCCATCACTGTGTTGCAAACAGCTGTTTCTTTTTCCTGGCAATAAAGCAAACAATATAAAACAAACGTACGTTTTAAATGTTCTATAAGTGGACCAACGTGTTAACAGTACGGTACGGTACGGGCACAACAACGCTCGGCTAACGGGGCCTTTACGAAAGGTTTGCGTTACTTTCATAAAATTATAAAACTCTACTACAAAGTTTTGTTTTTAAAATGTACAAACGTTCTATGCAAAAAGTAACTAAAGAATTTTTGTTTCGCAATATGTGGCATGGATTATTTTCAGTGTAGCTAGATAGATAACCCGAAAAGGAATCAACAATAACAACAATAAAATTTAAAAAAGGACCCCTATTGAAAATTTTTTTTGTGTTTAAGTCAAACAATGTTAAGAAAATTGAACACGAATTTTATTTGCCGAGAAAAAACAAGACAACACATACATACATACATACATACATACATACATACATACATACATACATACATACATACATACATACATATGTTTATAGGTACAGAGTGCTAAAATGTTTGGTATTTTGTAGGGATAAGGATAACAAAACAACAGGAAAACAACATTCACACCGCACTAACTACAACAAAGCGATGGCTTGCGACAGGAAAACAACTAGAGAAGAATAACGATTAAAAATTTGAATGTACTCGTATGTATGTACATACAGCAGCTGTTCAACAACATCATGTCCCTGTAAGCATTTTCTATTGCAGTGCAGAAGTCAGTAAGATTATGATATATTTTATATACTAAAAGAAAGCATTCATTACGAAGAATTGTTGACCGCGAAAGTGGCGAGTCGTCACTACAGAAAGCAAGGTCTTAGGCCCATTATTACAACTTGCTCTTAGTTAAAGGTACGATTTTAGAGGACGGATGAAGAGTTTATCATTATTACTCGTACAAACTTTAACATAAAAGTGAGCAATAAGTTAAAAGCAAGTTCATCCCACCTGTAACTCTTAGCTCGAGATTTTAGTCATTTGAAGTTGCCATATTTTCTAGTCTATATAATTCAAAATCATTGATTTTCCAATTAATTCTAATTTATTTTTTTAGATGAATTTTGATGCCCAATAAATAGTAGAATAAATGCAAAATGATAAAAAACAATATTTGTTTGTTTGTCGTAATTAAACACATAAATAAGAGTACTTCGTTACCACTGCATATCGCTCATTTACTTCAATAATGTCATAACTAATAAAACCCGTTCTTCATAAAACGAGCTTAAAGTTGTTAATTTACACACGCCCCAATAGAAAATATGAAAAATACTCTTCTCAAGAGGTGAGTAAACAAGATACTAGTATAATTTTTTTACACAATATGAATAACAATACGAAGAATAATTCTGCTTACGTTAATCAAAAATAACATGTTTGAGTTATGATGTTGTTGAAGTAAGTTAGGGATATGTTTAATTGAAAATTGTCAATTTAATCACTCGCTCTCTTTTGCTAAAGATACCTTTAACTAACGTCTACTTTAACGCCCTTAGTGAGATATAAAGTGGACAAAACACTCAATCACAAAATGATTTTTATTTTTTTTTATTTCAGTTGAAAGGAATTCTTTGGCGTAAGTTCAAATCTGACTTTAACCATTTCTTTTTTAATTTAAGAAATTTTTTGATAAATTCAAATTCTTTTATTAAATAATATTGGAAGGAATTAGTACTGAGTTCTAGGTCACTTCACGATCTCATCAGCATTCTTTGCTCGATTTTACCACATTTGATACACCGTCATTAGGAATAATTAGGATTGGAGTAATTGATTTGGAATAATATCAACCAACTATTTATTTAACCGTATTGAATTACTTCTATTTATTTTTACAAATTAAATCGATTTCGCTTAGTATAAAATTCCTATCTATGATGATTAATTTGGATGATTTTCTTTTAATTTTACAATGCATATATACAAGCATAATATAAGAATCTTTGGTAGCTCACTACCAAGTAGCGTAACAGGGCATAATGCCTAAACAATTGAATTGTGTATGTTTTATACGATTTTATGTCAACTGCAAATGATAATAAGATATTAGCGTTAATATTAAATTTTCATAAGATGCGTAAGATCAACCTTCTATCTCCCAGAAGTGAACGAAGACGATCAGAAACACAGGATGATGCGACAGTTTTTGAAAAACTATAAATTTTCTTTCAACTATCGTCTATAAGAATGTAAGACGATACATCTATTAACAAAAACCTTTCAAATGTTTAGAGGAGCACACTGCATACTTATATGTATTTCTGTTCGTTATAATTTTTTTTAAATGCACAATTTTATAGGTATGTTTAAAAAAGGACAACAACAAGAAAAGGTTACACGAGTTCAAAGGAAGCCAGATGACATTAAAATACAAACGGCAAAATGAAATTGGAAGGATAACTAAATAAACTTAACAAAATAATGAAACAAAATAAGATCCCTTTGTGTTTTATTTAAAATTTTATATTGTACGCATACATACACATGTACATACATACATACATACATAAAGACTATGTATGTATGTTTGTATGCATTTGAATATAGAAATACAAGTTAACTTTTAAAATTAAAAGGTACTTTTACAGTTTTCAAGGTGCACAAGAAAAGAAAAAAGGTGTTAACTACTCGTATTACAAAACAAGTAAGCTGATGTACAAACAAAAAAAAAATTAATAGCTTTTATAAGGATTCGGTTTTTTGCAATAACTGGATCAATTTCTTAATTCAATTGAAATTTTTAACAAAACAAAAAACAATACTAGTATTTTTAGTACACTTATTTTGAGCAGTGTTGACAGGACTCGTATAAAAATGATAGATTCCAGTTTCAAAAATATGAAAAAGTAAGTACGGTTGAAATACTCGTAAGTATATATTACATTTTATTAACTACACGTCCTAATATTTTAAAATACTAATAAATCTGGCTCGAACTCGAGGCTTGAATTTCAAGTTTTTATTGAGAAAATAATAAGGGAAAGCTAATATCATCAAGAGGGAAACCGTAAATATGCAATTGCATGTTCTTTCTTGTGCAACATGTTAAGCCAGAGATAAAATATTTATCTGTTTCAGACTACTTATGATTTTTGCCATTTTGCGATTTGTTAGTGCATATTTTTGCATATTTTAGCCTTGAAGCATTTTTTGCATATTTCAGCCTCAGGTGACCAAGGATGTGGCAAATCATAACATCCAACATTTTTCATATGTACATTAGTGGGCCATTGTATTTGTTGTTGTTGGACTCTTTAAGTGACGAAGGCATAGCACGGGTCACTGAGCAGTACCGGCCGCAATTGATAAATGAATTTGGGTATGCCAGTGTATGCACATCTCAGCACCCTCCTTCATCATTATTGTAGCAAAATTGCCGGCGAAATAAAATAATTAATGAAAAATGGATACACAGCTTAAACAAATTTAATGCGCCTACTTTACAGCAGAGGCGCTGCAACACTGATCTAAAAACTAACATAACGCGCAATATCGAAGTTGTAAAACAATTAAGCTCTCAATTTTCACCATCTGTCCTCTCTACATTATCCCTTTCCGAAAGAAGGCATTAATTGCCTGAGTGTTACTTCTCTTTAACAAAAAACAAATGTTTTACAATAGAAGCAAAAAATTATGACTTTCATTTTGTATCTAGAGGCACGCTAGTGCGCAAGGCCAAATTCCGGCCACACAGTGTGTATTATTACACGAAACCATTCGAGCTGTTTTTACCCCCCTTCATAACTTTGATCCACTTTATAACAAAATAATGAAAGTTGAAACATAAGGTCTCCTCACAGAGGTAACCTCATAGGTGAAATTTCAAAGTTCAAGTTCTACCATAAAAGCTTCCCGAGATATTAAGGTGTAAAAAGTGCATATTTTAGTACATATTCACTCACTCATCAATATTATTGGGCACTTCCACTATAGCTAGAGAGCTGAAATTTGGTGTGCAGGTAGGTCTTAGCGCACTTTGCACCCAGGAGGGACTAGGGTGACCGCTTTTTATATGGGGCACTTCCAGGACAGCTGGAAAGCTGAAATTTGGTATACAGATAGTTCCTAATGAGCTTTCAACTAGAAAAATCTGACAAGAGGGCGTTTTCACCCGGGAGGGACTAGGGTGCAAGCTTTTTATATGAGGCGCTTCCAGTATAGCTAGAAAGCTGAAATTTTAAAATATTGCCAAGCTAACAGGTTGCCTAGAAATGAGATGGTATTGACTTGGTCTTTATTTTGATCGCAGTACTTTTTACGGCCAAAATTTTTGTGCGGATTACTACTAGAAACAACATGTCGTACATCTACAACATTTCTAGTCTACATTTGCTTAAATATAAGCCGTTTTAAAAAATTATGTAAGTTAAGGAAATGTTTCCTTTTGCATGTGCCCGTAGTAGAACGATAAACATTAAAAGAAAAATTTTCTTCATTATTGCAATAATAATTACCAATAAAGCGCTTGTTTTATTCATTATTTCAAAAAATAAATTTTGCTAAAAGCTTATTAATTAATGTTTTTACTTTATTCGATATTTACGACTTTATTCGAACTTACATTTCATTTCACTACGTTGTCCGATGTACAACACACCGCCAGGGAAATCTTATTGAAACTTATCGATATCGATACCCATAATTTGCTCCTAGTTTTAGTAATTAAAATCCGATTTCAGGTTTTTCTGTGTAGTGGGGAGGATTCTTTTTGGGTACTCGTATTTCTAGAGACTACACTCAAAATATTCTGTACGTAAAATTAACTGAAATTGTAGTTTAAAATAAATGAAAGTTCACTTAAAACCCGGTTTACTCATTTTTCATTTAAATTGAACCAAAAGTTCGTTTAATTTTTAATGTAAAAAAAATTAATTGACTTAAGCCCGTAAAAATAAAAGATTTTTCCTTTGTTTGTGTAGGGGAGGTATTCTCAAACAAATCAAATAAAGCAAGCAAAGAAAAAAACAGCACTTAAAAACAACGGACAATATTGAATGTAACCGAAAATCCGTATTAATATGTCCTTAGTTTTTTGAATGAATGAATGTTAGAATCAGTTAAAAAATTGCTTAAAATTGTAAATGTTTATTCTTTTAAAAATGACTGAACAGATTACTTCTTGAATAACGTACAGTCCGTTACTGTAATAATATTGTGAGTATACTTATAAATATCTTTGGGAAGATAAATATTGGGTATTAAAATGGCACGAATTATTTTACGACGATTTTGGGCAGCTGATTCAATAGACAACTCCTGTATTGTGGTACAAATATATTTATGGACTTTAGGGACGAACTCGTGCCGGTGTAATGTCAATCATCAAAAATACTCTCTGTTTCATTAAAAATATTTCCTAGAACAGGTATTGTGAATTCTATATTTCAGCTCTCTTTAATTCTATTTTTTTTAGCAATTTAATAAAAATCGAATACGTTTCTTATTACGATGTATTCTGGGAAATAAATAAATTTATACCTATAAAAAGAAAAAAATATTTTCATGAATAAATTGATTTTTAAATGAAAAATACATTTCGATTGTATCAGCAAGCATTGCCGTCAATTATATGTGCATGTATTTATGTATATGTATATTATGTACATATGTATGTATGTACGTATATGGCGCACGTCAAGCTACATACATAGATGAAACTGAAAATAAAACAATCATGTGTTTTTGTGTATCTTGCCAATTTTTAATTAAAATTTATAGGCACCAAACTCTTTAAATGAACTGGTATTAAATAGTGTAAACGGATTTGCATACCTTTATAGTACAAACACAACTGTGACGAACGACGAAATTCGCACAGCGTTAATTTGTCCGACGAAACACAATAGGGGTTTTCACACCGATCTTGTTAGTTTGTTAGTCGTTAATCGTTACTTTTTTACACGCATTCTGTTTTTGTATGTTTAACGCGCTACCGGATTAACATTTAACAAATTAACGACACGGTACCCCTGATAAAATAGCTGTTAGTTGTTAACTCACAATCAGCTGTTGCAGTTTCCAAATAAATATAAAAAAAAGTCATTTGTGATACATTTCTAAAAAAATATTTGTGTTTTGGCAATTTTCGTGTACATTGAGAGTAAGTATGTTGATTAAGTTTGTTTTACTACGAAAGTTACCAGACTAACAAAGTTTTAAAAAGGGGTCGTTCACAGTTGGTAACTTCAACAAATTAACAAACTACCGAGTAACAAATTAACAAGTTCGGTGTGAATACCGCTAAAGAAAATTTAACAATCTTACAATTCATTCCCAAATCTCTGATTCTCTTTGAATATTTTTATAGCCTTTGGATACAAACCGCAATTTCTTATACTTTCTTGATGCTAGTTTCACTGATATAAAAAAATCATTTGTATCGCGAAAGATTTCGAAAACATGCTTCCTTTTATTTGAAATTTTGGAATTCTTCGCGAATTTAGGTAATTTTTTCAAAAAACTTGTTTGTTGATTTCAGTATTTTCGCAAATTTTTCACAGTTTTTGGATTTTTTTTAGGTTTAACGATTTTTAATAAATTTTATGTGTTGTAAATGTTTAAATTTTTTGCGAATTTTTGCAATTGGCGCGATTTTTCAAGGTTTTATCCTTCTAGCAGATTTAGCTGCTTTTAATCAATATTAATCTATTCGATGTTAAAAAGTTTTTACGAATATGAAATTAAAAATTACCTTTATTTACTAAATGATTTGGAAAACTAATACCTAGAAATAAAACTAAACCTGAGTTTGTACGCACGACGAATTTCAGTTGACATACTGATTGCAAGCATTTTCATACTCGCATACTCGGTATTCGCTACGAAAAATTCATCGTTCGTCCCAGTTGTGTTTATACTATTACTCAATAATATTTTCAAATACATACAACATACTCGTACATGCATATGCATGTAAATGCTAAGCTGACGCCGCCGGAGTGTGATTATTTATTAACAATTTGGCATTCACATACATTTCATTTATTCATTTTTTCGTATTATTTTTTTTTAATTCCGCTTTCAATTGAAAAAATTTCATGTGAACAATTAAAAAAAATATTTATTCCACGAATTCGAAATACCAACGAATTTTAATACAATTTAATACCTACCAAAAGTAAGAAAAAATATTAAAAGAAAGAAACAATAAAATAAGTTAGCATTGCAATAACAATAACAAAAAAAATCGGATCCGCTCAAAGTATACCCGTCTCAGTGTATCATCATACCACAATATTATGAGAAATTGAGGTAAGCCGATGATTTTGTTGTTGTCGAATTGCAATGTTATTTTTTAGCTGTATGTGTTAACATGATATCTCATTGCTTTCTACTACAATGTAAATAAATAAAATAATTAACGACTCTAATAATATACTACCTACAATGAAAATAACGTGAACTATTTCATCAGAAGATAATTACATACATATGTATGTACCTATTTATGTATTTTATTTTAAGAAAGATGACGAGCCTTTCCTTGCATTAATTCACTAGTGGTGCTTTCACTATAATGTCGATCCTTAAATTTGAATATTTACGATCATTCGTATTATCTGTCAAAGGTCTTGTTAGTACCCATACGGAAAGACACCAAAAGCAATTCTTTCACTAATTCAAGTTTACTTACTTAAATGTATGTATGAATATTTTAACTTTTTCCATATTTAAATTTTGAAAATAAAAAATTTATTAGAAGTAACGTGCGGATGCAAGTAAAGGTCGAGGTACATAGAATCCGTCGTACGTTATATGTAGGTACGTTACTTTTTTAAAGTAACGGCGGAGGAAGTTGACACAATGAGCACTTTATTGACCGATATGAAATCAGCATTTTTCTTTCATCGCATGGTTTTGATTAAAGTACACATTCTCCTTTAATTGTATTTTTTATTTAATTTTATTTAAATTTTGTCGTCACACAACATAAAAAGTTAAATAAAAACAAAGCAACAAAAAAACTCATCTGTCAAACTATTCAACGTACGTTAAAAGTTGTCCAACTTTAGTACTTTGCGTTGACGGAGACGTGAGGAATGGGGCAAGGCTCATAAGAAACCCTGTATTTAAACTTAGTTATCAGTTGAAAAAAGCAACGTATAACATACGGCGGATTTTATGTGCATCGGCTTTTAGAACGAAGTTCCTTTTACTTATAGTTTATGTATGTATCTACATACATACATACATATGTATTATGAAATTAATTAATTACGTTTGCGAATACCTACATAGATGAAGAAATGGTAATAAGCTTTTAATTTATCATTAAAATAAACTCTTTATTATTGATTATAAAACAACAAAGAACTCTATCCCTTTTTAATCGTCGATCGATATCACAGACCGGTCTCTGCAGCCACGCACCAGTTAGCAAAGACAAACAAGTGTCGCTTTTAGGTCTTGTTACACTATTTTATTTGCAACCTACATTCACAACGTGCGATAAAGAACTCGACTCTAAGAATCTTATAAGGAAGAATATTATATTAGTGGCCATTTGACCTTACTATACACCCACATAAATTTTAAAACTACCAAACTTTCGACATCCTCCAACTAGTTTGCTTTAAAATATTTGCCCATTTAATTGGAAAAAGCTCTTCCAAGGATTCAAGAAAAATTCATTTATTATTCAATATTAATCAAAATGATGTATCCACACACTTGGAACGAAATATAAACGAGCACATACATACATATATATATATATATATATATGCATGTGTATGTATGTATGGATGGATCAATGTACATTGTACACCATTTGAAAAAAAATAAAAACAATGTTCCTAGAACTCAAAATACTCAAAACCATTTTAATAAGACTCATGTCATAAGAGTACTCCCCCGTCCATCCCTTGTTATAGTATGTCGTGTTGTGAACAACATATTTCACAGAACTTTTAAATTCCAACTAAATTAAAAACATTAAAGAATAAAAAAATAGATGTGATAACAAAACGCAACTTACAGCTGGCACTCAACCTACATATGAGAATAATGAATATGATGAGTGTATAGACCCTAAAAGGTCACATATGCCAAAAAGATCCCATCCCCGTTAATGCCAAATACTCGTAGATGAAACATATTGTGAAGACGTAAAGAGACCTACTGTAAGATTAACAAGCAAACGGGTGAACGAAATGGATAATTGCTCATTCATTGCAGAGTGCTGGAGTGCAATACAAGTATGAGCTCCCACATTTTGTTCAATGAGAAATGTATGTACAGTGGTTTTAAATTTGCTTCGTACAATCTTATTAACATTTTTGAAGTTTGCCGTTTTAAATACAAATTTATTAGATAGGATGCAAATAGAACCGAGAAGCTAGTTACAATTCTTGAGGCAGAATCAGACATTGCAAATGTACGACAAAATAAACGGAACCACTATTTTTGTGAAATTACTAGGCATAAGTCCAAGGCGGCCCTAAATAAACGAAGGGGTTTAAATAATACAGTAGTCCATGATTTCTTTATATTTTTGGGCCACCCCGACCTTAGTTTACAAAAAAGGAGTGTTAATTATTTTTTTTTTGTTAACTTAGAACTTCGCCATTTATAAATGGATTTGATTTTGTTAATATTATTTGCACTTCTATACGTCTCTGTTGCAAATCAGTGTTTTCGTGCCTCGTTTTTTTTATAAACTTTTACATAGCAACAATTTTGCAGTACAACTGTCTCCGTATATTAAAAAAATAGATATTTGTATGACTTGAAAATATAATAAAAAATATATACATGTACATATATAAGAAATATAATATAAATAATAATAAAAAATATATATTACTTCTAGTTAAGTATCCTTATCTACGTTCACGTATAATTAGGAATTCCCAATACTTACATACCAAATGAATTATTGTTATAAAGCCACAAAAATACGTAAAATTCACATGGTGTATGCTTTTAGATAGATAGATTTGAAAACAGAAGTATTTCAAGAGAAATACAAGACTAGCAGGTTAGACAACCTTAATATGTCCAACATAAACTAAGTAATTGAGATTCTTAAAAAAGGTGAAAAATATACAGTTCAACATGTCTACACTCAAATCTTAAAAAAGGAAAGCTTAAAAAAAATTAGCAAAAATCAAAATTATTCGGAAAGTGGAAAATATAAAGGAACAATTTTTAATCCATATGAAATCTGTGATTAAAATTAACATTAAGGATTTTGATAAAAATGTACTCTGATGATTATCCTTTTAGTGATTTTGTTCAAGCTGCAGTGACACCAGAAAGAATATGAAGACGAAGTAAGAACCACAATTTTGTTAACTTGAAGAATTTGCATTGAAATTTCCTATGCATAAGTTACTCTAATATCATTTTTGAATTTGCTCTCTTTTAGGAAAGAAAACGTTGTTGAATGCAAAATTCAATAAGTGTTTTAAAAATCCCGGTAAACTGCATAAATATACTGATTTTAAGTTGAAAGTTATTTGTTCAAGTTCAAATGTGACTTTACCAATTTACTTTTTAATTTAAGAATTTTTTTATTCATACAGTAATATTGGAACATTTATTCGTCAAACTAGCAGAACTTGTCGGCGTTCTTTATTCGATTTGACAAAGTATTGCGGTGGCTACTAGTGACTAGGAATATCAGCTGTTAAACGTATTAACAGCATTACAAATGTTTACAAGCTTTTTATTGGTAAGCGCTGTCCACGTCTACTTAAAAGATAACACTCTTTTGACAACATATTTTAAAACTCTCTACTCTGATTAAAGCAAATGTTGGCTGAAAATAAGATGCGGATGGTGGAAATGTAGTATGTACCCCATTTCATCTGATAGATATATGAAATTGAAAAGTCTATTGATCAGACTTTAAGACATTTTTTGCTACCGCTGTGAAAAAATGTATGAGCATATCAAAAAAATGTTCAATAAAGTATCAAAATATGCTCTAAAATAGTGAAATATGCGAAAAATGCCAAAATTTATAAACATTTCTAGAACGTATAAATATTTTACATCCGCCTCCACAGCTTGGTCATAACATTTCTTTAAAGAATATCGGTTTTTTAGTAGCTGCAAATATGTGAAATCTTAAATTGAAATTAAATTTTAATTCTAGTTACCATGATTCTTTTGCTTTGTTGTCATTCGAATAGAAAAATTATTCAAATATTATCGATTATTTGAAACTAATAGCAACTTCTCGGTCTCCTCCAATATTGACGTAAATTATTGCAACTAACTGTAAGTACATACACACATACACATATGCATGTACACATCTAAACATGCATCCGTATATCTGTGTGAAAACGGTGGTGATGAAGAGTTTTGTGTGTGTACATACTTCAATATATGTATGTACATATGGATGTATCTACCAGTTGCTTGTTATTGTCGTTGTTGTGATTATTGCCTTTTTGCTAAGGAAAGCTGTTGATGATGTTTTGTTGTTCTCTATGTTTTGTATTTGTTGATATGATTGTTTTTGTTGTTGTGAGTGCTGTTACTACCACCGTCTGTCTCTTGTGTTGGCACTTCTGAGAATTTGGTCTAAATTAGAAATGCGTTTCTTGGAAGTTTTGGTTATTATATTCGTTTATTGTTGACTGGTTGGTTGGTTCGTTGCTTATTTGGTAGGTAGGTTGTTACAGTACGCCCTCGAGCTGTGTAACAAATTGGGATTAGAGTAATAATTGCATGGATTTAAACATCCAATTTACCGCCTTGATTAAAGGAAAATATTATTTTTCCTATAAAAATATTTATATAAACACATAAATGCATATGTAGTTATTTAATATATTAAAAGTCCATAACATAAAACACTTATTTGATAAACTAAATTTATCTTCTTATCATTACATAAACAAGCGTTCAACTTATAGGTATGCATACACACTTCATTTAACTGAAAATTAACGTTAAAATCACTTTGTTGGTATGTATATGAATAATTTTGTAACAAAAACTCCGACGTCTAGGTATACACAAAGCCTTTAAAATTAAAAATTTTCACAATCGGCCCGTAAATGGCAGAACTATACGATAATCTATAATTTCTTTTGTTATCATCAACCATACACCTTCAAAAAAAATTTTTTTTTTCAAAATTGGTTCATGAATGGAGGATTTTAATGATAAACTATACTAAAGACGAATTGATAACCTTATCCTCTCTTGAATCGTTCAAAAAATAAAGTAAGAGCAAAAATTAAAAGTCGCAGTAACCGAGTCACTTTCAAGTGCTGGGCTAATAATGTACAATGTAAAGAATTTAGCTGTTGCAATAGGCGTGGAGTTGCGGTAGTTGTGTTTGCTCAGGGCGAGGGCCTACTGTAGTTAGTATTGGCCCGATGTTGGCCTGGCTATTTAGTTGGATGTGGATGGATAGATAGGTTTTTAAGAAAATATGCAATGCTTGAATGAACTGTTTGCTGTTGATTGATGTTCATGTACATACTACATATTCATGTTGATATGTACATTATTTGTAAAAAATTGCCTATCGCACAGCAATAAAATTCTTTGAAGATATTACATATGCATATATGACATCCATTTCACAACAACATTTCGCCTATTTATGTATGTACGTACATATAGAGTATACATACATATGTAACAAAATTTTCAGAGCGGTTGTTGGCCCTTAATTACTCGCATGAGGTTAATGCACTTTCATATTTAAAAAAGTACTTGAACCATTTTGAATTTAACCACAACACTAATAGCTTCCGAGAAGCACGCGTCCAAAGCAGGCACTTCAGTAGCTACCAATCCATGGAAGCGGAATGACGTATCTCTGTTCGCAGAAAAATATGGGTATTGCAATAACTGCCCGAGTAAAAAAGAGTTAAATGGCAACAAAATTTGTGCGGAACGACCATTATGAGACATATTATCAACAATGTAATGGTAGTATTCAGATTAACATTTTTTATATCTCCATAATTTTATATTAATTCAACATTTTCTAGTTCAAATAATTCACTCTAAATATAAAATAATTTTGTTTGCATATTTATTTCTTACTATTATTTCCTATGGCCGATGCAATCGACATAACCTTTTTGTTTTTGTTAACACAAGCTTGAAATTTTGCACACATACATATGTAATATGATGTAGTAAATCGTAATCAATTTAAAACTAAACTTTTAATTTTTTGATGATACGTTGTTTTGCATTTTAAGTGACGATAAATTCGATAAAATACAAAAACAAATAACATTCTAAATAAACAACTTACATCTTATTAGCTCTCTTTTGTTTACAAATTACATACATACATACATATGTATAAAAAATGCTCCGTCATATTTCTCTGTAAAATCGAATTGGACCAACGCACATGCATGCTTCGTTTATTTTTCAACTTGAAGCTAATACATGCATGTATAATAATGTGAACGAATTAGTAGCAACTGTAAGCGCTTATAGCTCACAAAATACTGAAGCGATTTTAACAAAATATAGATTATGCACATTTGTGAATAAATATCTTTGAAATAATATAAGTTTTATCAAAATTGGCTGTATAATATTAGCGTAAAAGGGAGCTAAAAAAACGAGTTCGCCTTTAAAATATATAGATATATAGATACATACATATGTATGTATATTAAAATAGGTGCTTCAGTTTGCACTTAAAATCATTAATTGATTATTCCACTAATTTAATATGAGATATGTCCTTAAATCTGACAGATGTACGCCTAAAACCTGGATTAAGAAGAGAAGAAACACATACTACCTACCTATGTAGATAGTTGCTACAATCAAATGTGTGACTCGATTTCCGCAATAATAATCCCTGAATAATCAATGTCAATTTGTTTTTATTAAAACAATTAATATTTAACATATTCAGTTGAATTAATATAATTATAATTTATAAATAGATACTAAATTATAGCAATTCCCATAAAAAGCATTAATTACACAAATTTCTATTGATTATGTTAATAGAGGTCGCACTGTATGCACATGTGTGTAAAAATTTAAATACGGAAGAAAGCCAATCTTCTTTAAGTATAGGCAATAATTTGTTTCACAATTACAAGCCTTGGAAAATTCCTTATAATTTATAAATTTTATTTAGAATTGCATTCATTACGCACCAAAAAAACAGCTAACAAGTATGTATGTACGTACGAATCCAACCACAAACAGACATCATATTCATAACTTTTTTGTTGTTGTCGTTTTTTCCCTTTCTTATTAATTCGCTTTTACGTAGAATCTTCAATTAATATTTGGTTCTTATAAATTTACCTCCTGCTCTCTGTATCTGATGAGGTTCATTCTCAGCGTTGCCACTGAAACAATTGTTACCCCACAAAATAATTATTAAAAAAAACCTTTGCAAATTAAAAATATAAAACATAACTTTAACAAATTACAGTAAATATTTTTTATTTTGTACTGACTAGACATACATAAATATATAGTGGGCTTTATTATTTTTAAGCTCCTTACAAGGCATTATGCTGTTAATTGTGCTTGTTTTCAATTGGTTCTTCGAATTTCGTTTTATGTAAGAAAGTATTATAAGCCTGCGTTTTTCTATGTACGAATTTGACCTCATTTAATCCATTATTGTTTTTGTGGTAAAAGCAGAAAATAAACACTTCAAACTAACATTCAAAACAGTGATCGGAAATGCTTCGTTTTTTCGCTATTCATACTGACTCATGAAATTTTAAATATATGTATGTAAGTGAGTAGGCATCATTTAAACTAGACTACTCTGATTTACTTATGATAACGTGGACTTATAAGTATAGGTTGCAATAAATATAAATGCGAAGTCGGCATCATACTCATACCATATCCACACTCCTAAATCAGCTCTGTTTGATTTATAATTTCAGGAAAATGCTTATAATACTTACATTGATTCAGCTCACTCAACTCGTTCAAGTATATTTCTACTCATATTTCTTTGTTTAACTTAGGTAAAACAAAATAGTAAAAAAGGCAATTGAGCAAACACACAACCTCATGAGTATTTCAATGATCGTACGCAAAGTTCGCATTGCGAATCATACTTATTTTCATCGTCTATAAACATTGAGTTAAGGAGTGTCTAATGTGCTGTTCATAGAAAACAAGCAATCGAATTCGAGTGGTTTTTATACACATTTTATACTCAAGTCGTTTACTTGGATTCTATGAACAGCATATTAGTTTGCATTTAAACGAGTCATGACTTATTGCTACTTTATAGGCGCCAGAAACGTGGTGAAAAGAAAAGAGTACTCAGATGAATGTTTTGTTTTGCAAGTAAATGTCGTCAACATGATATGACTTGTGTGAACAACAATGAAAGTTCAGAAAAAGTAAGAATCATGTCAATAAGACAATACTCGTCTAAACGCAGACTAAATCAACAGCGTCATAAATTTTGTTAAGTACAAGTTCGATGAGTACTTAAAACATTCGAGTGAGTATGAAGTTGAACAACATTGCAATAAGTATGATTCAACTTTATAACGTATAAGTCATGATTCAACTTTACTCACTTTTTCACTCATTGCTTATTACTGATTCAGAATTACCGTAAAAAAAAAAATTTTTATGGAAAAGGGCGCGCTATCGACTTTCAGAAACGATGTACGTAGGCCCACAAAAAAATATGTGAATGTGGGCTTTTTATTTAAAACCCAACTTCAGAACTGTTCTTAGTTAATCTTATTTTTATTTTAATTACTCAAACCTAGCAAAAATGTTGAATGTTTTACAAATGTGGTAAAATGAAATTTCCGAAGGGAAATCTTTGTTGAGATTAATAATGACCAGAAACATAAATACATACATATTTGCAGACATTTTTTATGAATTATAGCTGTTTTCGATATAACAAGCTTAAAATAAATAAAACGGATAAATGTGATTTTTCAAACATATCGCAAAAAATAAAAGCAAAAAAGGGGTCATCAACAACCGACAACGATTTACAAAGCCCTTGTATTGCGAAACTAAATACGACTTAGCGAGGGCAGTGTAATATAAAATTTTTACGAATTAGTTATAGCGATTCTACTGTATATAAATGATGAAATAACAATTGACTTGGCAAGTTTTGCAGCTCTAATACCTATCAATCCTTTATTTTATGTCTGTATTTCATTTATTAATAATCGTATTCACCAAATTCAAGTGAATATTAACGTTCCAAAAATATAATAATTTTTAATATACATACATACATAGGTACATACATAAATCCCTTATTTTTAACCCATAATAATTTTATTTTAGCAAACCAAAAACAAATCAAAAATATATTATTCCTTCAAAACAATATATTTTTTTTTCTTCATATCATGTTAATTAATTATCAAACATCCATAGAGCAATTTTAACTTCAAATGTAAAAAAAGTTTCTAGGGCTCTTGGATCAATAAAGTTTGCCGTGATAGACAATATTTATTTATTTATTTATTCAATTCGAGTAATATAAAAAGCCTCCTTAGGCCAATAAAATATATATTACAACAGCATTTTCTAAAACTAAAAATTTGCTAATGGGTTGTTTCAAAGCGACTATAGTGGAACCAATTAGTTCATCGGATATACATAGGTATTAAAATTATTAAGAATGCAAACTTATTGTAAAAAATTAAGTTTAATGACGTTTTCTTTTCTAAAAAAATTATCCATTTCTTTTACTTTTTATCAAAAAAAAATTGCTATTTAAAGTTTTCTTAAAACAAAAATTTTGCCTCGTAAGCGATAATACAATCATTTCTAATAAACTTACTATTTCAAAAATCATTATACATATTGCAAACTTTCAACAAAAAGGGCAAAAAATAATGCACTTTTTTTTAGAAAAGAAAACGCCATAAAAGTTAACAAAAATTTACCGAAATTAAAAATGTAATTAATAAGCTTAATTATTTCTTTAATACCGTCTTGAAAAATTTTAAATGTACAGTAATTTAAGTAAGAAGTTTTAAATTTCTAATTCAGTCTCAAAAACAATCGATTTATTGTTGTCTGATTGTGATAATTTGTTCAATTTAGGGCCATTATTACAACTTACCGTTAGGTAAAGATAGGATTTTGTCGGAGGGATAAATGTATTTGTATTATAAAACCTTCATTTATTATTTTTTTATCCATTAAATATTATTATTATTAATAATAATAACATTAAAAAAATGGAAGTTGTAATAATGCAAAGCTACTTATCGGCCAGACAAAATCTTACCTTTAACTAACGGCAAGTGATTTTAAGTTTTAAATTGAATGGTATTCGCGAATATTAGTACATACAAATTAGTATTCATTACATCTCTAGTAGACGCCGTTGTGGCTTTTATAGGGTAGAACGTTTAACTACCTTTTTTGAGATTGTTGAACAAATAAATTTTTGGAAACCACCAAAACTTGATTTTGTCTAACTCCTTCCAATTGAAAAATTCCTAACAAATTTGTTAGGAAAAGACCAACGATGGCAACGCTGTTAGTTCACATTCTTATTGTATTTTCAGTGTCTATTATTCCTCTTTTATATTTTGTTTAAAATTCTTAAGAAATATCTTAATCAAAACAAAATTCCAGGAATTTTGTATCTCTTCCAAGCATTCAACTCGTCACAGAAAACAAAAAATAAGCAAAACAGAAGAAAAACACGTTTAGTTTTATTGGTACATACGTATGTATGTATGGATGTATGTATATACTTATGTTTATTGTTTGTGTGTTTGGTGTGTATGTTGTTGCTGTTGCTGTTGTCAATGATGTTAACGAAGAGAATGATGATGATAATAATGATTATTTTTTCTCAATGAGCTTTTTACGTATTTCATTATTTACCTTTTATTGATGTGGCTGCCAGCGTTGTATCCGTTGTGCGGCGTAGTGTAGTTGTTACGTTACTATTACTGAACAGATACTACAAACACACTACTAGTATTGTTCGTTTTAAGTTTAAACTGCTCTTTCCGCACGTTTTTATGCTCAACACTTCATCATATAATAAACAACTTTATTTTTTAACTTTATAAAATTTTTTATTGTAGTGCATATAAATACATAAGCATCTAACTTATGTATGTATGTGTTTCTTCTTATGTTATTTTTTTCGCTTTTACTTTGCGTTTCACTATTTCTTGTTATTCATTTGCCATTTACTTGGAAAATATCAACACACCTTGTAAATTTTCCTTTAATTTTTTTCTACTGCTCAAAACTTCAGTTTTTCCTTTTAATTAGTAGCTTTTTAACTTAACACTGAACTTTCAGCATAGATAAAATTTCAATAACACAGTTAAGTTATGTACCTATTACTTAATACCATTTTTCTCTTATTGAATAACAATCACTGATTTTAATTAGACTGCTTTAAATTTAAACATTTATTTCACAAGTTGTTATATGTATGCATATTTTTAGTTGAACCGTAATAAACATACATTCAGCTTTCAATTTGCTTGTGAACATATCCGAATCGCCATCTTAACTAAATGGCCGTATTAAAAATATCTTCAAGATTTTAGTGAAATCCTCAAACAGTGTTGCTACAAAGTGTATGGGAGGTGAGTATCGCACAAGTCTGAACTAAATACAGCTCTGCTTTCAAAATTCTGTTGAATTGTTTAATGTAACAGAATTAATAGTAACGGCATTTGCACTTGAATGAATATTTGAAATTATGTGGTGAATTAATGGAGGTAAAGCATTAAATGAGGGCAAAAAAAAACCATCAAAACAATATTGAAATCACATTTAAAAAGTGCACAAATGAAAATTTGAATGAAGGAGTGATTAGGTATAAAATAAAAATTGTTTAACATACCGACAAGATATTTTTATGAATTTTTCACAAAAGATGAAGAACGGTACCATGAATAATTCTGCATTCTTAACTCAAATTTTTCAAAAAAAAAAAAAAGCATTTTTGATATAACTTGCATACATTTGCATATTACACAAGTTGGCAACTATTTTTAACAAAAATTGCTTGTGATAACTGACACAGCTCTATATGTATATGGTCTCCACAATGCGATCATTAAAATTTATTTAGCCAAAAACGTTGCGTGTTACATTTTTGGCTCAGCAGCGTTTTAAATGAGCTTTCTGATAATGAGGCAGAGTTGATATGTAATGCAAAGTCTTTATTTAAGAATTCATCGGTAACAACAGATTTAGTAGCATACATTAAAGATAATTTCAATGTATATATTTGCCCCACTATAATCAAATTGGAAACCAAAAGACTTCCTTTAAATGAAAGTGTCTTAGAAGTCGTAAAAGAATAGCTTTAAAATATTAAGAATAAAATATTACTTGAAAAACTTAACAAAGTTTTTAATCGAAATATTATATTTCAACGTTGACCAATATTAAAAACAACATATACAGTAACATCGTCTGATGTTGAACGTATATTTTTAATATTTTCGACCGTTTTGTGCGACAATTGAATATCCTTTTAATTTGAAAAAGAAACATAGGATTATGCTTTGTAATAAACATTTGTTTAAATAAAACTGATTAAAAATTACTAGTCGAGTGTTTTTTCGGGTGCATATTTTATAGTTTTTTAAGGAATATTTACAAGCATATTTGAATAATTTTTATGCATATTTAAACTTTCCCTGTTCATAACATTTCGTTAAACAACATAGATTAATAGCATAATAAATAATTGCAAACTATATAATCAAGTCACTAAACGCTTTTTAAGACAATTTAGTTGCACTTTTGTTATTGAAATCACATATGCGTTGGTCTTTTAAGCTTGATTCTGATATTTGGCATGTACATGAGTACACGTATCGAAAATTTGATGTTGACTGTAACCAATATCAATAGAGATTTGAACGAAATTGATAGCTGGGCTAATGCAAATGGGCTCTGTATTAATCCCTCCAAGTCTAAATGCATTTTGATTTCAAAATATAATAGAGAGTTTGACGTACCTGAGCTAAAAATCAAAGGAAACAAAATTGACTTTGTTAAATCTGCATCCAATCTTGGTGTTGTCGTTTAACGTGGTCTAATCATATTAGTGTCATTGTGGGTAGAGTCTACAGCATGCTTCGTAACTTGTGGGCTGTCATAGATTCAACCCCATTTATCATACGTATGCAACTTGCAAAAACTTATTTAGTTCCCGTACTTCTATATGGCTGTGAAATTTTTGCCAACTGTGACAGCGATGATCTAAGAAAACTTAACGTTGCCTATAACAATATAGCAAGATATCTATTCTTACAAGAGCGTCGTGACCACATTTCGCTATACTCATATCAAATTTTTCGACTTAAATTTGAAAATTTAAATGCCTCGTGTTCTTACATAAGATAATTACGTCTAAGCAGCCAATATATTTGTTTAGTAGGATAAAATTTGCTAGATCTAATCGAGGGAGGAAAATCATTCAATATAGATTTAAGAGCCTGGTGTCACAACGACAGTTTTTTATATATACCACAAGTCTCTGGAATTCCTTGCCAAACTATATTCAAAATGTAGGCAATGCAAAGTTGTTTAAAAAGGAGTTACATAAAATGTTTGCATAATGCTATATTTCAGCTTTAATGTATTTTTTTAATATTTTCATTATTAGATGTACATCATACATATTTTTATCTTTTTATCTAAACTATGTATTTCTGTATTTTTATGTTTATAATATCTTAGTATTATTCGTTTTATATCATTATGTTTATTTATACGCTTTGCTTTTAATCTGATTATTTCACTAGCACTGTCATTTATAAGATTAATATCTTGTTGTGCTAGGTTACAACTTTTGCAAATAAAATAAATAAGTAAAATAAATAAAAACATCTTACTCGTAAATGTATAGGTAAGTCATTACTAAATTAATTCCAAATGCAACACATATCTAAGTATTGGAAAAACTCTAATTAGTGACACAGCTCAAAAAAAATATATAGGGTTGTAGAAAACGATGAAATAAGAAAAAAATATTAAATAAAAAATTGGGGGAAACGTTTAGATCTCGAGTTATGGGCCTTTGAAGTTGTATAGTTGTGGACCATTTCAATTCTAAAGTTCTCAGCTCCGTACTTCACTTCGCCACTGATTATTGTTTATAGTGTTTAGTTAAAGTCTTTGTCTTATATTAAGCCATTTTAGGGTTTCTAGTAAAAAGTTGGTTGAGGTATATCTATTAAATTTCAATGTTATTCGCGTTGATTTTTTAACATACATACATATATAGTCAATATGATTATTAAAGTTTAGGCCTTGGTCAATAACGAAGCCTAAATATTTTATTTGATTCACCTTTTCTTTTAGTTCATTGTTTATTTTAAATATTTCATTACTATACGCAGTTATTTCCATTATTTTCGTTTTGCTTTCATTTAACTTAAGCTTATTCACATTCAGCCAGCCATTCGTTTATTTTTTTTTCCATATCTAAAACCCTTAATTGAATTATCTGAAACTTATATCTAAATTACTTACTACGATTTACGAAGTAAATAATTGTCTCAAAAATTATTCATCGGTAAAGTTCGGTAAAAATGTTGCCGAGCTCCGTAGCCGAATCCGAACGTTCGGGCGGACACCAATAAGCATACTTCTAACATTACCCTCGTATTATGAATTTATATTGTTTATCATTTAAAAATGCAGTGCATATTATTGTTATATTATTTATCTTTTTTACAATTACTTGAATGCAAATTTTTAAGAATATCATATGAGTACAATATGATGGGTTCCAACTGTGATAATTTTTAGAGCGTGTATTTTATAGATTATACATACTATCTATGATTAGTGTCAACTTAGGTAAAATAAGACTGATAAAATCTCGTTCATAATCATGGCAGCGCATTCTCTATAGAAAGATGAAAATTAAAAATAAAATTGAACAAAAAATTAAACTGATACTAAACTAACACACAATAGCTTAGTTATCTTAATAACCAGCATTTTAGTATACGATCATAGCTGCTACTAAACGGAACTCGTATAAATATATATAAAATTTTCAAGAATTTTTCGAAACAGTTGATGATTAAATTTCGCTTTTCAAACACACGCACGCACACATTGTAGAACAAATAATAATAAATAAATGTGCATAATACATACTAGACATTTCTTTTAATTTAGTCGTACTAGTTGTAACTTAATTAAGTATAAAAGAAAACCATTTAACTAAGAAAGTAATACATATTGACTAATTGGTTTTAATTGCTTATAATTGCCATTAAAATTTGTGTATAAAAAAGTGCATCGAATGAAAGTCGTTGTACTGTAAAAGTGCGCAATACCGCCAACCAAAATGTCTTCTTCAGATAGTCCCACAATGCATCGTTCCATTTCGATGCCAGCACAACCCCAGCCAATACAAGCAAAACCAATGAAACGTTCACAGGAAAAGGAAACACTAGTAGAAGAGGATTATTATCCCGAAAGTCCAAACTGTGAAAGGCGTAAAAATTCATTTTTAGATAATCGGAATCGTTTGGGTTCCTGTACACAAAGTGCTAACAAGTGAGTAGAGATTAGTCTGTCTGTTTGGTGTCTGTCAAAAGTGTCACTGATTTATGATGACAAATTTCTACTTACACGAAATGATGATAATTTATTACGATTTCGCGAGATAAGATATAAATATATTTACGTACATATACATATGTATATACATTTTTAAAGTATTTGAAACAAGTTAAAAAAAATTATAATGTCAGTTATAAGATAGGAATGATGATTTTTCATAAGAATAGTACATACTTAGGAAAGGAAAAATATTTTATATATAACTATGGGCTCGTAAGTCGAGAAATAACATTTTTAAATGGTTTATATAGTTAATAACCTTTTTAAGAATTTTAAATGGAATAGTTTTCGTTAATAATCTTTTTAAGATTTTAAATTTTAGCTATTTTTGTCGAAATTATTAACTTAAGAGCCTGGGAGCAAATTACGGTATTCGGTATCGAACGAAATCCCATACAAAATTTTTTGAATTTGTATGAAAATTTCGATCGATATCGCATGCCGTAATTTGCCTTCTGTTCTTTAAATCTAGTGATTTCAAATCGTACGACTTCATAACACATATAGTTATCAAAATGTAATTTTAAAATCGAATATCACAGAAAAACTTCAAACTAGCAAAAATAAGTCACTTTTTTTAGTAAAAATGTTTTTACAAATCGTACGATTTTAAATCACTTTATCTTCCAGTAGTAAATAAATTGACTAACTTTTTTATATGTTTAAAGCAGTTCACTTTTAAACCAAATTGTTTGCGACATAAGTTCTACATTAATGACTGCTTGTGAGGTTTCTAAACTATCCAAGATTGCCTTATCAATTGATTCATTCGTTTAATCAATATCAGCAATTTTAACTACTGATTAGCTGATAACGTTTACACTACTTTAATAAAAATTAAAAACAAATTCAAATAAAAAATTAAACATGAAAATAAATAAGTTGTGCAAAAAAAATGTTAAGCTCCTTGCCGATAGTTCTCTAATATCATATCTCTTCCGATTAATTCCATGGGAGATTTATTAAAATATATTTCAATTTCTTTAAAAAAATAAATGTATGTATTTGAAAATTGTAAAAAGAAATTATATGCTGGTACCACTCAGGCGTTTTAAATAGAAACCTTTAAAATAGTAAATAAGATTTCGAAATCATAAACGTCATTCAATGCTTGAGTGCCTTCAACTTCATTACAGACAAAAAATTCTTATATGTATATACATATGTCAAACATCAAAATTTATGGCATTTTTAATAAGGTCCGAACCCACTTTCAAAACTGCTCGGTTGCTACAGTTTTCAAAATTAAGAGTAATAAAACGCCCTCTCCCACCAATTGAAAAAATTTTACCCAGATTTTTGTTTTAAATTAAAAAACAACTGATCTTAAATAAAAATAAAAGCAGGAAGAAAAAACGCACACGTTTACCCCATGGGTAAATTAGAGCTTTTTCAAGTCACATAAGAACTTGTATATGTTGGAATAATAATATATGTATGTAAATAATTATGTATTATTCTATTATACTTTTCTCATAATGATTTGTATATAAATATAAGGCTTTAAACTAAAATATATCCAATACAAAATAAATAGTGATGAGAAGACACTTCTTTCTAAATAGAATGTTACAAACTCTAGCCTTATATAAATTAAAACAGATTAAAAAATATATTTTTAATACTTATTACAAAAAATTACCACAAACAATTCTTCCAATAAACTTTTAATTACAGCTTAATAGCCACGGAATGGGCTGGCAGTACTATAGAACTAAATTCGGATGCACGAAAAAATGGTAATATTTTAATTCTAGAGGGCTAAACATTTCCAAGCGTAAAATATTAAATGTATGTATGTGTTCATAAATCTTTCAAACAGAAATTGATACTCTCTACTATCGTCGCAAGCCGTATCGTGTAATTGAAAAGAATGGTCGAGAAAATGTTACATTTAAGAAAATTCCGGAAAAGTCATGGCGTTATATAAGGGATTTTGTAACAACATTGGTAAGATGGATCTTACCTAAAAGATTTCTAAAATTTACAACATCAAACACTGTAAATAATACACAAGCTCCATTAAAATGTGATGATGAAAAATTAACCAGGCATAGTAAAAGTTTAGAGGATATTGTACAATTAAATGAAGAGAATAACATTGCTGATGATAAAAATAATGAGAATAGTAAAAATAATCGAGTAACATTTGGTTTATATGATTAATAATTCGATATTAACAATTTATTAACATTACATTTGTTTACAATAACTACACATACTTCATTGTATATACTTATGCAGTATTTTTTAATAAAACAAAAAATAAAAGTATATTTGCCATACAATTAATACACTAATTAAAAATCATTTTCGTATGTCCACAATCAGTGACGATAACATCGGTTACCAATTTGAGTATTTTGAAAATTTCTTTAATAGATTGAATTAGATTGGAAATATATGTTGACCATGTTTATTGGTAGTTATTTTCTAAGCTGGACTTTTTTTGCCCTACTCTGCTATATGGTGGCATTTTCTCATGGTGATCTTATGTTCGACGAAGTAACGGGAGAACGATTAGGTGAAGGCAAGGAGCCTTGTATCATTGGCGTTTACGATTTTACATCGATGTTGGTTTATTCGATTGAAACTCAAACTACAATCGGCTTTGGTGAAAAATATCCAAGTGAAGAGTGCCCGGAAACCATGTTTTTGTTTATCCTACAAATTATAGTTTCGATTGCCATAGAGGGTGGAATGATAAGTATTATTTATGCTAAAACTGCTAGACCGGCTAAGCAATTAACTAAACTAAAATTTAGTGACAAAGCTGTGGTATGTAACTTGTAAAAGTTAGTATAAATAAGACAGTCACTTGTATTAATTCCTTATAGATTTGTCATCGCGATGGTAAACTGTGTTTACTATTTCGCGTTTGTGATCCTCGAGAGCAACAAACTATTGAATCTAAAATTCGGGTCTATTTAATTGTTGACAAGCCGTAAGTTGAAGTTTGAATTAAATCAGTGGAAGAATAATTTACTTTAATGTTGCTTGCATTACAGCACCAAAGAAGGTGAATTAATAAAAAGTCATGCAGAATTAAAATTAGAAAATAATGGTCAACAGATCATTATATGGCCGGAAATAGTGTGTCATGTTATCGATGAAACCTCACCACTGTCCCATTTTAAATGTGCCAAAGATGTTACTAATGCTCAATTTGAATTGTATGTGAGTATAGTGGGCGTGTCTGTTGCCACAGCTCAAGTTACTGAGGCCAGAACTTCTTATGTGCCTAGAGAAATCTTTTGGGGTCAACGCTTTATAAATGTCATTAAATATGATAGTTTAAACGAACGTTATATTATTGATTATGGAAATTTTAATACCACAATATCGGTAGGTTTTATAATAATTTATTTCAGCATATACATATAAATAAAATTAATATAATTTTATTAAAAGGTTGATATGAACCACGATATCAATAAGATAGAAGAAATAAATGATGAAACGCAATAATAAATTTATTAAAACTCATAATCTATATAAATGGAGTATTGCAATATTCTTAGATATTCCAATGTATTTTATTGAATAACAAAAAGTATTATATTCAATAAGAAATAATAAAGAATATTACGGGAGGTGCCGTTGGGATTCAATGGAAGTATTCCTTTCGCTATATATTTCATGTATTAAATTACAATTAAATTAATTAAGAATGTTTTAGAATAATTAAATCAGTTGTAAATATAAATGAGGAAATGGTATCAAAATTGTAATTAGTTTTATTATTTGTTCGCATTAAATTTAGTTTGTGAATATAAGATCGTCTGCAAGAAATGAAATACTGTTTCATATAAAATTATGTTGTTGTTAAGTTTGTTACATATTATCTGAAGTTCTCAATAAAAATAAGTAAAAACAAAAGGTGTATCAGATAAAATTACGTACTTTTCCTTCTTCTTAAATTTACTTTTGGAAATTTATTTCTTTCCAAATTTTGTCAAAATCTATACAGTATTTGTTTCATTATCGACAGCTGTCGATTTTCAAGAACAACAAAATTTGTTGTCTTCTTAAAGTTACTGTAGATATTTATAGATTATAAAAAATATGTCTGTGCCATGTCGCACAATCTTACCTAATATTACACAAACTTTTTAGAAAACAGTTCCAGAAGACATAAATTGGACATATGGGATAGCTCATTAGAGAATGATTTTATTTCACTTCAAGGAATACCAAATTCAATCTACATCCTCTCACATCCCGTAACTATTGTAAAAACCAAGACAGTAAGTTATGCATACGAAAACTACCACCAACGTTCGGAACACCAAAGCATAACCAGGAATCAAAGACCAAATATGTCAAATAGCACAGACACAATCACACACACACACACACCAATAAGAGCAGACATGCACTAGCGAACAAAGACAAAAAAGGGTGCATCGTGTTATGGTCTTGTTGCCCGTAACCTTAACTAGTTTACTCCATTTAATTCCTTGGTAATGCCAAAACTATATCGTGGATTTTATCGATGATTTCCTAAGTAACGTTCTAGATGAGGTTAATCATTGGTACATTAATTTACTCAGTTTTAGATAGACCTAAAGGCTGGTGCAGATATGACATGTACTTAGTTTAACTCATCATTGATTTGCTTTGCCTTTCAAGCAAATTCATGCCAGAACTGGCCTTGGCACCTTTCATTCTCGGATGTTAAAATAAATGTTTTAAGTGAATTTAAAACCAAACAAAATCAAAAACTCATATTGGCAATAAAATATGATGCTGGTCTCAACTAATCGACTGTTAAAAAGAAATTGAGTAACAGATTTTGCAAAAAAAATTGTCAGTCGTGTCCAAGGCATTTTAAACCAAATAAGCTCATTTATACAACAAAAACATTTTCCTTCTAAGACATGTTAGATTCCGCTCGTACATAAATTTCCATTTCCATTTATTTAAATGAGTTGAACGTGACCTTTTCAATTGTTAATTTCACTGAAGATCTAGAGTTCGCTATTCGAAGCAACCAATCTATTTTTAATGTATGAAACTAATGATCAATTTGAAGTACAATAAAGAAGTTTTCACAGCTCTGCTGCTATCGAAACTTCTTCGCTGAAATAACTTCCCGTTAATATTTATGTATCACGAAGAAACCTTTCTAATTAAAAGTTAAATGTTAAGATAATTTAGAGCCAAGGCCAAAAAAAGTGAAAGAATTGAAAATGTCGTCTAAAAATCGCCTTATTGAGATTTTATTTAAGTTAAACTAGTAAGAAGGTTCCAACTGGAAAGAACTTGAATTTCTTTGTAGCTATAAACTGTTTAATATGAAGTGAATTAAATTAGAAAATGATTAACAAGAATTAAAGAAAAAAATTTAATAAAAAACTGTTTTATATCACTTTTTCATAAATTGTTGTAATTGTTTTTTCAACAATTCATTTTCTTCCTTCAGTCTTAAAAACTCATTAACAAATGGATCCGTTTGCAATAGAATACCCAAACAGTCACGTATCTCTTCTGTTTGTTCAGAACGTTGATTCCATAAGTTAAAGTTCTGCGTAAATGTTTGCCATTTATTATTTTCCACTAAAAATTTTATTTCAAACTCCAAATGATCAAAACGTTGTAACATTTCCGCACGTAGTTCAGAAATAGCTTGTTGAAATTCGGGCGTGCAGTTCACTTTTAGTGGGGTTACAGCTTTCTTGGTAGCTGTGGATGTGGCATGAGGTGCAGGAGGATATTTTGAGGAGGCCAACAAACTTTCCATAGAATTTCTTTCACTCTGCGGTGTACTTTTGAAGTTGACAGGTAAAGATTTTAGTTTTTTGGATGTAAAATCGAACTCCAAATTGGGATTCTCTTTATCACTTTCAGATGTAAGGTTTTGGCTAGAGCTTTCCGTGACTTCTTGACCACCCTTTTCCTCTTCCACTATTTGTGTCAATTTACCCATCAAAGGAGTATGTGCTGACACACTATTACGATCTTTTAGAGAATATTTTAATACATCTGATGACTTCGTTTTATCAAAAGAATCATTTTGAGCGACTGAAATATTAGTGCCAACAACGCCAACTCCAAGAATTGACATACGATTTTCTTCTGCCAAGGGTTTTCGGGACAGTACATCCCAATCAAAACTGTCTCTTCGGGGAACAAGGTGTGGTGATATTTTCTCTTGGCCACGATTAGCTTGAAAATCTAAAAAGTCGCAAAATGAATCTCGACGTGCGCGGTTATTTTCGGTACTTGGCACGAGATTGGAGCCAACAGATTTACGCAAATCTGTACTAAGGCCGAGTACGGGTAAGGCTACCACTGAATTTTCCGCACCAACACCCGAACTTGAAAAACTTGAGCCACTATCAATAGCTTGAGGAGCAAATGACACTCTTGTTACACCACCGTCATGAATCATTTTCGAAGCCAAAAACATTTTTGTATTACGCATATCATAAGTAGTAAGTTCGCCCTTCAGATTACCCACACAAAAGTAAGTACCACATTCGCTAGCTGCCACTGTTGACAAGGGATGACAGTAAATCAATTGCACGGGTTTTACTTTTCGCCTCGTATCAAATATGTTAATCACGCAATCATAACCTACACTTAACAATGTATCGGGATTGGCAGGAGACATACACAAATCTCGACATTGTGCTGCATGTGCGTCTGCGGCATGAAATAATTTACGTTTGGAGTGGACGTCATATATGGTGACAGCTCCTTTATAGGACGCTATGGATAACTGAAAACGCTTGATGGGATGAAAACGTGCCAAAGTTGAACTGCAAAATTAAAAGGGTACAAAAGGATATTATGCCGTAAAATAATTAAGAGCCGAAATTTTTTGATGGTTCATTATATAGTCAACGAAATCAGACAAAAAGAACTAAGAATGTTGTTCGATTAATAAAATTTAACTTTTTGAAAAAAATCTTAAAGATTACGGAAGAGTAGCCAATCATACGCCTATCGACCAATTTTCATTCCGTAATCTTTTTTTGATTTGCCCACAACTTAAAAAATCCTTACCAGAATCAAGAGTTCGATCATTAAGACTTTTTGTTAAACAAAATTTAACTTTTTGAATTTTTTTTTAAGATTACGGAGGAATAACCAACTATACACATTCTGACCAAGTTCCACTCCGTATTTTTTTTTGGTTCACCAACAACTTAATATATCCCTCCAAGAATCAACGAGTTCGGCAATTAAGCTTTCTTGTTAAACAAACTTTATTTTTTTTAAATTCTTGAGGATTACGAAAGAAGAATTAATTACCTTCAATTTGATATATGTTTCGTTCCTTAATCTTTTTGGTAATCCTAGCACATTGAATGCCGCGTCGTACGTTTCCAGTCATGGGGTGCCACGTCATACGTTTCCGTACGAAAGCGATTGTTTATTTTTAGAGCCTGATTTTTATTTTTTTTATTTATTTAATATGTTCAGCAATCTATCCATACGGCCATAATAACATAAAATAAAGAATGCAAAAGCATTCATTGCACTAGAATGATTTTTTGAGGTTTTATAAATAAAAAAAATTTATGAAATGTATTTTTTTAAGTGTGTGAATTCCTGGGAAGGTGTTCGTCAAAACCGATTAGCCACTTAATGTGCTAGGAGGAAAAATATACAAATTTATATCATGTTAAATCCTGTCCCAAATGCCAAGACATTTTTGGCAAATATTCGGTGTATTAAAAAACATATTCATATTTATCTTCCCCCATTTAACCTTGTAATATTGTTGTAAGTTGTCGGGTCTAACTCAGTCTATGAAGAAGACAAAGCTATTTATTTCTTAGAAGAAATAGTGTTGATTCCATCACGTCAATGCCAATGGTTGAATCTTATTCAGTTGGAAAAAGGGTTCTAGTTTTTTTTATCGATATTGAAAAATTTCTTTAGAACATTACGTCTTACTTCGTTGAGTTCTATAGAGAACCATCAATATTAAAAACAAGGTAGCGCAAAATTACCATCATGGTGTAAATGCTTCATAACTTATTTATTTAAGATTTTTGCAAAGAAGAATTGGGAAATTTAAAATTGAACAGTACACAATAGAACGAGCAAAAATCATTGAATTTTGTTTTTATTTTTCTGACGAAGTGTGCTTATCGTCGAAATTTTAGTGTGCGGATTTACCCTCAGCGTCAACAATAAATTGACTGTTTGTCCAGTTTTCGTTAAAATGTTTCTATAAGGAGTCTTATTGGTGGCGGTGCTCACCGCCGCAAATATGCAACGCGTATACGAGACTGTGGAAGAAAATCCAGAAGCATCAACCATAAACTTTCTGCACAACTTGTGCACTATTTCATCTTAAATTTCTATACTGCTGCAATTTACAATCGTAGGACTGCCGTTTAACTCCTCTTATTTTAACAATGTACTGCTATTTGGAACATCCGGTAAATCATAACAAAAAAATTAAATGTAAAGGCCCATTTCTAAAACAAAAACATTGAGTTCCGTGGGTGTCTAACAAATTCCATACATAAAAATACTGTTTTGTATGGAGCTTGACAGCTAGGAGACGTAGAATAATGATTAGCTGTGCTAATGGTATACCTGTTTTACGTGCACCCTGGGCAGAATATATTCGAATTTAATTTAATTTAACTTACTTGCCATCTATATTGAAGGAATCGATTTTTGTTTTTGTTCTATGCCCATAAACATTTATGGAACCATTTTCAAATACCGAAGCAATGTACTCATCCGAAGCATTATAATCCAAATACAAAACCGAATTACGATTAGAATCTAAAGCAAAACGAAAAATTTTAAATAAAAACGTATTTTACTTATAAGAAAACATTTACCTGCACTAAACTTATGAATAAATTCTGATTTATTATAATTATACAGTTTAACCTGACCATTGGCTAAGCCAACAGCCATCTCCTCCAACGACTGCTTTGCACAGGCTACACAATAAACATTATCAATGGTAAGTTTACGCACGCGCTGTATATCAGCTTCTGTAAATTATTAACATTAATACATATAGATAATCTCAATTGCATTATATTGCATACTCTGTGCCCTTTCTTTGATGCGCATAATCTCCAAACCAGATTTTTTATTTACTTCCACAAATATGCGTTGTTGTGCATAAAATTGAAAATCCGTATTTTCACCATTGGAATGTTGATATATAGATTTTGTTTCCAGATCATTGAAATCTGTTAAAACCGTAGTCTTAGCTGTTGATATCAAATACATTTTGCAGAATCCTTTTTTATTGAAATTATGTACTCAAAATCACAGGGTAGAACTCAAAATTCAAAGTAAATATCCAAAAAATAAAAAGGCGCTTCTGTTGAAAAAAATTTGACACTTGTTTAAATTTTCCAATTAGAAAAAAGTTAGTGATATCCATGGTTGTATTTTGCAGATGCAAAGTGTTGGTAAACGATGAATATTAACTAGTTAATATTGGTTAGTCCGAAACAAAAATTAAAGCAATTTAACTTTGAACAAAATCGTGTCTATCTAAGTATGAAAAAAATGTTTGTTGAATCCATCTTAAAAACAGTTTAGGCGGTATTCGAACCTGTGACCCAATGTATGCAGAGGTTACTGAAAGAGAAAACTATAATTTCTCTCTACACCGAAATCGAAAGACTTGATTTCGAACAATTTCAACTGTCTATGCCCCAGAATAATAGTCCACGAAGCACCTCTAGATATATAAAATCCTACCACCTCAATATAAAGCTCAGAACGATAAAATAAACGTAATACATATAACTAATATTATAAATGTGAAAGTTTCGATACATGGCTGTTTGGCACAGAGATAATTATAGTCTGGAATAGCATAGGCTACTTTTTATCCCTGTAAAATGTTTGATTCCCGTGGAATAGCTTAATTTAATTTTTGATGGAACAGAGGCTCGACATGATTTTTCGCAAAGATAGCGGTTGTTTAGGGGTTAGGAAATGACATAGGCCAAACAAGGGTACAGAAACGAACATACAATAAAGAATCGCAAGTATTACTGTTGGCGCAGCAAGTATTTTATATAATTTCAAACAAAAAAATATTCTTAAAAAGTTTGAAACCTCTTATCTTATACAAAAGTTAAAATTTTTTTGTATAAGAGGTTTTCAGCTTTTCAAGGTCTACTGATGATTTGCC
The DNA here is from genome assembly GCA_956483585.1 of Gymnocheta viridis. Lineage (NCBI taxonomy): Eukaryota > Metazoa > Arthropoda > Insecta > Diptera > Tachinidae > Gymnocheta > Gymnocheta viridis. The sequence goes on from OY101440.1 coordinate 8,304,025, forward strand.
ACAAGCACCAATATGTTAATTTTTTAAATTCTTTGAAATAAGATATCAAGACATGTCGTCGGTTCTAAATATGTAAATAATTTCATTGTGTACACTTATCAGTAGCGAACTTTTGTTCATCACTGTTAAAATTAACATTCGCTTTTACATAACCCCATAATTTAGAAATATTTTATATTTCAATACATAAATATATATTTTTAAAATAATAGTAATAAACTAAGTAAACAAGAAATCTCTCTATATTATATTTCACATGAAGCACTCATTTAATCTTTCTTAGAGTCTGTGGGTTCATTTTCTTTTAACAACAATGATTCGATTCCAACTTTTTTAAGTTCTTCAATTAAATCTCCACTCTGGTGCATTTGCAATAAAATATCACAACCTCCAACAAATTCACCATTAATAAAAACCTGTGGTATAGTAGGCCATTCCGTAAAATCTTTTATATCTAAAATAAAGCAAATATTTAAACAACAGTATGGACGTTTATTATTTAACCCACTTTGTCTCAATTCATCGTTTTGCAAAACATCATGAGCATCATATTGCACACCATGCATACGCAGAATTTGTACTACAGCATTGCTAAAACCACAACGAGGAGCTTCAGGATTTCCCTTCATAAATACTACCACTTTATTAGTATTAACAAGCTGTTTGAGGATTTCCTTGCTATAAGTTTGTGGTGTACCATCAGCAGAAAATAGTCTGGATGTCCAAAAGCCAGCTGATCGGTAAAGGTTTGGTTTTAAAATTTTTGTAATTAGGCTGGCCATTATTGATAGCAGTTTAATTTATTTATCTTATAATATTAGCCGGTTTGTTTAAAATTTTGCCCACAAGAATTTCAACACGTAACTTCTTTCCTGTGATATTTCTGACAAAAACAAATGGTCGTTAGAAAAGAATTGAGCAAAAGAGAGGAATAATAAAAACACAGACTTGACAAAAACTGTAGTAGAGTAAGCAACTGCAAATAAAAATGTCCCTGCAGAAGTTGCATTTCAAGTTTTGGGGGCTAAACTGCATTTTTCCCACTTCATTGCTTATCAAAAAAAAGAAACTGACAAAAATGTTAGTTTCATGTGCACCAACCCTAAGTCCATAAACAAATCTCACCACCTTGCTAATAATAAGCCTTATTCTATTTATATTTCCCAAGCTACTGCCGGAGTAAACTAGCAAGCAATAGTTTATTTGCGACAACAGCAGAGAATGGGCAGTAATCCTTTTTATGTGTAGGGAAAAACTATGTTTAAATGGCACAGTCTTCGTAACGTTAAACAAACGATAATCTATTATCCAGAATCATACCAAAGCAACTTAAATCGTCTAATATCTTCAAGTCCAAGTAGAGGCTATCCGATTTGTTCAAACCAAATACAATATTAAATAAAAAATTAGAAAACGCATAGTTTTCGAGTTGTAGGCCTAGAGTATTGTAGCTCAGTGGTATTAATACTACTTAATATAATACCTATGTATCTTAACATAATTGTATCTCTTATCTTCGACATGTATATCTTGAGAATTTGATATCCATAATTGTAAGTCCGGCATCACCTATTTCCTATGTATCACTACGATTTTGAGCACCACTGTCAAAAACACTTTTACTTCGTCGTGGAATGTCAAAAATATTAGAAGAAAAACACGAATTATAAAAAATAAAGAAAAAAATTTGTGGACAATACTACAAAATATTTAAAGAAATTGGTGTATTATTTGAATATATGTTTAAATTAGTAGAAAATTGTTAAAGTGTTCTTACAAATAAAAAATCAAGTGAATTTTGATAAATATATGCTTTGCATATTTTAGTTTATAAATATCAACGACGAAAGCAAGTAAAAAATAAAAACCGAGAAACAATATTATAAGAATAAAAAATTGTGCAGCAATAATATTAAAAACAGTAATTTGGAGGAAAATCTAATACGAGAAATTGCAATAATAGTTTGTGTTACAAAAACAATGAATCGTTCTGATGGCTTAGTGAGACGTGCCGTACGTCCTAGAGAAAATGGTGCCGAAGGTGGTGGCAGTGGATCAGGAAATGCTAATACACCCGAAGATAATTCCGATTTGTTGGATAACAAAGATCAAGAAGATAATATTGATGATGGTGACTCCAAGGAAACACGCTTAACATTAATGGAAGAAGTTTTACTACTGGGTTTAAAAGATAAGGAGGTTAGTTATAATTCCACACCGAATCCCATTGTGTGCTTTTGTTAATAAGTAAATTGTTCGAGTAATAAAGCTTTAATACTATGTATTTAGAAATATATTGGTATAAGTTTGCCAATAAATCAGGTTTTTTAAGTTTTCTATATTTTTAGTATTTTTTCATTAGTAGCGGGGACATTAAACTGAGGCATAACCATCCATACCCATTATATTCATCTCCCACATCCATTTTATTACATGGTTTGCAGTTTGTTCTTTAATTATTTTATTAGTATATTTTGTTCTAGATTATTTAAGTATTAATTGAGTTTATTTCCATTATCAAGTATGATTTTATATGTACAATTTATATGTAGGTGAAAAAGATCTCTTGTTTTGATGACGTTGTTATATTTATTGTCGTTTTTCTTTTTATCTAAATTCTTTTATTAATCGCATCTGTGTCACCACTGTCATGTATTCACTTCATCAGTCGTTCACATCTTATGCATTCATTGCCAAACTTGAGGTGTTTCCTTTTATTTTATCATTGTTTATTTATTATTAAAAATGTAATTACGTATATAGGTTTTTTGTTATTTGCAACCTTGACTTATTAGGAAATTCTTTATTTGCATTTATGTACATACATATTCATATGTATGCATTTGTTATTTTTAAGTCGGTATCAAATTTTAACTCATAGTTTTCTTATAGCAGCGTAACTTCAATTAACAATCATATACTTTGTTAGCTCAATTAGGACCCAAGTGTGCCTGTTCCACAATGACCGGCAGCATGTGCAGCATATGGCTGTTGAGAAATAATACTGCATTCATATATTTTTGGTGTATGCAACTGAGTCTGATGGGTTATAAATACATAACTAACAAATTGATGCAAAATATGCAAAATACATATATAAAAAGTATATAATGTAAAGTTTTATTAAAAAAAATTGTTAAAAAAACAACTAAATTCTAAAATCATTGGAAGTTAAAAAAACATTGAATTTACACCAAATCATTATTATATATATATACATATCGTCAGCTCATTATTGGCTTGCCACACTGACCATTTAAAACAGAAATTGAATTTGAATCCGAAAACCTTTTTAGCAGAATTGTTTATTGTTTCTGAGATGCTGGATTTATTTTGCTCCATATCTTAAGGTTTAATAGGTATTGTTTTGTTGTACACGCCACTGCTTAGCGGTTGCACCAAAAATTATCAAAATAAGTTTCACTTTTGCTTTGCTTCATTTCCACAACAAACAAAGTATTAGCGCTTAATAAAACGAAAAAATAAAGAAAAATAATATTAATTACTATTTTTTATCACGGAATTAACAAAACTTAAATATTACTGAATAAACTGATAACAATACTTATGGTTTGTTTTCGTTTTTGTTGCTTTCATTTTAGAGAAGAGTATCACGCATTAATTGTATATGCCCAGTGTACAATTCATACACATTTTATATGACTTTCCGGTTTACTAATCATAATGTTAGCAATCAAATAAAAAAAGAGCAGAATAAAATATAGTATTTCTTAACATTAAAAAAAGTAACAATTTTGTAAAAGAATATAAAAATTTATTGAATGCCACTTTAATGTGTATTTAAAGTACATATTAAAAATCTAAATTTTTTAAGAAAAAAGTCGTTCTATTTGAAAATATGGGTTCGATATAAGAGTTTCCACTTTTTTAACGAAATGTAAAAATTGATCAGAAATAAAAGCAAGTTTTTGTCTATTTGAATTTAAAATAATTATTCAAAGAATTAAATAAATGTTAAATATTATTCTCAACAACTATTTATGTAATTATGAATGAGAAGAAGTTTTTTTGAGAAAAAGAAATATAAATTTGCCCATATTATTTAAAACATTTTTAGAACCATGATAAGAGTCCTTAAAATACAGAAATTTATTACTGAAATTCGAAAAATGAAAACCACATTTTTTCTTGGATTTTTGAAAAAAACTAATATTTACCTCAAAACAGGCCCATTGAGCTTTTTTTAATTTTATTTTCATAAAACTTATTAAATTCTTATTTCAGATTTTTTCTTATCTATCTACTTCCGAAAACGGCGCATTCTTTATTCTTTTCTATTTGTTGTATTTTTATTAAAACTTTTGTACGTGAGGTTTTTACATATTTCTCTTATCATTTTTTTTAATTAAGTAAGTGACTAAGTGTGTCATAGAATAATAAAATAAAAATAAAACTACTACGAAGCATCTCTTCATTTTTTTCGGCATGCAACTGCCAAGGGTTTTCAAATAAAATATACATTCAATGTACAGTAAAATATCTATAATCCAGACACTCACGAATTACTTCTTAATTTTTTAATTTGGACTACAGCAAGTCACTTACATTTTGAAGGTAAACTTATTAGTCTATATTTTTACAAAACGCCAAGGAAAATCACATCTTCAGAAAGCATATCGATCTCTTTCCACAAATGATCGTAAGATATATTCTGCAAAAAAATATGATTGAAATTAAAATTTTATTGGCCATAGTTTAAAATTTATTAACTGCCAAATTTGATGATAGCTTTACTAATACTGTTGTAAGATTTAATCGTAAGCGACATTTTATCAGTGTTGGCAAAACTCGGTGTTTTCGTAGGGGTTTATTGGGCTTTATTGGGTTTAAATTGAACTAAGTATGTACAACTAGTCTATACATTTATTATATTTGTTTTCTTGAGATAATCTCTTGCATAAGATTGTTTTTTTAGTCAAAAATAATCCCCTTATTCCAGTTTTCAACATCCACTTCACACCAATACAATAGGCTGTCACCAGCACAATATTGTTCTCGAGAGCGAGTAGACAAGCAACAATGTTTTGGTATTGCATTAACATGACGTCGATGTTGACAACTGGTATAAGAATAAAAATATTTTAAATTGTTTTAAGTTACATAATTTTCGTCGGATCAAAAATTAAAATTGTATAGAGACAGAAAGAAAATCAACTATTTCTTTAAATTAAAACAAACAATGCTCAACGTCGAAAATTCGTGAATCGAACATACGTATTTCTGTAACGAATGTGAGAACTTTTCCGTACACTTACAAATTTCGCACAGTTGATAAAAATTTTTATGTCATTTGGTCCAGCAGATTTAAACACCTGAATGCATCGCTAATTGGATTACAAAATATTTTCCGCCGTGTCGTCAAATTCCAAAGTGTGTATTTGTCATTAATGCTTTTATTGTTAATAAAAAGTGAAAATTGTGCTCTTGTCCTAGTAAATTTGCAATTTACTTTAAAAAACCCCAACTGAGTGGGTTTTTTTGGGTTATCCAGTAAGTAGCCAACCGAGCATTTTATGTATACAACATTTTTGAAAATAAAAAAGGTATTCTCCTGAAAAATATAGTTTGGCGCTTGCGACAATTTTGCAGAAAGTGATCGAACGTGCATTACATTATATACAGTCAACTCTCGATAATTTGACTCTCGTTATTTTTAATCTCGACAATTCAAGAAGTACTCTATAAATTAAAAGAATATATAAAATAATAATGTATTTTGCTGCATTCGGTAATTTTGTTGTTGTAGATATGAGGTTCAAAATAAACGTAGTCACTTATGCTTTTCAATTTCATAACCAGAAATTTGTTGTAAAAATAACGTATCCTCTTTTCCCAGGGCTATACATCTTTTTGGAACGATTGCATATCAAGTGGCCTACGTGGCTGTATACTCATCGAACTTGGCATACGTGGTCGTATTATGATGGAAAAATCTGGTATGCGCAGACGTGGATTGTGTTCAAGGTGAAACTTCAATAAACATACACACTCAATTTTCTTAAACTTTGAAAACAACTTGCAAAAAATATTTCAGAAAAGTAATACTAAAATCAGACCAACCAACTGGAGATGTGCTATTAGATGAGGCATTAAAGCACATAAAAGAAACAAATCCACCAGAAACAGTTCAAAGTTGGATTGAATATTTAAGTGGTAAGTGAAAAAGAAATAAACTAATTAACAAAAAAAGAATAAATAAATAAAAATATAAATATTAAAGGTGAAACTTGGAATCCTTTGAAATTGCGCTATCAATTAAAAAATGTACGAGAACGTTTGGCTAAAAATCTTGTTGAAAAGGGTGTTTTAACAACAGAAAAACAAAATTTTTTGTTATTCGATATGACAACACATCCCTTAAATGATAATGTCGTTAAATGTCGCTTAGTTAAAAAGGTTTGTTATTAATTTTTCACATTACAGGATGAAATTCTAAAACATTTGGAATTACTCTACAGATACAAGATTCCGTCTTATCTAAATGGGTAAATGATCCCCAACGTATGGATAAACGGATGTTGGCACTAATATTTTTGGCTCATGCTAGTGATGTCATAGAAAATGCTTTTGCTCCGCTTAACGATGACGACTATGAAGTGGCTATGAAACGTGTAAGAGAGTTATTGGACTTAGATTTTGAAGCCGAAGCGGCCAAACCAAATGCTAATGAAATTCTCTGGGCGGTTTTTATAGCTTTCACTAAATAAAATCTATTATTTTAATTAAGTATTTTTAAACAATTATAATTTTGATTGTTCTCCGTTTTGTTTTAATTACAATTTTAACTTAAACAAAAAGCTGCATACATACATATATATTTTCCAATATCATAAAATAAATATAAAACATAAAATCAAATGCCACATAATTATTATAAAACTCTAAGTATGTACTTTGATTTTTTTTTTAATTAAACTAAATTTTATTTCATAAATTATAATTGAAAACTAGCAACAATTAAACGATTTTTATTTTTAATCACGATTACAGATATTGTGCGTTAAATGCAATTTAAAATAATTAAAATAAATACTATTTTTTGCAGTAAGCTTTTAATTTCCATTTAAATACGAAATTTTATATATATATAAATTAAAAAAAATATATTTACTATTTAATTAAATCTATAAAAATGTAATGAAGTTTGATTTCAAAATTAAAAAAAAAATAAAATTTTGTTATAGCAAATGGAAAATATTCGTAATATTAAAATATCTTCTTAGCTAGTTTTAGAACGATAATTTAACATTGAGGCCATTGATTTTGCTTGAAGTTGTATAAGGGACTCCATTATTTAAAAATATTCTACAATGAGTTCTTAAATTAAAGGTTTAAATGTATGAATATTCAAAATGATTACCTTCGGAAATAGTTCTAGACATTTGTTTATTATTAAGTGCATATTATCAACTTAAAAATAATTTCATATTTGTATAAACCCAAATAGATTTTAAATTCAATAAGCAACTATTTTGTATTCGCTAATGTTTACTCAAATTATAATACATTGTGCTGAAGTCGGTGATAGGTTGAAATGTTTTTAAAAGTTAATTCTAATTAAATACTGTTTCATAGAATAGTTACTCCATTAGTTCCAGGAATGTTATTTAATAATCTGAAGTAATTCTCATTATAGCACTTTAGAACTAGATTTTTTGGAAGTTTTTTAAACGTTCTATTCGGGTTGTTTCTAGTTTGTAAAAAGCTTCATTGCATTTGTATCTTTTATAAAATAAAATATTGTACAGTTTTTTTAAAATATTTAATTGTAACTAAAAAAAATTTAATACACACATATATACTATATAATAAAAATCTATATTTCATCTTAAGAAAAAAAAAGAAAAAAAAAATTTCTGATACAAATAGTAACAATTACTCAAATCTTTTTTCCAAATAATTAACTTGCAATAAAAGTATTGATATTTTCTTTATGATAACTGCTATTGCGGGATTTGTAATCATAAACAAACTATTGCAAGCCGATGCCGAAACCGATGTTTGCCCAAAATTTTAAAAACTTCTTTTTATTAAATTCATAAAAACACATGCAACTAAGAAAAACATTCTACATACACTCCATAAATTTGTGTGTTGAGGGAATTAGAGAAGAAAGTTAAATAAAAATAGGCGTGATAGAAAATGATTTGGTTTTTACTTCAACTTCAATTCTGCACGTATCATTCATTACACACAAGCCACAGAAATTCTTTTAGCATTTTTTTATTTGTGTTTATTTCTCGATAAAACGTCTTCAAAAGATTCAGGATTATAATCGAACACAAAATAACCTTTTTAGATTGAAAATCGTGCATGTTTTTTTTTTCAAATCTATTCGAATGCGACATACATACATTCCGGCTGGTCCAAACAAATCATATGCCATTTTGAAACTGCTAGATTTTTTTCTTTCCGAAATATTGACTATGAGTCAGTATCATGCTGTACAATGTTGGATAGTAATCGAAACTTATTATCGGACCTCAAATTTTCCCGAAAAATCAGCTGTCTTGGCAAATATAAGTTAGATGCCTCGGAGCTAAGCCGCCTCGTGGTACCGTTAAAGACCGGTGCTATGCGAATAATTCTGAAGCGAACCACACCCTTAAGGTTAAAAACATCCAAACCATTCGTAAGATAAAACCAGAAACTCAAAAAAATATATTGGTAAATTGGGCTAACAGGATAAACTACTGGAAAGCCAACGAAAGTCAAGCATAAAATCATGTTTCATAAATAATGACAATATTTGTTATTTATAATAAAGCCCTATTATACCTACCAAAAGAAATTAAGTTTAAAAATTGTTCTAATTTTTCGGCTCTTTTATTAATATTTTATTAAAAAACCTCCAAGTTTAAAATGAACAATAAAAAATAAAAACTTTATATTTTTTTTCAATATTTCGCTTTCTCTATGGAAAGCTCTTTCAGGCATATACATACTTACATACATATGTGTTGAACCAAAATTAAAGTGGCCTGTTTGTTAAGATATGGAAGCATTTCGTTAGGGAAAATGCAAAATCACTTAACTAAACTTTAATGGAGAAAAACAACCGAAATAAAATATGTAGTTCGAGTGAACATGCGGTTTGGTGTAATGCACCGTAATTAAACAATATCGTGATTTCAAATTTTATGTTTGTTACGTGGTTTTGCATTTCAGCTAACGATTTGTGGTGTAAATTAAAAATACTAAATAAACGGTATCTGCAGAAGGTAAAACGAAAATGAATGGAGTACCTATCGATCCTCTATTGCAACGGAGTGATACCTAAATAAACGTAATTTTTGAGTTAAGAATGCACAAATATTCGTTGAGTCGCTCATCATTTTGCGTAAAAAATGTATTCAAATATTTAATTACATACCTTTCGAGGATTGTTTGCTCACCTTTTGAGGGGAGAACACTTTTTTATTTTTCTATTTATGTGTGTGTAGCTTAGAAACTTTAAACTGGTTTTCTGACGACAGAGTTCTTGTTTGGGATATGAGTACGTTGCAATAAAATAAATTAAATATGTATGTATAATTCATATCGAACCATTCATGGCTCTTCTTAACCAGAGTGGGAAAACAAACAAACGTTTCCTACGAAAACACAAACTTTTAAAATTTTTTCAATCGCATGAGCAAAACCAAAACAAATACATTTTAAATGCCAAAGAGCGCAAACAAAACTATTGGCTTTTCACTTATCTGCTTGCTTTGCTTGTTCATTGCGAATGACTTTCCTAGGACATGTTCTGTGTTGACAATAATGAATTCTGGAATGAAAAATTATACATGCTGTACATTACTCTCTCGTTTACTATTCATTACCTTTTCCCGCTGGGTAAATGGGACAATCGTTCCCATTGTTTTCGTTTTACTCATTGGAAAGAGCAAAACGAAAGCAAACGTTTCACCGACTCAAAAAAAAATGAAAAGGAGGATTTATCAATTTGTGTGCAATTTTGTAATGTTTTTTAGCTCTTTTGTTTTTTTTTATTTGAAAGAATAAAATATATTATATTATGCATGCATGTAATTCCAGATTGGTCACATAGTTTACATTTCTTACTTGCGACCCGATGTTCGTCTTCAAGTCTGTCCGCATATTATGAAATATATTTTATCCTAGAACTGAACAACATTTTTGTTCCATGTACCTACATATATGAATGTATTTTTCGAGAAAAGGAGATTGTGGGATGTTTAAATTCTGATACCCGTTATTAAAAAAAACCAGTCCCGGTTGTCATATAGAATCAATGTTGTATGACACACAATTTTTAATTGAATTTTAAATATCATCGATGATTACATATGTACATTAAAGTATGCGCAATATGAAAGAAAACATTTCCAAATTATATTAAACTCTTATTAAATAAAATTTTTGTTAACAGTATGATTAAAAGTTTCTATTTATAATCAAAAAAATAAAAATTTTGCACTTGAAATACACTTTTTCTAATATAAGTATTTAAAAAAAATATTTTTGCATAAAAGACAAACTAGTTATAAAATCAAATCATAAAAAAACATTTTTATCTGTATGTTTGAATTTTTTGAATGAACAAAAAAGTCTCTAAATTACGCAAATTGTTAACAATTGAAAACAAAATGAAAAATGCAAAAATCTTTAATGTAAGAATTAAAATAAAAAAATATTGTATTCGAAATAAATATTATACTACAATTAGTTGAATAAGAACAAAAAATAAATAGAAAATAAAATTATTTAATAATACACATGGCAAAAATAAACTGATTTAGAATATTGAAATTCGATTGGCGTTGATCTCAGCAAAGAATATCTGTCTGTATACATACATGTAATGCATACTTATAAATTCAATATTAGAATATCACGCGAATCCGTTATATCTCACTAAATCATTTTGCATTTAGAAATTTCTAGGATTTCTAGAATTTCTTTTTAAAAACGAAGCAGCCCATGTGCGCTCATATCCTCACTAGATCCAAGTAATTTTGGAAAACATATAACAAAACAATCTATGATTTGAAGAAATAAGAAATAAACGGGCTTATTTTCGTTGTAGTCTTGAGAAATCTAAATTTTTCTGGAATATCACATTGCTAATAATACGGCATTATAAGTTTTATGCACCATTGGAACTTTCAAACGATGTAATATTTTTTTATGTGTTGTCTTGGGAGAAAATCTCACAACTTACAAAAAAAAATAAAAATAAAAAATTGGGTGTATTCGCAAATGCAATAACTATGCAATAAAGAAGGTTTAGGATTCGAAAGACATCACTTGTCATTGCATTTTTCCGTTAAAAGTCTTTGCATGCAAACAATTGACAGTGCAGCTACACGTTTCTGCAATTACTGCAACATTTTATTTATTGTTGCAGTGGTTTGTAGATAGGTTGCACAAATTTAACGCATTTACAGATCCGCTTTACGGTTAGACTCCTAATATGTTTTGAGAACCGTCATAGAAAAAAACAATCTATGATTTGAAAGGTAGAACTGAAACTAGTGTTTCTCTTTCATTTAAAGTGAGTCGCTCGAATATATGTATGACGTACATAACCCGTGGTAGCCTTACCGATTGGTAGGGAACCAGCCCAGCAAAAATGGCTGCTTCGCCATAAGCAAGTTCGCAAAGGAACGTTTTGGTGCTATATCTCGCAAGCTTTCTACGTATATTTGTTCGCGATGTAACTCCTAGAAGCACTCCTTGTTAAACGATTACTTCAGCACCACTGTAGGTTAGGTTAATGAGGTAGCCACTGGTCCGGTTGTGATACCCTAGAGCTGGTTAAACAAGATTATAGCTGCCACACCACTTATTCAAACCATCCATTTTCTTTTAAATATGCGCCTATTTGATTAAATCAATACCCGCCAGATTATCGGGATCCAAAAAAGTATCAGAGCCGATATCCTACTCCTTGAGCTTGCTTGCTTAGGGCATTGGCGTAGAAGATGAAACAGAGTTCCCTCTTCATCGCTACAACTCCTGCAATAGTCGTAGTAACTAAGACCAATATTTAAAGCATGGGTCCCGATATTCGAGTGCTCAGTTAGCAGTGCTACTATTAGTCTCATCCGACCTTTCCTGAACCTGAGTAGATCACGTTTCTAGCTCAGGTCATAGTTGGGCCACGTTGACCTAACCCCTTGGCAGGTATCTTTGTTTTCCCACCTGTGTTGAGCAAATCGATACGATTCGCATTGTGATAGAGGAATTCCAATGCAACCCCCTGCCTAGCAATACCATCCACAATACAGTTACCAGGGCAATCTGCGTGTCGTGATGTCCAGATTAGTGTTGCTCCGCTATCGCATCAAGAGATACCCGGCATTCGACAACCATGAGCAATGCAGAGTAAACACCATTTATAGCGGCGATGGCCGCTTGACTATTAGTAAACATATAAAATCCTGAAATCTAAATGGATAAAGTTTTCCACATAGAAACCTCCAGTGTCGGCTTATATGGCATTTGACTTGCTACGGTTCTAGAACGTAGTGGAAAAATCCTCACCATGACACTAAGTTTGCTTGTGGCTTTGTTGTTATTCAGCCATGTTATTAAAGCTGCGTGTTTACAATTACTATGAAGATTTTTCACACAGATTTTTTAAATAATTTAGTAAATTCTCATTGCTGTTTCAAGAACTTTCTTGAATGTTCTGTTTCCGTTAGTTCAAATTTGCATACACACGGTTTATTATACTGTGCTTATGTCCGTTAAATTTGAATCTACATATAAATTTTGTAACAATACTTTAAACATCTTTGACCATAGACTGAATTTATTCAGTCAATTTTGAAGGTTATTACTATGAAGTGCGTTTGTACACCAGAAAGAGTATGTACTACTTTCAAATCGTCCATTATTTTTTGCTGCGAGTGGTAACCATAAATTGCGAAGGTTGCGAAGTTAGTCGAGTGTTTACATTTACTAGAGTACGCCTTGTGGTCGAAATTCGACCGCCAGTTTACGTATACCTATTTTAGTTGCATTCATTTAAACAGAAAAAACTACCTAATTAATTATTCCCTTCCCCACGGAAAAACAATAAACCAAATAAATTTGCATACAAATACGCAAAAAAAGGTGTTACACATATACATATGTATGTATGTATGTTGATAATGTATGTATGTATGTTGATAGACTCTCATGGCTTTGCTTGAACCCATACTTACATAAGTGAATGCGTGTACGTGTGTATTTTTAGCATTTGTAGTGGAGTCAACTTTATGAGCCTTTTATTCCTTTAATAATGAACCGATTTAAATAATTTATAATCGGGTCACTCAAGCTCAACAATGTTTAGAATTTGGTAAAAAATGAACAAAATCGGTTGGCAAACAAAGGAGAAGGAATAAAAAAATTTGTCTTTGCCTATTTATATATAGATTCTTCGTAATTTTCACAACCAAGGAAAAACATTTTTTTCTGACAAAATTCCGATTTTATACCACAAAAACTTTCACACTTTAAAGGCCAATATGCACGGAAAAAATACTCATAAAGTATTATGGTGATATTAGTGAAATTTGTTTGTATGAATGACACTTACGACGCTGGATGCATAGTAAAAAAAATTAAAATTTTTGGGCATGCACGTACTTATATACTTTTATCAAGATTTCAAAGAATACGGTCACTGTCGCACTAAAAAAATTCAAGTAATATTATACGAAAATCTTAAAACTAAATTAATGATTGACAAGTTATGTAGTATGTGTATGTTAAAACATCCAGCATCCGTACTTTGATGTCACTTATTTTGATCACCACTGTAGAGTAGAACAGTGTTTATAATATTTCCCGGGTTAGCGAGAAGATTACATAATTTAGTGAACAGCTTCTTATATTTATATATTTCACAACTAACGCTCTTACTATGACTTTTAAGATTGAGATATTACATAATGCATCTTCAGGTGAACGGGGGCGAACTGTATATCTCAAAAACTAGAATCAATTTAAAGAAACCAAATACAGATTAGAATTCTGCATAATAACATAAGAAACAACATTCAGTTGCTCCAGTCCGAAAGTTTACCTGAATTTGTACAATTGTGTTAAAATTCCTTGCAAAGGGACGCGGAGTAAAAATCAATAAAATTTCGTGTCTTAACATGATCGACCCTGAGGAGCAAAGTATCTTTGCTTGAAAAATCAAACAATCAATTCAAATAATATCAGAGGTCAAGTTGCGGTGTTCGATACCGACCTATGTACATATATTTCGATCGAATTTATATACTCGTACATAGCTATTGCGATCGATATCAAATGTCGCAATTAACCCTCAGACTAGATTATTTTTGTTTGTGTTTTAAATTCTAATATAAAATAACTACACTTTTTTTATTTATTTTTTATGTTTTTATTTAATTTGAAAATTATTTCCTTTACATAATTTCTTAATTAAAATTGATTTCTCGTAACTTATTGTTGTTATATTTGTATGCATAATGATGTGTTGGAATTAATTCTATATAAATTTATCGACTTTTATTTCGATTAAACATGCAATATAATAATAGGAAAATAAAAGAAAATACAATATGCTGTAGCCTCCCAACCTAAAAGGAGGAGTGTAATAACTTTGACGTGTGTATCTGTGTATGTCAGTAGCTTCATAGTTCCATAGTTGTAAATTGGTTTTGCTACGATGCCACAAGATATTTTGGATGTCGGATATTTTTCAAATAATTTTTTTTAATAATTTTAATTATAAAACCATAACTGAAAAAAAATTATAAGTGATAGCGTGATACAATGAACAAGGTAAGCCCGTCAAACAAATTCCATATCGTCATATGAATACATAAATGCCCCAAGACACATTGAAAAAAATTTAGAGGACAAGCAAAACACTCTCTAATATGAAGAGTTAACCAAAATTTTTCAAAATTTTTTTCACGTTTAAAATTATTTCTTATTAAGTTATTAGTACAATTTTAATATGTAAAAATTTCCATTTTGATATGGTGCATCGTAATCAATAAAGAAGTCGATTTTAATTTTTTTTTGTAACTTTGGGATTTTTTGAAATCATACGACGATATATAAATAATAACGTTTACTTTTTTCATATCGAGCTTGCTATATTAAGCTACCTGAACGGTTCCACCTTATTTATTGTATCTTGAATGATAGCATGAAAAAAAGTCGGAAACATTATTTTTATACGAGTACAATTTGATTTTATTTTTCTTTAACTAATTTAATTTTTAACTAAAAGAATGTAATGAAGAAGGATGTATTAGAAACAAATATTGCGAAACCATTACTATTTTAATATCTTTAATTTAATTTAAAATTTCAAACAAATAACCACAGGGAAGAGCAAAATATATTTAAGCCCAAGCAAGAACATAAAAGAGAAACAGTGTAATTATTAATCTATTTAAAAGGATTAGAAATAATTAATATAAAGCGAATGTATTTTGTATATACTATGCGTTTTCATATTTTGTTGAAATAATATTAATAATTATGTGTAATAAAAACATATTTATATAAAAAGAAAACAAAAGTTTTAACGAAAAATGGTAATGTATTTTTTTCTTTTTTTCGTTTAAATAATTTCATCGCATTTAATATTTTGTAATTAATAATTAGAATGGTGTTTATTAATATTGTTGATGTTGGTCTCTGTTGATTATATTTTTTTACCATCTTTTAGCACGTGTCACACGCGAGAGTCGAGCACGATTTTGAGAAAAACTGCGAGAGGTTACAGAAGCCACAGTTTTACTGTTCTGATTATTATTATATTGTTTACAACCTAAGGGCTAACTTAATAATTCTTTAATCTCCTTATGCATATGACACAAGAAATCTACATAGCTGGCTGAGCCATCAGTGCCACGATCTTCAATAAGAAAATGTCTGAATACGCTTTCCAATTTGTCATTTTGGCGAACACAAGTTATCTTAAATATTTATGTAAAAACACAAGCAAATTAATAAAATCGAAAGCTAATAAATACATTAAACTTACCCGCATGTAACGAGAACGATTTGTCATAATTGTTTCAATAATGCCACGTATTCTTTGAGCCAAAGGAGTATCGCCCGTTATAGCAAACCGTTCGGCATTAACCTGTTGAGTACATTGTACACCAAACAATGGTTGTACGAAAGTTTGCGGCAACGATTGACCCAGCCATATAAAAAAGTGCACACCATTTTCCAAAATGTATGCTCCATCTTCGGACATCTTTTCATGAGTACAACGCATCGTTATAGGCAATTCCGTATCGTCAGGGTCCACATTATGTATGGGCAGAAAGCGTGGATACAAATATGATACAAACATGTTCAAGTCCATAGATAAAATGAATTGTATAACATAAGAACGATCGTCGAGAGTCATATCGGAACCACCTGAAATAGCATCGTTTTTCAATAGACATGATATATAAAGTGGTAATAGTTTTAAGCATTCGGGCAATATAAGTTGGCCGGCTGAAGAGGGAGTGCTGCAGTGTTTACGATAACAGGCCAATATTTGAGCCGAACGATGTACGAGTGTATCTTTGACAGCTTTGGGTGTAAGTTCCATAAGTCTAAAGCAGGATTGTTTGGCAAAGAACAACATTATGGCATCTAAATCACAACTCTTGAAAACTTCAGCAATTGTAGAGGTGGCCTTAAGAGCAATATTCAAAATACGCAAACGACGTTGACCGCTGCAAGATGTGAAAAGTAGAGCGATCTGTAAGTAGACATTTTCTTCCGCTGGCAATTTATCGTCGTGTTTAATTTCAATAGCAATCGATTTGTCGCAATCTGCGAATAAAGAAAATTATAGTGGTTTTTTGAAAAGAAAAGTATTAAAAAAAGAAATTGGATTGTAAGGTTAAATAAATTTAGATAGACTTGACTACAACTATTGTTCATATTTATCTCTATTGTTGATAAGTAATAAATAATTTCGAATGAAAAAATTTTTAACTTCGAATTTTAATTTCTTTTCGTTAAAATATCGAACAAAAAATTTTTGTCAAAAAGAAAGGTATCTTTAATATTCGAATTATCTCTTAGGACGAAATGCACTGTCTAGCCATCTAATTTCAAAATTTGTTTTAGTTATCTACACTCTAGGGAACTTACCAATACTAGCCAATTCAACATCTGTTGTATTGCTCATAAGGAAGTGACCATAGAAATCAGTAGCTCTAACACCAGTCGAAGTACGGACACGCATAACAGCATCAAAAGCAATTGGTCGGGAAACGTTCTTAATAATATCAGCAATCAAACGTTTTCCATCAACATCAGCCTAAAAAAGGACAACAAAAATATTATTTGAATTATAATTACAAGTAATTTTTTAACATCACCTGGAAGTAAGTGTATTTATAAACTTCACCTCCCGTCAGTCTAGCAACTTGTCCAATAGTTGCAATATCGATGTATGAATTGTTAAATAAGAAAAGATCGACTGAGCAAGCGTTTTGCACACATTCTTGTCCCAAAGTATTGTACGATTGACACTGAGGTACCAAAACCGTTTTCTCTTTATCTGTTCCTAATAGTTTGCGATCATCGCGATTTTTCAATTTTCCCGGAGCCTCGGCAATGGGTAGTGATGAATTGAAAACTAAAAGTTTGCCAGAACAATTTGAAGCCTTAAGAGCTTCGAGACCAGCTTGTATAGCTGGATAGAGTATGGTTTCAGTTTCCTTTGTGTCGACAAACATTTTAGGTATTTGTTCCATAAGGGCATCAATAACGATTTCTGACTCTTCGGGATGACACAGGAAGCCATCGAGCAAGGGCATGAACATGTCCTGATAAGAGAAAACAGCAAGATGTTATAAATACTTAAAACTTTTATGTACATAAAACTTACATGCACATCACCCACAAGCATCATTTGTGGTTGAGCCAAATTACTTTTAATATTGTAGAAATGCACAGTGTTGTTGTAGGTTATGAAACCAACACGCACTTTCGATTTGTCTTGACCCTGATCAACAGGTAAGTTTTTCAAAATTTGCTTTATTTGAGAACACAACAAGTGCACCAACCCAGATTTCATAGTATTGTAAGAAACATCAATAACAAAAATAAATGCTGGTATTTCAGGCGAAGCGTTGTTCTGCAATTACCAAATCATAATTAAACATATATTATTTCTAAGATATTTTTTAAAAACCCTAATATATATTTATTTACCCGACAATAATCCTTCGTAGCCAAAAATTCATAAGTACCCAAAACCAATTCAGGGCGTTCATATTTATCAACTCTCTGGCCAGTATGATCCAAGTGTTGAAAGTATTCAGTGGGCACTGAGAAAAAAAAATTATACATATTTTTTAAATATTAAGTCAACCATTGTTTGGTGTAAATCGACCATTAATCAAAAACAAAATATCTAAATCACATACTTTGAGTTAGTTTCGAATAAAACTACAAAAATAAGTAAGTCAGATCTTAGTTGAATTCTATTATAGACAAGGAACTTGATTTGCAAAAAAGGTTGAAATACTTTCATTTACCTTCGGTGGAAACTTTGCACATTAAACATTGGAAACGTCGACCGGCATCTACAAACTGCATATTGGGTGACATGTAGGCTTTACAACGATTGCAACGTATGGGTCCCAAAGCACCAAAATCCACAATGGGCGGCTCATATTCACCATCTGCAATACGAGCATAAGGTGATATAATCAAAGAGAAAGGAAGAGCTGTGGTTTTCAGTATATCTGACGTTGCTGGTACACAATATAATGAAGATCTGTAAAACGAAAGGTTATTTAAAAAAGCTTTAAAATTTATAATGACAACAAAAGTTACCTCAAATATCTTGGTGATGAATTGCCTTGATCTTGTACAACATATTTGGTAGTGACCAATGGAGGCAATAGACCGGGTTGATTGGTTACAAATGCTCCACCGGCATTACGTTGATTCTCGACCATAACTTGTATAGGATTTGGCATTTGATCCGGATCTAATCGTTTTTGTTGTTGCTCATATTGTGGTTGTTGGTACATGCCGCCAGTTGGTTGCTGTAAAGAAATATTAATATAAAAATCAAATACGTCCTAAATGCCAATGTGAGATTAAAATTGAAGGAAATTTTAATTGATATTCTTGGTTATTTTGCAAATACATTTGTAATGCAGCTGGTATTGCTTACGTTGTATCCAGGTCTTCCTTGCATAGGTTGACCGGTTTGTGGATTAATCATTTGCGATGGATAGCCACTGGGCATGGAAGGTTGACCGGGCTGAGGTGGATAGCCTGGCATTTGTTGTTGACCTGGTTGTGGTGGATATCCAGGCATGGGAGGCATACCAGGCTGCTGCATTAGCGGCATGCCATGTTGCTGTTGTCCTGGCATAGGTGGCATACCCGGCTGTTGCTGTCCGGGCATTGGGGCCATACCCTGCTGCTGTAGTTGTTGTCCTGGCATGGGTGGCATACCCGGCTGTTGTTGCCCTGGCATAGGTGGCATACCCGGCTGTTGTTGTCCAGACATTACTTTTTGATGTTGATGCATCGGCATAGAAGGTGGTTGTCCAGGCATTAAGGACATACCTTGTTGATGTTGTTGTCCAGGCATGGGCGGCATGCAACGTTGTTGTTGTGTGGGCATGGGAGGCATACCTCCTTGCTGCTGTCCGAGTACAGGAGGCATACCTGGTTGATGTTGCCCCGGCATGGGAGACCTATCCGTTTGTGGCATGGCAGATGGTGGTTTTTGACCACTCAATGGAGGAGGTATTACACTTTGTTGCGTCTGTGGAGGAAACTGAGATGGAGGATGTTGAGAACCAGGAAAGCCTTGCATTGGCTGTTGATGGGATGTTTGATGAGGTTGCTGCCCCGGCATAGGGGACAACAAAGGATTTTGCTAAAACATAAATTTTTTGATATAATAAAAAATAAAAAAAAAATAAAAAAATACTCACGGTGCTTTTCTGCGAAGCTGGCGGCATGTGAGGCATACCCGACAAACTGCCACTATTTACCGTCATTTGATTGGCTCCTCCAGGAATATTTTGTGTCGGAGGTAAATTACTTACAGCCATAGACGTAGTGGGCTGTGCTTGTTGCTGTTGATTTGGGCCAGTCATGGAACTTGCAGGTGGAGGTGGTAGTCCTGGTGTACCAGCCGTGGATGGTCTGCTTGATGTTCCATTGGAATATGAATTGAAGTTATTATTAACGTTTGAAGTTTGTGCTGAGTCCGGTTGATGGGTAGGTGGGGGTCCATTTGATAAGGGTTGGCCGCCACCATGGATGTGTGGTGGAATACCGATATTAGCATTGTTAAGTGAATTAGTGTTTACTCCACTTAATGACTGCTGCTGTTGTGGTAGTTGTTTCATAGGGTTCATAGTCATAGCTCCCATTGATTGCGACAGCTAAATGAGGTCAATAGTAACAAATAATAAAATGTTGATAGGTATAACATATATGAAAAAAAATTTGCCTTATCACAAACTGTAGTGTTCCAAAATTAATATAAAAAAATATTAGAACTGATAACACTGGAATTTCAATAGTCATTTCCTAATATTTTGTATTAGCCGCTAATATCAAAATTACAATATGGATTTAATCAATTGCATTGTTTGATATTAAAAATTTTAGATTATGTACTTAAAAATGCAAGAATAAAAGATGAACTATTAATTTGTCCGATACTGTTTTTATTGCAATTTCTACTTTTTACTTTACAAAAACAATAATATGTACATATAATGATTTGACAAGATCTTTGTGAGTGAAAGAGAGACAGAATGACATTTTCTCCGAAGATAAATAGAAGTGAATTCAATGAAATAATCAAACAAGAAATTTAAGTAAACTAAAAAAAGAAAAAAACAAGAAAAAACTCTATTCGCGACGAAACGAAAATATTAAAAAATACCAATAAGACAATAGAAAACGCAGAATTACAGAATAAAAAAAATTATTTCAAACCTGCTGCTGATAATTTCCATTCATAATATGGGATTGTGTTGTTGGTGCACCCTGTTGGGATGGTGCGGGCATACCACCAGGTGTTGAAGTAGGCGGTGGAGGAGCTTGCATGCCAGGTTGCTGCGAAGGCCAACCAGGAGGAGCATATTGTTGTTGGCCACCAGTAGGTTGCATCATTTGTTGTGGCTGTTGCATAGTTGGCGGTGGACCATAAGCATTAGGATTCATCATTTTCGATTAATAATTTTTTTACAAGTTGATTTTCATACAAAATCACTGTTTATAACAAATGCTATACTAATATTTTTTCTGCTCTAGCTTTTTTCAGCTAAAAAGATAGAAAAAAAGGTTTTTGCACGTATGTCCAGCAGTTTTACAAGATTATTTTATAGTAACACGTAAACACTACTTGAAGGCCCCAAAAATATTTTTTTTAAATGTTGGCTACTTTTTTTGAACTTTAATTACACTGTACTAATACTTTTTTGAAAAGGTTGATGTTTTTAACAATATCCTTTGGAATATCATCCGATTTTCGTGATTAAATTAATTTTCTTTCACTTAAATATAGAAAAAAATCACTTCCACGTCAGAGCAGCCTAGTTTTGCACAAATTTTTTGGAGTTTTTGATTTTTCTCTTTGATTTTTCATTCTTGTTAATTTTTTTCACAAACGTTTTGACAGTTTGCCACGTACTTTCAAACGGATGTGTTCAGTGCATGACAACGTAAACCAGGGTTGTAGTGTAAAGGTATGTTCATATGGGTAAAAAAGTTTATATGACATTATTATGGTTAGAATTCGAAATTTGGAGTTTAATATTTTCGAGTTTTCATTTCTAATTTTGTCCATTGTTTTCGATAGTTAAGCTTTCTGGGCTTTCGATGAGTTTTCTTTTTTTGTGGTAATATATATTTTTGAATTAAATCTCGATGTATTGGTGAATGGAAATGCTAATTTTCTTTCAAAATTTTAATTGAATTTCCAAATCTTTTGACAACTTTCAAATTATATGGGGAATCAAAATGCACTTTTTTCACAGTTTCGATCGACTTTTTGTAAATTTTCCATATATTTTCGAATTTCTTTTGTGTATATTTTGGTGAAAGTAATGCGATTTTTTATAATTTTTGATTTTCCTTGTTAAAATTATTGATGCATTTTTAGTTTTTGTTAAATTTTTGGTAGTTTTACATTTCTGAAATTTCCAAATGTATGCTTTTCGAATTTCACTAATTATTCATCGATTTCTTTTCGATTTTTGTAGTCTTCTTTTTTGCAAATTTTTGATAAGTTTTTGGGTTTTTGTAAATCGATTTTTTTTAATTAAATCTTGAAAATAAAGGTTTTATTTTCAAAATTTACATTTTTGTGCCAATTTTTTTATGAAATCTTAATTTTGAGTAAATTTTTATTTATTTTTTAATTCAAAGTAAGACTAACAATATTATGGAAAAAACTGTTATATTCAAGGATAACAACATAAGTCGACATATGTAGGTCGATTTGGAATTGTAATGACAAATAGTTTTATTGTATACTATCATAAACATCATGGATCAATGACGTTTTAAGTAAAGCAACATAACTTATCCTTAATTCCGATAATTACCAGCAATAACGACGTAATTATTCAAGGACTTTTTGAAGTAGAGTTGCTCTACAACACCCGAAAGAAAT
The DNA here is from genome assembly GCA_956483585.1 of Gymnocheta viridis. NCBI lineage: Eukaryota > Metazoa > Arthropoda > Insecta > Diptera > Tachinidae > Gymnocheta > Gymnocheta viridis. Next base: position 8,326,670 of record OY101440.1, read on the forward strand.
CAAATAACCAAATTAATATCGATGATTTTAAGTGTTGTGTTTTTCTTCCGACGGGGTTTGATGCAATTTGGAATGAATTTATTATCAAAACTTACACTTATATTTAATAGAAATTCGCTTCCAATAATGCTCGACTTTTATTTTTAATTCATAATGTTATAATTTTCAGAAATTTAATATGAAAAATCAGAAGATTCCAATTGCGAAACAATTATTCGAAAACTCTATTTTATATTCATATTCATACACAGTCGCGTGATTGGAGCAACAAATTACTCACCATCTAAAATGATCATGATTCACGCATATCACGAGAACGGTGCTATCTTTTATCTTCTATGTTCTCTGTTTGTTATAAGATCTACACGAACTTTTAAACGTGTTAATTGGAGTTTGATCCAATTGAAGTAGAATATTTTAAATTTAAATTGCCCCTTGTTCATCTTCAGAAATCAATATATTCCTTAAATAAATTGAAAGATATAAACGATCTTTGCAAGATTTGCTAATGATTTCTTAATCGGGTTAACCGTTGCAAAACTGTAAAAGAGGTCTTAATTGAAATGTTTTTTACATAAATACTTTTGTATATGTATTCCTATAATACGATAACACCACCTCTTGCCACAGTTCACAATTATGTTTGAATAAAGGACAAAATTCTGAAGAGAACGCATAAAAAATGGCTCAAAAATTTCTAAAATTTGTTATGACGTGTTTAATTTTTAGCCCAAAAATAATCGTTTTGAGATAATTGAAGGTAACGTTCGGAAACATGTCTTGTTTTTAAACTGTTTCAAAACAAATTCAAATTGTATCAGTTGTTAATTGATCTTGAGATATGCACTTAGATATGTATGTAGGTAGCGTTTGATATCAAAACCCAAAACATAAATAAATTCTTAAGTTGACCCAATACTTACCACTAACACAAAGCTTAGTGAGGCCCACTTTAATTTAACGATTCAATTGACTGAGCTTATGTTTTAACTTATATTTAAGAATTAAAAAAATCTAAAATTATCTATCCATAATCTTAATAAATAACGATTCCGCGAGAAAGTGTGCTGTACTCAGGTAAAAAATGTAATCAGTATTTTTTTAAATTTTTTATGTAAAATATAAGTTAAATTTAACTGAAATTTAAAACATTTATTTATTTTTTTTATTTACATATGCTATGACAACGATGGCCTTAAGCTCAGTATTTTTTGTTACTTTTAAATGGAATTATAAAGGTTACAATTTTAAAAAACTTTTAAAAAGTTTTAATGTTGTCATTGGTCATGATAGAGCCTCTTAGTTGCGAAAATTGGTTATTATTTAGATTAATATTTTCAAATTATTAATGTGGGGACAGTTGGAGAAAAGATGGTGAATGCTTATTGGGTTGAATACCCAGAATGGACACTGTTTTGGTAGGTTCCTATCCATTATATGAGAATTTGAGTATTCTAGTGTTACCTCGTCTTAGTCTTATTAATTTCAAACATAAATTGACTTTGTATTAATGATTTGTTTAAGTTTAAATTTTGAGAATAATGTTTAAACTTCGGTTTAATTTTTTATTGATAAACAACTTTCTTAATACGAACAATTGACATAAAAATAAACTACATATAACTTGCTTAAGGGCACTGGAGGCTACAATTAAATTTTCGTTAAAATATACCTTGAAATTTTTTTCTGTGGGTTACGTTATTTTCGCGCTAAAATTTCAGTCTAAAGTGCTACAAATGTTAAGGGCAAAATTTACGTAACTAACAAAACACTTTCTATACGGGAAATTAACATAAAAATTATCTCTGACTCATGGTGGCATTGCTACGCCATATAATAATTCTTTGCTCTAGCATTGTTTTTACAATCTTATGTCAGTTTTGTTTATATTAGAGATGGACACCGCTCACGTGATTAGCGTGAGTCATCGTAATTAATTTTTTGTTTCAATTACGTGAGCGTGCAAGAAAGCGAGTACAAAGAAATTAAGCATGCATAAGTAGATTTTTGACGTGATTGCTTCGTGTTTTTTTTGCTATATTGTTATTTTTTCGTATACTTTTGTAATTAATATTTCTTCGTAATTACTTAAATTGTTTTAAGTTTATGTTGAAAGGAATTGTTTGGCTCAAGTTCAAGTCTTAGTTTACTCATTTCTTTATTAATTTTAGAAATTGTTTTGATAAACTAAAATTATTTCCATTAAGAAAGTATTATTGAAACAGTCTATTCATCAGTGCAGCAGAATATTAATAATATTTTATTAAATATTAAAATTTTGTTTCGTGATTGTGCGTAACTTTTTTTGCATACTCACGTGAGCATACTTGAACGGGAGCCAAAAATATAAGGACGTGCATGAGTAAAATTTTTTATCGTGAGCGTGAGTGAGAAATCACTCACGATCCTATCTTTAGTTTGTATTTACAATATATCCAAGCTTTTGTTTATTCAATTAGTGTTTATTTTTTTATTAAAAATTTCAATAATTTTTTATAGGTACTTATACATTTGGGCTTGTTTTGAGAGTACCACTTACCTTCTATATGGACCGCAATACTTTCAACGAAATCCATACTTCCTTGTCTTGGCAATGGTAGCGCTCAAAAAATTCATGGTTTCTGTTAACTTATTCTATTAAATTTTTGTTTACAATAATTTTTGACAAGGGCTTAGACTTTATACAAACAAAAATTCCTTTTTTTGTTGTATTGTTGTAGTTGTAGCAATAATAATGCCACCTGTTTATTTCATCATGCTATGACTTCCATAAATAACTAGGCTACATTTAAATTATCATTAAATATTCTGAAGAAATTGGAAAAAATAAAAAACTTTTATTAAATTTGATTTTTGCAGTATACGTTATTTTAGCGGTTTACCAACTTAAGCGATTTAATAAATTTTATGATTCTTTTTTTACAATTAATGTTTATACATTATTTTACAGATTTGGTTTTAAGTTTATTAAAAAAATTAATTTGTAAAAAAACTCTGAATTATTCTGTTAAAATTTATTCGACGCGGCTTACAGAACACAGAGGAATACTTAATTATTTCCTACCTTTAAAGCTGAAAGGTATACAGCATTCGGTATGGACGAAGATAGCGTTCTTATTTGGTTTTGTTTGAAATATGTATGTACAGTAGATCGATTCATAGAAAAAAAAATGTTTTTGTTACTCTCTCAACTTATAGATCTGTTTGCTTTTTGACGGTTCCCAGAACAAATTTGGGATTGTTCTTCATTTTCCCAAAACAATTATACTACTTCGTATACCATTTGAGAGGTATTCTGAAGACACGTGCAATGGTGCATAAAACTTGCCCAACCATGCGATCAGTAATGTTCTATTCCGTTGGACTTGGTTTCAGAAGATCTTTAAATGAGGTAAATTTTTTTCTTTGCGTTCCATCTTACGAATAGCCATCGTTAACCCAAAAAATTCTTAACGAATCTTCATTAAACAAATCTATAATTTAACTCGGGTAGCTAAAGCACATTTTACATCATCATATCAGCTGAGTCGGTCGAATACACAGTGGAGTTCGCTTATAACGTATACCGATTAACAATTTTTTGGCTTCTTCGGTCCTAACACTTCTGCATTAATATTTGATAGAAACTATTACGGTTATAACAAACTTCGGGTATTGCGAATTTTCTCTTATCTCCATCTCTTTTTCAAGTACCAAATATCAAAATGAGAATTTGATCAGAAAACAAGAGCAAATATGTGCAATCTGTGAATAGATATATAATATGCCATGGTATTATATAACCTGCTTTTTAACTGCGTACTTGACGTAGTAATGGATAAGGCAACATCTCATAGAATGAGAACAACTTGGGGTATCCAAGGCAGACTAGAGGACCTTGATTATCCTAATGACATTTGTCTGCTTACTCAGACATGTAATCTTGTAATCTAAGTTATCACTAGTCCAAGTAAATGCATAAAACGTTGGCTTCTTAATATTCGGTACATATAGACTCGGGGCGTAAACAAAGTCATATGAAAAATACATCTTTGGAAAAAATTAAACCCCCTAATGTACATACAGACATGCCTATAGATGTGTATGTACTTATGTATGTATTATATTGTATTTACTGCTTGGAAAATTTTTCAAATCAATAATGCAAATTCTTAAAATGTTCCCTTTAACGCTTTTAATCCACCACATTTACTACATCGTGTTTGCACTTCTGATGAGCACTCATAATTCTTAATAAGCAATTGCACTGTATCACACTCCTGTTGGTTGTTAATATGTCCTTAATTGATTTGGTAGAAAAGGGTTTTGCTCATTAGCATTGTTTAAAATTATTTTGTGCGCTAATAGTGACTAAAGTCATGTTAGACTCATATTATTTATGTACAAATTCATTTGATATACATATCGTTCATTTATCGCAAAGTAGTCATATCTCAAAAAAACTCGTTCTTCAGAAAACGAGTTTAAAAGTTTTTTATTTACTCACACATTAATAGAAAAATAAGAAAGTATTCCCCCTTCAAGAGATGAGTTGACAAGATATTTGTATGATTTTTTTACACAAGATGAAAAACGATCCAACGAATAATTCTGCATTCTTAACTTAAAAATCACGTTTTCTGAGATATGACTATGTTGCAATAAAGGAGCGATATGTAAGTAATTTTTGGTTCGGTGCATATCGGATGCACATACAGTAAAACACATTTATAACGAACACCACAGCACCACCAAAATTAGTTCGTTATAAGAAAAGTTCAAAAGTTCCTGCAGGAACTGCCAAGCAACCTTCGCATAGGAAGTGGAATTCCTAAGATCCACTCCTAGAGTTTTAATGATCTCCACCAGTATTCATTTGTTAAAAACAGTTGCGCGCGGTAATGAAAAATTCCACAAAAAACCGAGACGCAAAACTCTCGAAGGCCAATAAACTAAAAGTGGCCTGGTTGCACTTGAAAAATATTTGCCAACGACTCGTGATGTTTACTCGCCCAGAGCTGCGTTACGACCGGAATTATTTTATAAGTACTCGTATATACCTATCAGCTGATTAAAAATTTTAACCATGTGTACTAAAAATGTAACAATATAGATTGATGTTGCTATTGAGTACATATTTTTCATGAGTTTGTTATAAAAGGGAGAAAATGCATGAAATTGAAATTAGTGGGACCGTAAAAAGTAGTTCGTTATAAGCGAGGATTCATTATAAGCGTGTTCGCTATAAAGATAGATTTTTGTATGAAAATGGCTAAAAAACAGTCGGGACTTTATTATATAACCAAGTTCGCTATAAGAGAATTTTACTGTAAAATTTTTTTTTAAAAGCTAAAAAAGTTCTATTCAAGATTTAGCTGAACAATCCTGTTCGCAGAGAAATAATCAAAATAATGCCTAACATTTTAGGGTTTTGAGATTTTCAACCCATATGGTTGCATATATTTGAAATTTGTGGCAAAAATATTCGTAGTAGTGTTGTTGGTGATTTTCTCAAAGACTTTGAGAGCTAGGACGACACATCGGAAGTTTTTAAAATTAAAAAAATCTTTCAGTTCATTAGTAATTTCATGGCTAATTGCTAGCAATTGTTCCCTTAAATTGAGCTTTTTATATTTAGATGGCTTTTCCACAATCCAGGCGGTCGAAGAATATAGTATACAACTTATATGAGAAGTACTCAGTTATTTGAAATTCAATTCTGTGTGTTAAAAGTAGAGTAGAGTAGAAACTTGTTTTTTTAAATCTTTATTTTAAAATGGGGTTCCATAGTTCAGGCGTTCGACTTGAGCAGGTAATTTACATGAAAAGCACTCAGTTTTTGAGAGATTTCCATAACATTTTTTTACTCAAGTCAACCGTCTGGATTGTTTAAACTGCACTTACATAAATATTTTTTTGATTCAATATTTAACTGAATGTTGAAATTTTACCCTGCAATCAGGGGTGCCAAAAGTGAAGATTTTACATCATTTTGACGATTTTTTATAGCGAATTTCACAAAAAATGACGTTTGATGATTTTAGTTAGTATCCCTTCTACCTTGACGATTTTTTGACTTCGCTACTTTTTGCTCAACATATGTAACTTCTATGTATGGCAAAATGTCAAGCTCTAAAAATATATTATATTATATATATAAAGAAATATTTAATATTTTTAATGACGAGTTTAACTTTTGTTTTTTAAAATGATTGATTAATAATCTAAGCAACATGGAAGGAATTCAAATTGACAACTTGCATTATGAAATTACGAAACTTTATTAAAACATTTTAATAAATTTGTTAATAGATGATTGTATAAAATATATGTATGTATGTACGCCTCTAAATCAAATTGATTTCCATAACTGTAAAAATTTTTTTAAAAAGGAAGAAGTTTATATTAAGAAATGTTAAGACAATATGCAATTGAAGTTGAAACTTTCAATCAATTTATTGATAATTGTGCATCGTTTTACGTTGAATTGTGTTATCAAATAAAAAAAAGATTTGATTTCGATGACAAATTTATAAAAAATTTAAATTTAATTACACCATCTGTGATTTTGAAATAAAATCTCCGAAATTCTTTATTAAGATGTTTTCCTAATCTAGTCTCTGAAGATATTAAGCATATCTAGATATTAAGCATGAAATAAAAGAACTCAGATTTTTGGATTTTAAAGACAGCGCATTAAATTTCTGTAGATATATTTAGAAAAAGATGAAAGTCAATTAATGTACCAAACAATGAACCTGTTTTTCCACATTTATGTGAATTTGTAATTAACTTAATGACTTTGCCAAACTCTTCAGCTAATGTTGAAAGAATATTTAGGAAAATTAATCTTAATAAAACCAAGATAAGAAATTCAATGGAAACAGGAACCCTTGAGGGTATTCTTTTTTCAAAAGATTATTTAAAAAATAATTCTGCTGAATATTACAATCAATGTTAGCATTACAAAAAATATAAAAAAAATAATTATGATATGCAGGTATGTATAGTATTTTTATTTTGTAATTGCCCAATTTAAATCAATATCATATGTCCTTCTTTCGTACTTTATATGTACATATGTTTGTACGCGTATAAAATCGTATAAATAAAAAAAATAATTCGAATCTACACATGAATTGCAAGTTTATGAACAACTGTATACTAGTATATTCTATGAATTTCTATTTAAATTAAAATATAAAACATATCATATAAAAAATTAACGTTTATTTTGGAAAGTTTCGACACTAAATCTCTTCAAGTCTTGCTTTTCATTGAATAAAATGTTTAAAGTTTTTGTTGTTTTTAATAATTTAATAATTTTGAACTGAACGATTGTTTTATAAAACAGATGATTTTTGAGTGACGATTTTTTGACGACGTTTTTATTAAATACTGACGGTTTTGACGATTTTATTCACAAAATTTGACTGAAAATTTTCTGAAAATATTACTGGCAGCGCTGCCTGCAGTCGTAATTTCCACAACAATGGCCTCATTTTGTAAAATGAAACGTTTCTGAACACCACTAATTCGTTTTAGATATACAAATTTTTTTTAAAATAATTTTTTACACAAATTATAAACGTTTGATTTTACTACAGGAGGCCCAAAGTTTTGTCTCTTAGCCCTCGCGTACATTTTAGCCTCATTAGAAATTTACAAATGTCTGCAATATTTTTGTGTGAAATATTTATCAATTGATTTTTCTAATACCGTTTTCACAAATACTTAAATGAAGCGTTATCTCGTTAAAAAACATGGTCTTTTAATTACTATTAATTGTATTTGAGAAATTTTAATGAATTCTGCATAAGTCACGTGCTTAAAGCTAAAATTCGCTGAGTTTTTAATGAAAATATTAAACAACAACATTGTAATTAGAGATGCTGAATATTTACTATGTACACAGAAAGAAAAACGCCGTACTAAATTCAAGTATTTTATACTTACTTTGAGCACGAATCGTACTCATAATTTTAGGTACAAATAACAATAAAATGTACTCTAATCAAGCCGAAAATGGGATTACTTTAGATAACAAATCCTGGAGTTTCTTAGAATGAGTACAAAATTCTTTAACCACGTGAAAAATCTTGAATCAACTAAATAATTCTGAAATTAAATTGAACATTTAAATCCGTCCGTACTTAAAGCAATCTTGCTGTACTTGATTTTAGTAAATCTGGGATTACCGCACTTTTAACACCGCTTGAGATTGATTTAAGTACGGATGGATTGATTTTTCTTTTGAGTGTACATGTATGGTATGTACATGTACTATGTGTATACTTACATATACTTTTGCAGAATTTCGTTTGAAGAAACCAATTAAAAGATGACAATTGGCCAAACCCGCATGATACCCTACACCTAGGCTGGGAAGTAACAGTTCTTCAAACAGAAGACTTACACACTAAACTCAATTGTTTTCTGGCTGAATAATTTAAACAGAACATTTATTTGCGACAGAGTGCTTATCTCATATGTAAGTATGTATGAATGTATGTTAGAGAAAGCCAAGAGTAGGGAATTTTCCCTCCTTTTAGGCAATTTATTGGAAAATTTCAAGGAAAGAGAAAAAGGGACAGATTTCTCATTGTTGCGGTGTAATTGCGTAAAACGCCCCACAAAAGTGATTATACATATAAATATCTTAATTTCAAATTTTGTTACAGTATTACGCGAGATATTTGATACAGACACAAAACATTTTTTGGTAAATAATATGTAGAGATAACGAAAGGCAAAGAAATGTCCGATTTTCTTGGGAACAGAATTTGTATGAAAAATAGAAACAAATTTCAATATTTTGTAATTTCTTTTTTGGTTTGATATAGAAATTAATACTTTTTAAAAATATATATTCAGGTACGTGATGGAAATCGATTTTGATATCGGAGCAATTTTAAAGTATATTTTTAATACACTTTTCATTAAATTTTTATAATTTTTGTGATAAAATTCCTCTTAATAAAGAAATATTTCTATAATATTTGCGCTAAAGTACTTTTTAATAAAGAAATACTATGAAGCAAAACCTTTTAAAATGGCTTCGTTTTCGAAATCGATTAAATGATTAAACTATTTCAAATATTCAAATGCGCTCTTATAAACAAAAAAAAATTACTTTCATTCTTTCCATTCCGGGTCACATTTTATTTAAACTTGGATAACATTTTATTAAAAATTCAGAATTAAGATTTTTATTACCTTTTAAGATCTCCACATCTTTATTTTAAAAATTTAAGAAATCTTCATTAGCAATGAAGGGGAAGAATTATAAAAAAATGGTGCAACAGCTCTAAGTTAATCCAAAGACTTCCCTAAAAAACTAAATAATTTTTGAAGAAATGTAATTAGTAGAGTCGTTTCAGGAATATGATGGCACAAAGGAAGATAGATATTGGACGTTGTTAAAATTACAAATTTATGTTATTTTTTATTATTATTTAATTTTTTTTGCTGGCGATATATTTGTACAAAATTTTAAAACCCTAAATAAAATGTTCTTTTTTCATAAAATTAATGAATTTTTTGAGTATGGACAAATTTAGGGCACTTATTTTTGGGAGTTTTAGGGGGAATTTTTTCAAGACATGTACGGATTTTGTTAAATTTCTGCTGGCATCAATGCACTGTATATAGATTTCTAGAGTAGCTGTGGTAAATTTCAATGCAAGCTTTTGAGAATTTGCTACTGGAATCTTTAATTAATAAAAACTAGAGCCCTGCATAAGTATACTTAAATACTTATGTATGTGTTTAATAGATTTGTTTCGTTTGAAACACTTGCGCAACATTACATATGCATGTTTGTATGTATGGATTATGTACATTTGTACACGGTAGGAGTATAAGTAAAATTAATTCTCTAAAGTGGAGCTGTGTTTAAATGGTGTGGCAAAGAATGCATTGACCAAACTCAAAAGTCCATTTACAATTTTTTTTGAAATCGATGCACCCGTTCGGAAGTTACATATGTACATACATATATACACACATATTTATGTAGTTATTTCCAGTTTTGTGCCAAAAATCTCTTACCCTTTTTACAACAAACATTCCTTTCCATTCTATGATGACGTAGTTACGCAGTAGAAACTTTTTTTGTACGGTTGAGTGCTCAATCTTGTTTTCTTGATTCATGGCCATTTATCATACGTTTTAATATGTAATTCTACTAACGTTTACAGAGGTCAGTGCCACTTTGTTTTGTTTGTTTACATACTAAATGTGTGCGTGTATTTTCACATACAAAACACATTCATAATTCTAAAAACTCTAAAGAATATATCGTCATATGATTTCAAAAAAACCCTTAGTTACAAATAATTCAAAATCGACTTCTTGATTGATTACGATGCACCAATTCAAAATACATGCACGTGGAAAATTTGCATATTAAAATTTTATTAATTCCTTAATAAGAAATAAGCTTAAATTGAAAAAATATTTGTTAATTTTTCACAGAGTTTTTTGCTTGTCCAGTAATTTTTTTGATTTTGTCCGGACAATTTTTTTCTCTTGAGAGAGAGAAAAAATGATTTTGTTGGTACAACTTTCAACTTGAACTGCTTTAATTATAATTTTTTCCGGACAAAATTGATCTGAATTGTTTCGAATGTGGTTTTACAGCAATTGTTTATGTATTAGGTTTTTTTCTATAAATGTTTTGAAAATAATTTCTCTTTATTTAGTTCATTAACTATTAAGAGAAGCACTGGTCTTTTATCTTTTTTTCTACACAATTTGTCATAGAATTTTGTTGTTTATTTATATATTTCATATGGTTGCTTTGATATTCCGGAACATTTTTTTCAAGTTAGTGAATCGTGTAACCGAAAACAAAATTTCACCCGGACAGGTATTTTGTCTGAAACAAATGGGCGAATCCAACTTCAAACAATTTAAAATAAGTAGTTTTATACCAAGAAATCAGAGCAAAATTATATCAGATGACGCTGTGCCACCCACTTGTAAAAACTAATACGCATTGTTTGCATATTGTATTTCATATGGCAGATTTAATATTCCGGAAAATTTTTTCTAAATAAGTGAATCGTTCTGTCAGTAAAAATTATGTTGTCACAAACAAATGAGTGAATCTACCTTAACTTAGGGCTTTTATGAATTCATATGACGATATGCACTGGCATATTAAGTTTTGAACTTCAGATAAGCAAGCGCATAGTATTTGTTGGTCTCAGAGTTGCCGCCTTGAGTCGACTGTGCCCAAATTAGTAGTTTGGTTGGATTTTCCATTTTTTTTAAGTTTTTGACAAAATATGTGTTCGTTGGTTTTATAAGTATATGTTACAATTGTCATACAAAATATCTTTCAAGTCTTCTGATTTGCCAATACATTGTGCTACCTTCTAATATGACATACACATTGACGTTATTATTGTACGATATGAAAAATTGCACAATTATATATGTATATTGCAAGTGTAGGGATCGCTTTAGTTATTACAAATGTCAAATAATTATCATTTCATTGGGTTTCAATAATTAAATTGCAATTAATTAATTTTTATTTGCTGACGTCATAAATAGAACATCTTATGGGAGCTTATTGGAGCTCACCACTTAGAAATCGATATTCATATAATGAAAATTATACGAATGGTGAAATCTAGAGTTATAGAGCTATTTTTCATTTTAGAATTAGGAGGATCAGTAAACTTCTTGCCATAATGGTATGTGAATTCGAAAAATGTTCGAAATTTTCATATTTATTCGGAAGTCCCTGGTATTAAAATACTATAAAACAACACAACCATGTTGATTAGAATAGAGTTGTAAAGGTGAAAAATTAATAAAAATAAAAAGGTTTACATACATTTTAGGTCTAAAAATTTTGACAATTTAGATTTTACTAACCATATATTCAGCAATTTGTTAACATGTATCAAAAGCAAACAGGGTTTTTATGTATCTTAAAATCCAATTTTGTTACCAAAAATAATTATTTTAAATAGTGCCAATTAAAATATGTACTATACATTTAAATTGATATTGATAAATACAGGCAGACCTCGTTTAATACGGGGAATACGTTCCACGAAAATACCGCGTTAACCAAAACCGTGTTAAGCGATACAAGAGACCAATACAAAAAGAAGGGTTACGTTGCACGATTTCCAAAAAAGCCAATTACCGAAAAATTTAAATAATATTCACGACTGAAAGTACATAAAACCATACAAAAAATTTCATCATAAAATTTATTCTTCATAACTATATATTGTTATTTTTGTTTTCTTTAAAAATGGCTGTTATTATTGTTTGGTCATTCGAAAGGACTTTGTAAAGTTCTTTAAATGGTAAAATACAGTTTCAAATGTTGTTCGCCGTGCAAAAGATGCACCAAGATTAAAAAAGTACATACATGAAAGAAAAAGTGTTTATAGAAACCGTGTGAAAACGAGATTTTTTCCGTGTTAACCAAGAACGTGGCACAAGATATGAAGCGTGTTGTAACGAGGCCGTGTTCAAGGAAGTACGTGTTAAGCGACGTCTAACTGTTTTCATATTAAATTTACCAATTAAGGCCGCTAATCGAATCAGCTGATCATTTCTGATATATGAAAAGCTATGAAAATGCATACCTGAGCGAAATGTAATTTACCAACATGACATTTGTATTTTGCAGCGCCAAAAATATAGTATACCTCCCTCTACAACTAAAAAAAAACTTAGGTAATCATTTTATTTAATTTTTAATTCCTGAACCAAGCAAAAGTCTTCAACAATTTCCTGAAATTCACCCAAAAATATTTATTTTTAATAGTTTTTTTCATATTTTTTAAAATAAAATTTAAAAAAAAGTGTTGGATTTTATGAAAATGAATACATACCATCCATTAAAAAACAGTCAATATTGTTGGGTACTCAATCTCAGCTATTTTCAACTGTGAGATAAATGCTAATCGGTTATCATATCTGCTAAAAAATAGTTATTGTACTGACAAATAACAGGGAAATTAAGTAGGAATAAGTATTAATATTTGCTCGTTAAATTTTCCCTCTAAAAATGTTCACCCCATTCTTGTGTGTCTTAATGAAATAAAATATACATAAGTGTTGGGGGCAGACCCCTACGCTGGCAACTCTGACACAGATAGCATCTTTAGATAAGATAAACAAGTATCCATTAAAATGATGCCTATTTTTTTTTGGCAAAAGCCACATCACAAATTAAAAGAGTACTAAAAAGCTAAATACAGTAGAATCTCACAAATTAGAACCCCTTTGTGTACCGGGCAGTTTGAATTTCAGAATAATTCGAATTTCTGGACATTTTTTTTACAGAATATGATAAAATTATAAAAATACTAGCTACGTAAGCTTTATTTCAACACAAAACAGTTTTTATTTATTAACATTTAACTAAAGGAACAAATTAAGTTCATGGAAAAACTTAAAAATTTTGTTTTAATTATTAGGGCCCGTATTCAAAAAAAAATGTATTTGAAATACATTTTAGGACAAATTTTTCCTACAAATTTTCTTTAAAATACATTTTAAGCTCAAAGTATTTTTTTATGCATATTAGTTAGTATATTTTAGTAATCAGTAATACTTGTTTGTTTTTTATTTATTTAAAATGGATACAACGATATCGTTACCGGCATCCAAAAAGTTAAGTTAGATATGTATTTACTGGAAAATATATCACTGGTTTTGCACCATTTTATAACTTTATTGATGACGTCATACGTATGAACACTTCCCTTTAACCTTCAGCCATCAACTGACTCAAATTTGCACAAGCATATCAAATTTCACACGCATGTGACCGAATTGTACACACCACGAATAACTCGGTGATTCCCTGTTTTATAATAGAAAACTTCTAGAATTACAAACGCCTTTTCTAATTTTAGAGCGTTTAATTATTTTTCGCCTGTTTAGTTCAAAATCATAGAAAAAAAATTTTCTAGTGAAAATAAAACAAAAAAAAAACACTTCCAGAAATTAGTACCACAAGTTGTAATTGCAGAGGGTCCAATACATTGAAATCGTCGGTTTTAATATCTGGACGGTTCGAATTTGTGACGGTTCGAATTTGTGAGGTTCTACTGTACGCTATAAAAAGCCGTAAAAAGCACTATTCCTAAATTTAAAAAACCAAATAAATGAAAGCAAAACTAAAATTTTTCATTTTATTTATGCAAAAAAAGTAATTTCATTTTAAATAACAGTTTAGCATCGTGCGCATTATCAAATTTTATTTTTATTTTTCAATTATATGAGTGTGAGCAGAAAAAGGAATCGAAGTGAGTGATCATAAATGAGTGGAATTTGTGCTTCGTGAATTGAATAATATTTCAAATGTCACAATATCTTACCAGTAAATTGTATATCAGAAAATCTGATTTCTGAATTGTACATAATTTGAAATTCCTGAAGAACAACTTGTTCACACTATTGAACTCGAGTGACAGTCAAAAATTCATTAGTTTTGACTATCGATCATGTTCGACACTCAAACTGTCATTCAAGAAAATGATTCGACACATATGTAAACATGAAAAATACGAAAATTGGATGCGCATTAGCGCTAACAAAAATTTTTTATAATGGATTATTTTAATTTTTTCTTATTATCTAACAACTTCTCGTATTATTCTGTCTTCACATCTCACACAAGCTTGCATTTCATAAAAAAATACATAAGTTCCTTAAAAAAATGTTTCCGCTTCCAAGTTTTGTAATTTATGTTACAAAAATATATCTTTACTGATGCTTTTTGGTACACACTATCAGTCAAAAACCAATATGGCCGCTGACTGTCACTCAACCGCAAAAATTTTCGTGGTTGACTGTCGACTGATGAAATTTGTGTTCAGACTTCCGATTAAGCCAAAATTTGAGCTGGCAATCATGTTCTATAGTGTGTACCCCACTTAAGAATCCAGGAAAAAACTTGTTAATGTGTTACAGCTACCAAATATCATACTTTTCCATCATATACTACATACTGTCTGCATTACTTGGAAGTGGTTAAGCAATGACTTACTTAACTTCTTATGTATACTTATTTCTTTTTGGAAAAAATGAGACTAATGGAATTTTTGTTAAATACATCTAACAGCGAAATTTGCTTAATGAAAACTACCTGATTCATTGCAACATTTGCCAGCTGCCTCGTATCTTGCGAACGAAGCGTTTATTAGCGTTTTAAGGCATTACTTTGCCATCTTAGTTTTTGATGGGTAAGTTTGTTTGTCCGCTTGTCTGTTATATTTGAAATTTATCAAAAGTTGTGAAAATGTCTAGTCCATCAAGTGTGTGCTTTTTCTTGCTGAGGCACAAAGTTAAGTATTTGGCGCTTTAGATATCAGAAAACATTTACATTTTCTACAAAACCACTAAGTTGTCATTACTGATCCGCAGCTGTATAACGATCATTATGTTCTCAAATGAATATAAATAATTTTCGAGAGTAGAAAGAGAGTGCTTATGATACAAATACAGGTTGAGTTCTTTAAATGCTGTTTCAATTTTGTTTGATGATCGGCCGATTATTTGCTGTTATTTATGTATAAAAACTAGTGTTTTTTATTATTATTGAAGATTGCCAACACATTAGTTAAACCATCCTTCATATGATATTAATTTGAATCAAAATAAATAATTCAGTTGTTTCAAAAACTCGCCATTGAGCAGATCAGCTTTCTATTGTTTAATTTTTGTAAATATATTTTTTCCCATTTGCGAAAAAAATTTTAGCTGGCGCGCTAAATTGGCTGTTGTTTTAATACTTGAAAAAAATTATTAAATGAAAAATAAACAACAACTAATTAAAAACAAAAATAGAAGTTGACGAACTAATTAAAAATAGTGTAAATTACAAATAGTCTGTTGTACTCGTATTAAAACTTATTTGAATAGTTTTGAAATGTATATATCCGCTGGGCAACAAAGTTTATTAAAACTAACTTTAATTTTTTTGCTGCTGGAATTAATTTTCATGCATGGTAAATATAAGAATTCAAATAATTTTGGAAATCATACATACATACGTATGTTAATTATGTGTTAATTAAATGATTTACTTTATTTTGTTTTTTTGCACAACAGCTACTCCGGTCTCTTGCGCTCCCTCCCAATCACTGCAGAATAATGGCGTCGATGATAGCTGTGTCCATACGTTGAAAACTGCAAAGCCAAGTTTTTTTAAACGTCACTTTGACATGTCATTTTGGAAAAAGTTTTTCAAACACTGGATCCCCTTCACCAGTGTTGATCACGTGAAAATGGAGTTCTATTTGTATAAACGTGATTTTCCTGAATGTGGCCGTGAAATAAGAACCGACGATGAAGAGAGTGTTTTATTGTCCGGCTTTAATCCTGATCATCCCACAAGGTTAGTGTTTTAAATGACTCAGAAACTGGCGTACAAAGAGAATTTAAGCAGAAATTTTAGGAGATTTGGTTTTATTATTAACAAGTTTTTATCAGTTAGTTTTTTTTGAAGTGCCGTCTAAAATAAGTGAATTCAATGAAATAACAATAAATATTTGCTGGTTTCTGAGTCATTGACTACCGCAACTAAAGAAAATTGTACTACTGTGTATCTTGTTCACAGTAGTTTCGACTACAAAATAATCAATATATATTGATGGTATGAATTAATAAATCGATCTGCATGATCTTGATTACAAAATTTGAATACGCTCGTTAAGGATGGGCCTAACAAAACATTTAGAAAAACGGCGAAAATACTTAGAGTTCTTATTAATTAAAATCTGAAAAATACTAAATTAAATTAATTGAGTTTTGCTAGATTGTATTAATTAATTAATATAAAAAAAATGAATCTGAAGTGAAATAAAGATGAAGAATTTTGAAAACTTAGATTTATGCACAACTGCCATCTTTTGGTAAACTTATGGCGAGTTTTAGATTTTTGCTAAATATTTATTTTTATGTTAACACATCACCAAGAAGCTTTCTTGAATTTTCTTACAAAATTTTTTTGTTTGGTAAATTTGGTTTCTGGGATTTTACGTTTTTTGGGATTTTATATTTTTTTACTAAAACTTGTATTATATTTTTTGGTAAAATTGTCATGGTGAATTAGCAATGCGCTAATATTAATTCCGAAGTTAGCGGTAATCACATCAAGGCAACACAACCAAATATAAGCTCTTGTCTGCTTGCTGACGGCAACTATTTACATACATTAAGCATCTCACTATTCTCTAAGGTCTAGAAAATAGCAAGAGAATGTTACAAGTAGTCAACTGTTGTCGATAGCAAGTGAAGAAGAGCTTAATATTCGCGACTTAAAATTATATTGCCAAAGTTGCTTAAAAAGATATCTTTATAATTTTAAGATAACTTTTTAAATCTATTCAATTTGCGCAATTTAAATTTACGAATTATAACAAGAGTATTAACAATCGTTTTTGCCGTACTTTAGCATACAAATTTTAAATCGCGAATACCTGCGTTAATTTCGAATAACATTCACTCCCCATTTAATTCAGCGTACATTCTATAATTAGACGTACCATTAGGTCATTCATTTCGAAGTTTGAATTTGGTAAATTGAACATTTACTTTTTGAAGTATTTACTTTTTTTGCAACTTTCAAAACTGTTTAATAAAACTTGGAGTAGCGTATACCTGTATGTCTGCTATTGATACCTTATTGATACGGTGCCTCATTTTTATAGACATTTTACCTGTAATTTGTTCGTGGACGTTAAATAAGAAGATAAAAGAATAAAAAAAATTTTAAGACATACGCGGTTATTTATGAAAACCACAGAATTGTATTCTTAAACAAATAACGTATGACTTGATAAGAAATTAGAGAAAATTAAAACTATTGATAAGAAGTTGCCTTACCTTCAAAATATGTAGTAGTAAATGGAAATTGTCATTTAATAAATATTGAAAAGAATTGGAAATGTTAGTTTATTTTAATACTGAATAAATTGAATGTTTTGTTATCAGCTGTTTAAATAATAATAATAAATAAAAAAAAAATAAACAAATAGGAAAAAGTTTTTTTCAATAGGAAATAATTTACAATTTCGCACAATCTCATGAATATTTAGGACGGAATGGAAGGGCATGCTTGACAGTTAGATACATATTAACTTTTCCTGTATTCTGAAAAAAATTTCAATAGCAATTCAAAATAGAATTATAATTAAATTAAAGTTGAACAGGAATGGTTTGCTTAATTTTACAAAGGCGAATTATTTTTATATAATAAATAAATAAACAAATATTAAAATTTAAAATCACCGGGCACGGCGTGATAATTTAAAATCATTAAGGGTACAGTAAAAAGGGAAGGCTAATCTTCCAGGTTTGTTTGAACACTAAAGTATTGCTATCCTATTTCTTCAAGTTCGGTTAAAAAGGGCACTATACATTTGTCAAAATGCTTGACATCATATTCTTGTCCGTGTGCTTGACGTCAAGGCATACACCTGTCAAGCATTCATTTTGAATTTTGTTTTATATTGTTAAGAAGTATGTTGCCTACGGACAAAACATATATTTCGTTTGCAATATTGTTAAATGTGTACACATTCATGAAACTCGACCGTCAAACATGCCAAAAATCTAATTTTTTTGATTTTCCATCCAGCATCGTCGGAGTCACACATAAAAAGTCACTAATTCCACCATAATGATTGATGTGATTTTTATAAATGTATAGTGCCCTTAAGACATCCTTGCGTCACAAAACAAACGGTTCTGCGTTTCTTTATAGATTAGGAGAGTTGGGGTATCTCCAGAATTCTTCTTTAAGAGAATTACAGCTTTACCTCTAATAATTTTTTCACAAACTGTTCAAAGCTCACTCACTAATCGCACGCTTGTCGGAGCTTGTACAAGCTGCTTTCGCAAGTGAAGCTTCTTTTTTCAGTTATTGTTAAACAGAAAAATAAAACTGACAACACAGGAAAAATTAAATTCGCAGAGACCAATTCGAATAAGCTCTGTGTTCGATTGCTTGTCTGGTATTTTTCTTGTCAACAATCACCCTTATTCCAGTTGGCGACATCGAGGTCACGTCAAAAAATTGGGGCTTGTCCACCAGTTGCCGAAAACAACTGACTACTATTGACAGGCTCAAGGTATTTTCTAGACCTTTTAGAACAGAAGTACTCTTCATTAGCACAAAATTGTTCTCGAGATCGAAATAGGTTCAGTATTAAAGGAATAAAGGCCTCCCAAAGTTGACACCACTACAAATACTAAAAATACACACTTATATTCATGAGTGTTTAAAAGTACCTACATATGTACGAGTATGTATATGAGTAATAATATTTTATTTCTTCAAATAAGTGAAGTTGAAAAAGAAAAAGGATCAGATTTGGAAGAGATGAAAATTAAATATGGATGTACATGTTTATTACAGTTTTGTTTTATTCGGGAAGAAATTTGTTTATGTATATGCTTAATATTTAATTAATTACTAGTGTATCCAGCGGTCGAATCTATCGACCGCATTCTAGAAATTAATATTAAACATTTACATAAACACATACGATAAAATACAAAAACAAAAGACATTCTAAATAAACAACTTAAAACTCTGTCTCATTTCTATGTAACAGCAAATTGGACAAACACACATGCACATTTTGTTTTTTTTTCAAAGTTGAAGCTGATACATGCATGTTTAATAAGTATGCATGTGTTAGTACCAACCTTAAACGCTTATACCTCCATAGATATCGAACTGATTTAAATAAAATTAAATTGTGCACATCTATGTAAAACCCCGTTTAAAAACATATAAATATTTCTGTAATCGGTTCAGAATTACGGCGGTAAAAGAGATCTAAAAAAAGTGTTTGCCTATTAATAATTTATACACTTAGTTACAATATGATCGATTGCGTCGGCCATAGGACATACTAGTACATACAAATCGGCATTCTGGGCACTGGGGCCAGATTCCACAACGATGATTTTCTTTTACCAATGAAACTCGCCGACAGACACAATGTTCACTTTTCATTAAAGAGCGATGCCGCAAGAGACATTGAATTTTAAAGTGCTGAATGTGTTAGTTCAAGCTGAATGATGTGCTGAATTGTGAAATTTACTGTCACTCTAGTTGTATGATCGAAGTTTTGATA
The DNA here is from genome assembly GCA_956483585.1 of Gymnocheta viridis. Classification (NCBI taxonomy): domain Eukaryota; kingdom Metazoa; phylum Arthropoda; class Insecta; order Diptera; family Tachinidae; genus Gymnocheta; species Gymnocheta viridis. The sequence goes on from OY101440.1 coordinate 8,346,781, forward strand.
TATGTACGTAATGGGCTGTTCACATATTACGTAACGCACTACGGTGGGAAGGGGTTGAAGATTTGTTACGAAATTTAAAATTTACAGTAAAAAAATGGGAAATTGTATAGAAAAAAAAAATGACGTTACGTAATATGTGAACAGCTTCTAACGGTTTTGTTTAGACTTTCTAATAATATAAAAAATAATTAAAAAGTGTGTGAGATATGGATACATGTATAATAATATTCGCAGGATGTATCGGTATAGAAGAAAAGTATTATATTTTTAGTGTGAAGGAGCTTTAAATAATATAAATATTTCCAAAATTTTTTTAAAGATGATAACTCTATTAATAAAAAGAAATCTAAGAAAAATCTGTTCCTTTGTAGTTTTTTTCGAATCTAATTTACTAAAATGAACTAAAAGTTTCAAAATGTTTAATAAAAATCACAGTTGACCAATGAAAAAACTTTGGCTCAGTTTGGTTCAGTATAACTGTCAAAATAATTCATTCTCTCCATTGCGAACGCACAAATCAAATCTGAACATTGAAATTGGTGATCAGTTCAAATTTCATCGTTGCGGCCCCTGTTCACGTTTATGGAAAAAACTTATATTGTATGCACATATCGCACTTGATCAACAAGAGGTTATTAACTCGAAATTTTAAAATTTTCAACAGAAGCAAAATACTTTTTGATTTTACATCAAAGGTATATGAAAAATAGATTTTAAATCATCCGTTTCATTAGCGAAACATAGGCAAAACAATGTGAAATTTTTACAGCAGCTAAATATGAATATTAGAATGCAAGTTTTGGAGAAAAGTGAAAAAATTAAAATTTCGAGTTAATACCCTCTTGTTGATCAAGTGCGATATGTTAATATTTCGAAATTTTAAAAGTATCATGGTATCGGCAAGTCCGAAATATTCCCAATACATAGGTATCAAATATTATCAGATGTTATCGGCAAACTGATGATTTTTTAATTGTTTTTTTTATGTCTTTATAATTAGAGACGACATAAATGACCAATTAAATTGCTTAAGTATTACGAGAAAAACACACAACTGAATATTAATAAAACCATTTTATTTTCTTTAAGTGCATTTAATATGCAAAACAACAGTTTTTAGTGCTTTAGACACACTTAATTGCACAAAGTGCTATAATAACCTTCTGAGTACTTCCTGTCTTTATATTGATTTAATAAGAGCATTTTTTAACAAGCCTTTGCTATTACAATCTTATGAATCCGAAGTAAACACATTGTTTTTTATTAATTTCTCATTTGCAGAATCATCATACACGGTTGGATGAGTCAAAGTAAGGGGACATTTAATCGTGCTGTAAAAAACGCTTACATGAATCTCACGAAATACTCTTATGATGCAACAAATTCAAAAGAAGATGATGCAATTGCTAGTAATGACACCATACAACCACAAACAGAATCGGCATCAGTACCACCTGAAGAGTTAGAAAAGCAACATAATCGCATCACATCCGATGAAAATAATAATGATGTAGTCAGCAATTTCACAATTGATTACAATGTTATTGTGGTAGATTGGAGTGTTATATCATCGAATGTTAATTACTTTGGTGTAGTAGATTTAATTGATGATTTGGGTTTCCTGTTGGCCGAATTTGTGCGATTTTTGCATTTGAAAGCGAACTTATATTTTGGTGATGTTTACCTTATTGGCCATTCGCTAGGCGCCCAGATTGCAGGCAGTGCTGGCAAGCAAGTACAACCATTTCGCTTTAATACGATTTTTGCTTTAGATCCAGCTGGTCCAAAATTTCGCAATCGTAGTAGCGAATATCGTTTGGATGCCACAGATGCCGATTATGTCGAGTCCATACAAACCAGCAGTACCTTAGGCTTTCAGGACCCCGTGGGTCATGGTACATTTTATCCCAACTTTGGAAGAGATCAAAAGAAATGCTACTTTTATGGTTGTTCTCATTCAAGGGCCCATCATTTCTTTGCCGAGTCCATAACGAGCAAATTAGGCTTTTGGGGTACTTTTTGCAAACGTCAGTCGGAGAATATTTGGATCATGTCTGATTCTGGGGAGGAGTATAAAATGGGTGGTGAGCCCTCGACACCCAAAACGGGAACATTTTATGTGAAGACAAATGATAAGCCACCCTTTGCCATGGGACGACGAAAAAATTTTAAATCAATCGATGAAGTGCCAGAGGATAATAATATATAAGAAGATTAAAGAAAATATTTCATAGCCAAAGAGGATGGAACCACAAATGAATCGAGTAATTTTTATTAACAGAATATATAAAAAAAGTGTATTAAAAAATACAGATCTGAATTGCATAAAATGCAGCATCAATATGCTGAATTGTTGCCAGTATTCTTTAGTTTCAGTGCTTTATTTAAAAATTTATATTATATTTACTAATTGTATTATCTAAAGTAAAATAATTTATTTAATAAAATTTAATTTATATTAGCGCATTTATTAAAAAAACAGTAAAAAATCAAAATATTTCTGATTACACTGTACAAAAAACAAGGTTCTAACGACTTATTCTGCTAGAAGAAACTAAAACAAAATATCCTTGTATCGGCGTTACGAAGGTTTATATCTCAGTGTTATTTTAGGGGCAGTTAAAATTCACTATAGTGAATCGGCACCGGAAACCTTGTAATCCTTACATTTTAGTTCGTCTGCGTTTAGACATGAAAACATTTGAAAGGGATACATTTAGTTTAGTAGCATATTGCGGGTGGGGAAGAAAGCATAGTTTTTTGTGTTCAGCACTCGGCGATAGTCTTTGTTGACATTGATCGCATTCATAGGACGTAGCCCAACAGTTACGTCTTAGAAACGGCTTGATGAATAATTGGATAATGAACAGTTAATTAATGTTAACAATTGAAAAGAAATAAAAATGTTGCAAAAGAAATAATTTATATTTCCTAAATTAATTAGTTTGGCTTTTATTAAAAAAGTACGGACAACACAGAATTTGCAGTGGAGTTTTTCTTGGCAGGAATTTTCTATTTTCATTTTAAAATTGCACCACAAATTTAATATTCACAATCATGGTAGAATAATACAGGTAATGTCGAAGCGTTAACGGACTTTTTTTTCGGTTCTAGTCTGTCAAAATTTGATTATGTATTACTAACACACACGCACAACACTAAAAAAGCACACTTTATCACTTGTTTTAAATGCAAATAAGAAAAGGAAAAGAATCAAAATTCTTTATAGAACAGAAAATGCAACCATTTTGCCATTTTTCATTTGTGCTTTTTGACAGCTTCGAACCTAAAAGTGGTGTTGTTGTAGCTTCGACACCACCTGTATTATTCCACCATGATTCACAACATAAAAATGCACAGCAAAATACTATAAAAAATTTCAACGCTAAGCCGCCACTGTTTTCAAAAAATCTTTAATCCTTATATTGAACTAAATATATATTTCAAATAAATAAACCTACGTATATTTAATGAAATTAAAATTTTAATTTAATATTTATTTTCGTTACAAATGCGAGTACCGCAAAATTTAACAAATTAATTTGCAGTCGCCACCTAACAAAACGGCGTTGCATTATAATGTGAAAGCGCAAAACTCTCTCGATCAGCTGTGGAGCTAAACACAACATGTTGGCTAAATGTAGCGAAAAAAATTTATGATTGAAAAAAATGGCAGGAAATACTCAACTGTTGTTTGGAGCGGAACTACTCAACTCAGCGTTTCTACGTTTTATGAACGCGACCATTTACTTTGCTTTTTGGATATAATAAGAATAATAATGGAATGCGAATGAAAACCCAAAGAAGAATTTCAAATGTTTTTCTTCCAAACGTTCTCTTGCCTAAACACGGGTACATTTAGCAGTTTAAGGTACGATAACATCTGACAAACATATGCCAAAAAAACGTGGGATTTAACTTTGTTTTTATATCACAAAATAAATTCAATTATGCCGCAATATGCTATTTTTATATTATTTAAAATAAATGCGAACCCATATTTAAAAAAATATTGGAATTAAAGAAAATGCATATATGTATATCTTGTCTGTTTGTTACGCTTTTTTGGGAAAATTGTTTGGTAGATGTGACCGTACCTTTAGTTTTAAACACTACGAGGAGCATTTTTGGGAAAAATGTTAACCCTATTAACTCTTCGCTGTATGCATCTTTTCTAAAGGGTATCAAAAACCCTACCGAAACGGTAATATAGCGGACTAAAGTGACCTAGAAAAATATTTCTTATACAATTCTGCAAAAGCCAGCAAAGCCAAAAATTCGACTTGCATAAGTCTATATAAAAATTTGATGTTGTACAATGTTGCTATTGAAAGTACAATTAATAAGTGGGTGGGTGGATGTTCTATAAGCCTTGGCATACATTTTTTTAGAATAGTCTGCTCTTAGCTCGGCCCATTTCAGCCAGCTATCCTGAAGCAGTTTAAGCCCTGTTAAGCCCAGTTTGGAATAAAATGAGTGAGCAAATTAATCAAAATTGTATCAACTCTAACAAGTTATTTTTTGAAATCCATCTAGAAAAAATGTCTTGCGATTTTGAATGATCCAAGCTAAATCTAAATTTAGATTTCTAATAAACCAACCTAAACTAGCGCGTCAAGCGCAATTTATTTTTTTAAAAGAACCTTCAAAATATAAATAAAAAATTTACATAGAACCGCTAGATCGACCTAAAACTATCTTTACTTTGTATCAATAAGTCTGCCTTTATACGCGTCATGTCTTATTGACATGATAGCTACTTGTGTTTTGTAGGCAAGAGAGGCAAAGGGAAAAGAAACGAGTACTCAGATGCATGTACTGTCTTTACGCTTTGTTTTCTCATTTGTAATTTTAAGCCTGAAGGCATTTGCGAGAAAATGTCGTCAACATGACATGACTTGTGTGAACAACAATGAAAGTTCAAAGAAGAAAAAGTAAGAATCAGACTAACAAAAGAAAACAGAAAATAACTTCACAACTTAACGCGCAGTCAAAATGAGGTTTTCCAATTGCAAATTGGGTTTGCTTCATACAATTTGTATGAGCATGAAAAGTTTTGATAGATAAAAAACGCTTGACGCGCTAATTTAGGTTGGTCTGTAAGAAAAAACTAAAACGATCGCTTTCGGTATTGCCGTTGATGATGTCATAGAATATTCATATAGCTTCCGCCAGACACGGATACGGCTTAACCTTTTTAAGTTTTAAATGAAGCCAGCCATTTTTAAACCTTTTTTTTAGCAACACGAAAGCAGTTATGACTATATCGTAAATGAAAGGTTGCCCTTTGTGTCTCTCTGTTTCCGTACAGATCATACATCTTTTTTTTAATCCAGTCATACAGTTAAATAGTTCGCTATAATATTATAAGCTCCTCTTACTATTGACTTGGGTTTTTATTAAATAATGCTATGTCTTCCAAACTGCCATCTGGAGATGGCGCAAACATTCACTGTGCACCCTTACTGACATCCAACGCGATTTGCTTGATAATTTAAAGGGAAAACTGGAGGCAAATTACGGCATACGATATCGAACGAAACTTCCATACAAGTTAAAAAAATGTTGTATGGGATTTCGTTCGATATCGAATCCTGTAATTTTCCCCGCGGCATTCTTCCTTATATGCTGATTAGTTATTATACAATTTTAGTTATTGTATTCAGGACTACATGTCAAATCTGCCTGAAGTCTTTGAAATCTGCGAACTAAAAGGTACAACTCATTTGAAAAAAAAACCATACGATACTTATTTTACTTAAGAGAACTTATCGCTCTGTTATTAATTAAACAATTCTTAAGTATTCATTTGAAAACTCATAAATCATTATCTCAACATTTATTCATATTGCAATTTGCATTCCAAACTTAATTACAAGAAAAACAGATATAAAAGCTGAGAAAATAACAGTATAAAAAGCATTCACAAGCTTTGAAAATTAAAAAAAAAAGTTTGTGCAGAAAACAAAAATGTTTTCTTTTTACTTTTGGTTACTTTTTGTTATTCTCGCCGGCGTCAGGGCCAGACCCCAAGATGACAATGGTCTTTATTCTGACTGGTATTATCCAGAGTATGATCCAGTTTATCCAGATATCAATTTTGACATTTCAAAGGACCCTATCAAGGTATCGGGCAATGGTTTAATATTGTTATTACGTGATTCTGCCGATGACGAAAGTGGTGGCAAGAAATTTAATATAGTAATGCTTGGCCTTGGTGCGGGCGAGATAGAAATTCCTTCTCACGTTTTGGAAGTTTTGCTGCATGAACTTCAGTCGATTTTAAAGGACAATGTGTCCTCTAAAGGCGATCTTTTGAAAAGTTTATTTGCAGAACTTAAAAATATAAATTTTAATGGCTCAATACAAAAAGTTGATAAAAATATTATATAATAAATACATGAAAAGATTGCAAATGTCGGGAAATCTTTTCGGAACTTGTTAAAATTTATAATAAAGAAATTTTGTATTGGCTGTATGTGCTAAATTTCATAAAATTATGGTTGGTGTTTTTTCATAAAGCTTTTATTTGAGGATATTTCTTTGCTTAGAAAGTTTTGAAAACTCTGGACTTTCTTAAATAAATATATTTAAATTTATTCCTCAATATTATTTGGTTTTTCTTTTTAAAATATTGTGTCCATTGCGCTATTTTTCGAGGATTGGAAAGTTTGCTTTTTGTTGCAATATGCCATACACGAGTGGCAGCGTCACCCTCAAAATGGCCAACCATTCTCCTATGCTTTGGTTAGATCTTCTTTCAATCTTTGAGACACTTCAATAATAATACTAAAAAAAATGCACCGCATTTAAGCAAATAAATTTTTACAAATAATCAATTCAATTTAGAAAAGGCAAAAAATAGGCAAACACCTTCTTTTAGATCCCCTTTGCGGCCGTAATACTGAAACGATTTTGGAAAGATTTATATGTTTTTAAACGGGTTTTTACATAGATGTACACAGTCTTAATTTCATTTAAATCGGTGCGGTATTTAGGGAGCTATAAGCGCTTAAAGTTGCTACTAACACATGCATACTTATTACACATGTATGTGTCAGCTTCAAGTTGAAAAATAAACAAAGTGTGCATGTGTGTTTGTCCAATTTGCTTTTGCATAGAAATGAGACAGAGTTTTTTTCTATTTGTTGTTTGTGTTATAGTTAAATAAATTAACTTTAATAGCAGTACATAATAAAAGAGAAAACCAAAAGGCGTGGCGCACGGTGTCAGATTTCATTGTTTTAGCGGGATTTAATTAAAAAAAAATAGTTATTTTTTTGTGTTAAATAAATTTAAAACAATAAAAAACAACCCTGGTATTTACAAAAACAAGCTTTAAAAAATTTTTTAAACAATAAAAATATAACGGTATCACAAAGAGAGATTTTTTATTTACATAAAAATTCCAAACAAATTTTTTGTAGTGAAATTTCCGAAATTCGGCTTTCAAAAAAGCAAAACGAAAGGAAGGCAACACCATGTTTTTGATTTTATATGTGGAAATTACTATTTACAATCACTACAAACAAGAGAAACATTTTTAAAATACTATTCGTGGTACAAGATGCCAGTAACCGTTCATAAGATCCTCTTCCATGGAAAAGAAATAACACAAAATAGTATATTTTCTATTGGACAGCTGTCTGAAGAAACTCAGGAAACAAGAAACACGGAAAATTGAGATTATAGTGGAAAATTTACCAGGAAAACGTTAAGAATTCACACAGACACAGATATAATTTTTAGGCTTTTAACGTCATCAGATCCTCTAATTTGAAATTTGCGTAAACCACCTAAAGCTAAAATATAAATTTTAACAAACGATTTTTTATCATTTTGAATGTAATGCAAAATAATGTAACTAACATAAAAATTTAATTTATATAAAAAAATTAAAAAAGTTATAAAAAAATTAAATATAAAACTTTTCTGTAATAAACATACATATGTATAAAGACTCTTACATACATATGTAAATTAAAATAGTTAATTTAAAGCCGAATAATACACAAAAAAAATAAACCGCAAGGCAACATTAATCATATTCAGTAAAGAATTGTGTAATAATGTTGGCAGTGGGCGTGGTAGTTGTCCAATTTCTTCCAAATATGTAGAAAAATACCTTGTACAAAAATTCAAAACGCTACCTCAATTATTAATTCTGTACCGCTAAATTAGTTAAATGTCACACTGTGCGGCGCACTGTGAACCATTTTACGAGAAGGCGGCCAAAACTCATTTTTTATGGTCACAGATTGTAAAATGTTAAAGTTCATTCGAAAGTAGACACTAGTGTACCTCGGGAGCCAAAAAATTAAAATTTTATTTCAACTTTATCACTGTGAACAGGGTGCTTCAAAATGGTAATTTTCAGTATTTCGCTAAAATGATAAATTTCTTAGTAAGCTTTTGATTTTGAAACACTTATAACTCTTTTGCTTTAAAAGATTTTCAAACGAAATAAATTTTGTTTATTTGCTTAATTTGTTAGCTATTAGTACTCTTTTATACACCTCTATATCCCATTGTTTACTCATCTTGATCCGGCCCTGAGCTCCAGAACAATTTTTCTGACGCAAGGTCAAATATTTTTTTCTCGCGAAATGGTCCACTGTGAGGCGCCCTGATTTTGCCGATCGCTATATTTATGAGAGTTTTAAATTGTTTATTTAGAATGTTTTTTGTAAATGCTTAATATTTACTAGAATGCGGTCGAATCGCCGTCGACCGCTGGATACACTAGTAGTCTTAGATCTGTAAAATATGAAGTACTTTTTCTACATTTCTTATAGTTCAATAATTGTATATAAGATTGTCTATAGTTCTATTACTGAGGTGTTTGTCTACTGCTTTAAATCTTCTTATATGCTAGATACTTTTATTATTGTTTTTACAGTAAGATTTTTTTCCTGAGGCAGGATTTGCCGCTCACGCGTTTGACAGGTGCCAAAGTCGCCGTTCCCAAGGGCTACCGCGGGGAGGTCCGTCAATAAGGATCGCACTGGCCTCACCAATTTGATCCAATCAGGAACTTCACCTTATGACGTACACCCCCTTGCTCATCCCAAAAGAACGATGTCAGCAAAGATATGAAAAGAAGGATTGTGCTGGCGAATAGATGCTACTTTGGGTAATGTAAACAGATGAATATCAGAGCTCTCCCTAGCAAAACGAAATTCACCCTATACAACACAGTTATATTACCTGTGTTTCTGTATGGCGCTGAAACATGGATACTTGCGAAAAAGGATGAGGAAATGTTAGGAGTTCTCGAATACTCCTTCGTTAAATTTACGGACAGATCAGTTGAACGGACAGTATAGACGTGGAACGAACAGTGAGCTGTATGAGATGTATCTGGACATAAGTGTACTAAAACGCATTAAAATACAGCGATTGCGCTGGCTGGGACATGTGGGTCGAATGGAAATGAATGTTCCACCCAGAAAGGCGTTAGATGACAACTATTGCGGAAAGCGCTGACAGGAAAGACCGAGATTCTGCTGGAAGAACCAACTAGGAGAAGATGTGACAACCTTTGATGTGATAAACTGGAGATAGCACATACAAGACCGAAGTGTTTGTAGATCATTTACTAAGCACGCTAAGACCAACAAGAGTTTAAGAGTTAAACCTTTGGAGCAATGTAAATATAACGCTATTGAATGAAGTGTATCGGAACGTTTAATATCATCGAGATCACCAAATTAAGCTCAATTAAACATTCAAAATAGATGTAACTTCAAACTACAGATGGGATTGCGAGTATATTTTAATTCACGATTCCACGTGTGTAAGAAAAAAATTAATTTATGATCTGCTTCGCTTCTGCTCAAGAAATAATTGCTGCATATGAAAAAAAAAGTTGCCGTAACTATTATGTAAAATATACGAAAAATTTCCAAAAACGTCAACACAGTTGGGATACGAACTCATGTTCTTTGTACTCTACGCACTTATACTTTCAAGATACGAATTTTTTTAAATGTTCTTACCCCTGAAAACTACGCTAATGAGAAAAAAATTTTAAAATTTATTTTTAACAGAAAAAAAAATTATGAAATATTTTCGTTACTTTCTTACAAGTACAAAATTGAAGTAAAAATTTTTTTCTTTATGTGTAACATAGTTCCGTATATATTACCACAAATATAACCACGAACAAATAAAATAAATAAATGAAATGATTCCTTTATATTTAATAATTTCTTTAATTATTTAATATCGATGGTTATACGTTGACAACTCGGAACCCGTAATTTTTTTATTTTCAGGACACACTTTTTAATTTGCTAAAGAAATATTCCTATCCTCCACAAAATAAAGCCGAAATTAGTTAATAGTATCTACTAATTAGTTTTAAGCAATTTAGTAAATCTATTATTCGATACAAAATTAAAATAATGTGTGTTCGTTCCCACGTTGGAACATACCGATTCCGCTCCTACCGAAGCTAAGCGCCGTCCATTGTTGATGTTTTCAACCTGGGAAGAGCACGATATTCTGAACACTGCAGTAGATCATCTAAAAAGCTCTACAAAGGTCAACATATAACCAGAACTACAAAGTAATTAACCCATCAGGAACCAAAACCATCTTTCCAAAAACCTGTTCTAGAAAAACAGCATCTGTAATAGTTCGACTCTGAATTGGACCCTGCAAATTCTCCCACAAACACTTATTGAAAAAAAGTCCTACCCCGAGATGCTCGGACTGTAACAAGCCACAGGGAATATATCTTTGGATCCCAAACACCTAAAGATCTCTTGAAAAACATTTGTGATAAAAATATAAGATTAATATATAAATTCATTGTCGAAGATAATTATATTGATGGTATATAACCCTTTTAAAAATTCGGAGTCGATAGCCACAGCAGCTCGTACTCTTCTTTCCCCAATATTAGTTAAATAATTTTATTACATAATTAATACAAATAAAATAAATATTAAATAAAAACCGAAATTAGTTAATAGTATGAAGTAATTAATTTTAAAAAATTCAGTAAATCTATTATTCGAGACATATTTTGTCAGAAGGTTTTTTTATTTGTTATGGGTTGAGCTATTCTATGTATATACATGGATGATTTTTATTTGGGTATTCGATAATAATCGATACTTTTAATGAAAATGCATCTTAAACAAATGGAAATTGTATTATTTATATTGAAAGGAATTGCTTGGCTTAACTTCAAATCTAAGTTTACTCATTTCTTTTTACTATAAAAAATTTTCTTTTTAATAGGTTCGTTAAATTATTAAGACAGTAATAATGGAATAATTTGTATTATATATAAAGTGCGGGAACGGGTCCAGGGGAGGAAAACACGATTTCCCTCTTAAACCTAAAACAATCTGCTATTTTTATTGCGTTGATAAAAACAATTATTAAAAATTGCGCGTTGTCTCTATTTTCTCATTATTTTTAAAACTTAGCTTGTTTTGAAATATGCACATATTTGAGCATTAAAAATAAAAATATAAAAAATCGAATTAAAAATTCGATTTTGATTCACTAAAATCTTATTTTTTATTTTCAAGAGTGTGGTGAATTTTCATTTTTTTGAGATTGAAAGTAGAGAGTGCGATGAATTTCGACATTTTCAAAATTAAGATTGTGGTGAATTTCGACGTTTCCAATATGTTATAAATATGTTATATTTTCTCTTGAAATCAATATATTTTTATGTCCTTAAGACAGACTTATTGAATTTTCGTGGAAGTGCTTGCAAACAGATTTATATTTTTTGACTTTTGAATTTTCGATCAACTCAGAAATAACACAGTGCAACACGAAAAAAGTAACCATATAGGGATACCACTACATGCTAAAAGACCAAAAAAAAAACCAGTGTCTCCCAGTTTTCCCAAAGTCATTCACTTTTTTATGGGCCCCCAAAGATTTTGGGCCTCGGTGTCATTCTTGCAAAATATTGATCATTTTGTCAAGCTCATATCTTGCAAATCGTTCGGAATTTTGATTTACGAATAAAATCAAAAAAATCTTCATCTTCAAGATGAAAATCGCAAAAAATTTCAATATATAAAAATCGCAAAAAATTTTTAAAAATTATATTTTTTTGCCTTTTTTGCACTGTTCAGGTCTATAGGTGGCAAACCGTTAAAAATTCATGAATACTACACAAAAATGTACCTAAGATCTCAATAAACAACTTTTTTGAATATATGAACTTCCTAGGAATGATTCTTAATGCCGTTTAGGCAGCGCTCAGGTAGCCGCAAAGTGGAAAAATTTCCCGAAAATTTTTTAATTTCATTTATTTCTTTATTTCAACATTGAGATACATACTATGCTATCTATTACAAAAATGTAACTAAGATCTCAATAAACAAATCTTTGGTGGCCCATAAAAAAAGTGCATGACTTTTGGGAAAACTGTGAGACACGTGTCTTTTCTTTTTGGTTTTTTATCACGTAGTCCGTATATGGTTATTTTGTCCCTGAATTAAAAAAATGACACACAGTGTAATTGTCACTCAATACTTTGCCAGCACTGGTAAATATCTTACAAGTATAAAAGGTTGTTTGGTATTGACCAGCATAAATTATATTTCTTCCATTTGAGCTGTTACGATGTTAGCTCAGTTTTTTTTTATATTTTGCTTCAAATTATTCAGTTTGCCCAAACATCCTTGGGAAAATTCAATTACTTCTTTTGCATTTATTATCGCTTGTGCTATTTTTGTTTTAATGTTGTTTTCGTATTTTACCTTTTCGAACTATTTGAATTGTAAATGAAAAATAAGTTGTTTTAAGAAGTACGAAATGTTGTTAAAGTTGAGTATATATTATGAATTTAGAAGTATGATATGATTATAAGGAAGTGGTATAACCTAAGGGTAAACATTAAATAGATAAAAACTTAGATGAACAAAAAAAGAAAAATTGTGTTGTTATCCGATATTTGTATTTATAAATCGATTTAGTTGTGAATTAAAGAAAGGAAAAACTTAAATATTTTATATTTATGAAGCAAATTGTGGTGGTTGCAAAGCATTGTAAGCTTTTGTCTTCGAATGATGTGACGAGGGCATCTCAGACTTCTGTACTGGCTGATATTCATTAGGAGCGTTATACAAAGCTTGGTTTAATTGATAATCTGTGACGCAACAAATCTAGAAGGCATCGCATTACCGGTTGTTGAAAGGAGTTATTAAATATTCGACAAATTCAAAAAACCGGTTTTCGAATAATTAAAAAAACGTAATCTTTGCAAGCCCGGGTTCGGTTTGTTGTTAAAAACCGGTTCGTATTACCTACCGGCTTTTGGTCTTTTGTATTAAATTAAGAATTTAGGCATAAATAAATTTTAAATTCATTTATTTTTTTGTTAAAACAACTAAAACATTTAGAAATGTGCACTATAAAGTCTTTTAAAAATACATTTTCCCCATTAACAGAAAGCTCAGATTTAATTTTTTTATTTTAATTAAAATTAAACATTTTCCGCTAACATTAAAAAAATAACTCGCTGTTGTCTACTATTGTTGTGAATCGCACCAGAAATCTATTTTTGGGAAATGCAAAGATAAATATATAACAACATCAACAAAAATGTACCTTTTTCAGATAAAATAGCTTAAATCAAAAATTTTTTAAGAATTTATGAAAAATATTTCTAAAATAAACAAAAAATGATTTAGTTTTTAATGTCATATTTTGTTCCAGCAAAGAACTTAAACTCAAATAATGTTTCAGTTCATTTAAATTAAAAGTTAAAACTTAATAAAGCTTTGTGTTAATTTGAGTTTATTGTTAACTTTAAGTTAATTTTCTTATTGTTAACGGCCCTTAACCCCATTAACACAAAGTTCAGTTATGCTTATTTAATTTGAAAGTTTATAAACTTCCACTTAGTCTAAACTTAATTTTTAATTGGAAGTTAAAAACTTTCATTAACAATAAAAAATTTATTTATTAACTATTGTGAATCACATCACTAATTTATTTTAGTGAAATGCAAAAAAGGAAAATACCACCATCATCCAAAGATGTGAGTTTTTCAGACGATAAAGTTGAAATCACATTTTTTAAGACTATGAAAAATATTCTTAAAATAAAATAATATGACCAACGGCCTATTGTATTGCCATATAAAACTTGTAATAAAGGTTAAATTCAAATGACAGAAAATATATAGAAATTATTATTAAAGGAAAAGTTTCCAGCAAAGCAGCCAAAAACTTTAATTTAAATTACTACTGCTATCAAAATTTTAAATGCAGACACTAAATACCTTATTTCTTTCTGCTTATATTTTTATACATATGTATGTATATACCAAATTCTTAAATACTTTTTTCATCAGAACAACATTTTTATGAGTCATAAAATTTTACGCAATAATACAAATAGCACACATAGAATACTGTGTTAACTGGCTAATACAGGGTGTCCGCCGGGAAGGTATACTACTTTGTTTGTTTATAATTTTTATTAAATGAAAGAGAATGGATCTTATATTGATAAATGTTTCATTTAATGTCGGCAATTATGTATGGAATACAATATCAGATAAATGGCCGCCTCTTTTAGCCTCACAAATGCGAGCCCTTTTGCGCACATTTTTCATTAAATTCTCACACATTTCACGCGGTATTTCTTTAATTTCATCACGAATATTTTGTTTGAGTTGCTCAAGTGTTTCTGGTTCGTTTGCATAAACCTTGCTTTTGAGATATCCCCACAAAAAGAAGTCCGGAGCATCAACATCACCATATCTTGAAATAACTTGCTTTGGAAAGAGGTCTCGCAGTAATTCCATTGTAATCCTGGCTGTATGCGATGTGGCACCGTCTTGTTGATACCACATGTTAATTAAGCCTAAAACATACAGTTGTGGCGTTAAAAAGTTTTCAATCATATGACAATATCGCTCCCCATTAACAGTTTTCATTTTCAAAGAAGTAAGGTCCAATGATTCCTCCCGACCAAATGACACACCAGACTGTCACTTTTAATGGATGCAAAGGTGACTGATGAATAATTTGAGGATTTTCCATTGCCTAGAACAAAAAATTTCACGTAACTTTCTCATCTTCACAGTAACCGATGATTGATTTTAAAAAAATGTTTTGACGATTGAAACACGTTGGCTTATCGAATATTTTTCCATAATTAATTTGCCACGTGTCTACTTCATGACTGCAAAATATGAACTGTCAAGACTAATTTTTACCAAAATGGCAGCAAAAAAAGTAGTATATATTCCCGGCGGACACCCTGTAGTATTTTAAATTTGCTTTAATATTAAATTTTTCTTTTATAGAAAATTTTAGCATAACTTTTTTCCCCACATATATAGCGTTCTACCATTTTCCTTTTTTGGCAACACTCATTGTAAGCAATCATTTCAAACTGATATATGAAAACATTAAAATTTTTTAAGTCTGATGATTTTAAATTAAAAATGGACAAAAAATAACTCAACATGTTCAATTATATTAAAGAAAAACGTATTTTCCAACGCACTTTTAATTTTTTATATATAAAAAGTTTTTATATACATACATACACACAAAAATTCTAAAATCAGCTGATTCCGTACGGAATATGCGTTCAGTTTCAGTTTGCTCAAGCAAATGACAGTTTGTAAAACTTAACGAAAAGTTTCCTTAAGTACATTATAGGTTGACCCATACATTTCATATGTAATCGCACAGTTGCTTAAGCTAGCTTATGCACATGATTTGGCTTTTACATTTAAAAGTGTTTCTTAATTTGTTTAGTTTTAGTAAGATAAATATTTATAAATTTAATACACAAGAAATCAAAAATTCCCATAATTAATCTTGTGGTAAATCTTAAAACAAATGAAAATGTTTAAAATTAAATTAAAAAGAAAAGATAAAGTTAACATTTGCACAAACTTTCTATTTACCCGGAACTGTAATCATACACTGTTGCTCTTAACACTGTACATGAATTTACATATCTATGAATGCACACATACATACTTAAGTATAACTTTTGAATTGGATACACTGGGGATGTACAGTATATTGGCAGTTGTACATTATCTTGGTAACATTATTTTTAAATTATTTTTTGATTACATTTTTTTTACATAAAAATTACAAAACTTTGACGACAAAGTAAAGTTAAAATTGTCGATAAGCATGTGAAGCTCATCACTTTAACCTGGCGATCTTGTTTTCACAAACCCCCACACAATAATAATAAAAAAACAAATGCCTTCGGCATGACCATATGCATAGTAAACGAACGCTCTACTACTGCGCCACGCAGAGAACAATATTATTTACTGGTATGGCATTATATAACTACAATATAGTAATGCTGACGGTATGTAGCTTGTGTGGAAAAATATTTTATTCTTTATAGAAGTCATTACCAAGTTTTTTTACTGGGAACAAGAGAGAATTCCGATCTTGAATCTAGTGAAAATTAATCATTGAATTATTATTAAGCCCAAATTTGTATTCTCATACAAAAATATATTCATGCTTGCTGTTGCAACCTCATCGTTCACCTTAAAGATTTCAACTTTATTAACAGGTATTTTATTTTATGCGATAAATACGATTAAAATGAATTACATTATTGTTGATCAACACTTGTTAAGTGTCCAATTTACACACATTTTAATACGTTTAATGTTCAATAGAAATATTGTCGTTTACTTATTTATTCACAAATTTAAATATCTTTCGTTAGCTGAAATGAAAAACACAGTTAATGACACTTTTTTGATATTTTCAGAAGTCGAAAAAACTATCCAAGGTATATTTTTGTTTATATCATTGATTTTTCTTCGTGACACAAATTACAGAAATTAACAAGTTCAGACAGTTGAAATTGATAAAATACTTGCATTTTAAAGTTTTGGCAATTATATGAGTTTGCAGAGTTGAGCTAGCGATATGTGCAATTAAAGTACCCAGCAGTTCATGTATTTGATAACTATTATTAAGATTTTGTTGGCTATAAGAAGTTTCACTAATTTGCAGCTTTTTATATTTTAATTATACTAAGGCACCGATTTGCGTCGTTAATGTTGACCGGAGAAATGCGACACAAACCGAAATTGTCACTTTTTTCTTGTTAACTGATTCTAAAGTAAAAGAAAAATTGCAAAAAAAGTTGTATTTAAAAAAGGAGCCATTTAATATCTACATTTGCTTTATTATTTAATCAAGCAAATGCTTTGATATTAAGAGTTAAAATTAATTTCTTTTCTAAAAAATCAAAGGAAATTAAATATAGAAAATACCAAATTAGAAACACAATAAAAACGTAAACTTAAGAAATGCCAAAGACACAGATCATGCTCATGCTAATTTTTCGCACGTTCGTGCAAATGGGTGCGCAAATCCTCGCAAATAATTTAAAATTTTTCTATAAATAAATTTCTTAAAAATTCTTTGCTTTCGTATTTTTACATTAATTAATCATTGTTTTTGTAAAAGTGACACCATTAGATATTTTTGATTCGATTTACTTGATTTTTAAATTTAAGCTATTGTAAATTGCAAACTACTTAGCAGTTGGCCCATTTGTAACTTTCACAGAATTTGTATTTGTATCTTTATAAGTATGGCAAACAAAAATAATGTCTGTTCACGTAAAAGTTTAAATGCATTTTTTGCAGACGCAAACTTAATTACTGATTTAATTATTATACCAAAATATTTTACCGATAGTCGAATTGTTTAAAAAATCTAGCGACAAAATTGTCGATTTAATTATTCAATTATTTTGATCGAATTTTCAATTGTTCCTTCGATTAATCAAATAATAGAAATTAATTCAAAAATTTTTTTGATAATGAATGTATGAAATTAATATTTTTAAACTATTCGAATAATCGATTATTCGAGTAATTTAGCTATACAAATTTATATTGTATATCACAAATTTTTTAATTGCAATAGTTTTTAATTTTTTTGTGCAGATTAAATAATCGAATGACGTCAAACATGGTGGCTATTTTATATGTCGGTTTCGTGAACTCAACCATTCGTCAAATTCTAGCCGCATTAAATTTACGATATCGATAAATTCTCTACCGAAAATAGTTGAATATTAATAACGAAAAATTTATTAAAAATTTTGATCTATAAAAAATATTCGAGAATGTTGTACAGGAAATTATCGGACATGAAAAACGAAATATTTTCTATTGCAAATTGCCGGGTTTTGAAACCGAAATAATTTCTATTAAAATTGTCGTGCTTAAGCTAACAAAATTATCATTCAAAATTGTGGAAATTGTTCAATAAAGGTCATGGCCCCATCTCTCTCTCTCTCTCTTTTCCACTATCAAAGTAAAAGTAGAGACTGCTAAAAGTAACTATAAAATATTTTGGCTTTAAACATCGGAATTCACTATTTTACAAGCTACTACTTGTTATTTATTTTTAGGTCTCTATTCTAAGTGCTGCTGGGTATGTACTCATTTCAAAACGTTTACACGAATGCATGTACATACATGTGTGTGTGTGTGTGTGTTTATTGCACACTTGATACTTGTTGTAGCATGAAAGTAATAATTAAATTTTGCTCGAAAACCAAAAAAGAAAAAAGATACAAAAATAAAAAAATAATGCTTAAATTGTTTTATAATATTAATTTCTATTGCATTTGACATGCACTCAGTGTAATCAATTTACTGGTTTTAAAAAAATATAACAAATTTTGATAACCTATTTCGGTAATATGAGTCTGACGTATTACGTATAATAGATTTTATACAAATATTATTCTATAGAATATAAAATTTTAATTTGTGGATATTCTTAACAAGTTATTTTATTTGCAATTCTCAGGCCTGATAGCACTTCTAGACATCTGCAATATTTTTCGTACAAATGATAAATACATACTAGTGTATCCAGCGGCCGACTCAATCGACCGTGTTCTAGAAATTAATATTAAACATCTATATATAAATAGGCAAAGACAAATTTTTATATCCCTTTTTCTCCTTTGTTTGCCAAACGATTTTGTTCATTCTTTTACCAAATGGTAAACATTGTTGAGCTCTAGTGACCCGACTATATATTATTTGAATCGGTTTAGTATTAAAGGAATAAAAGACTCATAAAGGTGACACCAATACAAATGCTAAAAATACACACGTACGCGCATTCACTTATGTAACTATTGGTTCAAATAAAAATATAAGCAAAGCAATGAGGGGTTAAGAGTACCTACATACATATGGATATGAGTAATAAGATATTGTGTGTGTTTGTACGCAATTTTATTTCTTTTATTGTTTTTCCCATTAGGTAGTTTTTTTCTCTTTAAATGAATACAACTAAAATAGGTATACGTTTAAGCTGGCGGTCGAGTTTCGACCACTAGGTGTACTCTAGTTTACTTAAATGCTTACGATAAAAAACAAAAACAAAAAACATTCTAAATAAACAACTTAAAACTGTCTCTTTTCTATGCAAACGCAAATTGGACAAACACACATGCACACTTTGTTTGTTTTTTAACTTGAAGCTGATACATGCATGTGTAATAAGTATGCATGTGTTAGTAGCAACTTTAAGCGCTTATAGCCCCCTAAATACCGAACCGATTTAAATAAAATTAAGATTGTGTACATCTATGTAAAAACCCGAAATTGGTTCACTATTACGGCTGTAAAAGGGATCTAAAAAAACTGTTTGCATCTTAATAATAGATACCAACTCTAAAATAAACTTAAAATATTTTTTGATAAGTTTCCATTATTGACATCCTCATTGTACACTAACACATCTATATATATGTATTTGGCTAATCCACAACCTATTGTAGGTGTTGTAAGTTGTACGAAATGCTTTTGGTAATTTCCATATAACCATTTGCTTAGAAACATTTTTATATGGAAAATACCAACAGCTACGATACAAATTACAACTCCTACATTAGGTTGTGAATTGGACAATTATAAATTTGAAATGTTTAAAGGTATTTGGTTTAAATGCAGAAGCATACGATACATGTACAAAATACCTGAACAGGTATTATCCATTTCATAATATGTTCGTATTGAAGAAGTGGATATGTATGTATGTGTCTTAACTTTAAACATCTCAAATGTGCAATAAAATGTTTTTCATACTTGTATTATTAGCCTTTCATGTACAACAAATTTATTTTTAAAATGTTTAATACAACATTCGCACTCGTACGAGTGTCATGTTTTAAAAATTGTATTTAGACAAGACTATTTATGACAACTTGTATTTTATAAGTTTAAAACGTATGCCATTGACCATTTATGACAAGGCTATGAATAAATATACTTATGTTGAACATTGCAGCAGAGGCTCTTAAGTACATAACACTAGACCAAATGTATCATACAATTTTAATTTTAATTAATAATTTTTACATTTTATTTCTATACACATACGAGTAATGTCCATAATAAACATTTCTTTATATAAATAACTACATTTGCACGCTGTTAATGCATTAATAATATTCTGAGGGATTTAATTAAAACTTAGCAAGAGTGTTAGGCCAAGTTTTTGAGTAAACATTTAGCTTGTTTGTTAACTAAATCCCGTATATAAAATTGTTTACGATATTAATGCTTGTATTGTGGAAGTGAAATTTTCACACAATCTTTGCAGTAAATCATTCTGTATTTTAGAAATAATGTCTTAAATATTGGCTGTCAAGTGTTCAATTGTTTTTAGTTTATCGGTGTAAAGACGCGACTTCGCATATCTCCATTAGAATATGTGAATACAAGCTTAAAATAAATATCTTTTAAAAGTTATTTGCTATTGTTTTCATGCTTCGTTTATATTATTGCTATTGTTGGTTGGATTTTATGTGAAAAATCAATTGATTGAAAACAGAAATAAATTTTGACGTAAGAACCTACAATTATATGAATGATACAGAAAAAATTAGAACGGCTGTGGTTACTGCATGACCTGTATCAATGGACCTTGGCTTATACATTGCGATTCTCATTTTGAAAATATTCGTGATTTTCAACTATTCAACTAAAATAGTATCTTACATAAGTAACTATCAAGTGTAGTGTATAGGAAGGACAGTTTACCTCGTAACAAATAAATCTTATTTTATATATTGAATTATGGTGATTTGAATTTTGGCTAATTACAATTAACAAATTAATTGATTAATCGATTTTTTATCTGTAATAGTTTTTTTATCTTTAAATTTATAGTTTGTTAATTGATATAATTAAATATCTCATAATTAATCTTTATACGTCATTAGTTATACTGTCTTAGGTTTAAGTTGAAATGAATTGTTTGGCTTAAGCTCAAATCCGACTTTACAAATTTCTTTTTTTTTAGTTTAAGAAAAGGATCAGTACTGATTTCGAGTTTGCTACAGCATCTCATCAGCGTTTTTTATTCGATAGCGAAATTTATTTAACTTTTAAAATTAATAGAATTAAGTTCAGTTTTCTAATTTGTTAAATAATAATAGTTGATATTCTGAGTCACTAGTATACACCGTCAAAAACTAAGAACCCTGATGAGATGGTGTAGCGATCTCGAAATGAGTACTAATCAGTTCTGCTACTCTAATGAATAAATTATTCAAATATTAATCCCAGATTAACTGAAATCAAGTAAAGAAAGATTGATTTAAGTACGGACGGATTTAAATGCGCAATTTAATTAAAGAATTTTTTGGTGGATTCAAGATTTTTCACGTGATTAAAGAATTTTGTACCCATTTTAATAAACTTCCGGATTGGTTATATAAAATACTCCCTTTTTTTGACTTGATTAAAGTACATTTTGTTTTTATTTTTACTCAAAATTTTGAATATGACTCGTTCTCAAAGTAAGTAGAAAATATTTGAACTTAGTATTCCGTTTTTCTTTCTGTGTATCAAAACTAAAATATATTTTTTTTTATTTAAAATGTTTTATTCACGAATCTTATAAGCTAAATAAGGCACAATGTTAGGAGATTTTACTTAAGCGCACTACAACAATTAAATCTAATAATTGAATAAGGAAACTATTAGTAATACCGTTTGAGGTATTTGTCACAAAAACCGCTTACAAACTTTGAAAATGTTATAATGAAATTTAGAAAAACAATAGCTAGTAAGATTCTTTTTAACAAAAGATTCTATGTGACTGTTTAGTAAATTTCTTATTGTTTCAAAATTAGACAATCTGCATTTTTCATTAAATGACAGCGTTAAATCATTGGCGAAAGTGTTTATTTTTATGTATTTAAATCTGTTGTGCAGTAAGTCCGTGGGAAATCTAGGGGGAAGATTCTGAATTATTATTAAATTTTTGTTTTGAATAACATGAAGTCTTTTTGTATGTGTCTTAGCAGTTTTGTGAAACCACGTTAGACACCTGTAAGTTAGTATCGGTCGAATACACATATTATACAACAATAACTTATTTTTAGGTTGAGCTTAGAGCTTCTATTAAGTATGGAGTAAAGAGCTCCACTTTAAGGCTTTATCACAAATGTAATTTACATGTTGTTTGAATTTAAGTTTTTTATCTAAAGTGATACCTAAATATTTAAATTCATCTTTGATGGGGATCACGTTTCCCCGATAGTACAGAATTTTAGTAGGAATACGTTTTGGTATCTTGTTATATGGAAATATTATGGGCTGCGTTTTATTATCATACACTTTTATTTTCCACTTATTAAAATATTTTTGGCTTGTGGTATAAGGCTCTATTGCATTCTCTTGATTATTGCATTTGAAAGTTTTCCACTGCATATAAAAGCACTGTCATTAGCATAAAATGCTGCTTCCTGATTTCTGTGCACCTCAACATCAGACGTATATAAGGAGTTGAGTGTAGGTGAAAATACTGACCCCTGTGGCAATCCCGCTGGGTTTGTTCTTTCTGTTGAGAATTCACCGTCAACAAACAAAATAAATGCACGGTTTTTTAGAAAACCTTGGTTTTGTGCAATACCATGATGTTCTTGGCTCGATAGTTGTGGGAAATCACTCTCGTCTATTACATAACTACTGTTATATCTCATACTAGTCATTCTAATTTTTGCGGTTAATCTCTGTCGAATCTCTAAATAATCTCAACGACACGGGAATTTAGAATCATCTGCCCTGTGGTTTACATTTCTGTAATTTTTATTTGTACAGTTATGACATTTATACACTATACTGCTATCAGGTGAGATTTTGTTTAGTGAATAATCAGCGTAATCGTGGTTACTTGCACAAGCAGTACATACCTTGACTCTGTTGCAGTTTTTGGCTCCATGACCGTACATCGAACACTTGGTACATTGTGTAGGACCTTTATTGCTCTTGAATGGTTTTCTCCAGTAAACAGCAAGGTTACAGAAAAATCTGATTTTTAAAATTTCACGCTCTGAAACGTGTTGCCTGTCAAATTCGATCAGATACAGTGTGTCATTTTCATTTGATCTTGGTAATAATTTCTTTTACTCTTACAGGAGTAATATTGTGTGTATTTTTAAATTCGTCCATTATAGGTGTTGTCGTCTGTCGGTGTAAACAAAACAGTCAGTGTTGGTATCTCTAGGAAGAACAAAAGCACCGTAAGCTATTCCAAAAAGGCAAAAAATGGCAAAAAAGGGTAAATAAATATTTTATAAATTTTAGTTATGCCAAGAAATATTAAGCAATTTATAAAAAATACCCAAAACACAATTTAAAGTTTTTGCTTCAAAATACATAAAAGACTTTACAAATACCAGAATTTATTAATATATTGATTAAAATAAAATCACAATCCATTTAATAGAAGTAAAAAAAAGTAACCAATCAAAGATAGGAGTATATATACATTAGGTACATATATAAAAAATAAAATAAATAAGATACATAGTTTGTTTCGACAAAACTTAAAAGTATATGTACATATGTATTTATGTAAATATTGCACCTTATTGCACCGTAGTCATATATCAAAAGTGAAATACTAAAAAAGTTAGCAGGTATGGCATTGGCTTCTTAGTTGGTATACATTTGATTTGGATTAAGCATACATATGCTACTGAAAAACTTTTTACATATAAAGAAATACCTTCAACATCATTTTTTTCTAAGTAACTTAAAATATTTGGGTTTTTAAGATGTGATTGTGTTGCATTAAAGGAGCGATGTGTAGTGTACAAATTTCTGTAAATTCTAAATAACATGGAATCGATTAAAAAAAGGGAATCCAAAATCTAATGAAATTCATGATTACAATCGATTTTTCGTTTATTTTGCTATCAAAAATTTCCATTTCGTCTTCGTAATTAGGCCACAAAACAGTTGTAATAAAATATTGATACTTTTGGTATGATTCGTTCGAAGTTATTTTGCTACAAACATTTAAAGGCAGTTGAAAATTGCTAAGAAATGCATTTTCAAATTTTAAACCGTATTTAATTTAATATGCAGTAAGGCACTTTAAAGATAACCGGTGTCTAATTTTTGTTTCAAACAAATTCATCAAAAAAGTCATGGTTGCTAAAAATAAATATTTGCGCTTACAAAATGTAGCCAATTTTTGTAACTAAAAAAATTTCTCAGCTGTACAAAAAAGCGCAAAAGGCACTGTGAGAAATTGTGGTAAGCGCTGTAAATACCAGCTTTTCAAAAACGGGCATTTAACAAAATTTCGCGCGTATGAAAAGGCAAAAAGCACCAAAAAAAATACCCGAAAAGCACCAAAATGCCATCACTGAAAACAGCAGCACCATCTTAAAAATCTTACTATCTCTTACCTCGTGTGTGTAGAAATGCATGTTGTTCTTTTTAAGTATTTTTAGAGCCTCCTCATACAGCGGCATGGTGCTTGAAATTACTTTCGTTCCAATCGACATTCTTTTGAACATAATTTTTCACTGATTAATACCAGCACTTTCGAAAAACTCACGTTGGAATCCACAATTATCGGTGGAATTTTCTCCTTTTTAACTAATTCTTTTTCTTCATCTTCGGACAGCAGATGAAACCTGTTGCTTGCCTGTTAGTGCCGTCGTTTATCTTGGGCATCTTATACTTGGGACAATTGCCCCAAAACTTCCTCCTGTTTTGACCATTTATAGTCAAGAAAATATTCTTTATTTTATTTAATGAATAAATTTATTTATTATCCGCGAGCAAATTAAAACGTTGTTAAAATATATTTCAACAAATTTGTATATAAAAATGTAATTGATATCATGATTTTGTTTACTTACATATAATTTATTATTTGATATCACGAATTATTTAATAGAAAAAATCAGTTTATTTTGTGCAGGGAATGATTACCTTCTTTTTTGACTGCGTAAAATTCCACGTTTGTCGTGGCCAGTCGACATGCTCCTTCCGTAAAAGTAAGTGTTTGTTGAATGTTTATTGTAGTAAATCAATTATTTCGATAAATTTTCTGTGGTAAATTTTTGGATTTTTAAATCAATAGATAACAGTATTACAAAAAAATGCTTAAGAATTAAAATAAGAAAATGTATAGAAAATAGTCGAATATAAAAACAGGTAAATTTTCTAATTTATTAAAAATTGCCGGATACATTTTTCCATTAATTTTTTTTATTGTCTAAATTAAACAAACAAAATTATCCCCAGAAAATTTTCTGATAGTTGAATTGAGAAATATTTTATTGAAAGTTACCGCACATAAAAACGGAGAAATTTCTATTAAAAATTGTCAGATATTACAAACGACGAATTTTAAAGAAATATTCTTTCCTAATAGAACCGACAATTTCCATGGAAACTTTTTGGATATGATAACCAACAAATTGTTAAATAGTTATGCATTAAAACCGATATACTTTCGTTTAAAATTATCGAATATTAGAATCGATAAATTTCTGAATAAAATTGTCTGATATTGAAATCAACAAAATTGCAGGATATAAAAACCAAAACACACATTTCCTTTAAAAAATATCGGATAAAAGAGCCAACCAATTTCTGAAGAAAATGGTCAAATATTAATGCCGACAAATCGTCATCTCGAAGTTTTCTTCACGTATATCAAAGAATCAAAAAAAAAAAATTACATAGGACGCTGCTCTTAAAAATGCTTGACGAGTCAAACCTGTCGTGTCCTGATCTAATAATTTTTTTTGTATATAATGTTGAAACTTTGGATTCAATTTCTCAAAGAAAAATTTTATGGAGATAGGTGAAGATAACTTTGTGACGACGAAATGTTAGATGAAAATTTTCCGATATTAGAACCGAAAAATTTCCATTACAAATTGTCGAATATTAGAACCACCAGGTTTGCCTGAGAAAATTGTAGGATATCAGAACCGATAACATTTTGGAGAATTGTCGTGGAAATGTGTAAGAAATCAGAATCAAAATGTTTTTTGGATATATTTTTCATAAGCATTTATCGAAAACAAAAACAGAAAATTTCTTTAAAAAATATCATCGTTTCCGACTAATATTTTTTTAAAGAAAAGTTATCGAATATTAGCACAAAGAATACTAAAAACAAAAAATTTTGTCTGTTATTAAAACTATATCAGGCAACTACTCTACAGAAAATTTTGGGATGTTAAACAGAATAATTTTATACGGAAACAAATATAAATTTCTGTTGACAATTGGAAGATACAATTTTTTGTTGTTGTGTGGAAATATATGTATATGTTTATGCACACAAATATATATGTATATATGTATGTATGTTGGATTCACATAATTTATTTATATAGTAAATAAGTTCTATATTTGAAACATACAATTTATTTAATCTACTGAATTTATTTAAAATTAAATTTCACCACTATATTTGCAATCAATGTGGAAAAAAATCTGTATTTTAAACTCAGAAAACATAAAAAAGTTTTTCAATAATTAATGCAGAACACGTGCATGTAGCTAAAATCCCAGTAAGACAAGCGTGTTCTCTCTCACATGTTCATTTACACATCTAAATAGTGCTGATAGTAATACAAAAAGCCAAGAATCAAGGTGCAGATTGAAAAGATACTTTTGTGTTTAACAATCACATACTTGTACAACAGCACACAGTTATATGTACATACAATACAATTCAACTAGAGAATTCTCGCATGCATCTCCATAATGCGAGAAGAATTTACCCAGGTAAATGTCATGCATGCATTTGACAGGCATACAAATTTGAAAATAAAACAAAAAGAACAAGATGTATTTTTTTGTATGTACGAGTATGTACGTGTAGGTGAAAATTATATGGTGCTAAAGGATTTGAAAATGAACACAT
Source organism: Gymnocheta viridis (assembly GCA_956483585.1). Lineage (NCBI taxonomy): Eukaryota > Metazoa > Arthropoda > Insecta > Diptera > Tachinidae > Gymnocheta > Gymnocheta viridis. Next base: position 8,373,996 of record OY101440.1, read on the forward strand.
ACTTTATACGTTTTCTTTCTTTATTTTTTTTTACTGAGCAAAAGAAATTTAATAACAAAAGAACCTTTGTACTCGTATTTAATTGAAAATTCTTTGCTGTTTAAAATTAAGTTTTTCTGTTTTCAAAATACTTGTTATATTGCATTTGCAATTTTTTTGTTTGACAGTAAAAAAATGTTTCTGTTAAAACCACTAATTTGTCGCGTTTCCGTTTCTCTTTTTTTTGCATTCCAGTCTTTGTGTGTGACTGTGTGAGGCACTCACTATGTTTGTTGGTTACTTGGAATTTGTTTTAATGAGCATTTCTTTCTTATTTTGTGTTAATTATTTCTTTTTTGTTTTTGTTTCAGTTTTATAATATCCTTTGGATAATTCCATTTAACTGCGATGAACTGCATTTAACACACATAAAAATGCAATTTATTTTAACCGCATTCAAGGGCCAGTTTTTCCTGTTCCTCTTGTACTTTAATTAAACTTTTTTCCACTTAGATTTTATTTTGTTTTTCACGCCTTTTGGTCAAATAATAAAGTACTTGTTGTTTTTTTTTGGTTTGTCGTAAAAAGAACATATTTTACATATTTGAATTCTTAACGTTAAAAGGGTTTGAACTTTCTTTTTAATTTGTGATAGATACTTAAGCTTGTTAGAGCAATTGAAGAAAATTTATTAAGAAGAGAATAGCAGTTGTTTCTGGTGATTTTTTGTTGGCTGATTATTTTAAGATTTTCTAAAATCAATTTTCTAAACTTCACGCTTTACGTTTCTTAATCAAAATATGTTAAACTGAGTTAGACTTTGATTGTTCTATGCGGTTTTTTTGTTTACAAAAGAGATTTAAAAGCAGACGGCTTTACTCAAAAAAAGTAAGGCAATATTAATCAATTATAATAAATGTGATAATGTAAACAATATTTTTAATATTGTGATACTTATATATATATATATATATTATTTAAATAATTTGTTTGTTTTTATATATTTTTTGTAAAAATCTTTCCAGTTCCTGAAGAAGAGCACCGAAGGTGTTCGAAATATCGAATAAAAATAATATATGAAAATGTTAAACAATAATAAATAAAACAAAAAGAAAGAAGTTTTATTTTCAATAATATGACCTAGAGCCTGATTAATATAAAAAAACATAATTTCTTTAATTTTTTTTGTTTTTCAAAATCTTTCTTAGCGAAAATCTTTCGAAGCGAATCGATTAATTATCGCACGAGATTTTTGTTAAGTAAGACTGCCGCAGATTTGGTTCCGGTCGGTCAAGCCATTTACACACTCACACGTGCATACACACGCACACATTCTTACGAACATCGTTGTAAAAATAGTCAGAATAGATTCCCATTCGTTTTTCGAAAATCGCGATCAAATATGAAGCTTATTTATTTTTTTGTAGTTAAAAACTTCATTTTTTTTAACTTGGACCAGCTCTCAGGTGACAACCCCTACATATGCAATGCATTGTGCCGGAACTAGGAAAATTGGTTATGGGAATGAGAATAAGGATCGTAGTGTTTATGGAAGTTCAATTTGAATCTTCCCACACTGAAAGTAACAGGAAAGACCTCTGCAGAAAGATTATTCCACATAAGAATGGTTCGGCTAAAGAACGAATTTTCTCTGTAATGCATGGAGCGATCCACTGGCATATAAACCACAAATGAATGCGCTCTTAACGAAGAACGTGTTGTTCGTTAAAATGAGCGGGTTTCGGGAACAAGTTCTCTGATTTCATTAGAGCACATTCCATTGCAGTAACGATAAAACAGTGAAATACATCCCACATTGTGTAGATGCTCCAGTGAGTCAATAGAGTTGGCTACCCTACTGTCACCGATGAGCTTCTTCGCCCACTCCTGTACCTGAAGCACCGGCCCACACATGAGAATTGTATTCCATTTTCGGTCGGATATAGGTGGTGTAAATATTAAGGAGATCAGATGGAATGAAGTAATATCTCTTACACCGTCTTAGGAAGCCGAGGCACTTGAATGCTTCTTTTGAGACTTGAAAAATATGATCAGTCCATCGAACATTACATTTAGTTTTCATGCCAAGAACATAGAGTCACTGATTCCTCAATATCTTCACCACCCTTTTTTATAGATGGAGCAGCATGATTGTTCGTACATCTGTGTGTAAGCATACAACACTGGGTTTTACGAGCATTAAATTCGACCCTATTTGCACGTCCCCATTCAGAGATTGTTAAAATATCATCATTTAGCGAATTATTCATATTTTGCCTCGTTGCCGCGATCTCCGGCAGGCTTGGTCTGTTACTGAATGAATACAAATGGCACATGCTGCTGTCATCTGCAAAAAAGTAGATTAAAAGTTTGACATAGAAGGTCATTTAGGAAAGTAAGAAAAAGTGTGAAAGAAAGAACGAACGAAGCCTTGCGGTACCCCTGAGTTAACCTTAAACTCGTTTCATGAGATCTCATCTATAATAACTCGTATAGTGCGATCTCTGAGAAAGCTTGATATAAATCGAGAGAAGACATCACCGACACCGAAAGCAATAAGTTTTGAGAGAAGTGCACCGTGCCAAACTCTATCAAACGCCTTGGAAATATCTAGAGCCACCACCTTACTCTCGCCAAAATGGTGAACAGAATGACACCATCCTTCCGAGAGGAATTCCAGTAGGTCTCCCGTAGAGCGACCCCTACGAAATCCATATTGGCGGTCGCTTAGTAAGCTGTTGGACTCTAAATACCTCACAAGATGGAACTTTACCACACTTTTCATAACTTTGGAAAGTGCAGAGCAAATTGAATTTGGACGGTAATTTTCAGGGTTATTAGCGTCTCCTTTTTTGGGGATTGGCGTTCCAACACATTGGAAATTCACCAGCCGGCCCAGGATACTTATTTATGTTGAAATCTGCTAAAACCTTTCTAACTGCACAGGCATAGTTACAGATACTTTTTCACGCACGGGTAGTGGTTGAGTGGTTTCCGGCAAGTGCGAATTACTTGCAAATAATTCAACCAGAAGGTTAGCTTTATCAACCGGGTTAGTGAATACTTTATCATCCTTTAAAAGGGCTGGAATTAAGGAGCTAGCATTATCCTGTATTATTTTAACGAATGACCAAATGCTCTTACTACCCCGAGAACTTTAGCACGAAGACTCTGCTCGTACAAAGCTTTTTTGTGCCTTAATACATTGACACATGAAGATCTCGCCCTTTTGCAAATCAGTATCGGCATTTTTGTTATTACGCCATGTACTGAATGCTTCCTCTCTGGATTTGACTGCATTTTTGCACGTCAGATTAAACCACGATTTCGCTCTAGGTTTAATGGATATTTGCTTAGATGGATTGAAAGATTTCATACCTTGCAAAATTACGCCTTCAACAATTTCCGCCATGGCATTGACATTATTGTCTAAGAAACAAAGCTTCCAATTAAAATACCTAAAGAATCCGTTGAGCTCAGCACAACGAGCCTTTTCGTATATGTATTTTACACGTTTCGTAGTTGTTTTAGAAACTTTGTGAAGTTCTGAAGACAAAAAGAAGTGGGAAATGGTGCAATGATCCGAGTTACCGAGAGGTGCATTTACGCTCACTTCATTTTTTTGAGGGTGCGAAGTTAGAAACAGGTCAATAGTATTGTGTTGGTGCCCTTCAACGCATGAAATATGTATGTGTTGGATCATTCCCTTGTTGCGCTAGGTAGTTGTGCGCTGCATATAACTCAACATATTGGCCTTCTAGGGTTGTGTGGCTCGAATGGTGGAGCCAAGATGAGTTGTGAACATTGAAATCACCAGCAAAAACAATTTCACTGTTCGGACAACTCTCCAGGATCTTCGATATGGAGTCGGAAAGGGCATCGAAGCCAGAAAAAGTTTTATCCCTTCCCGCATTTGGGCTTCTATATAGAAACCCGAAATGCAATGAATGTGACCTGATTTTGAATTTAGCCCAGAGGCAGCTAAATTCCGGATCACTCGTGCCTAAAGATTGCTGGCACTGGTACACAACTTCATTGCCCATGTAGAGTGCAAGACCCCTGTGAAGGTTAAAAAGTGATATGAGGTGATACCCTGGTAAATGGAAATCCTGTAGATCAGCATCCTCAAATAACTGAGTCTCACATAAGGCGAAGACGTCCGGCCGATGGACACAAACGTGAGCATAGGTAGAGAAGAAATTCGCCCTCAGCCCACGTATATTGCAGAAGTCGATTTTTAAGCGACCTGTCATAACAATGGTAAGAAAATTAAAATCAAACGTTTGTTTATATTATTTTACTGATAATAGTGTAATTAATTGTTGCTATTATAACTGTCCAGTGACCAGTGGTATACCTTCGTCTCTGAACAGTCTCATGGGAAAGGAAAACACAATGCTTAGAAAGTTTTTCAAACTTAAAAGATATCACCTTGAAACACTAAAGTGCCGTGTGCCATAAATCGTCCCACCTCTGTTTACACAATTCTGCAGAGTTATAGAAATTAAAAATTTCTATAATTTATAAATCATTTATTTCTCCAAAGGCCCCAGTTTTTAAGAGGTCATTTGCTGAAAGAGAAATAACAAAGAAAACCATTTTTAAAGTTGTGAAATATTAAGCAAATTTATTATTCGATATATTCTTCTAATTTAATTTTAAAAAGTTTTTTAATTGTTGTGGCCTGAGCTGGTCTATAAACATGCATTTCATTGGTGCTTCTGGAAAATCATCAGTATAACTTGAACCATATTCTTGAAAAGTTTCAAGCCTTTTCAAGAATATGATTTAAGGTCTACGGATGATTCAAAAGCGTGGCATCAGCACCAATGAAATGAATGTGTGTAGACTAGCACAATCCACAACAAATAAACAATTTGTTGTCCCATATTGAAAACAATGCAACAAAACTTGAAACAATATTTTCATCTAAAACAAAATTGTCAAATAGGTTTTTCTAAATTTTTACCTTGAATAAAATGTTGTATATATGTACATATAAATCTGTAATAACATTGTCATATGTAATTAATTAAGCAGAAAAAGATAAAAATTTTGAACTCTTCACACGTATATTAATTATAATTAAGTAAAATGTAAATATTATAAAAATGAAAAAAATAAATGAAATTGATATATTTTCATGTCCACGATTGTCGGACTATTTCATGACGTTGTAAAACAGGAAAGAAGTCAGAAGTAAAAGAACAGACGCTGTAAAACCGTAAAAGTTTATGAAAAAAGGACACAAAAGAAACAACAGAAAATAAAATAGTATCTTTATTCGTAAACGTTATTAACTAAAGCCATGTTAAACACATCAAGGGAAGCTGGTCAAGTATTTGCAGAAGTTTATTTTTTAAATTGAAATCTTCGCCCTGGTACCACCCACACTAACATATACGCATACACTCATACACATCCTTATACACAATGAGCAATTGTTTTCATAATAACATAATATTTTTCCCACTATATAATGTCCCACCAAACATACGGACTTAATTTTAATTTGTTAATGATTTGATATGAAATATTTTTTTAATGTAAAACAACGTATAAAAAAGTTTCGACAGTACCATAACAAATTACCCGATTATTAAAAACCTCCAAATAAAAGCATTAATACTTTAATTAGTTTTTACTTGTTAAATAAAAATTTCCAAGCTTAACGCTCTTTTTTTTTTAAATAAAACTTTATAAGGTTTTGCATACCCATTAAAAATAGTTTCAAAAGCCAGCCTATCTTTATCGGATGAGCATTTATACTCATACCCTCTATCTGCCGTTGTTCTGCTCTTGTTCCTGTTTTATTTGCTTTCTCTCTACTGCCGCTGTTCACTTTAAAACTTTTATCGCCCCGAGGTCAATTGAAAAAGTTAAGTGTACAATTTTTAATTGGCTGCTAAAGTATTCAATATGATTATAAGAGTGTTTAATAACATAAAAATTTTAAGCAAAAACATCAGCATATTCGTACAAATATGATTTTTTTTTGAGGTTTGCACAGAGAAAGTAGCAAATTGAATTTCAACGAGAATTTTTATATCTGAAGCAAACTCGTAAATGGTAAACTGATACCATGCATGTGAGTATTTTTTTGGAGCAAAATAAACATTTGTATACATTTTATTCAATGATTCAGCATTTAAAACTAGAAAATTTAAGAACTTAAAGTTATCAAAAGGATTGAAAAGAAATAGTAAAGAAACATAAAAAGGATTAAACTGAAATTGTTCATACTTTCCTGCTATTGATAGAGTGTAGAGCGTAAGACAGGTCGCCTGGCAAATGGTCTTGACCCATTAGCGGTCAATAATTCCATTAGGGAACAGGCATTAATAAATGCCTATCGTGGGGAAAAATAAAGCGAACACCCGATAACAAATTAACTGACATTAACTGTGTTTCTATAACATCTGTTTATTCTCATTTTTAACGAACGTACAATCAGTTCCCAGAAAAAAATTTTCAAACTTAAAACGAAATAAAAAATTTTAAACATTTATCAGCAGCATTTTAAACTTGTTTATACTCTATGCCTGGACGAATATATTTTAGAAAATAAGCTGAGATTTTCAAAATAAAGTTGGACACTAATGGCTTAAAATATTAAGGATAATGTGATAATGTGTGTCAGCATGTCACGTGGGATTACGCATTTAAACATTTATAATTTGATTGCCATCTGTGCAAGGATTCGTGTCCATTTATATTTAAATTAATAATTGTCGCAACAACTAAAGTAAATGTTGTACGTTCACGAAATATCTCACCTTACTCAAACTATTTATACTGCTCACAGTGTTTTGGCAACATTTTTTCTGCTTGTGAGCAAGATTACCTTTTGCTTGAAAATGTCCTTTGAAAAAAAGCCGTGTGGCACTCGGGTACTGCCGCTGCAAAGCTATTGCATAGCAATTTTTTTTATCAACTTATGCAATTATAATTATTTATTTCTTTTTTATTCAAGCAGAATTTTTTTTCTTCTTTGACATTAATTCAAGCTTTTTCTTTGACATTAATTCAAGTTACACTTTATGACCGTGGAGACCGATAACAAAACAAATTTTTTTCATTTATTGAATAAATGAGAAGTTAATATAGTTTAAAATATTTTTATTATCTTACAATACATGTAGGTTATTCAGGAATTTTTATCATTGAAACTATAGGTTTATGGTAACTGAAATAAGAAACATAAGTTTGAGCCTTGATATCCTCTAAATATCTGGAAAACACCGCTTAAAAACCTACGAATTGTCTGTTTGTTTGTGTATACTATTTTTTGTCAACCACGATTGTTCGTAAGTACGCCATTTTGTGTTTTCCTACATGTAAAAATCTGTTCTGGCAATGCTGTATGTTAATGAAATCAAAAGCATACTTTAAGGGTTAACATGCGCTAGGAGATTCAAATACTTAAAAAGAGACTTAAGAAACAAACGTAGTGTTAGGTTTTTTTCGTTACGGAATTTTTCGATTCGGTCGACGCGCTCAAAGCCCGCGATAAGAGCGATGCAATAGCTTAAATAATACAACAAAAACCATAAAAAAATTAAGTTTGTTTAATTATATTTTTTCTACTAAATACTGAGCATGCTTGTTTATGTGGACCGAGTAAAAAAAGTTAAAATTTATTAAATATTTGCGAAAGAGCTCAAATCCTTCCCATAAATCCTTAAATTAAATACGGCAATTTATGTGTTTTGATTTTTTTTTCAAGTTAGAGTAACGATACGCTTTACTCGGAAATGTCCATAAAATAAATATTTTTATTTATTTATAAATAAAATTGAGTTCAATAGTTGCTTATGCCTTGCATTATGCATTGCATTATCAACTATCACCAGTTTTTGCTGCACAATTTTCAAGTGACTTTCGCTCAACATAACTTTTTACAACAACAAATGATAGATTTTGCTTAATGAAACACTTCTCTATAAAACTGCATCATCAGATTTTCTAAATACAGTGGTCGTTAAATTGCTTTTTCAGTACTCTTTGTGCCTTTCTCTTGCCAACTATTGCAAATATTCCTCATCTTCAATTTTTGACTCCTTTTACTACCTTTAACAAACGTTTTCTTTTTAGAATACTTTTTTAAAGGTAATAAAAACACTAATAAAATAAGGACACTTCACAAAAAGTTATTAAAAGTCTTAAAATTAAACAACTTTTTATTTTTGTACAAAGAAAACTTTCAAGTATAAAACTTTATGTAAAACAGATACTTGGTAGAAAAATTCGACAAGTGGATCTTACTACAAATAAATGCTCTCTTGAATGTAAATCACTCCTCTCTGTCAGTCTTTCATTCATTCTCCTTGTAACTTTGTTTTTGTTGTTTTTTCATTAACAAGGATTTATTTATTGTGGTCAACATTTTACGTATTTTACATTTGTTTTATTATTTTTTTATTTTTATTTTTTGGCTTTCTGGTTAAGAAGTCATTAAGAAAAGTCAACAAGTTTGTTTGTTAACTTTTTGGAGTAGCTTCGGGACTACAACTGAATGTTACTTTGATATTTATTTTCTTACTGCAAATTTGGGGATTGTTAATGGAAAATAAAAATGGTTTTTGAATTGCTTTGAAGGGTTAACAATATAATGCATAGTGTTGAATTGAAGAATATATTTTCTGTAAGTTTTGTATATTTTTGATTAAAACTTATGATCTTAAAGTTGTGTTTTTTCCTTTTATTAAATTTTGTTATCTCAACTTAAGGATAATTTAACTTTGTGTTCAAAAGCATTCGTAAGGTTGCAATTGGTTCTGCTTTTTATTTTTTTTTCTTAACAAATAATTTATGAGCTAAGTGAAGAAAATATTAATGTAAGATAAAAATTCCTTTTTTTCAGGGGAATCAAAAAACTTTGCGCTTGAAACTCTGGGCTTGATAGGAAAAACATGATTGATATAACCATAATCTAAGAGTGACGTGGTACGATCGATGATATTATATAGCTACAATTACATTATGGTAACCTAATTATGATCATAAATAAGTTATAGTTTAATATAATAAGCGTTTTCCTACTGCACGTGAAAAGTATTAGTTAATGCTATTTATACAAACTTTGAAAAATAATAATACTAAACCGGGCAAGTTTATGCTTCTTGCATGAAAAATAAGTATTTGCATGATATGTATATTTTTTTTATAAACGAGAAGTAACACTCAGGCAATTAGTATGCCTACCAACCAGTAGGTGCGTTACCTTCTTTGAGAAAGGGATAGTGATGAGGACAGATGGTGAAAGTGAGAGATCTTAATTTTTACAACTCTGATATTGTGCGATGTGTTAGTTTTTATATCAGTGTTGCAAGGCCTCTGATCTCAAGTAGACGCAATAAATACGTTTTTTTAAGCTGTGTAGCCATTTTTTGAATTATTTTACTTCGCCGGCGATTTTGCCACAATACAGACGAAGGAGGGCGCTGTGATGTCCGCTAGCATACATCAGTATCAATTGCTGCCGGTACTGTTCAGTCACCAGTGTTTCATCACTTAAACAGTCCAACAACAACAAGTACAATGGCATACTAATACACATCTAAAAAAAAATGCTGGATGTTATGACTTCCCTGAAGCTGGGCATTTTTGAAAATTTTCCCAAAAAACGGATTTTTGATATAACAAGCATAAATTTGCATATTACGCAGGTTAGCAACTATTTTTTTTAACAAAAATCGCTTGTGGTAACTAACCCAGCTTCATATGTGATCTCTGCAATGCGATCATTAAAAATTCTTTTAACAAAAATTTTGCATCTTACACGTCTGGCTCATGGGTTGCATGAAGTGCAGATTTTAATCGCTTCCATTTTTCAATTTTTACTCACTTGTTGCAAATTGCAAGGCCGATTTTCTTAAGTAAAACCACAAAAATACATAGTATGTAGTTTATTCCAAATAAACTCATTGTCTTAATTAATTTCCAGACGCCCTCTCGTATTAATCTAATGCATTCTATGTACCCCAAAGCCCTGTACGACCAGATGGGGATCTTTGTTCAAGGCTGTTATATATTATTTCGACTTTTTTATAGAAATAGCAGCGTTTAAGGAGCTTTCTGATGATGACGCAGAGTTGATATGTAATGCAAAGGCTTTACTTAAGAATTCATCGGCAAAACAGATTTAGCATACATTAAAGATAATTTTGAATGTATTTCCCACAGTATAATCAAATTTTAAACCAAAGTTTATCTGTCATAGAAGTCGTAAAAGAATAACTGAAAAATGTATATGTATATTGAAACGATTAATTTGGCTCAAGTTCGAACCCGAGTTTTCCCATTTATTTTTTATCATTTTTTATTTCATTTTTATTAGAATTTTTTTTGGATAAATTCATTATTTTTTTTAATAAGAGAGTGCTATATATGGAACAATTTTTATTATTTATCAGACTGCCGAACGGATCAGTACTGATTTCGAGGTCGCTACATCAAACATTAATTAACTTTAAAATGTTAAGAATGAAATATTTATGGAAAAACTTAACAAAACTTTTAATGGAAATATTGTCCTTCAACGTTGACCAAGATTAAAAACAATCGAAGATCCTTTCAATTTGAAAAAAAACATATGATTATACTTTGTAATAAACATTTTTCGGGTGCATATTTTTGTGCATATTTTATAGTTTTTTTTTTTTTGGAATATTTGCATGCATATTTCAATATTTGCATATATATTCTTGCCCTGATAATAAATATAATACAGGGTGGCAAAAAATTAATCGCCCTATCGTAAGATGTTATAATTTTTGAAAATGGAGTTGTATGTAAATCATATTTGACATTAGCGAACTAGACAGCTGCAATGTATAAACAGACAAGCAATAGATCACTATATTCCGCAAGAATTGGGTTAGTTTATTTTACCAGTCGGTGCTGTTAGCGCAGCGTGAGCTATGACGTCGATTTCTTATTCGTGTCGCACCAACTGGGCAAATATTCTGCCTCTTAGCTGTTCGACTCCAACAGATTGCAACCACATAAGAACTTGCAGGGTGTGGCGGCTAACGGATTGGTCCGTCAGAGAATGCAGAAACATCAACCAGACGCTTGGTGTACATGTGGTTTCAACGAGATATTGCAAACGTTCACATAGCAGGAGAAGGATATTCTGAAAGAATAATGATTAATTTTGCTGTGTATGTTTAGCCTGCTCAGGTCAAACAATTTTCTTGAACTGACTCAATTCTGATAAGTCTCCTTTTTTTACACAAAACTACGAAACTAAAACCAGATTAAAATATATATAAAGTAAAACAAATTAAAATAATACCATTTCTCTTCTCAATCAAATAATTGTAATAAATTTTTAATTGAAATAAAACTTTTGTTATCCAAAGCTCTCATAAACTTGTCAGCAGCTGGATTCTTAGTTAAATTTTTTAGTCCCCTTCTGCAGCATGATCTCTCAAAAAAACTTGTCAGCAGCTGGATTCATAGTTAAATTTTTTTATTCCCTTTTGCAACATGATCCCTCAAAAAATTATGTTTTATATCTATATCCCTGGTTCTTATGATGTTGCGAGATTTAAAGCAACATATTCAGCTTCAGTCGAAGCAGCAGAAGCAGTAGTTTGATTTGCCAACACTAGTAATAAGGGAGCCAGCCGGCATCAGCAAATCCACGCATGATATCCTTTGTATTATTATTTTCGAATCTGAATTTAAAGCCTTTCCTGCTATTTAGTTAACTCAAAATTTTTTTAACGCGTCGAATTGAACTTCATTATAATTTTCTTGGTGTCTTCCCATGTAGCCAATAGCGGATCAAATTAAAAAAAGGTAAAACAATTCTACTTCTCAGCAGCCGTATTCTGTAATCCACTAAAGATTAGCCTCCACCATAGGTTAGAATAGGTTATGCAGAAAGGCTGGTGCGAAGTCTACTTCACACCCTCACCCAGATACCAATATAGTCCATTGTGTTAGTTTATTTAGTGATAGAACTCTAGTTAGAAAAGAGTAGGAAAAAAGTAAGAAAGAAAGAAAAAAGAGAAAGTAGTTCAAGATAAAAATCAAACCAAATAAGAGGGAGGAACCCTACCAAACAGAAATCTACCCTACATGCACTCAGAATCCTTTTGCGCAGGACATTCCCTAATTTGCCTAATAATCTACTACCTAGCTATTCCACAGCCTAGGAGAGTGGCACAGAATGTGCTCAACTGTCTCCAACTCCTCCGGTTTCTGAAACAGCCTGCCTTCCTCACCACCATCCTGCCTATCATACAGTGGACCGTGATAATGAATATCATGATCCTAACTCATACACAATTCATAATGTTTAATGCACCATTTCTTTTCGAACATCCTCCTGCAGCTATAGAAGGGACATATTGCTGTTTTGACCTTACCTTCATAATCTGGTTCAAGAAAAGTGTAAAGGACTAGGCCAAGATACTCAGCCTCATTTGACAGCCACAGATTGTCTCATTTTGTTTGGGGAGACTAAATGGGGATTTTTAAACTTTTTTAATTTAGTCTTCCTTGTGTTCACGCATAAACCATTCTCTGTTACTCATCTTATAATCTCTTTAAAGACCTTCCCATACTGCCTTGCACTAGCAGGACTAGTTTGTGAGCGTGCCCTTCGTGGCACACTTTCTGACCAGACCTTCGACAAGGACTGAGTTGATTACCCTGCTCATCCACTGAGTGTTAGCCGACTGCACTCTGGTGGGCCTTAGAGCTGTGATAATTAATGATAGTTTTACGTTACTAAAGGCACCGACCTGTCTTTAAAGTAACGGCTGAATTTGTCGTTAGTGGGTTTCTCTATTAAGTTCATGTCCAGTAGTGTTTCCAGTCTTTTAGTAAGAATTATGTTGTGACTCATTTATCCTGCTTTGGGTATAGATATCGCTTTGACTTCCCTCCACACTCCTGGTTTATATGACAAAAATTAGAAGAAAAATATTTCGAGGAATTTCGCAAAAATTACTTGAACTCAAATGCTGACGATTTCAACAATTACATGATTCATAATCATTATCTCTGAAGTAATTTCAGAGAAGAATTCAGAAAATAAAGTAAATTTTCGAGTCATTATTTGTATAAATAAAAAATTTGAAATCACATTTAACCGAGCCACCTAAACAGTGGAGGATACATGGAAACAGACATGAACACTGATGATGGGAGTGTAGCGGCTCCCGAAAAACAACGTTGTTTCTGTTCTTCCGTGTAAGTTAAAATTAATTGATGTTAAATTTTCCCTTTTTCCTTTGGAATATTGTCTCATGTCCAATTCTTTCTGATTTAAAATGTTACGAACTTTAGCCAAAATAATAATCACTTTCGATTAAAACAACTAACAACCAATTTGTTCAAAAAATAATCACTTTAATAAAGTGATAGTGGTTTACGGAATCAGCCTTGTTTCCTGCAATTTGGGCATAGTTCTTGAAATTGAGCTCCAATTTGACTGGACTCTACCATTGGCAATGGGAAACTGGCATGATTGTATGTTTTACAGTACTAAAGCGCTGCTGGCAAATTTGGTATTTTTTTAATCAAATGTTTACTCAAAATCACGAAATTCTCATCATCACGTTTTAATATAATAACATGTTTGTACATGTTTGTATCCAGTAATATTTGTAGGTGTACATATGTATAAGTGCTCATGTATATACATACATACATACATATATACGAGTACATACCATGTATGTGTGTATGTATGTATGTGTTAATGGTATTTTATATTTTTTATGGCATTGTTTTTAACTTTCATCCTGGTGCTCAGTTTTGTTGTTTCCTCTACAATTAATTAAATTCCATCATATCGCGCAAATTGAAATGCTAACTATCCCTTTACAGCCACTGAAGCGTGTTATAACTAACGGGCAATGTTGCTTTTTGCCTCTCGCCAATGCCTTCGTCATATTATTTGAATTATTTATTTTTTTTTTAAATATCATTCTTTTTATAGTTTTTATTTTTAACTTTTACTACTACTGGTTCATCACTGTTAGTGTTTGCCAAGCATGTTTGTTGCAAATGTGATGCCATTATCGTCAACAGTATAGTATGATGCATGTACACATACGCATATAGTTTGCAAAACATCTATAGTTTCTACGGCCATGTTGTTGCATAAGTTTACAGTTTGCTCCAACATGTACTAAATATAACCAACAGAAGAGAACAACCTGCTAAAAACTTTGAATAAATCGAAAATTCACCAAGAAAATTAAAAACAATAATTGTATATAAAACCAATTTTTTTAAAATGTGAAACAAAATATTCCATCGTTTCTGGAAAAGTGAGAAAAAAGTGTGCCTGTAACTCATGTCGAAAACTATCAAAAAAAACTTACGTCCTTACGTTATAAATTGCATTATATACAACTCCAACCTGAAGTGAAATTTTATACGTTAAGAACGCTCGTCCCAAATATCCTTGACGGCGACCAAAATCTACTAACATTAATAAAATTTGTGCGTTTAAAAATAAAATAATGAAGTTGTTGCTTTACCCGTATAATTATTCATTTCATTTTCCATTTTGAATGTTTTGTATTTTTAAAATTTTATCTCACATCGTTTTTGTTTGCGAGTATATTTGATAGTTGAACTCGGCAGCTTTTCTCGCAAACATTCTGCAGACACACTTTTTCTGTAAATTAGTGAGCAATTTGCTTACGTGACAGCTATTACTCTCAAAAAAATACAGACGCAGTTTAGTGAGAGAAACAGCTGTTTATACGATTTTATGGAATTTTTGTTTCATTTCACACTTTTCAATCGAAAAGTTTCTCGACGCGCTTGATCTGACTGGATATGTTCTGTGGTCTCCACGACTTACATAAAGTCACAAACGTATGCCTTGCTTTGGTCGATCCGTTTTAGATATCTCAGCTCAAAAGAATAGGTTGGCATCGAGCTCGCCCAGTAGTTCGTTATGTACACAAGCCCTTGCTCAAATCTAGATTTTTGTCGAACAGCTTGCTCGAACTAAAATGAACTTTTGGACATAAGTCAAAGAAAATCTGTCAATGAAATTTAAATGTGTTTCACAAAAACCAGAGATCAACTTGTTCGAACAGAGGATATAATTCTAGTTAACATTTTTTTAGTTAAATGGGTTTAACTTTGCAAAGTCCTTAGTTTGTGGGAGAGGAAGGAAAAAATAATGAGGATGAGTACGGACTTGGATGTATTAGCAAAATGGCTTAGAGCTGTTTTATTTCCCGGGTGTCCGCCGGGAAGGTATACTACTTTGTTTTACCGGCATTTTGGTAAACAATGACCAGCACGGTCATTATACCAAATCGATTCTGCTAATAATTAAAGTTTTAAGGACAATTTTTTCTTTAAGGAAACTAGAGGTATATTCTTTAAGAATATGTGACCTGGAATCGATTTTAGGGTTTTGTTAGATCCTAAAACACGCAAAATTTTAAAATTCAACAAATCCTTTGCTTCATTCCCCATTATCAGGCGCAGATGCAGGGGAGGACAAATATTAATTACGAAAAACTACGCCTGTCAAGGTTTGTATAAAAGATTTGATCAATCTATTTGGTATTTTGTATTTAGAGAAGCAAAGGTTCGCTCTGACGGTTGGACATGATGACGGTGATAAAGTACATGTATATACATATTTTATTTTGTTGCTTTGTTTGTGTACGCGCACAATATTGTTGTTCTCCTTAGTTGGTGTTTTATTTTCCTACATGTAATGTTATCCTTTTAAATACATACATATAAACATTTGCTGACATACACAAGAACTTATTAATGTTTATGTGTGTAGAAAACACTTATGCTATCTTTGTATGTATAAAAAAATACATTTTTATATGTTCTCTCTTTCCTCTGGCTACTGCCTATTTTTTTTTTTTTTTGACTTGAAGTTGTGTGAAAACATTCAAAAATTACTTATTGCGGTTTCAGCGGTTTCGGAACGTGTTGCTTATTGCAAGTATTTTCTATTTTTTCTCAAAATTACATTATTTCCTCTCTGTTTGGTTTTTTGGTATATCATCTACATTAAATGATGTTGTTGTATATGCAACAGTGTATGATGAGTGAGCGAATGTATGCAAGGATCTGTGTGAAAAGGAAAAGAATATGTTGTGTGTTTTACGTGACAACATGACTTTACAAAGGCCAGTAGCAGCAACAGCAGCAGTAGCAACTTTACATAAACATTAAAACTTACATGTATGCACTTAAATATTCACAAGAGACACAAGATGGAAACATTCCTCTTCTTATAAAGTCGGAATTTAAAAAAGCGAATTTTTAGCTTTTGTAAGCTTATGTATTTTTAAATTGCCAAAGGTTTTTGATGATGATGATGATAATATTTTTAAGCAATTAATATTTCTATATGTACATGAAATTTAAGGAATCTTTAAGCATTAAAGTTAAAATTTAATAATAATTAAAATATAATAATTAGCTGATATTGATACAAAATTCAAATGTAGATTTAAATTTAACATGAAAATACACTAATGGTTAAGTACAGTTAAATCAATCATGTATGCAAGATTGGTAGCACTAAAGTATACAATAAAAACAACATGAAATTTAAAATAACGGAAGTGCAATATTGTCCGAGAAATTCGTATGACAAATATTGATAACAACTGCAAGCTATCAGCGCTATCGATTAATGCGAGTAAAAATTATAACATGCTGTTTTAATTTAGTCATTATATATATTGGCGAGCAATCTATGCAGAGAAAGCTCCACTGTTATATATGCTGACAGGCAACGCTAATTAAAGTGTATGATGAACAAGTTAATTAGTTCTTGCTCGAACCTTCTGGAAAATGATTGCACTGTAAAAAGGCCGATAGTGTATAACAAGCACAGTCAGTAGTGTAAAAGTCATAGCATTGTGAACGTCTATGAAAAAAGATTTGGCACTTCCCATTTGGAAATGTTGTACCAAAACTATAACAAAAGCGCTTAAAAAATTCCCTCACTCTGCGCAACATCTAAAAACGTTTTACATTTTATTTATGGTCATAGATTAGATTAATTAAGATATTATCTGATTAAAACAATAATGCATTTGGTGATTTAAGCAAAAAAAAATTTCAGAAACTTATCTTAATCTAAATTGAAGTTATTCCGACTGAAAGGCTAATGTAAGCCATATAGGAAACATTCTTAACTGCAGCAATCGAAGCTAAGTGTTCGGAAACCATCACCTCGCAATAAATTTGTTGTCAAAAGTCTCCTAAGGCAAATTATTGACCATGCTGCTACATGTCAGTGCAATTGCGGCAGCATTTTATTTACTGCTGCAATATTTTGCAGACCGGTTGCACAAATTTTTTGCATTTACGATTGTACCTTATAAATTAATAAGAAATATAATAAAATGTTTATTTTCTAAATACATTTTTTACTTACAGGTTTATTGCTGTGAAACTTTAAGACTCCTTTGGTGAAAGGTCATCGAAGGATTAGATTTTGTACCAGGCCTTAAGAAACTGTTCTGTGACATATTCATTAAGGACTCGACTTGGACATATTACTCTAGGATAGTTCTATTACCGGTTTTTAAGAAACTATTACTGGGACTGGTAAGAAGAATACCACCACGGGACAATTACGTAAAGGTTAGGTCTAATACCTGCCACCGAGTATCTTAATTATGTCAAGTGATCCCCTCCAATGACAAAGTCATCTAAAAGTTACCACTACATCTCATATAAAGTTCCAGAACTCGAACCGGTTGCCGCACAAGGCTGACACAAACCGTGAACCACTTTTGTTAGCAAAGCTTGTAAATAAATAAATCACTTTATTTAACAAGATATTTTTATGCATATCAAATTATAGTAAAAATGCAGTTTCATAAAACCCTTTTTAAAAGATATTAAATTTAGCTGACATTCAACCCGTTCAACTGGTTTTTACAACTAAAAAATTTTGGCCACTCTTGTTAAGCCCCTGAGCAAAAAATAAATTTAAGCAATGATGTTTTATACAACCAACCATCAAATTTTAAATGAATTGTAAACTATTTTTATTTTTTTTTTCTATTACAAATACCTTTTAAGAGTATGATGCATGCTGCAGTTTATAACATTTTCATATTGTATGCATTTTGAACATGTGCAAGTATTGCAAAGATAGGTATTCAGATACGGTTACAACTGCTAATCTAAAACATTTGTTTAGGTCATTTACAAACATCCATAAAATACACGGTTTGTTGTCAACTTTTATTGTTGTATAAAAACCCATAAATTCAAAATGTGTCAAATTTTCTAAAACATGGAAGACAGCAGAAAAAAAGTATGAACAAATGTGTCCAAAAAACTCGATAAATTGTGATGTTTGTTTACAGTTAAATAAGTGCTGCTGCATGTTACTTGCGAACATGTTCAGGAGCAACGAGAAGTGGGGTTCGAATAATTAGGCTCAAAATGAATAGAATCTACAATATGTATTTTATTACACTTAATAAATTTCACTAAAAATAGTTCTCTCTTAAAAAAAAAATAATGAATTATTTAAAAAAATTTCTACAAATATTTTTGAGCTTGATCAAAAAAATTCGTTACAAAAACGTAAAAAATAAAAAAAAAATTTTTTTTGCATTAATTCTATGTATATGTCTAAATACTCGTAATATACTTTTTTCAAAGCGAAAAAATGCATGCATTTAAGGGTTAAAATAACAATAAAATAAGAATAGTGCTAGTTTTATGACCACCACAAAAAAATTTTTAACACTGAACATCGAGCACAATCCAATTAATTAAAAAAATAACTACTTTAACAAATAATCTCATGTTTATATTTATTTAAACTGACATGATTTTTTTTTATTTTTTTTATAAAAAAACAATACAAACAAAATTATATTTCTGGTGGTACATTTTCTGCATATTGATTTTTTATATTTCCAGCTGGCTCATAGCTCAAAACAACTACAGTCCTTTGGTCTCTACATTCAGTAAAAGAAAATATAAACTTCTTTTCATTGTTTAAGGAGGAATATCTCTTCTTACCTTTTGCTAACACCAACTCCCAGAAATTTTGTATTTTTCCATATGATTTGTGTAAAATGTCCTGTGTCATTGCTGTATCCTGGTTTCTGAAAATCATATTTTTCTATTTCATCATACCAGTTGCTAACAATTAATTCCGCTGACGGTGGTGTGATGCCTTGAAAGACCACTGAACTAACGACGTATTTGGGAGTATCAGTAAATGATTTATTATCTATAAGTTGCTGAAGATAAGAAATATTGAAATGCATGATTTTAGCTTAAAAAAATTTCTTGTTAATATAAAAGTGGGGAAGTGAGATTAATTGATTTTTCAGACATTTTTACTGAGCGATTAATTTATTTCTTAGAACAAATGAAGTATTATATGATTATTATTGAAGTCGTAAAAAATTTCATAGAGCAAGATTTTTAGTTTAATCGATAAACGGGGAAATAAAAGGTGTCTGCCGAGAAGGTATACTACTTTGTTTTGCCCCAATTTTAGTAAGCATTAGTCTTGACAGTTCATATTTGGCAGTCGTGAAGTAGACACATGGCGAATTTATTATAGAAAAATATTTGATAAGCCCAAGTGTTTTAATTGTTAAAACATTTTATCAAAATCAATCATCGATTGATGATGAGAAAGTTACGTGAAATTTTTGGGAGAAACAACGTGCCAACCAAACGCACTATTTATCGTGTAGTGAATGATTTCAAAGAAAGAGCGTCTGTAGGTGATAGGCTGAAAACATTACTGCTGCTCAAGAAAGTTTTCAAAACAATCCATCGACCTCAATTCGACGCCGCAATTTTCGCAAAATTTTGAATCAGAATACACATGGTGAGGCGCTGAAGAAACATTTCTAAAATTTAATTTTATGATGTTAAAAAATGTTATCGATAACAGAGGAGTAATTATTAAAAAATAAACCCATTGTCATTTATGTAGAAATGCGTCAAAGAAATGAAACTTACATTGGCACAATTTAAACAATAATCCATTAATTCTTGACTCAATATCAAAGGCGGACAACCATGTTGGGCTCGATATATATTGTGAGCCTTTAAGATATTTGCTGCAAATTCATCTACTTTTGGGGGAACTTGATGTTTGTTTATTAATGCAACACCCTCTTCGCCTCCCACTGGCAGAACATTTTCAGCAAACTTATTCATTATATTTCCCTTGGGATCATAATTACACACTACATAAACAGAATGTCCTCTAATTTAGTGGTTAAAATGAAGCAGAAAAACTTAAAAAAATAAAATGATCTTACTCTTTTGCAACGCCCACACCCAACTGTTGAGAGCTTTTCCAAATGACTTGAGTAAAACTACTTGACGCAGCTTTGTAACCTGGTCTATTGAAATTGTAGTTTTGAATGCCACTGTACCAGTAGTCAACTGGGTCGTGGCCATTTATTTCTTTGTTGGTTGCGTAAAAAATATTTTCACCAAAACGATTATTTTTTCTTGCTTCAAATTTATTGTTTGTCGCTAAATGCTTTTTTGGTATAAATATGTATATATTTTTTTTTAATTACGAATATGTTTAAGTATATAAAAAAAATTAATAAATTTATCAATTATGCTGTTGTTGTGGTTTTTGTTGTTCGTATGGAGTAATTTATTTGTGTTGTACGTACTTGCGCCCAATCGTTGGCAAAGTAACTTAAGTTTTTGTTTAATGTCATGGCCGGAGATCCATGTATGGCACGAAGATTATTATGACTGTCCAAACAAACTTCTTCAAAAGACTGCTGCTTATCGGCGTTATTGGTTTCCTTTAAGTTGTTTGAGGTAGTGGGCTTTTCACCTGGTCGCAGTACCTGGCTTTTGTATTCATTCATAACATTACCAGCAGGAGAATAATTGCAAACTATAAATGTCATGTTGTTGCTTAGAGAAATTGGAGAGGAAGATTTAGTTTTTAGTTGCGAAAATACTGAAATTTATGTACTTACAGTTTTGTTAATCCTACACCCAGTTCTAAGGAATCTCTCCAAACAATCTGCGTAAAGTGTCCCGTTTGCGAACTGAAAGCTGGCTTTGAGAAATTATAATTTTTGATTTCATCATACCAGCTTTTCACACAATGCTCAGCCGTTGGATCGAAATTCATGGCATAATAAATATTTTCACCATATTCATTATTTGGGCGATGTGACATGGTAGCTTTTTTGGCCAAGTGCTAAAAGAGAACATAGCGTGGCTTATCTAAATGCCTTAATAGTTCTTTAAGTAGTTCACTATTACCTTTGACCAATCCTGTGCTAAATTACACAACTTCCTATTAAGTTTCATAGGTGGACTAGCATGAATAGCTCTATATTTGTTGTGACTATCCAGACATTCTAATTCAAATTGTGACCACAGTTTCAAATCTTTACGCGAATAAGTTGGGTGCACATCATCGGGCTTATCTATCTCTGTCTTGGATGTTCTACTCAGCAATGATTTTTTAGGCTTCATTTTGTCTACTATTTTAGATACAGTTGCCTCTGTCAAAGGAGGAACACATTGCCCATAATTGCCCATTATATTGCCAGGAGGATCATAGTTACAAACAATCCAGGTTCGGTTTTCTCTAAATTTCAATAAAATGTAAAAAAAAAATATAATTTTTTTCGCCTTATTATGTAAGTTTATTAACCTCGTTTCTATGCCCACACCCAGTTCTGTACTTGTCTTCCAAATAACTTGTGTAAAGTGGCCATTGTTTGGTGAAAAGCCTGGTTTATTGAAATTATAATTTTTGATTTCATCATACCACGCTTGTACGGCTAACTCGTGCGTTTGGGGTCCCATGCCTGTGCCAAGATATAGATTTTCTCCATATTTATTGTTTTTGCGATGTTGTAGTGTATTACTCTTAGCCAAGTGCTGTCAGAAGAGAAAGAGAGAGATATATATATATATATAAATGTTTGGTAAGAGTTCATGACCTTGACTAATGTAATTTCACGGGGAAAGGGAAAGGGCTGATTGATACAAAACCAGTCTTTCCACGACCAAGAAGTTTTTGTAACCAAAAGTTGTGCAAATAGTAAACATATGATGAAAAACTTAACCAAAATTCAAAACTTCAACTAAATTTGCAGTTATTATCAACATCAGTTAAAATTTATTAAAATAACACAATTAAAAAACAAAAAGTAAAATTGAAAATAAAATTTTCATAAGAAATTTAGGTTTTGATATTTGCTTGAACTACTTTTTTGCTTTAAAGAATTTTTAAAGTTTTTGGCTCTTTTCAAATTCTGCATACTCTTTCTCAGCGACTTCCTTCATTTTTTTTTTTACTTTTTACTTTACGTTCACTTGAATTTTGAAAAGTTTTCTTGACTTTTTTTTAATATCTTTTATTTTGATAACTTAAGTTTTTTTTGAACGATTTTTAAGTATGCCAGCTCCAATTTCTACGAATTGGCATGAAGTACCATAAATATTTGTTCAATTCACAGCCAATTACATGAGTTGAAGGTTGCATAAATGTTGTTGTTGATTTCTATATAAACATTTGCTTAGAAACATGTTTATGTGTAAATTACCAAGAAAATATATAACATTTACAACTCATACAATGGGTTGTGAATTGTAGAATTATATTTATTATAAGATGATTTATTAAATAAATCAAAATAAAATATATTTAGCCAATTCACAAAGTCTTTTATTATCATAAAAATTTTGTTGATGTTATTTATATAAAAATACAATTTTATTATCTATGTTTTTTCAGTGTGCTATTCAGTCAGCTGATTTTGTTTACAAACTCAAGGCATTTCACGTTTATGATATCTTTTTCATAATAGTTTTTTTATAATAGTATTATTATATATATATTTATAATAGTATAATTGTATTCCTATAGAATACTATGAAAAAAACTAACTTTATATAGGGCAATTCTTGTGTTAAAATTTTGTAAAACCAAAAAAACATACCATTCAAAAAGTAAACAAACAAAAGCAAGAAAACAAAAAGTAAACAATTTATGAAAAAATTATTTACAAAAAGAAAGATTGAACTAATAAAAAAATAGATAGTGAATAAGTATTTTTAAACTATACGTTCGCTAAACATGTACATTAGGGTGGGTCACTGATGTATGAGAAAAAATAAAACTTCTCAAATCATATTCTAATAGCAATATTTTTTTGTCCTAAGTTAAAACAAATAAAAAATGCTATACAATTTTTTAAAAAAGTCATATCTTGAGCCCGCGCTGGAGATCCTAAGAATTAAGTATTTTTGAAAAAAATAAATTTTTTATATTTTGAAAAAAAAAAATATTTTTAAATTTTAATATTTTATTTACTATCAATTATTATTAATTAAAACTAAAAACATTTTTAATTAAAGTCTAAAAAATAAAACGTTGATTCTTATACAACATAAAACAATGAAATCACGAAATTATGTTAGTTATTTTTTGGTAAGAAAATCTTGTTTACTGTCTAATCTGGGCATCTCTGTATTAAACCTTCTCCGGATTTTTTATCGCATAGAGTCATGAATGCTTCTGATACTATTTTCACAGTTTATTCTAGCGGCTGAGTATGAGATTATAGCTGGACGAAAATTAAATTGTCACTTTCTTGGCACTCAACTACTGCATTTCTTTCTTCAGTAGTGATGTTTCGAAGAATTGGTGGATCAAAAAACTTTTGATTCCAATTTATAACTTCAAAGTAGTAGTTACTTGCATCAAAATTGATAGTCGGGACCTCAAACACACGATGTTGCTTTCCCTGAGGCGAGCTTCATGCTTCTTGAATTCGTGCGGCTGCCGGTTCTCTCACTGTTTTATTTTCATCCAACAGCATCGACAGAAGCAAGTTTTCTGGGTGAGCAAAATAGGCGTTACGTTGAATTACGCGATCTATTAATAGCTTTAACTCTGCACGAAGGTATCGTGAGTTTGTTTCCAAAAATTTTTAGATCCATGTTTGCAAGTTGGCTTTCTTTTTATTTCAAACCATACGGGAGCATAAACTTTTACACAATACTCTGCTAATACTTGTAGCTGATATGTCGGATTTGCTATATATAAATATTGCATCGAGTACCAAAGAGTTGAATAGTCAAAAGTGTTCAATTTATTTGAGTACATTTATTTGAAATCAGCTGTTTCCTTAATCTTACTAATTTTTAAAATTTTTCCGTTCGCGTAGTTTTTAGGCGACAGCGTTTTTTGAGAGTACATTTTTCAGTTTAGTCATTAATTACTCATTTACTTTATTTTACTGCAAAAGTATTCGAACGCACCTAATATTTGGGCCTGTCTGACTGTTTACTCAATTTTATTTTATTCCCGATTTTAGCATTATTTGCTTGTTTTCGTAAAAATTTTATCTTTTCAGGCTTTGAAGGACCATTTTGTTTTTTAAAATATCATTTTAAAAGCCAAAAGAAAAACGATCTTTGCTATGTATTATATTACACTTAATCAAATTAAAAAATGTAGAAATAGTTAAAATTTTTAATGACAAAAAAAGTAATCAAACTGAAAAAAGAACAAATTGAAGAAAAAAATAAACAATTTCGGTTATAATAACTAAAACGGCAACGCTGTACAAAGTTTTTTACTTGACTGGTTCCTATTGGTAGGGAGCAGACTGAGTTCTATTAGTTCATACGAAAGGGACCACCTACTTAAGCATCATGATGACCTAGGAGGGGATTAATATATACTTTTTAATTATTAAATTTATTATTCGAGATAGGTACCGATATCTCCTTTAAAGGAATTTCAAATTTATGAAATTCTTTACTTTTTATGCACCTTGTCACTTTCACTGAACTATCTTAAAGAAACCTAACCCGTGTTAAATAATATAAAATATATTTGCAGATCGTTACAGATTCAATTACAAATTATTTATATTATCTGCTTAAGCAGAATCGAACCAGCGACCTTCGGAAAATCACCACCAAATTGGCTACAGAAGAACTCATATTTTAAAATTATAAATGCCATTTTAATACACGACTAAAGGACTGGTTCCAACTTCAACAAGAAAATGTCAATCAAACATGACGTTGCAACTGAAGGGAGTCAATTAACGATATTCTAATTAAATTGCCTGAATATGATTTGAATTCTTTTTATTATTCTTTATTTACTTTATTTACCATTCAGATTTTCACTAGTCAAGGGACGAATGCATTTGCAATAATTATCTCAAACTTTTCCATTCAGTGTGAAAAAATTTCAAGTAAACAGAAAACTGCGGATTAATTATTTATTATAAAAGCATTGGAGCGTAGCTTGACATTATATTCCTCATCGCCACACAATGTGAAAAAACTAAAAGAATATCAAATAATAGCAAACTCTCACATGAAAGGCGCACAGTGGAGCCGATCGCAGATATCGTTAATAATTCTGTATCTTGTAAACTATTGATCAGATTACAAAATTTCTCAAAAATTACCACTTTTAAAAAATTTATGAATTTTAATATTTCTTGAATAGATCAAACACAGTAAATATTGTTGGATGGGTAAAGTAGTGCTCTTTTGAATTCTATTTATATTTATGACATTCTGATAAATAAATAAAGGGTCTTGTTAAGATTGGAGATGGGCGTCAATCATGCGAGATCATACGTGATTAGTCGCGATCGTGATAATTTTTTTGTTTCAATCACATAAGCGTGCATGAACGTGTCACGTGCTCACTCACGCATGAGTAGATTCTTTAAGTGATTGCTATTTTTTGTTTTGTTGGAATTTTTTTCATTCAATTTTTTTTAATTATTTTATAGTTTTTTTAGCTTAAGTTTTAGGAAAACTTGCTTAACTCGCGTGATCGTGTATGAACGTGAGCCAAAAATATAAGGTCGTGTCTGAGCGTGCATGAGTGAAAATTGTTTTTTTCGTGTACGTGGATGAGGGCAAATGAAAAGTTACTCACGATCCCATCTCTAGTTAAGATACCGTAATGAGTTTTAGAGCTTGTGCAAATTTTAGTGTTCTTAATAAATTATAAAGAAATAAATAAAATTGAAAAATTTGGTTTTATAATAATTTAATGGAAATTAAAATTTTTACGTTTTTTTCGGCAAATGTTTGTCAGATGTGATCGTACCTTTAGACTCTGCTCCCCTCTTCATGCTTTTGGGCAGATTGAGAAACTATTTTACAGTAAATCCAGCTAAATAAATGTGTGTGATACAAATTTTAAAGAAATATTATAAAATCGGTATGGCTTTTCTTTTTGACTATTAAATTACGTTCGACTGCTAACTACTTTCTACCAATGCTAGACGTACAGTGCATCGATATATATTTTCATTAGTAATATTTATCTGTCTCAGAAGTTTTTATGAATTTTAAAATCGATTCCTTAGTGCATATTTTAGCAAATTTTGCCCTTTACATAATTTTTTGCGCATTTTAGTCTTAAGAGCATATTTGCAGCAGAGCATATTTTGATGATTACAAATGCAGTTGCCACTTGTAGCTACATTTTCTCTAGCGACACATAATGTTTAGTCTACATTTGCTTAAAAAAAGCCGTTTTTAAAATATGATGTTGAGAAACTGTTATCTTTTTAAAGTGCCAATATTGCATCAGAAGACGTTGAAGGGACATTTCAGTACATACAAGTTTATTTAGATGCAATAAACAAGGTTTTTTATTTGAAAGTCTATGTCAATATTTTATTGTTTATTGCAGTAACAATTGTCAGTAAAAGGATTGAGTTATTTTATTCAAAACTTTTAATTCTGATATCGAGATCTTCTTTAAAATTGAAGCACAATTTTAGTTATTTATTCAGTAGTTTTGTTTCGGTTTCTGCTTATTTTATTTTAATTTTATTTGCAAATGTTATATAATTATTGAATATACAAATGTTATGCTCATAAAATTTATTTATTTTTCTTTTTAAAGGAATATATTTTTAAAAATTTTAGAGCATATTTTCACTTCTTTTACTGCGTGTTTCCCGTTTCCTTAGTAACCACTATTCCAGTCCGCTCTTGTCATATATGTATCTTCAAAAAATGTGGATTTCATTCTAGTTTTTTGAGAAAAGCGCAAAGCATTTTAGCTTTGTTTTTGTCTCAAATTCGCATTTTTAAACTCATTTAAAAGCCTTGACTATGATCACACGAATTTAGTAACATTATTTTTAAGTTTAGTACATATCAGAAAATATTTTTGAAATAAATATTTTATTTGACTTCTTCAGTTGTAAAAGCCAAGGCACATAGAATCCGTCGTACGTTATACGTTGCTTTTTTCAACTGACATTAAAGTATAGGCGGAGGAGGTTGACACAATGAGTATTTTGTTGACGAACATTAAATCAGCTTCATTTGATTAAAGTTCACATTTTCAATAGAATTAGAGGATATTCTGTTTTTTTTAATTTTAATTTTTATTTAATTTAATTTTGTCACCACACAACGCAAAAAGCTTAATAAAAACAAAGCAAAAAAAAATATATTTTTCAAAGTACTAAACGTACGTTAAAATTTAAAAATTGTCCAACTTTAGTACTTTGCGTACCGAATGTGACAAAGCTCATAAGAAAACCTGTATTTCAACTTAGTTGTCAGTTGAAAAAAGCAACGTATAACGTACGACGGATTCTATGTGCCCCGGCCTTAAGAAATATAAAAAACTTTTGTATAAAACGAAATTATACTTTTCAAAATGTCAAAGTATAACAAGAGGGAGAGAAAGAAATACGAAAACTACAAAATTAGAATTTCTTAATGTGGAAACTAACACAATTTTATTGCAGAATTAAAAAAACATGCAACAAACATTGCAAGTCTGAACGGGGACTTCATTAATGTACTTGTAATATTTATACATACAGAAACAATGCGTATTAAGGCAGCTGACTAGTTTTTGTCTTGCTTATGCTACCTTTACACACTATTGGCCTTATTCACAAACGATTAAAAAAGTTATAGTAGGTTTAATGTTGGGCTTTTAAATGGGACCACCGATTTTAATGCACAAATTAAATTTATTAATCGTTTGTGAATAAAGCCATATGTATTTTACAGTGTGTTTGTCAGTTTGAAGATGAATGGCTGTCAAAATTGTACATTTACAGATGGTTTATAATATTTGCTTTCACACTTGAGTTTTTGTTTTCATCTGACATAACCTGTAATAAATAACAACAGTATGAACGATTGTATTTAAGTAATTGAAAATTATGTTTTGTTTTGAAGAATATGTAGTCGTAGAAATACTTTTTTTAAATACATATTTTAATACAATTTAATAAGTTGCCGAATCACAAACACTATGTTGTTGGCGTCATACACAATTGACTTGCAAAACAACTGATGTCAGATGCTTTGTCAGTTGAAAATAGAACATAATCTAATTGAAAATTTTTCCACACTATAAAAGTAGGCTGACATTTACAGAAGAAATTTGTTTTTTTTTTGCTTTTAAACAAAATGTATGAATTTTGTAGTGGTAAATTTGACAAGCACTGCACAAGCATAGTGTGTAAAAACAGCATTATGGTTTATATTTCGAATGTCAAAATACATACAAAATACATTTGTCTTTTTTAAAAAATGCCTTTTGTTCTTGTATTGTTTTAATTGTTGTACTAAAAATGTCTTGGACAGAAACAATTTCAATTTTTTGCGACGACAGATTTGTTTTTAGTAATGAGAACTTTTCTGTACAGTACAACCTCCTTAATCCGGACACTCGCTAATTTGGACTATCCAGTAATGCGGACATATAAATTTTTAGGACATCTTAAAAATTTTTCCTCTGTAGTCCGGTCAAGTATTCTTTTTTCTCTGTAAAATTTTCTCGTTATTTCACCGCTAGACAAAATAAGTATTTCAAATGTAGAAGATTTTAGTTTAATTGAGTTTGCGTGGCGAACTGTTTTCAAGAGCTATTTTATGGGCTGAACAAACCAAAGCAACACATAAGGATATTTAACTTTTAAAAGAATTTAAAAATAGAGCTGACAAAATACATAAAGATATGTGCATTCAAAGAAAAATAAATTCTTATTTTTCAAAATGAATATTTTTGTGTCACTTTTATTATGGTTCTTCGTTTTTTGTAAATTAATTAACTGCCAGGGGCACCATGTCGAGCGTATTCTTTCTTTCGTACAATTACATTTAAAACAAGAACGCATACGTGTGACATAGTGGGCCTGGCAGTAAATACAAGTGAAAGCTTATGTGTATTTATTTTTAATACAAATAAGTTATATATATGACATATATGTATTGCGTTTAAAATTTTCTTTTAACTATAGTCCGGACGATCCATTAATTCGGACAGTAGCTGAAACTATATCTGTCGGGATTATGGAGGTTGTACTGTGTTTGATAAATAAAATTGTTTGCGTGATTTTTTTAAATGTTAGTTTTTGTTAATAGTTTTTCAAAAAGTTTTGTTATTGAAAAATATAAATCGACCCATACATACATTCATTTATTGCGATGAACACTCGTATACAATTTCTTCAGATATAAAAATATTTTTTAGTAGATTTATTTTTTTAATATTTTGTTCTTTGGTATTTATTTATTTTATTTTAAACTGAAATTTTCAAAAATTAAGGAAACAATTAGTAAAATTATTATATGGCTCATTTATAAGTTCATTTTCACATTCATAAACCCTCTCAATTTTACTAACACATACGCATTGCAAAGGTTCATGTAGTATGTGTCTATTGGTTGTTTAATGTTAAAATCAATGCGAACCTAATTCTACTTCATTTCATTTTTAAAATGTGTGGTTGCTAAAAATTTACTTTTTCCTGTGCACGTGCTACAAAAATTTCTTAATAACCGATGAAGGTTAACGTGCATTCCTTTAATCGTGGTAGAGGGCTTGATTTACTGAAAGCGTAGGACCACTTCTATGACTTGAAATATTTATAATCGGATTACTAGCTCAGAAGATTTAGTTTTTTTTATTGCCATTATATTCGCCATCAATCCCATTGTACGGTTGTGGTTCTGTATAAAGCTGCTATTTACTTTTGATTATTATTTTATTATTTACTCTTTACTTTTCTTGATTTCTTACAACTTCCTTTATTATATGAAAATAAAGGCATTTATTTATTTTTTTTGCAAAATATCTGTGTGATGAATAAAATTTATATAAAAATTTTAATGTCAAGTGTTCCAAGGCAAAGAAAATTCATATGAAGAACGTAATTTGAAGTTTCATATAATTGGCAAGCACAACAAATGGTTCTACATATTTATATATAAAACCTCTTCTCTTTAGAGTTAAAATAGCATCTCATTGTACTCGAGGCCATTGCTTTCTCCTTTACGTATCAATGTTTTAATTGCTTATAATAAAGAAAGAACAAAAATAACATATTTGTCTTTGACCTATTGTACAGGGTTCTCAGTTGCTTTAGACCTTCTGCCAAGTTTTCTTTAAAAAATATTATACTACACCTATCCCTCGATTTACACTATAGATGCGTTCCTGAAAAAATCGTGTAAATCGAAATAAAATATTTTTGTATGAAAAATCGTGTAAATCGAAAAAAAGAGCCAAATACGAATAATTTAAAATATTTTTTTAGCAAATTCATTTATTTAAACGTTAAAAATAACGAAAAACATATATGTACATAAATTATAAATAAAATAATAATATGTATAATAAAATATATACTAAAAAAAATCATATCTTTGAATTCATTAAGTTACATGTATTAAAAAAAGTACAATATTTTTCGTAAAGCAAAATAAACCTTATTTATAAACAAACTAGTATTTGGCAGTCTATAAAAAGAAATACATATGTATAAATATTTTTAATAATAAAACACACATCAGTTATCA
This sequence comes from Gymnocheta viridis, assembly GCA_956483585.1. Taxonomy (NCBI): domain Eukaryota; kingdom Metazoa; phylum Arthropoda; class Insecta; order Diptera; family Tachinidae; genus Gymnocheta; species Gymnocheta viridis. Next base: position 8,404,809 of record OY101440.1, read on the forward strand.
GATTCAATCAGTTCTTCATCACTCTCTTCTACTACTAGTCGTATCTGTTTAGTGGGTGACATATCGTTTTCATCACTAGATAATGTTATATTTGTTTCTGGATCTGTAGTTAATATATTAGATATAATATCGGTTCGTGGAGATTTTGAAATGTAATTTGTTATTAATGCTTTTGTCGATTTATTGTTTAAGTCCTTGTAAACCTCCCGATATTGGGCTAAGCCCTGTGTTATATATCGCTGGAAAGCAAGGGCTCTTTCAATGTTTGGATCATTTTTTAAAAAATGATTTCCCAACTTTCGACCTATCTCAAGTCCTTCACTAATATTTTTGGTTGTTAGTGCTATTGGTTCAGCCAGTCCTTCATCGCAATCACTGTCGTTTTCTTCGATCAACATTTCTACTAAATCTTCAACATCAAGTTCTTTATTTGTCATCAATTCTTCAATATCAAGTGCACTAAAGTCATTAAAACCTTCTCCTCCCACCGTACGTGCCATATCGACTATCTCAGAATATTCATCAGAAGGATTGAGAGGACATACTATTTTCTCCTACATCTGGCCATAAATTTTTCCAACAACCTTTGAGTGTTGATTGTTTAATTGCATTATAAGCCAATGTGACATTTTTGACACAGTCTAACAAAGTATATTTTTTCCATGCATTGATTACTGATAAAGATTCATCATTCTCTATTATATCTAAGATATACTTGAACGATTGCTTGATATATAACGCTTTAAAAGTTGAAATTATTCCCTGGTCTAAGGGCTGCAACAAAGTAGTATTTTTTGGAAGAAATATAACTTGCACATTCTCGTGTTGCAAGTCTTTTGGATGTCCAGGTGCATTGTCAATAGCTAAAAGCACTTTAAATGGCAATCCTTTTTTGTTCAGATACCGTTTTGCATCTGGAACAAATATATTATGAAACCAATCACTGAACACAGCGGCCGTAACCCATGCTTTTTTATTGGCCATCCAATAAACGGGTAAGTTATCTTTATTTAATCCTTTAAATGCACGTGGTGTTTGCGATTTGTTTATGACTAAAGGCTTCATAATATGATCGCCAGAAGCATTGGAACAAAAAAGTATTGTTATACGATCTTTAGCAGCTTTGTATCCACTTGCAGATTTATTAGCCTTTGAAATAAAAGTCCGCTGACGCATTTTTTTCCAAAACAGGCCCGACTCATCTGCATTAAAGACTTGGTCAGGAACGTATGATTTAGCAGCAATAATTTCAGCAAATTTTTCAGGATATTCTTTGGCTGCATTAGTGTCAGCGGAAGCTTGTTCTCCTTTTAATTTTAGATTATGTAAGGAATTTCTTTGCTTAAATTTTTCAAACCATCCTTTACTTGCAGTAAAGGCTGACTTATTTGAAGTTGATGATGTAGATGGTAGCTTGATCATTAAGTTTTTCATGAATTTTTAAAGCTTAATGGCATTGGTATCAATTGGAATTCTCTTTTGAGTTTGATCTTCAATCCAGATCATGAGTGCCTTTTCCGTATTTTCAATTATAGTATCCCGTACGTATGAAGTTGTACTTAAACTTGTTTTAGTTCCAGCTGCAACACTTTTCCTGATTATGTCTTCGTTTTTCTTTATAGTTCTAATTGTTGCTTCATGAATGGAAAAAATTTTAGAAACTGTTGTCACTCTGTCTCCTTTACGTAGTCTATCTAAAATCTGAATTTTAGTTTCCAATGATATAACTTTTCTTTTTGCTTGATCTTTAATAATATTTTTCGGCATGGTTAAAAAATTATAAATGAATTAAGAATTATGCCACACAATTTTGAATAACTAACTTCACAAATATTTTAATTGTTCTGAATATGTACCACGACACACGCCTGTCTGTTTCCAAACACTAACTGAATTGATTGTCTATACATTTTTGAGCTTCTTTTGTGTATGCATGCTATACATGGGAATTCCCTTTTTATATCTAATGGCGGTGTTACCAGATGAAAATAAACGTTTGGTAACATTCGTTAAATTTGAAAAATATTAAAAAGCTTTAATGTATGTTATTTTTTTATGAAATATTTAAAAATTATTATTTATTTTACGAGACATATTTTCTGAAAAAAAAAATTAATTTCTGATAAAATTTTGAAAAAACCGTGTAAATTGAGGTAATTTCTGTATCCCTCGATTTGTACGAAATCCAAAAAAATCGTGTAAAAGTGAAATCGTGTAAAAAAAGTATCGTGTAAATCGAGGGATAGGTGTACGTATATATATGTAATTCTTATATTATCTGTTGCAGAATTTGTGCAAAACTTAAATATCACGTATGTTTTCATTCAAACATTTTTACGCCAGGGCTTCAACACCTCAAGGCGCCACTTTAATTTGTGACTCACAGGTGATAGAGCAAATATTTATTTAGCAAATATTATTTTATTTAAATATTTTCAAAAAACCACCTCCACTTTTCTAGAATTGGCCACTTAAAAATTTCGAGTTTTTCGTTCGCCAAGAACCCTGTTGTGTGAGTCTAGTGTTTTTAAGCCACCTGATTTGTAAAGAACGAAGTCCTCACAGAGAACACTATTACTTATTGTTTTTAAAGTTTAAAATATTTTATATGTATTTTACTGCAAATCGCTTGATTTTAAACTTCTTTATAAAACTTCGGGTTATGTATTTTTCCTATTCATTTTCGAATGAATCTTGCTTAAATCTATCATACCTCCGATAATTATGAAATCTTAGGCAACATTATGACTAGTTTCGTAGTTATTTCATACAGAAATAAAACACACAGAAAAAAACATCAATGTAAAACCAAAATTAAACAATTTTGATTTCATGTTATGTAATTTTTCCAAAAATATTGACTTTGTTAAAAGCTAACATATTATATTGATTCAATGTTTAAAACTTTAAAGTTGAGCTAACAAATAGTAGATTGAACATTTTTCGTAGTTATAATAACATTGTGCAATGTTGAGTTTACACACCTCAGTTTCGCAGTAAAATAAAAAATGATTACTTTAAATTAACTTTGGATTTTATAAAATCAACATTGAGTAGTGTAAAGACCACATTTCTATATTTTAAATCAACATTGCTAATAAGTATTCCACGAATTTCATTAAGAATTTCAAAAATAACAAAAGTATAAGAATTTCTCATTGGTTTTTTGAAAGTTTTAATATGAGATAAGAGGTTTGAAGCTTTTTAAAAATATGGTTTAAGGTCTAGTGATGATTTGGCGTTGGCACCAAATGTATGTATATAAAATAAATATTAAAAAAGTAAATACATAATAGAAATGGTTTTTTTTTTAAATTTTTTATGGGTTATTTAATTAAGGGCATCATTTTGAACCAACAATTATTAATTGTTATTTTAATATGACTATGCCTTAAATTTTAAAAGAATTTAATGTGAGATCAATCATTGAATCAACATTATAATTACCTACATATTAAATGTATTTCATGTTGTTTCAAACTGAAATAATTTTGATTCAACAAGATTCGTCATATTATTTTAATGTGGGGTACATTTTTATTCAATTAGACTCGCATACTATATTGAAATGGGGTGCTGTTGTTTGCAAGTTATCGTAAAGTCATATTGATTTAAGACAAAACGACTATGAAGCAAAATCATTAAAGAAAAATGTAAAATCCACCTTTTTTTCGCTGGTTTTACATTGTGTATTTTTATGTGTGAAAAGATAAATTAAAAAGAAAATTTGGATGAAAACATCAGCAGCATTATGGCTCTCAAATGGCTGAATCAATTTCATTGAAACATGTAGCAGCGATACATCCCCAGAATGCAGTCGTCTAACCTTTTGACACGTGCTGCAGGCTGACGGAAAGAGAATTTAGAATTTTTGACTGGCAGCTGACAAGTGCGAACGTGATTTATAATCCTTTTAAATAATTAATTAAGTAAATTTGTATTAAAGTAAAATAAAGTAATTTTAAAAGTAAATTTTGTAGTCTCCTTTTATTTGCGAAGTGGTTTCTAAAATATGTCTATAAGAAATTTGGGCCAAGTCAACTTAAAAAAACTAAATCATAATCGACGCACCTGTTTGGGATGTTTTTATCCAATAATATTTTTAATATCTTCTCTTCTTCCTCTTAGTTTTAGTTCCTAGTGGAGCATAAGGCCTCAACGTAACTTCGCCATGTTCCTCTATCTCGAGTGGTGGTTTTTGCCCGGTTCAAATTGTATACCACTGCTTTTATATCACTTCGATATTTCGCCTCCACTTACATATGCTTTGGCTTTCCTCGCTGTCTACTACCTTGCGGATTCTATTCTAGAGCTTGTTTACATATTTCTGTTGATGGTCTCCGCAAGGAATTACCAATCCAATTCCATCGTCTCCTTTTGATCTCGGCTTGTATTTCGACCTGGTTGCATCTCTCGAGAAGTGATTTTTTGGATATGGTATTTGGCCACCACACCTTTGAAATATTTCTTGGGCACTTGTTAACGAAAATTTGGGGCTTCTTTTCAAGGTCCTTCGTCATTAACCAAGTCTCACATCCGTATAGGAGGACCGATTTTATGTTTAATATTTTTACTATGCTTTAAACTTATAGAAAACTAGGCTTGAACGTACTAAATATGTTATCTATAGGAAATCCCCTGATCCCTAATCTCAAAAAGAATATCTGCACTTAGTGGATAAGTCCCCCTAAACAGAAAACACTAGTATTGAATTCCATTTTTTTCGCTCTTCTACTTACTTTTGCCCATTCTGTAGCATACGAACACAATTGTTTATTTAAGGTTAATGGACTGACACCGTGTTTGGCTCGCAGTTTATTGTGTGCCTCCAAACATTCATTCTGCAATTGCTCCAAATCTTTGACAGATTCTTTGCTTTTGTGTGCTCCCGTTGGTATTGAAACAGCGGTATGAGTGGTAGTTTGCAAATTTGTATTTAAATTATTGCGAGTTTTGGGCCTTTGCCGATACTCATCATCGTCGTTATTTTGCCGTTTGCAGCACCATGAAAACATGATGCCGATTGCTAATTTATTTAATTATTAAAAAGCTTATTTATAATTTAAGCGCGTTTTATTTAAATCTGATTTTGGTTCTTTTTCGAATTAATTTAAAATTTTATTATTTGTTTGTCACTTCCGTTTTAGGGCTTTCGTTTGATTTATTTTTGTTGGTTTTAGTTTTTTTTATTTTTTATTCAATTAATTTATGTCTGGTTGTAGTATTTCGTTTCAATTCTATTTTATAACTACCGTTAAAGCGTCTTGAAATTTTCAGTTTCACTCGTTTTTTTTATAAAAAAGATGGATTTGTACGACAGTAAGTTATACAAATTATACGAGCAAAAAGCAAAAAAAAAAAAGAAACACACTGAACACTTCATATCCCATTATTGTGTTCTTATTAATCATTTTTTGTTTCACTGATAAGAAGTATAAGAACGAGTATTGTGCACATTTTCTCTACATATTTTGCGGTTGGGTGGTATTTTTAGCTGATGCTGGTGGTAGGTTACGGTTACTAAATAACTAGTGATAAGAAAGTATTTAAAATATATTTTATCGGAGCGGTATGTTGTTTAAGTTGACTCAAATAGTTTACGAAAAAATTAATTTTCAAGGTTTCAAATTAAAAAAAAAGTTTTGTTTTTATAAGCATTTTCCGCAAGAAACTTTGCTATTAAGCCAGCAAAAATTGTTGCAGTTGTAGTTTTTTAATTTATATATTTATTATACATTTTCCGTCCTCTGAGACTTATCGTATTTCAGAAATAGGTTTTGGTTTTAGTTCTTAATAGTCATTCCGAGTCTTACAGATGCAATATAAGCTAAGCGGTTACATGCCGTCGTCCCGATGTTATGTCCACGTATCTCCAAAAAATTTTTCTTTGGGAAGTTGAGTTGGAAGTTTCAACATTATATACAAAAAAAAATATATTACATGTTCCGAATTCACGCTACTTCAGGCTCTTAGACTCGGTTCACAGACGTCGGGTTTGACTCGTCAAGTCTTGAGTTTTTAAGAGAAGCGGTCTTGTCTCATGTTTTTTGATTTTGTGATATACGTGAAGATAACTTCGGGACGACGATACGTAAATAAATGACTAATGGATAGTTTGATCTTTAAAATGTGTGAATATTAATTGCATCCAAATTTAGATATCTAGCATTATTACAGTGGGCACCATATGTTGTTCTATAAGAACAACTTTGACGATTTTTTGGATTTTTTGAAGATCAAAGTTGAGCATTTTTTGAAAATAGTAAGTTTTTCGCACTTTTTTCGCAGAAGATACTATTTTATTATAATTAGAGTCCTATAATGGTATCAGAAGGACTCTTTCTTCCCGATCAGAAAAAGAAATAAAAATTATCATTGCTATATGTAAATGGTGTCTCAGTAAGAATGGCATTTTAAAGTTTAGTGTTAATTTATTTTTAGGTAAGTGGAAGTTCTAAAATTTTACATTTCACTCATTTATTGCAAAGTAAGCTGCGTTCGAGGACTCTTACAGTAAAATGCAGTAAATGAGTAATTACTGAGTAAACTGAAAAATTTACTCTCAAAAAAAGCTGTAGCGCAAAAAGGTACGCGAACGGAAAAATTGTAAAAATTAGTAAGATTAAGGAAACATGTGATTGCAAATAATATAGTGTTGAAATATATTTACACTTTGGACTACTCAACTCTTTTTCTTGTTGGTACTATATGCAATATTTATTATAACACGAATATTCTAAGAAAATATAAACAAATTATTTTCTAAAATCGTTTCAATGTGTTTATTTTCATTTTATTTGATTTTCCTAATTTGTGTCTATTTAAATTTATTCAAAAGTATTTGGTTTTGCTTTTGACGACCTTATAAGCGAATGCAGTACTAAATAGCCATATACTTAGCATTTTCACAACTCCAAGGAAATAACAAAATAACAACGAAAATGGCTGTAAATGGTTTCAACAACATTTTTTTTCTTTTAAAAGGCATATACATACATACATGTTTAACGAACGAATAGTTTAAAAATAATTTATTTAATTGAATTTTTATTATTTTATCCCAGTTTTTCTTTTTTTAAATAATTTTCTGCACAAATTGTATACTTTTTAATTTCTTACTTTTGTTTGTTTACCTTTTGAATCGTATGTTTTTCTGTTTTACTAAATTTTACTGCAAGAAATTTCTGCAGTAAAAATTTGTAAATTCTCATGAACTGTCACTTTACACTCTCAATTTGTGTTCTCATTTACTGTAACTTGAGTAAACGAACGCAATTTAGTAAAATGCAGTAAAGTTCAGTTAAAATTTGTAAAAACTTTTAGGTACTCGAACACACTTGTAGTCAGAAGAAAACCCTTCTCGCAAACCATCCTTTCCTTTGTATTTCAAGTAACGATACATAAAATTTTTGCAAATTGTTCAGGGGAGAGGTACTTTCGTAAATGACCATTATTCTTTGATGTTATTTGTTTTGTTTTTACAAGATATTTACTGTACCTTTAAACAGCCTTGGCATTCATTTCCTTAAAGAGAAGTTTATGAAAACTGAATGAAATAGAACAAATCAATCAAATAAATTTAAAAAAGCACAAGAAAATAAGAAATCGTTTTATTCAAGTGAAGAATTTACACCAAATCTGTTTGTGAAATCCACTCAAATCTATTAGCCTTGAACGTAGTATGTTCATTCAGTACTGCTTATATCATATTCCGAATTCCTTTTCTAAAAGTATGATTAGACGGAGTAAATATTTAATTTAGAAGTTGAACGTAAATAATTATATATTAAGTAATAATATGTAGTGTAATATTGATGATATGATGGGTCTTATTTGGGCCAGGAGTTGTTACATTTAGTGAGTATTTGCTAAAGACCAAAGAGAATATTTCGTCAAATATTTGCCCAGTCTGACCATACCTATAATGTTATGGATATTATTTAATCTTTATATATTATTTGTTTCTTATTTTTGTTGATGTTTGTATTTGCATCGGTACGTTGTACATTTTAAGGCGTTCAAAAGTAATTTGTTTGCCTTTATTTATTTATTTATTTTTAAGCAATAAAAGCAAAAACACACGCACTTGCTGAAAAATAACAATAAAAATATTCAATTGTCTTTATTATGTGAGCTTAACCTACAAATAATTCTATGTACAGGTAGACCTCGCTTAACCGGGGCGATATGTTCTCCGAAAACATCGCGTTATACGAAACAATAAACCAGTGCAAAAAAGAGCGTTACGTTGAGTGATCTCAAAGAAACCTTCAAAAGTATGTATTTATTTTTTTTTAATTTTATTATAATATTATAAGTGATTTTTCAGTTATGGGTGTTAAGGAACCATCAGGTGTTATCTTTTTTATTGCCCATTCATTTGTCTTCTTTACTAACGCTTCATTTAATTTCAGCCTTGTGATGCCAGGGACATTTGTGCTTTTCGATAAGCGATTCAAAATTCGATTAATAAAGTGTATAAATCTCATTAAGCAGTAACTTATCTTGTTTCCTGATATTAAAAAACTGCAATATTAAGCCAATCAATAACAGTAAAACTCTAGGAAATTTTAAATTAATCTTCTAATTTAAAATGTATTTTTTTAACATGATAGCAATTCACACATTTTAATACCTCTAGGCCGTGACATGGGATTTGCGTGTTAAACGGGAATGTGTTGCAAAAAATTGAACTTGTTCGACCGAGGTCGTGTTGTAAGAAACACGCGTTAAGCGAGGACTACCTGTAGTTGAATCGAATGAAATTTTCAAATAATAAATGCCACAATAGCAACAAAAACATTACTTAATTAAGTTTATCTTGTATGAGTTAAAGACACAATGCATAATTGAGTGTTCATAAAAGAATGATTCATATGAAGTCAAATACATACTTATATTGTACATATTTCTTTTTATTTGTTTTATTCAGTATTATTATTTTTTTTCATTTTTACTGGTAAACGAATTTGTGATAAACATTTTGTTTGTTTTTATTGATGTTTGGTCGTTTGCTTCGTCTTTCTGTGAAGTTGTTGTTCATATTGTTGTAGTACAATCTTATTGCCGGAATAAATAAAAACGTGAGTAAAATAGTAAATTTGAAACAAATTATACTTATAACAATATTATTTTCAAGTGCAAAAGTTCGGTATGAAAGCGGCTCACATACAATGTTGAGCTAAATAATTAGCTGGAAAAATTCTTTTGGCAAATAGAAATCATTTGTTATATCGATTTATCTTCAAATGTTTCAAAATATGTTTAATAATAATTTCTGGATTTTTCTATTCCATTGTAAAAGACATTCAGTTTTATATGTACCGTGTGAGGCCATTGTAGCTTTCAAGGACTCAAATGGGGCTGAAAGGTTTTGAGCATATTCTTTTTATGATACTAAAGTTCTGGTATTTATACCGGCAATATGCATCAATGGAAATGTAGCCCAGATCTTGCAGAATAACATCCAAAGCAGGAGTGGAACAAGTCATCACGAACCCTGCGAAGTAGGTTTCCTTAAAAAATATATATTGGCCAAATATTCCAATTAGAGGCTTGATTTTGATATATACATATTATGAATAAAAATCGTTGAATGTTTTTTAATAATAAAGAGGAGGGTATACCATTGCAGAATCATATTCTTTTTATGACATTTTCCATCAATAATTCGCTCATTTGCAGCTGTATGTTTTCCCAAATCCTATTTTATGCGGTCTTGAATCGATTGTGGGCCATTGACGTAGACTGTATCGCTGTAGATCACAAGTTCTCGGTGGCCTATTGGGATCGACAAGTAACTTTTAATTTCTTATATGCCCTTCTTTCTAAATAAAGTAATTCAATTGCAGAATTACCGAAAATATTCTTGGATTTTTAATGGTCAAACTTTTAAGTTCTCTGATAGTTTTTTTATTTGTTCATTAAAGTGAATACAAAATTTTGTTTGTTCACTTTAAAAAGCGCACAATAGAAAAAATTATTCGTAAAACTAATGTTTGTTAAAACGGAAAAATACTGCTGCAATGCTATTTTTTTATTTAAATATGTAATTTTCAAAAAATATATGTGTTATAATTTTATGCATTTAATTTAAAATATTAAAAATAGTGATTTTAACTGATGTGGTCGTTGTTGCTGTCAAACAATATTAACCTTTAGGTCATGAGTTTTAATTTCATTATTTTCTAAATTTCTCTAACAATACAAGGGCTAAAATATTTTGTTTTGCAATGATTTTGTTGTTGCGGGATTTTATTCTTCAAACGACAACGCCATCTTTTTTTTGTATGTGACAAATAAAAGAAATTCATTTTATTATGGTCACACATCCACACACCGCAGAAGAGTGTTGGTATCTCCAGAAATAATAAAAGCATCGTAAGCTGTTCCAAAAAGGGTAAAAAGCACAAAAAATACAACACATGGTCAAAAAGCACCGTAAAAAATATTTTTAAAATTTTAGTTATGCCAAAAAATATTAAGCAATTTATAAAAAAGTGAAAATATATTTTAAGGTTTTGCTTCAAGGTAAATAAAGCAGAATTTAATAACATATTAAATGGTATACAAATTTCTCTAAATTCTAAATAATAAGGAATCGATTAAAAAAAGGGAATTCAAAGTCGAATGAAATAAAGCACTTGAGATCAAATAGCAGAATTTAATAACATATTAAATGGTATACAAATTTCTCTAAATTCAAAATAATATGGAATCGATTAAAAAAAGGGAATTCAAAGTCGAATGAAATAAGGGACTTGATATCAAATAGCAGAATTTAATAACATATTAATTATTAGTATACACATTCCTCTCAATTCTAAATAATAAGGAATCGATTAAAAAAAGGGAATTCAAAGTCGAAAAAAATTTATGATAGCATTTCAATCGATTGTTATTTCATTTTCGTTTATTTATCAAAAATATCCATTTCGTCTTTGCAATCAGGCCACAAAAGAGTTGTAATAAATATTGATATTTTTGGTATGATTCGTTCGAATTTATTTTGCTACAAACATTTAAAGGCAGTTGGAAATTGCTTCAATATGCATTTTCAAATTTTAAACTGGATTTAATATGCAGTAGCGCATTTACTGAATTTAAAGATAACCGTTTTCAATTTTTTTTAAACAAATTCATCAAACTGAATTTTAGTAACTAAAAACAGTTCTCAGTTGTACAAAAAAGCTCAAAAGGTAGTGTAAGAAATAAGAAATTGTGAAAAGCACTGTAAATACCCGGGTATTTAACAAAATTTGAGCGCGTATGAAGAGACAAAAAGCACAAAATTGCCATCACTGCTATAGAAACATAAACTCTTAATAAACATCTGCATCAAACCATTTGCTTTTAAATTCACAGCAGATAATTCATAATACTTAAACTCAGTCACACTATTGCTGGAATACAATGCAAGGCGAATCAAACAAATAACAAAATAAATAAAAACAAATATATAAAAACAATAAATAATGTTAAGGGTATCAACTTATGTTTCCTTTTAACAGAATCAAAATATAACTTGAATTTTTTTCTCAAATCAAAATAGCGTACGTATAAAAAAATACACTTACTGTAACAAATGACTTAAATGAAATAAATCATAATAGTGAAATATGTATGTAAATATCTAGAGCCCATATTCAAAGAGTGATTTCTACAAGGACACAATTTTTTTGTTTTGCACAATTAATCTTCTAATAATATGACTTGTCATTATTGATTGTTCAACACTTTAATGATGAGAACCCGAATCGAATTTTTTCCCTAATACAAAAGTTATGGACTTGCAGATAGCACTATGTGAATGAGCGTGATCGACTCGGGCTTTCAACCGGTTTTTAAACCAGGTTTTTACATTACGGTTGTCGGATTTTTCGAGTGCCCAATAGACCGGTGTTATTTTTAATAATTATGAAAACCGGCTCAGTCGAATACTTTTCGATTTGTATATTTTTCGAATAAAATATGTTTTTACTATATTTAAACTTAGACGAACATTTTCTGTTGATTTTCCAAGTATTTCTTTTTCAGTGTAAAAGTTTTAGGCGTTTTTTAGCTATTGCAAAATAATTTTATGAAGTGGTAGCAGGGACGAATTAAATAGGCCTTGTGCTGCCTGTATTTAATGAATAAAAGGCTCCTAAAGTTGACCACTACAAACGCTAAAAATACACATGTACATACTATTATTTATGTAATTATTGGTTCAAGTAAAAATATCAGGAAAGCAATGAGAGGATTTAAGAATACCTACATATAGATGTATATGAGTGATAAGATTTTTTCTCTTCAAATGAGTGAAGTTGAAATAAGGGATGAGAAGTGAAAGAGATGAGAATTAAAAATGGATGTACATGTTCATTACGTATGTATGTGTTTGTTAGCTTCAAGCAAAAACTTAACAAAATAAATGTGCGTATTTGTATGCAATTTTATATTGTTTATTGTTTTATTCATGGGGAAGGGAATGAATAATTAGGTAGTTATTTCTCTTTAAATGAATGGAACTGAAATAGGTATACGTTTAAATTGGAGGTCGAATTTCCACCACCAGGCGTACTCTAGTTATACTAATTACTAATTAAATTAATGAAACAAAGCTACTCGCCTCTCAGTTATATGGTCAACTATTCAGTATGGAGGGGAATTACCTTCAGATGCCGATCAAGAGCTAGACTTTGAAGACTCGAACAAAAGTTTAGAGTATGAATTAAAAAATACAATTAAAAATATACAGAAAACAACATAAAATGTCGTTTTAAACGATTTCATATTTCATAGACAAATGCCAAAAAAGATCTGATCTTGTCCGATTATATACTGATTTGCAAATATATTGAGTGAAAGAACATTTTCCAATTTTTAATTTCAAAAAAACAAAAGCAAAAAGAGATAATCTCCAAAAGATATTTTTAAGAAAATTAATTAGACTATTTTTTGCAATTAAATTTAATATTATAAATACATCATATTATAAACACATCTCATTATATTTCCATTTTATGGGCTTAAAAGTATATGCTTGAAACCAAGTTTTTTCAGGTGCACAAACAAAACATCATTCTATATGAAAATACAAAAACGTGCAGCACTAAAATCTAGAGAATTTCTATGTATTACAATTCGAAAAGGAAATCATTGAAATTTGAATATCTCACACGTTGTGCTTCAAAAGTGTTCTCTTTCGAATCGAAATACACAGTAATCCCCATCAGCTGTTGAGCTGTCCGCTTTGTCTCAAACAAGTTTTTTATAAGTGGTACAAGCGCTTTACAGAAGACCGAGAAGATAATAATTTCGATAATCGAAGTCAAAGAGAAGAGCAAAATTCAGTCATAGTTACGCTGGTTCGATAGTTAATATTCTGATGCGTCCTTTTTACCTGGCGGAAGCCCTACAAAAATTACCCACTGACAACAGAGGTTAGATAGCTCGAACACCTTAGCAAAGTGTTGTGCAAAATGGTAAGATTATGTACAAGAATTGCCACCTGTGTGGACTTTGCAGGTCACGCAGGAGCTTTTTGAAGCCCACATGGGGGCGCTGGTGAGCGCTTCTACTCACACGGTGTTAAGACCACGGTAGTGTTGTATGGCCTATGACTTTACACCTTAGACACATTGTATACAGCTAGCGAAAATTCGAAATTCACCTTTTCTTTTGTACAAACCTCGTATATGTACATATGTATATGAAGTTAATTTTGATTGTTTTACCTTTAATATTTATATTATTTTGTAGTATTTACATGAACTGCTAACTCATTTTTTTAATAAATGAAATTAAAATCAACACTTGTGTATAATAATTTTCTCACAAAAATACTGATTGATCATGTTCTTCCTGAATTTTAAAAACCGTAACCGGGTTTTTGAAAATTTCAAATATTCGAACTATTCGAAAACCGGTTTCTGGAAAATGCCAATCGATCACCTTAATATGCATACATGCACAAAAGAAAATAGAAATTCAAATTCAAATATTCATTAAAAATATTAATGCACACAAAAGATCTTGTTAAAATATATTGGTAGAAAATAAAAAACGATTTGAAAAAAATATAAAATGCTTTAAAAAAATTTTAAGTACATTTATGCAGATGACTAACTTTTACCTTCATTAACGAAAAATCAACCAGCAAACGAACACTGCACTCACATTCTACTGTACGTTGTATGGCCTTGTATGTACTCACACTTTCACAAATAAAAGCCTTTAAACAATGTATGCATTCCAGCGGAAATTGCCTTAGAAATTGCTAAAAATGAGGCAACGCGAAAACAATACAGAGAACAAAAAAACCAACAACAAAACAACTAACAATTGTAGTAACAACAACAATAAAAAAGGCTTCAATTCAAAATAACAATGCAATAACAATATAAAGGTTGGTCGGTAAATAGTAAATGGAGAACCAAAGTAAACAAAGTCACGCTCACGCTTTTACATACATAAGACTGCACTGGGGCTCATCACTTGACGAGAAATTGAATAACAAAAATCTAGGTTTTTATGCCTCCATATAACAAAAGAAAGTAACAAACGTAAAAGATATTGTCGTACTACGCACCCTCTTACTTCCCATTTTATTTAAAGAAATGCAACAATAGCAAACACTGATGAACAGCAGATGAACAAGTTAATTAAAATGCTGAAAGTGTAAAATAACAATTGTTCAAAGGTGCCATAATCGTAATTTAATAATATCACTTTGATGAACTTTCATTCTTCTACTGTTTGTGATGCTTTCAATTAGTGATGGAATCGTGAGTGACTTAAAAAAATTTCACTCATGCACGCTCACGCACGACCTCATATAGTATACGTGAAAATAACTTCGGAATGACGATGTGCCAGCATTGATTGTAATAAAATGTAGAACATACGATAACTATTTCAAAAGTACAATTTTGAATGCGAATTATCCCTGTCCTAGATATGATTGAAATCTAATTTGTGACAGATATTATCAGTTAAACTTTAGAAATAAAGGCACATTTTTTCTTTATTCCCACGATTACTGTAATTATTGTTTAGGAGTTAAAATATAGGACATTTTCATGGTAAGCATGTCATTGTACCTATTGATTTGAAAACCTAAAAGCATTAGTTTAGTTTTATTTAACAATTAAATGTGTATTTAATTTATAAAATTTTGGACGTGTAGCAGGAACTTGCTTTAAATATACTCGAATTTTAAAATCTTTTTAACTTATTAAAATTTCAAGCAATATGGAAGACAATTTTACCTTCTCCAGTTTTGTCGATTCACAATATTGAGTATAAGCATTTTGCGACGTTGTAGTAAAATATACAGACAAAATTTTCACACAAATTTATAAGGAGTTTTACTCTTCATAGAATTAGTAAATGTAAATAGTGGAAGTATCAAATACAAATAAACATATTTAAGGAATAAAAAAAAATATATATTTCTGTTCTTTTCAGCATTTTCGCTCTACAAAATAAATTGTTTGCATTTATAAATTTATTAATCAATTCAAACAAGTTGTTTGTTGAAACAGAATGATCTGTAACAGAACTAGTAAAATCAAATGTGAAATAGATAAGAAAAAATAAATAAATTCAAATGAACACTTCTTGTTTTTGTTTTATAAATTTAAACAAAGACTTTATAGAAGCAAATAAAATAATAAAAGAGCTAACACAAACGAGTGTTTTAAAAAATTGTTTTTTCTGTGTACCTTTAGCGTCTTATTAGTTCCACTAAGTGACCCAAATTTACTTGAATTCTTTAACGGTATTTTCATTACAAAAAAAAAAAATACATTAAATCCCAGTCACAGATAAACACAAATATAAAATAAACGTTTTTGCTTATCATTTCATAATATTTAAACGCTCAGGCTGAATGTTGCCTTATTGCTTCTCTATTGAAATGTAGAAGAGAACGTCAAGATAACTATTCCTACTATCAATTATAATTTGGTCAGTAGATTGGAAGTTATATATTTAGCGGCATTTATTTTGCCGTCACTGCCAGTAAGAGCAATTCTACATTAGGGGGTGATACCCCTGCGACACGTCCCTTGCGACTCCAGTTTGTAGAGGAAAAGTATAGAGAAGCTTGTGGAGTAGCAAAAGTCGCACGTAATGGGATTTGAAGCGACAATCTTGCCTCTTCTCTTTTGCATATTCCATTCGCTTGTATTTTGGTTTTGTTATGTATGAGGCTTTTTACCAGTGAGACCGATTTTCAACTTGTATTCTTCAATAATTTCTTCCTTGGTTAAATCAGACACTTTGCTTTTAATAATTACTTTTACTTTTGCTTTATAAATTTTTGTCAGTATTCATATTAAGTTTATATTTCACAAAGTAAGAAATTCTTCCTTTATGGCAACACTGCTACTAATGAAGGAATAAGAAGAATTTATCATTTATGAGAACGTAAGCGTTGTCGCAGCGACATCGCCTTTAATTCATCGTCTCTAAGCATTGTTTTGCGATTTTAATTTGTTCTAAAGAGCTCTAATGGGCGTATGATTGACATGAAATTATTAAAATTAATCATACCTCAAGCAGAAAAAAAAATAACTTTTTCATTTAATTCCTTCAAAGTAAAAATTTTTTGCTTACAAGTTCTTCCTACAACTATTTATTGTTTTAAATTTATATACTATATCAAACATGATACAATAAGTAGAACCACTTCTGATTTGAAAAAAAAATTGTGATTTAGAAGACGGTTCTTTGATTAATGATTTTTTTTCAAACATAAACAAATAAGGAGAAGATATTGCTGGCGATGTTCATTTTCAATGTGTAACTAAAATTTGTTCGTTATATTAAAAAAAATTACATTTCGAAATCTAGGAAAGCATTTGGCAAAGACGCATTTGTTATGTGAAAAACTACAAACAGCCTTGTCATTTTGTTTAAATTTTTTTAAAGATATTTGGGAAAACAAAGAAAATAATAAGCAAAGCAGAAATTCGGATTTCTAAAATAAAAAATATAAAAAAGTTTTTTAAAAACAATAATCGCAAATGATAACCGACGAAAACCTCAGAAGATTAGTATGGGAATAAAAAAGAGAATTTGTGTACCTTTATATTATTATATCATGACATCAAGATTCAGAAATTTAATAAAGAAAACTTTTATGTACATAATGATATAAAAATTACCCAAAGAAACCATTCAATATCAGCCCTTATCTCACTTTTAATTATTTTTTATAAGTTAATTCACGTGTAATAATTTTATTTTGTGTCAATTGAATCTAAAAATCACCAAAGTGATTTTTTCTTTAAACAACAGCAAAAAATAAATCAACAAAATAACGCCCTTATTATTTCGCATGAGTAACAAGTGAGAATGTAAATATAACGTATTTAATCATTTGTATATTACGCAACACAAAGCTTACGTACTTTTCTACGTGTGACTCTATTCATCACTCATTTTGTCATTATCAAATCCATTCGATATGCCCATCTGTATTATTCAACTTGTGCCAACATTAACAAAGTGATATTTTCCACAGGCAGTGGGACATACTTACACGAAACATGAAAATAAAAATACACAACGCTGATCTGTATAAATAAAAAACGGAAATGTAATTTACACAAATACATGCAAGCACGAACGCCAGCATATTCCAGCCGTTATCGCATTACATAATTTGAAATGTAAAAGTTGCTGTTGTTGCTTCTATTCTTCACATCCTGTCTAAATATATGTCAGCACTATTAAATGTGTAAATTGTATCATTAGCGTTACTCACAAACACACTCACACACACACACACACACAGCTGATATCAAGTGAATGTTGGCATACGATTTTTGTTTTGTTTACTGGCAGCACTGTTGGTGAGTACATGTGTGTAGTTGTTACACACCGAAATATATGAAATGCACGAAATTTTATTATCGCCCTCCGACAAAATTTTGCAGGCATCAAATTTGGTAACAATCAACATTTCCGGATTAATTTATAAACATGCATGAGGTGGAATCCTTTCTGAGGTTTGTTCGAATTTGATGGCCAGTTTTATAGAATGATAAATAGTCGTGGGTATAAATGTCAACTTGTGCACAAGATAAAATAAAAATCTTATTAGGTCTTGTCAAGATGCGTGTACGCTCGCTCCTTAAGGCACAAATCATTAATGTATTTTTGCGTGTTGTAATATTAATATGCTCCAAAGCCTACAATTATATTGTATATGTGTATTATTGTAAGAACGTAATAATTGAAAAATGGTAAAAATAGTGCTGGAGTTACTAGAACTTCAACGCCAAAAATGGAAAAATGTCTAGAGAATCACTCAGAAAATCCGCAATGAAAATTCATTGTTATACAAAAAATGTAAGACAATTATCTCATTCATTATTATTTTTTTATTAATATTTGTAGTTATTTTATTAACGAAGAAAAAAGCATTGACGTTGATAAATTATAAATAATCTGAAGGTATGCAGCAAAAAATATGTTCATGAGAGTGGCTTCCAGAATAAAGAATACACAATACCTAAACCTGAGCAAAAATTTTTTATTGAAATCCTTCATATAATTTTTTTTACTTAATTGGTTCGTCCGTCTGGAATGTGGAAACTTTACTTAAGTATTCATGGAACATTTTCTTTGAAAACAATTTTCTTACGATGCAGTAGAGTTTACGGAACCACTAGTTGGAGCTATCAGAGATTGGTGTGTGTGGGCGAGAGGGTTTGGTATTCTCGTGCTTGTTTTCAAAGTAAAACAACAAAATAAATTTATTTTTAAATTTAAATCAAATCTTTTCGTATTTATTGGGTCTCATTATTGATTCTGTTCCGCGATTGCGGAAAGCATTTTATGTACGTAAGCAAAATTTGAAATTATAGGTTTCGTTGCTGCGGTATTTTTCTGTTGTTGCCGTATCATCTCTACAATGACAGTGTTGGCATATTTGCTTACGTTCAAATTTTATAACGAAAAGCTCACGGATAGTACAAAAATGTAAGAAAAAATATAAAATTTCGATTAAAACAATTAGTGTAGTTTATTTGTTTTATTTTTGAAAAATATTTTTATAGGAATAAAAGAGAAAAATACACAAACAAATTGCAAATAAAAGTAATGGTGAATCTAATGAAAAGAAATCAGGGCATTGCTTGTGGTTTTAGTTAACGCAATAATTTTAATGTGAGTACGATCTACAGCCATTACCACATTTGGAATACGAGATTTTTCATATAAAGACATTTTCGCCATTCTTTCCTCATCTGTATTATTTATGCTTATGGATATCCATTTGCTGCACAACAAATTCTGTAACTTGTTTAGTACTTCAGCCAACACTTTGCAAAACGTTGATTGTGCTATGTTGTCATTAAAATCTTTACCAACGCTATGATGATAGCTGCCTTCTGCAAAAAACCTTAAACAAGCTGAAAGTTAATCTTTTGCAGAAAGTGCTCCTTGATGATCACTTCCTGAACTTTAAGACTCTAGCTCAGACAAAATATATTTAAATGCTGCCTTACTTAACCGAAAATTTTTTTTGGAAGCTGTAATATAATATTTCACCCCTTAAACATATTTCAATTTCTTTATTCTAACTTACTCTTTATCATTCATCTGTAACACATCTTCAGATTTATAGCGAAAAACTGTCCTTTCTACCCGAATGTCTAAGCAATCATCGTCACTACTATCCTTAAAAAAAAGGCTATTGTATCCACCTTATTATTTTTTCCGCGCTTGATATTTTACATATAAAAGAATGTTAAAAAAATTCAATATATTTTTCAAATGTTTTTTTACTAACAGCTGACACAATATCAGCTCAGATTTAATCAAAACAGAGATATTAAATCGTTTTCGCGGAAAGCTTATACCACAAGAATGAATAATTGCATATTGATCGATATTTCTTTCCGTTGAATTTTCCGTTCCGTGCGGAACCAATAATTCCAACCATTATGTTTACTTCTTTTCTGAAATCAGGTTTATTTTACAATAAATACATATATCGCTCATTTACTTGAATAACGTCATAACTTAAAAAACTTAATTTGTGATCTAAGAACGCAGATTCGTTCTCTTTATTATTCTTTATATTGTGTACAAATTTCATACAAATATCTTTCTTGCTCACCTCTGAAGAGGACATATTTTTTTTTGTTTTTCCATTGAGGTGTTTATAATTTAAAAACTTTAAACTTGTTTTCTGAAGATCGACTTTTTGAGTTATGGCGTTGGTTGAGTAAATGAGCTATATGTACTCGTTTACATTCAAATTGATCATGTAAAAATTCATATTTTGTGATATTGCTAATTTTATTTATTTTGACTTTGTTTATTTGTAAAGTCCTTGTGAATTACGGATCCTTTCAACACGCTTAATCAAATTTACTGATATTTTCTGTGACACGATTCATGCAAGGCTCAAGCATAACTGACCTCAATACTTTTTCAGTCACTGGTTTGTACTGAAAAATAATCAATAGCGATGATCATGATAGTACATGTCTTTATATAATATAATAAAGGGAACTGGGCATGCAGAAACATGATTTCTACTTAGCGGCACAAATTATACATACTATCAACACGTGCACTTGTTCACGTAGGTATTTATATCAATACATAAAAACATGCAGAATCGTGACCACTTTTCTTATATACATACATACAAATTATATTTATGAAGTAAGTAGACACAATTGTGCATGATCATTGTATATTATGAAAAACAACAAAGTTACAATTTTAATGTATGTAAGTAAAGCCCGACCGGGAGTTCATGATCAAAGGTAATATAATAAAACATGTTACACGTAGCTTTTAGACTCGGATATTGACAGGTTGACATGGACCAGGGCGGAGTTTATAAATTAAAGCATTCTAGGATCAATCGTAAATGCCAAAAAAAGTAAATAATACAAAAAATCAGGTCCGATAGAGTTGAAAATTGACTTGCTTGCAAAAGATCTGTCTGAACTAGTTGCACTCACGATAGAATCAAAACTTTGTTTCGAATCCATTCAATCTTAATTTCCACTTTTGCTTTGACTTCAACTAAAAAGAGCTGTTGGACATACAAATGTCAATTAGTCATCTCGAAATTTTATCAGTGCAAGATGAATGTCATTTTTTGGTTTAAATGAAATCCAAGGGGCAATAGGCCATCATAACTGTCAACAGAGTATTCAGCGGCACGAAAATAGTTATTCCATTCTGGTATTCTCTATTTATAGTCTCCAAACTTTGCATTGATTCCTCGAGAGACAGACAACAATGGGAATTATCACTTATCACATAATTTGAATTAACAAAATCAAGTTATATTTAAAAATTTTATTAAAATAATTTTTTTTGCCTAGACTTTATATTGTCGAGTTTCACAGTTGAAATGGAAACACTGAGTAGGATAACAAGTATCCCATAAATCTATGCCTCTTTAAGCGACAGTGAAAAAACAACGATAAATAATATCAATCAAAGTGTAAATCCTTAATGATGCTTTGGCTCACATTCCTGCAAACTTTCATATAAATTTATATGCAATTAAATTTAATATACACAAACACACACACACACACTTTCTGATGTATTCACTGTCAGCTTTTTTTAGCCAACTATTTAATTTTGGTTTACTTCAACTTTTCTGGCTTGTCAACACGAACAATGCACATACATAAACGATTACATTCATACGTGTGCTCCTACAAAAGCCTCCATTTTAGTTTTAAATGAATGGCAGGACATTTTATTGTTTCTAGTTTTTCATGTGTTAAGCGGTAAATGTTTGTTTGCATGGCTTTATTTCTATAAATTTGTTTTGATTTCATTAGTTCTGCTAAAAAAACCGGTAATTAAATAAAACGTCATTTTTCCAATTCTAATTGCATGTAAAAACAGGCAAATAAATAAAGTTGTCATTAGAGCAGAATAATTGTGAAATAGAGAAACTCGTGCATTTGTTAAATAAATGAATCACTCATGTTAAGCTTAATGTAGTTCCGGCTGTGGCAAAAGTAAAATAAAAAGATGCATAATCAGCCTTCATTCATTTCATTTAAGTACACATTTATTAAGTCTACTTAAAATAATCTGATCTCCTTAATATTTGCACCAACAATATCCGATCGAAAATGGAGTAATCGACCGTGTACAGGAGAGGGCAGAGAAACTCATCGGTGACAGTAGGTTAGCCAACTCTATTGACTCACTGGAGCATCGTTACTACAATGGAATGTGATCTAATGAAATCAGGGAACTTGTTCCTGAAACCTGCTCATTTTTACGAATAATACGTTCTTCGTTAAGAGCGCATCCATTTGTGGTTGATATGCCAGTGGATCGCACTACGCATTACAGAGAAAATTCTTTAGCCGAACCGTTCGTATGTGGAATTATCTTTCTGTAGAGGTCTATCCTGTTACTTTCAGTGTGGGAAGGTTCAAATCGAACGTCTGCAAACACTACTCCCACTATACTCCTTCCCATAACCAATTTTTTTAGTTCCGGCGCAATGCATTGCATATGTAGGAGGCATCCCCTGAGAGCTTGTCCAAGTTAAAAAAAAAAAACAAAAAAAAGAAATAAGCAGTACAAGAAAATTATTTTGTCGCTTAACCTAATGTAAATAATAAATTTTTAAATATCCCATATGTGATTATACGCTTATTTAGTTACGCATTTGTCATGCCCGAAATTACATTAAGAGTTAATTCTACATCTTGCATTAGGACCTCCACTTCTATTGCTATCTTCCACATTATAAAGTTTTAAAGTTTTAAACGCGAAAGATAAATTCTATGCAGCAGCTGACGGTAAAGAGACTTGGAAACAAATTCATGATATTGGTATTGGTAGGTCAAATGCGTATACAGTAAGATACTGACATTCATTTATTGAAAAATAACTTTTTTAATATTCCTCTTCCAACTGTACAGTTTGACTTCTATGATCAATACCTACCTTTGGACTCATTAAATTATCAATTTAATTTTCAATGCTTAAATGCGTTGGACGTAACCGCAGGTTTTACTGCCGGCAAGTCTAACGCAGTTGGATTGGATGACATAAATCCCAGTTTCGTGAAGATAATTTTACCTTGGATAAGTCAAACTGACACGCATCTTTTCAACACTATTATTACTACCAGCACTTATCCTATCAACTGGAAATATGCCAAAATTGTCCTGGTGCCAAAATCGGATAAGTAATTCCGCTCAATTGCTATTCTGCATTACTTATCTTGTACACAAACAAATTTATCA
Organism: Gymnocheta viridis; assembly: GCA_956483585.1. Taxonomy (NCBI): domain Eukaryota; kingdom Metazoa; phylum Arthropoda; class Insecta; order Diptera; family Tachinidae; genus Gymnocheta; species Gymnocheta viridis. Next base: position 8,428,058 of record OY101440.1, read on the forward strand.
ATTTGTGAACGACAATAAACTTCTAACTGATCGTCAATCTGGATTTATCTTAAAATTTAATAATTTTATTGCTCATCAGGCACTTCTTCAAATAGTTTTTTGACATCATAATCTTTTGTGTCTGTGAATTATTCATGTTAAATGTTATTCACGTCACTCTTAACACTTCACAATGTATAAAAATGAATTCGCAAAATGCTTATTATGCGTAGTAGTTGTTATAAGGGAATGTCCCCCACCCCAATGAAACATTTTTTATTTACCTGCGTCCGATATAACATTATTTGAAAAAAACAGAAAAAAAATCTGCTACTAGATTTTTTATATCAAATTACACCGAAAACTATCAAGAAACTAAATATTTCAATTAAAAAAACACGTTTAATAATTTTGGCCAGCTTTTTGGCTCAAATACTTCTCTGTGGATCGTCTAGAGGGAATTATATTATACAAATCCGTCACCGGTGTAAATTCTTCTGAGTGTAAATTTTTTATTTTTATCATACGTCTCTGGAACCCACTATATAAGGATACTCAACGCACAAGCAACGCAATACATTTTAGGAAATTATTGTTTTTAACATTTTTCGTAATTTGTCTCTTAATTAATTATTAGGCTTGTTTTCCGCAGACCGGAGTTGATCATAATCTGAATTCAATGCTGAAACCAAGGCTAATATTATATGATAATTTCTTTTATTATTTTATATTCTTAATATTTTTAAAAAAACCTTTTAGATTCTACAATTTTTAATTTAATTTTGAGTAGAATTAAGTTATAATTATCCCCAATATTCTGTTTCACTTGTCTGATTCTAATACTATAATTCAGAAGATATTGTATCTTCTTGAATTAGAAATTCAAATTAATAAATAAATACAAATACAAGATGTAAAGGTACTGAAACACAGTTTTATCTGCTCATTCTCTACTAAATCCTCAAAGTATTTTTACAAAAAAATAAAACTAATACTATTTCTTAATAAATAAAATTGTATAAAATAAAAACTATTTTAACAAATCTTTTTCTTAGTAAACAAGCAAAACTAACTTAGCACGAAAATAAAAATAACTTTAAAGTGAACTTTGTCTGCGAAATATAACAACAACTATATTTAAGTGGAAACAACTATAAAGGTTTTCATCAGCTACACCGAATCCTATGTATCATACACTTGTGTGTCACTTCACTTACTACTCTACAGCAAATAAATATATTTGCTTGTATTATACATTTTTCAAGTCCGATCTCTTTGGTCTGTTTTGTTGCAATACGAAACAATTCTGTTTCACAAATAAAAAAAGTTGAAAAGTGTCGGTTGGTTGTCAAAAAAAAAATTATTTTGAAAAGGATTACTAAAATCTATCATCAGTTTGTCATTAATTGTGTGAAAACTTTATATACAGTTGCTGTTTGAAAATACCGAGGAGGAGGCAAAATCAATCAAATGTGCACTGACGACCAGCGAGAGACAGATAATGATAATATTCGTATTGGTATGACAGAATTGCGTTCCACAGCGAATAATAATGAACTAAATAGGTCTAGAATTGAACGAGTTCGGGTATAACAAACACAACAACAGTGAGGACGATACAACGAAATATAGCGATTCCGCAGACGCTGCGTTCCAGTAAACCTGGAACGAATAGCATTCAACTGCGTCGACCAATCCGTAACAATTGGGGAAATGATAACCATTTGTCGATAAAATGTTCAAATACAGCGGTGAATCTACTGGATTCTGATGTGATGATGGCAAATTGGCACAATAAGTCCCACCACCAGATCCATTACGTTCATTAACTTCTGGGGTGGAAAATTACTCAAAAAAATTTCTCGGCGAACATCCAAAAATATAACAATTGCTTTCAATTAACGTCGTTTGGAGCAACGCATATTGTACAGGAACATTTCATGCCCACTTTCAAGGTACTATACCATAAATATTATTGAAAAACAAATAATTCCAAAAGATCATATACAATTGCAGATACAAAGACAAATTTATTACCCACTGGGAGTGTTGCTGCCACTGCCAGATGCGGATCATCGATTCTTGCAAATTTATATGTGCAAATAAAGATACAGAATCTAATAGGCGTTGTGCTCATGATCCAACAGGGAAGTGAATCATTGGATCGGATGCAATCGGACAGCCATAATATTGTCATTAAAGCTGACAAAAGGCCTGCTGGTGAGCATGCAAGGAGAAAATTTGCAATCTAAAGATATTCTGCTTCATCGTCGGAACAATGATTTAAGACGTGTGTCTAAAATGCATAGGACTTATAACGCATTACAATACCCAATAGTCTTCTGGAAGGGAGAAGAAGCCTACCATTTTAGTATCAAAATGTTTGATCAAGTAACTATATTAAACGATATTAAAGAATATTTTTGAAATTCAATATTTCCAATTTAATATTTATTCAATTTATCATTTACGACTCCAGGTGCTGAAACCGACAAAAAAGTTAGTGCTATTATGAATTTTTATTCATATACGGGATTGTCACAGAATCCAATGTTGTCGTAATTGGATTTGAAAATACGATAAAAAATACTTTTGTGTGATGAATTTCAATTTTATCGGTTTTATGTTAAAACATTAAAACATAAAAAACATAAAACATAGAACTTAATCCCATAACATTGAAAATTCATCATACAAATTATTTTTTTGTCGCCTTTTCAAATCCAACATTGGACAACATTGGATTCTGTGACAACCCTGATAGACTCATGATCCCTGAAGGTGAAGTAAATCATATTTTGAAATGTCGATGGGTTTTTCATTATTTTGCAGTTGACATGCAAATGAAAATTGAGTCGGAACGATCGGAACGGCAACTTCGACCATCTTTCGTGATTGTAACGTAAATAATTTAAAAATAATGACAATTTTGCCGGCCACTTACAATGGAAGCACACGCCACATGCGCGACTACGCACCATCTTTGTTATATATTTACACACAGCAAAAAAAAGACAAAAAATATAGTACATAAGAACAAATATATGTAGGTGATTTAAAGCAATTGAAACAATTTATAGTAACCTTTATGCGACCTTCATATTATTTATTTTATTTCTAATATTTCGCTATTATCGATGAGCAGTTTCTTCAAATTATTAGCATTTTTTTATAAAAAGGGGCCTTTAGCTCGAATCAATAAAATTAATTTGTAAATTAATTATTATACCGCTTATATAAATGAAAAACTTCAACTAAACAAACGTTAAATACAAAATATAAGCTAAAACGACCATTGATATCAAGACGAAAATAATATAACAAGAGGTCTGATGAGTTTACAATGACGCTGCTACAACATTATTAAGTTGATTTTGTGCGTGATAAATTCTCATGCTATCAATTTGACATTATTCGTGATACAAATTCATCAGGTAAAGAAAACATTCGGGGTTGTCACAGAATCCAATGTAGTCGTAATTGGATTTGAAAAGACGACAAAAAATACTTTTGCGTGATGAATTTCAATGTTATCGGTCTTATGTTCAAAGCAGAAAGGAATTCTAGATTAAACATAAAACCGATAACATTGAAATTCATCACACAAAAGCATTTTTTGTCGTCTTTTCAAATCCAATTCCGATCCCATTGGATTCTGTGACAACCCCGATTGAGTCCCAAAAACATCTGTTATATCATTTTTTACAACTAAGATTCTAGAAAGCTTATTATGTACAAATAACGATTCGAAAACAAAATCATTTGAATTTGAATGCCCTGAACGTTCATTGTGTTACTAAAATGGTTTCTTTGGAATCGACATACACAAAAGCTTCGTAGTATTTTGCAAAGACATGGTTCCACAAAGCAAAACGTGCAAACAAATTGACACACTTAAAGTGCATTTTCTTTGCTGCAGGGTATAAAGACAAACAAGGATTTAACAAAAAAAATGTTTATTATAATACGAACGAACAACTTAAGCATAAATTTGTGTAACATTAAAAAAGTTTGCAGACAACAAAATTATGTTTTTCCTCTTTCTGTTTATATGTATATTTTGCGTTGGAGTAAAAAAGTACTTAAACATAAACTTAATATTGGCGCATACTTATGAGCAAAAGTTTTCTTGGCATCGCTCGGATGTTGGAACACTAAGCGCGAAAGACAATGCCTGGCAACAGAGGAATGCAGAGATATGCAAAGCAATCAACCACTTCTTCCAACAAGTCAGTCATTTATTCAAAATTTCAAAGAGTCAACCAGTCCAGGATAGAATGCTTGCACTGTGCAGTATCTCGAAGAAATAACAAGTTTCTATTGTAATCGTACCATGAAAATCTCTTGCAGTAAAGTTTATAAAACTATTTTGCATAATGTGTATTTTGATTTCATTTTATTTGTACTTGTTTTATATGATTTTCCATTTAGTTGGGTATTTTGGTTTTTATTGTACTTTTTACTAGTAAACTGGATGCATACAAACTACGTTACTTAGTGCATGGATAGTTTTGACTGAAATGTTCACAATTTAGGGGTTTAATGCAATTAAAATTTGTCTAATACCCGTAATAATGTTTATGACAGACTATAAAAGTTATTTATTTAAAGAAAATGCAAAACGAATAATAATAATAATCAAAATAGTAAGGGCCGTTAACAACATAAAAGTTAACTCAAAACTTTGACTTTGGTTAGTGAAAATTCATTAACACGAAGCTCTGTTAAGATTTAACTTTTAAATAAAATAACTGAAATAATTTCTGAGTTTAAGTTTTTAACTTGAAAAAATATGACGTTTAAAAATTATTATTTTTTTATTTTAAAAATATTTTTCATAAATTCTTAAAAAATAATTGTGATTTAAGTTTTACCATCTGAAAAATGCACATCTTTGTGCAGAAATCGTGCTCAGGTGTCCTTGGATGATGGTATTATTTTGTTTTTTTTGCATTTTTCAAAAATAAATTCTTGGTGTCATTCACAACAGTTGAATGAACATTTTTAATTTCCAATTAAAATTTAAGTTTAGAAACACTGAAAGTTAGTAAACTTGAAAATTAAGTAAACATATCTGAACTTTGTGTTAATGGCCCTAAGTCGTATTAAATTATTGTTAACGAAAGTGCAGACAGAAAAACAACATCATTGAATAAATAAATATTTTAAATGATTGCAAGTATTTATTTGAAGTGTATTGGCATAAAGTAGTTTGTGATATTGGTTTAAATTAGATTCCATTCAAAGCAAGAACAACACACATTTTTGTTTGTGTAGTTTCATTGCGTATGTCATAAACACAACCCATAAAACAAAGGAAACAGGTACAGAAAAAAGTTAAAAAAGACAAAAGTATTTTGTATGTATTTTGACATTTTCAACATAAAACATAAGCAAAGCAAAAAATAGTCAGCTGCTGTAATGCTGCAGCCTGGTTAAATACGCATGACATTCATGATTAATAACTTTTCCAATTATATATAATAATTCTTAAAATATTTTTATTGAAACAGCCCAATTATAAACAGAAATTGCTTATGAAATTTTTCCCTTTTTCCTTTTCTCCTATTATGAATAAAAATTCGCTCATTTTACTTTTTAGTCCGTTTTTATAATCCGTGTAAAAGGGGAAAACACAAAAAGCTAAAAAGTAGTTATTTTAAAAATATTTAAATTTGGGTTTTCCCCAAAAAAAATTCCCACACAAAACTGAAGGGAGTTGAATTAATTGGAGAAATTTTTTCTCGAGAAAAACCTTTCCTAATGAAACAAATTCCTTGCGAATATTGATAATTGGGCTGAATTAGAATTAGAATTACTGGCTGTTTTTGGAAAATAAAAACAAAATTGTTAGTGAGAATTTTATTGAAAACAAAAAGAATTAGAATTAATGCCTGTTTTTAGAAAATAAAAATAATATTAGTTGTGTTCATTTATTTATTTATTAATAAATAACTTAAAAAGCAATACATTTTAGTTATTTATATACGCACATACACATCACCTATATATTCTCATGCACATGTACGTTTTTTTCACATCAAGATTGTTGTGATAAGATTTATTATAACAACGCTCTCATATTACTTATTATAAAACTGCAATAACACTAATTTCAAGTCTACACGTAAGATAATTTTCTCTGCGATTAAAATTATCGTTGCTTGCTATGTTAAATAAAATTATTTTCTGTGGTAAAAAATTTTATAGTGTAATATTCAATTACAATCGCAAAATTATAATTAACAAGGCATTTTCAGTCTAACTACATATAAGAGCCGTAAAAATTCAATATATTGGGCGACGGCTCGAATTTTCAAAAACAGCGGCGGTGGCTTACTTTGCTGCTTGTCAAAAATTTACAAGGTCTGCCAAAATTCTACTATCCTCCAGGACAAGTAAAATTTTATTCACCTCAACAGTGTCAAAAATTTCCATTCCAGAGTACTTTGTTATCGATTGGCACACAGCCAGAGAACTATATTCAGTATTTGCAGTCTTTTTTTGCTGGGATACTTTAAACAAAATATTTATAAAGTTTAATAACACATAAACATTTATGAAGATTGCAAGAGTTTATTTAGTTGATATTAAAAAGACTTTTATACGATTTTTCAAAAGCAAAAAATCTCACTTCAAAGTTTTAATAGAAAACTGTAACTTATGATGCGAGATAAGAAAAAAATAAAAAAATAATGATAATAATAGAAGGAAAATGAAAAGAAGAAAACATCAAAGTGCATCACTTTTTCTTTGATTTTTAACTCTAATGTCTAAGTTTCTGTAAAAACTATATAATGTTTTTAAAATAAAAAAATAAACAAGAGTTACATAAATTATTTTTTTTTTAATAAAAACATATTCGTGTAAACAAAATATCATTATTATTGATACACAGGAAAAATTAAAGTTTTAGCAACAGTCGAACGTAGTCGAATAAGTTGTGTATTGATTTTAATGTCGTGTTTGTCAATTATATATACTTACTCGTATGTATATTTTTTTAGCTCTGATATAACATGAGAGAGAACGTTGGCAGAATAGGAAAGTCCAAATTGTCAAAATTGATCTTCCTGTCACACATCAAGAATATAAAATATCAATATAAAAATATAACATATTTACAACAGAAAGAACTTCTATTGGGTTCTCCAGCTTCGCCAATTATGGCTGATATTGTAATGGAGAAATTACTTGATGTATGTATTGGGGAATTGGCCATTAAACCAAAAGTTTTGACAGAATATGTTAATGACATATTTTGCATTATTTCAGAAAGCAAAATAAAGATTCTGTTATCAAAATGTAATTAATTTCATTTTGACATTAAATTTACAATTGAGAAGGAATGTGAAATAATAAGAAAAAATAATAGTTTATTTATAGATTGGTACCAAAACCCAACTCCTTCTGGCAGAATAATTAATTATCTTTTTAAGCATCCAAAGAGAATTATTATTAATACTGCTAAAAACCTTATTGAAAGAATATTATCAGTAAGTGATACTGAATTTCATAGGGATAATGTAAGGATAATTAAAAATATATTGAATGAGAATAGTTTTCCTAAACACTTGCTTTGTAAATTAACAAGACAATATAGATAGATATACTACATATAAAAAGAAGTTCAGATGTTTTTTCTGAACCTACATTTATAAATCTGTAACATATGTGGTTGAAATGTCGGAAAGATTACAAGAATATATGATTTTTAGTATTATAATGGTTAATATTTATTTAATACAAATTTAATTTACAGAAAATGTATATTGAGAGAAAAGGAATGGCTGCAAGGGCCTTCACCTATCTAGGACTTATAATAATGAAATATATAGAATTGCAGATAGGACGAATGAGACAATTAGCATATTATTCAGTAACATAAAAGATAGAATAGAGACATTAGAGAGGTCTAATTTAGTTTACCAGATACCATGTGATGGCAATGATAGGGAAAATTGTGTATATGTAGGTACAACTAAGAAAAATTAAAAACTAGATTTGCTGGTCATATATCAGATCAAAAATACAGAAATAACATTTCTTCGCAAAAGACAGCATTAGTATCACATTGTATTAATTTTAAAAATTGACCTAGTGCTTAAAATAAATTAGATAAATTTAATATTTCTTAATAAAAAACTTAAAAATTATTTAAAAACTTAACAAATCACATACATTTTATAAAAAAAAGCCATGATTTTCAGTTATTTATATAAGAATAAACACAATAACTTACGTTTACTCATGTAAATGTAAGGTTTTTGAGATTTCATCAGCGTTAACCCCAGAGAAAGTTGAAACTGTACAGAAATTTGGAAAAAATAGTACAAAACCAAATGAAATAGTATAAAAAAAGTTCGACAATAGGTTTTTATTTTTTATTATTTTCATCAAAACATATTGTTTTTATTTAGAAATCATAAGTAAAGTATTATATTTTTACTTTAAAATGTAAACATATATGAAGACATATATTCCCATTTATTGCCTTATTTTATGTATAAATGCATGCATATGTATTTCAGTGGCCACAGTTTTTGTACCGTCAAAATTTCAATAGATTTTTGCTCTAAAATAAAAAGTAAGAACAATTTTTTCCAGTAGGATCGAAATATGCACCCCCATTTATTTAACACCCTCTTTCGTAAAAATAACAGAAGCAATTTTTTCAGTGGACAATTTACTTCTCGAATCCGTTTTAATATTTTTTAGCTTATTAAAAATCCTTTCTACGGAAGAATTAGAAAATGATAATATTATTAAGTGTTCATTTTTTGGTATTTTAATTTTGACAATCTTTTGTTATTATTTCATTTTTTTTTGATTATTGTAAAATTTTTTTATTTATACAATTTTATATGTATGTAGTATATCCCTGAAAAAGCCAAACAAAAAAGTTGCGAAATGTTGGTGTTTAACATTTAAAAACATATAAATGTTTCCAAAAACCGGTTCAGTATTACGGCTGTTAAAGGCTTCGCAAAAAAACGTGTTTCCCTATTAATAATATATAAATATATTCGGTTTAATATTGTTTTGCATTAGTCGTTTCTAAATTACAATACATTTAGATTTTTTGGGATTGATTCCAACACCATTAAATGAAGCCCAATTATTAATACGTAAAGTTGCGGATTTAAAGACATAATGCATTGATCAACCATGCTATAACTGAAACTAGTGTACAGTTAGTTGATCGTCATCAGCGTACATTCTAATCTTACAGTCTGTTAATATGCTAGGTAGATCATTACAATACAAATGTCTAAACAGAATAAGTGTCTTGGAATATAGATTAGGGTCACCCGAGAATGTGTCGCTACCTCGTTGAGAAATAACCAGCATTTGACAGACAGATGTACAGTAAACACAATTTATAGAGGCGATGGCTTTTCCAAGAACATTTAGGGTTCAATCTGATCGCCAAGTAAAGTGCCATTTGCCCACCCAAGATGTCCCCTGAAAGCCAATTCATAATATTGAATAGAATTTTCGTTTGAGTAGACCTGAACGGCACTTTTTTTAGAAATTCATGATATTTATGTTGTACGCTAGTTTGCTATCAAGGATTAAACTCTAGTATTTTGTGTGCTCTAAAAGAAAGCTTCCGACCTTATAGTTTCTAGTAAAAAGCAGCAATTCAGTTGATTATTAAATTAGAATGGGCCAAAATACAAAACGATAAAATTATCTACTTCATAATTGTGATTTAATCGCTCGAAATGGCATTTAAATAAAAATGACAGATAATTATCATGAGAGAATATTATAATTCCAATAAATACAATTTAATTGCAAATAATACAATTCATCGGAACTTGTTTCCCTTTCTAAGCTGAGACAGTTTTAGTTGTATTAGAAAAAGAAATTATAATTATAAATTCTAATCAATATGTATATACAAATTGTAAATCTACAAACTAGCATTTATGCCGAAACTATGAAATATTTTGATTGCATTTAGCACTTTATGCCTGCATACTTATTGCAACTCGTGAACATAATTATTTGAGAATGTATGTGTGAATGTATAAATATGTACCCAGTAAAACCTTTAATGGCAAAGTTATGAGTTATGAGAACAAACATATAAAGTACTCGTACCTAATTTTCACAACTTCTACATTGGCGTTTCAACGCATTACTTTAACATGGCGTTGCATTGGAGGCAAGTAATTGCCAAGTCGAATTACAAGTAACGACTTAAAAATTACAATACTCAGAAGTCATTGAAAACACAAAACACAATGTAAGTAAAATACATGCTGTCAGTCAGTATTGAGCTCGGGCTTTTGAAGCAATAGTTGAGTTTAATGTCAAGTGTTCTACTCACTGCACAACTATTTTATTGCGCCTGAAGAATTTTTTCCGCAAACACACATACAACTAAATAAAGAAACATGCCTCCGCCAGATACTGAATAGCCGCGGCCATGATAAGTACATGTAAAGCAAGATTCTTGTTTATTTAACAGTAAGTAGTTCAGTAACTACTGTAAAGTAATGCAGACAGTATGGATTTTGTGTTGAAAAGTTTGATTTTCTTAATACAAGTCATTACCAAGTTTTTGCTGGCTATGTTTTAATTTTATATTGTCAGATATTATTTTTGTTATTTGGTTTTCAGAGCTTCTCGTTTTAATACAAGGATGGAAAACTGAGATTTTTGAAAGACTTCAAGTAAAAATATGAGGAAGTTAAATATATAAACATTTTGTATTTCATGTATCCGAATGATGATGTTGGTTTACAATTAGTTTTTTTTTAATTAAATTAATTTTTAGCATTTCTTGTTGCAGATGGCATATTAATTTAAATTAATTAATTTAAATTGAACTTGAAATAGAGGTTATTGAAAAATATATAAATGATTGATATAATGTTTTATTCATTCAATTAACAATTAAAATATTGATAATTTTTTTACAATTCTAGTTATCAAGATCAAATTTATTATTGACATCGTATATCATTTTATGAATGATTTAAGCTTACAAATTGATTAATGAATGATTTAAAAAACAACAAAAGAGTTAATATGAGCTTTTACTCTAAAAAGCAATTCTTTACAGTTATTTTCCAAATTTTTTAAGCAATTGCTATGCAAAATATTAATTTAAAAAAGAATAACCACAAAAGTGTATTCTTTAATGTTGTTTTTTATATTTTTAAGCCATAGCTATGCAAAATATTAATAAAAGAAAATCGACTTAGTAACTATAGTAGCAAATTGAATAACAATTCCATACACTTAGTAAAAAAATTATTCAACAAGTCTGTTTCGTTAACTTATATAATATAAGTGTGAATAGTAGCAATTGTTTTTTGGTGCCGAATTTTCCATGATTTTTAAAATTACAATATTTTAATTTTTTTTAATTAGAACTCAAAAAAGGTGAAAAATATGATATCACAGAACTTAGCATATCTCATTCCATTTTCACTAGATTTTTATGCACATACTACATACATATGTACAGGAGTACTGAGAAAGGTACTCTGATATGATTTTTCATAAAGCTGAAAAAGCACAATTTGTTTCCAGCCGATTAACTTTGAACGTGAAGAAAAATAAAAATTTATTTTTTTTTAATTAAAAAACAATAACTCAGCCAATTTTTTTGGTGATTCTTAAAATGTTTATTATTTTTCACAAGTTACAATACATCTTTAAAAAAAACAATTTTGATAATCACTTAATGAGGAGTAAAGTTTTAGTGCGATTAGTGCCTCTAACTTAAAAATGCGAGCTGATGGATAAAAAGGGAGATTAGATTTGAAATCAGCGATCTCAAATTAGTAAAAAATTGCAATAACATTCCAGTCAACACAAAAAAAGTTCAATTTTGTTCCCTTATATTATCTATTATATACGAACAGAATAGCGATTCCGTTGATGCAAAGCAAAGGTATTCCTACCTAAATGTCCTTCTCTGACTTCTCGTTACAATGATTTTGTGTAGTTATATAGTCGAGTAGAAGATACAAACTAGAGATGTACACCGCTCACGTGATCAGTTTTTTGTTTCAATTACGTGAATATAATAATATTAAGCATGATTCGGGATTTTTTTTGCTTTAATGTAATTTTTATTTTTGTAATAGTTCAATAGTTTTTTTCGCAAGCATTTCATGAGCGTGAGTTCTTGGATTGTGACTTCTGACTATGAATGTGAGCCAAACACTGGCGTGAGTAAAATATTACTCACGATCCCATCTCTATTACAAATACGTAAACGAATGCAGCATTAAAATTCACGCACAATACTGTAAACATTTTAAGAGGTGGCAATGTTTTTGCATAAATAACAATGTACTTGTATTTGCATGTACATACATGCAAATACCCATATGTATGTGCGGATTTATGTATGGATGCGTAAATGTTATTTTGTTCCTCTTTTGTTATTGTTTTTGTGTAAATTGCTATTACAGTAGCAGTTTGTTGTAATCCAAAATAAATCTTATTGTTATTTTTGTATGAAAACACCGTAAATGTGTATAAAATGCAAATGCATTGTACACATACACATTTGATATACAGAGCGTTATACACATGTATACCTAAATGAACGCATGCATACATATATATCGCACCTATATTGCAACATAATAACAACATCACAAAGCGCACACATTTTGAATTTAGTGAAGTAAAAGAGTTTTTCACTGTTTATTTTATATGTAAAACAAATTCCGAAATATTATATCTCAATCTAAATCGAATATATGTTGCCAGGTTTGATTTTCTTTGAAATATAAATACTGCATGCTTAATATGTGAGCGATATGTAAGTACGGATATTAACATGTTTTCATCCATATTTAAATCTACAAACACAATTGGTTTCATAAAAATTTTTATTTTATTTTCATTAAAGTTAGTGTAAATAAGATTTGAAATAGATTGGCATATTTAAATGCCATTTATAGCATTTATTCAAATCTAATTAGTTATGCATAATTTTTCTAACTATATTAGGTTGATTGCAAGTTATTAAACTGGCTCGAGTTTTTAAATTATTACTATTAATTAGTAAGAAATGCGGAGCAACTAGATACACTAGCTTAAAGAGGAGTAGCGGTCCGCCGGCCGCTACACTATCATCATCAGCGAACACGATACAAAGAACACAAGATAACGCATTGCGCAGGTCTGTTAAATTTGAACACACATCAGGTGGTTTTGTGTGACATCATTGTAGTGAAAAAATAGAATGTATAAACAAAAACATTGTGACTTGTGATATTTAAATGAAGAAGATTTAAAGTGAAGTTTTTTGCCATGAACTGCATCAAAAACAACCAAGGAAAACCCTTCTGTCTAGGGGGTTTTTTTTGGCAATAATCACGTCCAGCAATTTTCGTGGTAGACTCCACCATTTAACCGGAAAATATTTTACTGGTAATGAAAAATAAAACAATTTAATTTATTTATTTACTTTTAGACTTTTTGATACTAATTATACTTACCAACAATAAATTTAAGGATGACTGGCCACAATCAGGAGCAGAAAAACTGAAAACTTAATTTGCGATGGCTTGGAGAGTTTTTCTAGCTATTTACACGCCAAACACTAAAAAACGCAGCTCCATATATTGATGTGCCGAGGAATACAAAGCCGCTTTCATACATGGCATAAAAGCGGATTATCTAGGTCAACGCAGGCAATTATGTTTATGTTCATATGACATTATCAAAAACGGTTAGCTTGAAACTTCTCGTTTCTGAATTAACTGAATTTTCGAAATTCAGTCCTCAACCTTGAGCCGAATTAATCGCCCTGTAAGTTAACCCGGTAGCCATTCTAGAAGAAATGCATTTTCATTACTTTTCAATAATGAATATCAACATGCTATAATTGGCTTAAAAACAGGTAAACATTCATTTTAACTTTAAAAAACTTTTTAATTGAATTACAGTTACTGGGAATGGTTACGATCCTATTAAAGAATTTATATTTTTTTTAAAGAAATGATATGAAATATTTTGTAATAAAAATTTTTTTTGTGATTCTTTGGGAATCTCTAAAATTAATTTGTTTAAATTTATACGTGCACATTTTCCAAAAATTTATATTTTATTGTGATTTTTCATATTCGTTATAATGTTAGTTGTTTTATTAAAAACACATTGAAATTGATTATTGATTGTTCTGTCCGATTTTTACAATGTCATTTTCAAAGGGAAATCAAGTTTTAGAAATGGATATTACATCTACACCAGCTGCAGTAATTATTACATACATACACAGAAGCAGTTTCATTCATTGTGTTGTCAAAATTAGAAGCATTTTAAAAGCACTTGTGCATGATCGTGCTGTAGTGTGAAAAAGCCCAAAATTACTTAACTAACAAAAATCTTAAACTTTTCGTAGTACAATTATTAGCTGGTACGGAGTTCTTACGGAGATTCTCGTTTGGAAATTTACTTTTATTTCTACACGGAAAAATAATTATGTAGCCTTCTGTAGGGAATGTTTTTTATAAAGATAAATAACACTCACTTACGTTCTTTGGGAAAGGGATAGTGACAGAGGACAGATGGTGAAAGTGAGAAAGCTTAATTTTTACAACTCTGATATTGTGCATTGTGTTAGTTTTTATATAAGTGTTGCAATGCCTCCGAAGTCAAGTAGGTGCATTGAAAGTGTCTTAAGCTGTAAGCCACGTTTCTATTAATTATTTAACTCCGCCGGCGATTTTTGCTAGCTATACCGGCGAAGGAGGACCCTGTGATGTCCGGTAGCATACACCAGTATCAATTGCTGTCGGGACTCTTCAGTGACCAGTGCTATGCTTTCGTCACTTAAACAGTCCAACAACAACAAATACAATGGCACATCTGAAAAATTGTGGGTGTTATGACTTGCCTGAAGCTGGGATCGAACCTACGTTCTTACACATTATTTGCTTTGTAGTCAACCCGCTATCTTTTTCAGCCAACAGCCTCTGTAGGGAATTTTGTTTGTGTACAAATAAATTCTTTTATTTTTAATTTACAACAATCAAAAACATTAAGGGTTGTAATCATAAAAAAACAACTTGTAAAAAGCCGTGACTAAAAAAGGTCTCCAATTACGTTTCAACATCCATGTAGTATTCAATAACTCTTAAAAATTCCATGTAATTTTCTTTTGGAATTCAGTATTACCGGAGATGGAAATTTCTTTGAGAAAGATTCCAACCTAAATTTCAGTAAGTTTTTTTTTACACACAATTATTATGGGAACCTGGATTTCCGTAAGATCTTCTTTCCAGCACGGTAATTATTCTAAAGAAGTGTTTGATGAGGCTTATTGAAGAGTTTATCTTGGCAGACTTAAATTTATTTACGTATATAATTTTTATTTAAGAAAATATCCATTAACCATCCAAATTAGCAAAATAGAGAACTAGAAATTTGAATGATTTACATGGAAACTTGTTCATCATGTCCTTGGTTTTGGGCCTGCTCATCATAAACTTCGATTTAAAAGTCACATGGAAATCTGAAATTTATTTAGATTTGATTTTGTCTTCTTTGTCTTCTTTGATTGCTGCAATTTTTCTATTATTAAAAAATAAACCCTTCTAAATCTTCATCCATTCAATTTATGATATTGCTTTTGTTACTAAATGTGCATGGAATATGAAATTTTATTATTGTTCTTGTTTTTGCTTTTCGAGTTTTATTACTCTTCATAACCATTACTGCCGCATAAGTACAGGGTGGAGCATATGTTTTGCATTTTATAACTCCGGCAATTACAATAAAACATGTTTATTCACTCATTCGTTGGTTGGTTTCATTTTGTAGTTTTTGTTCAATTGTTGCTTTTGTTATACATATGCCTTGTGTTGTTTATTACTATCCATTTATCTTTTTTTTTTTTAAATCTGGGCATGTATGCATGTATCTTTTTTGCGATAAGGCGATTTTAGCTGGTGTATGTTTGTAGGGAAGTCAGACATTACTCAGGGAAAAGTTAGTTTGATTTATTTTGGAGATTTAATAAAAATTGTTGTGATTTAGTGAGAAATTTATTGAAATATTGGTTTTTGTTTATAAAAGCCCTAAGTTTCAAAATTGATTTGAGTGGTCGTGGCGAAAAAAAGGGGTGTTATGAATTTAATGAGTGGAAGCCATTTGTTGTTTGAAAGATGACTTGATCAATAGTGTCCTTAATTTTGGTTCGTAGTTTATAAGTTGTATATTAGTTTCCGTGTACTTGTGTGCAACCTTAAACAAAATGGTTTACTGGTCTAAAAAAAGTTCAACTTATGTTGAGCCTGCTTCCCTTTCCTCTTTCACTAAGGATGCAACATAAAAGTTCATATATTTTATTAAGCCCATTGTAAACAAAAGTTCAAATCTCACAGACACATAAACCCATCTTCTTTTCTTTGTATTTATTTACACTAGTATTAGTGCATGTGCGTGTGCATGCGTTTGCTTATTGCAGTTAGCATCATTATAAAATCCTATTGCACAATAATATTACGATGGACATTGGATGTTAGTAGAAGATGCGCTTTAGAAATTCAAAATACAATAAAGAACTTCGGTCTGCAAAAGATAATAAAAACCATCTTATATTTTGTTCGACAGGCTTTAGAAGTTGTTATACAATTTTTTTTCCGAAAATACATCTACACACACATTTATGTACAGCTAAAATCCTTGTTTAGCACTGAAACAGTTATGATGTTACTCTCCCATTCTTTGTTTGTTGGCAATAAAACTTTTTTAATATTTCAAAATTGTCAAAGAGCTGATGTGAAGAAAACAATAAAAAAATTCAGAAAGTTTTCGTAACTTGTTCCACATTTTAAATTAAACACGTTGCAAAATAAATTTTAAATTCAAAGCTTTCCTATTCGATTGGGGTGTGTAATCCAAGGAAATGGCTAACAATAAAGTGTCAGTCAGTGGATTAGGGCTCATAATATATAACGTCAGCAGTATAATGCCTTAACAATGAATAAATTGTATAACAAAATTTCCTACTGTTCCGGCCAAGCTGATAGTAACATTTATTTGTTTCATTTTATTTCCCAAAACATTTCAATTCCTTTAGAAAGCTTGCTAAGAAAGGTGAAATGCAACGTAGTTCAGTCATCGTAGGGAACTTCCTCTAAGTAGTGGAGATCTGGCCGTCAAGCCTTGGTATGGTGAAATAAACAGATTTGATGTTGAAAAGGCGCACCTTTTTTAAACAATAGAGAGAAAAATATGTCGATTAATTATGCATTATTAACATGTGTGTGTAAGTCAAATATATTGAGCATTATTGTTTGATATTTTTGTAGCTCAGAATTTGGAAATAGCTTGACAAAAAGCTAGATCACTTGAATTTTTTCAGTTTTTTCTAAACACACATTGGAAAAATAAATAAAAACTAAGATGGATCATCAAATTAACGTTAAATTAACCCATTTTTATACGTAAGTTTTAGTTTTACACTTTTTTGATTTGATTAATAATTAGGCACTTTTGCTTTTTTATTTTTTACGGTAAAAAACTTTGTTGTATGCAATTTTCGTTTTAAATGGGAAAGACAGAAGAAGAAATTTATGCAATATGTGTACATATTTATTAAATTTATATTAATCGAGATTGCATACATGCATTTCATTGGTGCTAAAGCCAAATCATCAGTAGACCTTAAACCTAATTTTTAAATGTTTCAAAGCTCTTTACTTATACAAAAACTTTTAAAAACTCAATGAGAGTTATAAAAATTGCAATAGTATAAGCATAGTAGGCTTTGAAACTTATTCAAAAATCCCAACAAACAAATTATTATATTCGATATAAATCTATTTTTTTTTGTACATATTTATTTAAAAAATTTTCCTTCAAATTAAAATTGCAGGCAAAAAATTTGAGTAGAATAAATATTGAATTAGTTGAATTTTTTGATTTATCTGATCAATTCCAGTTAGTAATGTGATAAAGTACAGTAACTGCCAGCCCCACAATGTCGATCGAATTCTCTCTTTCGTACAATTACATTTAAAAATTTGTTTTTGTTTTAAATGTAACTGGACGAGAGAATAAATACGTGTGACATAGTAGGCCTGGCAGTAAATATTAGTTTTGCTTTTTAAAAAAGCCAAAAAAGCGGAATCGCCCAAAAATAAAAGCTTAAACGAGGCGGAACAATTTTTACTCATAACTCACCGGTCGACGAATCTAAAGAAATATTATGTTTCTATTTTAATGCATCGAGCCTGATGTTAGACATCGAAAAACATCTAAATATCGATTCTTAGCTTTTAAAGTTTGTTTTTGTCTGTTTTACATCGATAACAAAATTTTTTAATATTTGAATATATTTTACTATCAGCAGTTGGTAGCACTTGCATAAAAAGTTTAAAGAGTGGATCCTTCTCGCATAAAGGACAGTAGTGTGTATTAACTAATATATCACAGCTGCGATAAAGGTTCTTGTGCATTACAGGTTTTGAAAATGGCATTAAGACAATGTAAACAAAATGTTGATTTATTTCGTTTTATTTGTGGTGAATTTATTAAAAAAAGAAGCAAAATATTTTCCTTAACTACAAATTTAAGACTTTGTAAAACTTATGAAGCATATTTTAGTCTGCAGATTCGAAATCAAGATAAAGACCTGTAATAACTGTAAAAACACAATAGAAGGTAAGAAATTAAAAATAAAAAATTTTTCAAACATACTAATTAATATGTTTTTAAATCGAATACTTTTCAACAGTTTCAAAATAAATAATAATAAATCTTTTTTATGAATCAGAACTACTATTTGCAGTGGTCCACAAATATGTTTTATTTTCAATCGCCCCCCATCTTAATAGTTCTCATGACTTCAACACGTGTTTTCTTTGTACAGCCAAATTTGCTCTAAAGTTGCATTTCTCTTAATTAAGTGGAAGCAAAGTGGTTTTATTTATAGTTAGAGGTATGTTTTAAATAAAAAATGGTTTATTTGTAATCTTTGCTTAAGCGTTGTGGAAAAAAATATAATTAAACTTGTCTTTAACACTAACTGTTTGGAAAAAGCCAAAATAAGAATTTCGGGGACCGGAACTTTTGATATTCGTGGGTTTTCGCTCTAGAATATTTTTTTAATTCATTGTCTTGTGATTGTAAAATGTCAAAATCATCTGCAGCCACTTGCAACTTTATACATGATATTGCATTTGTTAGGAATAATGCACAGACGAGAAGTTTATTTACTATGGCTGAGAAATGGAAATTCAACCATAGAAGCAGCAACAAATTTTAAGAAAATAACGAAGAGGGGATAGACGGACAACTTTTATTAGCTAATCCACTGACTAATAGTAGAAGACCTGATAAGACTATCGACGAATGTTTCAAATTGTTAAGAAAACAGTTCACAGTGAGCTCGTAGTAGCTACAACGTGCAGTTTATACAAAAAAAAGAATATCGATAATGATATTTGAAAAACTTTTCAGAACATTGTGTAGATTCATCTAGTAGTTCCGAATCGGAATAAGAAACTGCTTTTACTATTGTTATTAGTATAGTTATTTTTTCATTATAATAAAGTTTTTGTTATAAAAAGAACTGAAATATATGATGACCGAATAAGGCCAAAAATAGTTATACATATCAACAAAAAAATAAAAAATAAAAATAATTAAAACTCCGATTTTAACATTCAAGTTTAATGTATTTTTAGCCCAAAAGAATATGAAACCTATTACTTAATTAACTTTATCGTGTTTTCCTGAATGAAATTAACTATGTCTAATATATGAAAATAAGTTGCAACTTTCACAAAAAAATATAAATATATTAAAATTATTTTTTTTATTTATCATTCCAGCAGAATCTATTTAAAAGTAAAAAATTACACAAACAGAAAAAATTTTCCCTTAGCGCTATTAATTAAACGCCACTAGATGAGCATATTCGCCCACTGTGCATCGCGAAGCACCTTCTGGGTGAGCAATTGTGAAACTGGTGAAAAAATTTTAGCGGTTTGAAGGATTCAGTGATGTGAAAAATTAAACTCGCTTATGTAGCTCAACTGAGAATATTGCTGTTGTAGCCCATAATGTTGGGAAAACCTCAGGTTTGCCCATTTCTCGTCGATCTTTGGAATTGGGCATTCCACAAACGACAATAAACCGTATTTTGAAAAAAGATATTGATGTGGATGACGTTAATTTTCAAAATATTCAACAAGCTGGCGCTACGTCCCAAACTAGTAACGATACCATCACTGATGTTGTGCTTGCTCGAAGAGGCGATAATAATTGTCCACCGAGATCTTGTGATTTAAACCTTGAAATTGTTTTATTTGGGGCTACTTAAGAGATATCTTCTATGCCCACAATCGATTTAAGACCTCAAAGATGAATTAATTGGTGAAGTTATCGAGGACATTCTGCCGCAAATTGGCGATGAAAACTTTAATGAAAAGAATATGATCCTGCAAGCGTAGCCACGACGGTCATTTATATAATACTGTTTTCCATTATTAATGGGATGACCTCCTCTTTAGAATTAAATACTCGTTTTTACATATCAAAGTGAAAATTCTTATTGCAAGACCCTATAGATAACTAAATACTGGATTATCCAAATCAAGAAATAATTTTTTTTGCAGCTCTTTCTTAAATTTATAAAATAAAAGTGTAGCCTTTTTCAGGCTAAATTTAAGATAAAAAAGGTTAAAATAGCCACGAGGCTGAAAATAAAATTTCGACGCTAAAAGACAAGAAAAAATGCTAAACTGGCATCACTGGCTTTGTAGCTCATTTTAGATTTTTAAACGGTGGTCAAGATTTTTATAGACACAATTTTGTAATCAGACCAGCTGCTTTGAAGATGCAAATTTATTACCATTGCAATTTTTATATTAAAATAGACGATGCGATTGCAAGAGGCTAAGGAAAATAATTAGCCCGTAAAATGGTATCTTTTACATGAGAATGTATTTAAAATTTTTGGCTACAAGTTTATGTCTACTTGATTTTCCATTTTAACTTGGATATTAATCATACGCTCAGGTGTACTGCACTTCTTTGTTTGTCTTTCAAATTTCACATTTAGCTAATTTTCTTGTCGCCTGTCTGACTTTTTTAGTGAAAAACATAGTGCTATTTTAAATTTCGCCTTAAGAAATTTACTGAAATATTTAGAAATAAGTCGAAGTGTTAAGATGTCTTCCTACTTATTGTTCGTACTTTAAATTGAAAAGGAAAAATATCTCCTAATTTATTATACTTTTACGTAAATGTGTACAAGCATATTAATGTCCTTGTTATTTCTTTAACATCAAATTCAGTCCTTTAGTTCATAAATTTAATCCTCATCCACTCTATTTAAATGCTGTGATTTTTAAAAATCCTAAGTTAGATAATTTCTTTAATTGATGTCTACTCAATATAAATGCTCAGAAGCAATTTATGCACACAGTACATACATGTAGTATTGTGAATACTTGCAACGTTATCGTACCCTATCAGAATAGTGGTTACGTTTGAATATCAAACTGAGCTGATGGCATCTGTTTATGTCAGTACAACACAAAAGACAAACATCGTACCGCAATGGGACTTTGAGTATGATATTGAGGGATAAATTTAACCATAAAGGAAAGTTTAGGTCTGTAAATTTCTATGTCTTAAACTGACAGATGAATTGAAAGTGATAATCATACTGATTGAATTCCAAATATAATTTTAGCATTTACATACTTAAGTACGATTATCAAAAAGACGAGTAGAAGAACAGCAGCTGCCGTGAGTGAGTAGATGATGGTGATGGTTGAAAAGCAATTGAAATAGTAATATTAAACATGAAGGATGTTGATGTTGAGAATGATTTTGACGATGATGATGATGATGAGTGAATGATAAGTGCTTGATTTATTTGATAAATGGAAAAATGATAGTAAAACAACATGTGAGTAAACTAACCCACATTAGAGGATTTAAGCAAGCAGGATTAATTTTTCAATATATAAAATTTAAAAATAATTCAAAGTATTACAGTTTTCGTAACGAGAACATTTTTAAAGTTCTCTATTTCAATAGTTATTGAGAAAGCTGCAACATTTATTTAATATTTTTAATACATGTAAAGTTAAAATTCTTCTTTCTGTTCATAGAAAATAGATGACTTCCTCTTCTAATCCAATTTGGTCACTATTCTTTTTCCTTATTCCCTTAAAAAAAAGATTTTTTTATTTATTATTTACTATCAATATTTACAAAAAATAATTTTATTTACATTAAAAATTTTGAGATTTCATATAAGATATTACATTAAATATTAAATAATATTTAAAGTGTGTTTTCTAGGAAAATTAAATTAGTACACGTATTAATAGGAAATTATAATACAAAACTTATAAATTATATCAAGATGAAAAAACTCGGGAAGTAAGAGACCTATGAGAGCCACCAACAAACCTATTTCATAGATAAGCTTGTCGCCTGCAGCCAATCTCTTTATGTGTTCATAATTTTAATCTCTGCATTTGATGGAAAATCATTTGTTGGCTTAAAAAAGATTTTCTTTGCATAGCAAAAACAGCTTAACAATATTTAAAAGAAAAAAATATATATTTAAAAATTGCATTCGATACTAAACAATATCGGAAAATATACGACATTTGTTAGTATTTTGTCCATTTTTTCTCTAGCAGATATGTAATAAGGAGCATTGTAAGGAAATAGGCATTTAGTAAATTACATTAGCTTTTTCTTTTTATATTTGAGTTTTATTTATTTTTTCCATTTTGTTAATTAATAGATGCATGCGTACGAGTACTCTGTAAAAATTAGTAAAATGATTGAAACAGCTGTGGTAAATAAATGTAGTTTTGAATTATATTTAAACTTTTGACTACTAAACTATTTTTCTTGTTGGTACTCGATGCAATGTTTATTATAACACGAACATTTAAAAAAAATATATACAAATTATTTTCTGTTATCTTTTAAACATGCTTATTTTTATTTTATTTGATTTTGTTAATTTGTGTCTGATTAAATTTATTCAAAAGTATGTGATTATTTGTTTCAATATTGATTACTTCAAAATCAACTGCATTGCTAAATAGTCATATACTTTCACAACTCCAAGGGATTAAAATAACCCACAGAAAACAAAGTTCAAAAATTGCTATGAACATTTATTTGCTTTTAAAAGGTCGCGTTTCCTCTTAAACCACGTAATCGCGAACAACTCATTTTTCAGAAAACGAAAAAACTTACTGCCAGGCCCACGATCTCACACGTATTCGTTTTTTCTTACAATTACATTAAAAACAAAAACAAAATTTTAGAACTTGTTTTTGTTTTAATCGTAAATGTATCGTTAAATTTTTTTAAAGAAAAATAAATTCATTAACAAAACTAAATTTATTCAATGCACCATGTATGTATAAAAATTTAACAACTAAAATGGTTTAAATATCAAAAGAAAATAAAGTACCAAAAAAGGGATACAGTGCCACACCCATTCAACATACCTGCATCCCATCACTGTATACAAATGTCACGTATGAAATGAAATTCTATTTTCAACAGGTCGGTACGTTACGGTTAAGTGACATTTCGGTCACGTAAGCAAAAAACGTCTGCCGATTCAACTACATTTTCGATTCTGCATTTACGTTCGGCGAAAGCGGCCTTTGTAGTCATCACTTTGGATTTAGTTTGAAAAATAATCACATTAAAAGTAAAATGTTTTTTTTGCTATGAAATTTAATTGCTTTTCTAGAATTTTCGAGTTTTTTACTAGTTCTTCTGTTCTGTTTGGCGAAAAAAACTTTTTGATTTCAGTTCAGTAGCTTTTTTTAATGTTAAATTATAAGACATTTCATAAAAGGCACAGATTTATGGGAGAAGTATAAATATTTGCTATTATGATCCCAAAAAGGGTAAGTGACGGACGAGAAGAAGAAATACTGCAAACTTGGCATGTTTTCTGCAATTTCGTACATTTTATTTTACAGTGTATGAAATACTATTTTGTAAAAATTCTTGCGTTTTTGATTTTTGCAATATGGTTCTTATTGCCATTTAGGATTACTTTTAGTGAATCATAAAAAATAGCCGGACTACCCTACTAAGGCAGAGCCGATTAAAAATTTTGAATTAAATATCATTCATATTTTAATCCATATTGGGTTGCCAAGTAACTAGTAAATCTAACTCTTGAGATTGAGAGTTAGGTTTGTATTAGTAGAAAGACATTGGATTTTCTTACAAGGCTTGTTAATGGTCTGACTAGAAATAACTAAAATTAAAAAAAAAATAATTGTTCATACAATATGAAACTAAAGGACGAACATAGCTTCTTGTACCTGCAATTTATGCCAGCTTTTTGCTTCAGTCTACCAATGCACAATTCATAAAATTTGCATTTTTATGACAATAAATACTGCACATTTTAATGGGGTTTTTTTGTGAAAAACATTTCACATCACAAATGTTGAAAATTATTTACACAAATGACAAGAATACAAATTTTTTTAAAGACTCGTCGTATCTTATTACTACGATTGATGAGATTATGGTAAATTACAGAAGGAAATTAATAGAAAAGTAAAATTAATTATTAATAATAAATATTTTGAAGTTACGAATAATATCCGACACAATCAGGAATTTAAAATATGAAGGGGATTCTAATATGACGCAAGATTTGAACTCAACAGAAAGCTCAGGATTTAGTATTTTATCGATTTTCTCTAACTCTAAGCTATTAACTGACCTGAAAAGGGAAAATTTCTATGAACAATACAATTTTTAGCAACGCAATGTAAATTAAAGACATTTTATTCGTGTTGAAAGGAAAAATATCACTTTTCCCGAAATTTCAAACTGACGAAGTAAGATTTTGCTAGCTGACGCCTTTGCCAATGAGCAACAGACCATTCCTGCACAACTCATTTCACCCGGAGTATACTACAGATCCTCTTATATCAAATAAATTGCATATGAGAAATATATTTTTATCTGTATTTTTGTAAAAGAAGATTATCTATGTAAAATAATTCATACTAACAGATATGCGGTGCTTGGCAACGCGTGTTCTGCAAAGATGCAAAAATAAAAATCCCAGACTATGAAACAAATTTATTTTAAAATAAATCAAAATTGTCGCAAAATAACACATTTGTCTTGTTTGTCAACAGACAATACAACTGGGATTTGCATACATTGCTTCTCTTGTTATATTTTATTGTGGTTTTTAATATTTTTCTACAGCAAATAACATAAGGAGACATCATGTTTATTTTAATGTGAGATTGAGAAAACCTAAACTTTCTGGTAAGAAAAAGAAAATGTTTTGAAATGAGGATTAAATCAACATAATTTCTGTTAAACACATCTTTTTAAATAAATAAAATATTGCTTGAGGGTAAAATTTGTACACATAGTTGCTTTAAAAGAAATTACTTTACATTAATAATTTTAAATAATTTCATGTCATAATCAATTCAATATTAAAATATTTGTGTAAATACAAATTATGATATATAAATCATATATACATGATTATGTTGATAAAAAAAACCAGATTAACATGAATTAATTAATCACTTGTATTGCGACTGCAAATAATTATTCAATATTAATTAATTCTGTTTATCGCTTTTTTAATCACAGGTGGGGAAATGGCAAAATCAATTTGTAAAGTTATGAAAGTCAAGCAGGAAAATTGTAAAACATTAAATAAAACTCAGATGAATTGAAAATATTAATTTAAATAAAATCGCTTTTATTGACTTTTCTGCCACTTTGAATTGCATAAAATTGCTGGTTTATGGTTTCGATATTGCACAGTGGTATAGATTACAAAAATAATTATAATAAAATTGTAATTCCTAAGCTACTGATCAGATTGCAAAAGACAAGAGGGCAGAACAAAATTTTAGCAATTAAAAATCCTGGCCATCCAGTTGGAATGCGGGATAAGCTGCAGGCTATCGTGATGAAATCTTTAGGGTTCATAAACATATCACTTGACTTTTAATGTTCTTTATAAAAAAAGGTCAAATATATATGTATTAGAGTACACACAGAAAAAATCATTGTAAAATCAACTAGTTCTTTTAAAAATTTTGCTTCATAAGCGTTTTATGGTAATTCTACATGATATAAAAGTAGAATAAAAGTTATAGTTATCCACTTTAAAACAACTAGAAATTATGTTGAATTAACATTGTACGTCAATTGAATCAAAGAGTTTGTGATGTCAAAATAACTTTAAGATCTTTATTGAAACAATATTAAGAAAATTTATAACGACATGAATTTCATGTTGAAGCCATTTAGAATTAATGTAACAGCCATATTGAAATAATATGAAAAGATGTTAAAATTACATGTTAAATAAATTGCTTTATTGAAATAACATTTACGCAATGTTGTTTAACAATAGGACAGGCAATTACTAAAAAGCAGTCATTAATTTTATTTATCTTTATTTATTTATAAACAAATAATATAGCAAAAATATATTTAACTTTACAAATATTTGTTTCTTAAATATATTTTACGATTATTAATTGGAAAAACATTTAAAGATGGGCTCGGGAGCCATGTGTCGTATTTTGAATAAATGGAATGTTTCCTATAATATTTGAATTATTATTGCTTGATGCAGATATAATGAAATTTAAAAATTATAAGACTGCACTTCTGATCCGTAGTAAAGCTGCGATAGAATAAAACTTGCTGTTTCTTAAATGTTGTAAAGTTGCGGTACTTTTTGCATTTTTTTTTCGTCCAGTATTTTTGTATATTTGGCACTGGAATTTAGGAATCCATGCCATGAGAATCGCAGCTACATTTTCTTCTTTGTTAAAATTCTTAGGCTCTAATACTTTATTATTTATTTACTATAGGAGGTCGAGATGCGACCACTTGACTTGGACGTGAATCACATTATTTCTTCAATTCAGTTTCGGTATTATTAAACTAAAGGAAAAGTTGTGTACATGTGTATTTAGATGTGTATAAACACGTTGTTGTTGATTTTCTTGCCAATTTAAAACGATTTTTACCACTTTTATGGAAAGAATTTTAAACAATTTTTTTATATTGTGCATATCTAGAGAAAAGAACCTTTTAAGCCATAAATGTTTCATCCATATTGGTGGACAATAGCATACCTAAAAGTGTAGCACAGAAAATGCTTTTGGCCTATTTGTATATAATACTTATTTTGAGAAAGCTAAATTTCGTTTTAATCCCATTGAACAAACCAAAAGCTTGACGTTTCTGATTGATTTTGTTTCCATTAAACTAATATATCTGTGCTCATTACTTAATGAATAATCATACGAGTATTTAAACAAATAGCCAGTTTAATTAAATTATATACGAGTATGTATATGATTTAATAAAGCAATTTTTAATTAAAATCATATAAAATTAAAGCACAATTTGTAAATGTTGCTCACTGATACGAGAAAACAGTATATGAATATCGAAAGCAATACACACAGTAGTTGGCCATGATTTTGTAACATAAATTTTAAAACAGTTTGTTACATGAACAGCAGCGTTACGCTGCATCAAAAATTTCCATCGAATTGTTAACAAAATTTCAAAATAAAACATTTCTGAAAGAAGATATTTTGAAAACCTCCTTTCTTCTTACTCATACATATTATTAGAATTGCTTTAAAAGCTCTTTAAAGCAGGCTATGGTCGAAGTCGTTCAGTAGTGAATTTACTAAACCGTTCGATGTAAGATAAGTTTAAAGCTTCTGCACAAAGCCTTGTCACATGCGCAACAATCTAAAGTTAAAGTCTCAACGAATAGTGATGACCAGGACAAGTTTAAATATGCACAAAAATTATTCAAATATGCATACTTAATATTTTGAAGTTTTTCTTTTACGTTTTTATGACGAATAAACTTTTATTTAAAGAAAGTCCTTTGGTTTAAAATTTTATTATACTGTGGAAAATACATTAAAAATTATATTTAATGTATGCTAAAGCTGTTTTTACCGATGAATTCTTAAATAAAGCTTTTGCATTACAAATCGACTCTGTCTCATCATCAGAAAGCTCATGTAAAACGCGGTTTATTTTTATAAAATTTTTGCAGTAAAGTATAGCAGCCTTTAACCAAGATTCCCATCTATTGAAACAGGGTTTTGCAGGATTGCTCATACTTGGGCATATAGAATGCATTCGACAATAAATTGATAAATGGCAATTAATTCAGACAATAAGTTTATTTGAAAAATACTACATACTAATCGTATTTATGTATGTAGTTCTACCTTAAAAAAAACGGCTTTGCAATTTGCAACAATTGAGTTAATATTGCAAAATGTAAGCGAATAAAATCTGCAATTCCATGCAACCCATGAGGCAGACATGCAACATTTTTGGGTAAAAAATTTTTAATGATCGTATTGCGGAGACCATAATATGGGGCTGCGTCAGTTACCACAAGAAATTTTTATTAAAAAGAGTTGCCAATCTGCGTAATATGCAAATTTATGCAAGTTATATCAAAAAGCTTTTCTCGGGAAAAATTTGAAAAATATGCAAATGCATTTTTTTCATGCAAAAAGCATAAAAAACTTGCCCTGGTGATGACGTCTATAATTCTTGAGTTTAAGGCTGGGCAATTTTTCCTTTTTCTCTTTCCTTCTATTTTAAACACTTTCCAAAAAAAGGAATTATACCAAGGGAAAAAGTAGGTATTAATAATATTAAAAACGGTAAAAACAGTTGACGGCTTTTAAGAGTTTTTTTCTAATAAAAGGAAGCTAGCTCGAAAATGTAAGTATTACATTTTTAAATATAAAACAATATTTTAAAATTTGTTTTAAAGGTAAAAAAATACAAATAGACACCAGGTGCTACATTTACTGACCTTAATGCAGCAGCATCTAGGAATAGCTCGTAGGTTTTTTAAGGGTGAGAAGCAAGAACTGCAGAGATTCTGGCAAAACGCTGAAAGTGAATTGGAAAAAAGATTTATTTTCATGATCCCCTAAAAATAAGCAGTTTAACAAAATACGTGCGGCAAAAGGCAGTACGTAATTTGCAACAGCAGAAAAAAAATTTCTTAATGGAATACAATAAATATCCGCCTCTGTTCGCCTCACAAATGCGAGAACTTTTGCGCACATTTTTCATTACATTCTCACACATTTCATGCAGTACTTCATTAATATTATCACGAATATTTTGTTTGAGTTGGTCAAGTGTTTCTGCTTTGTTTGCAAAAACCTTGCTTTCCAGATATCCTCAACGAAAAGGAATATGGAGCAGTCAAATCAGGCGATCGTGGAGGCCAATCAATATCACCATTTCTTGAAATAACTTGTTTTGGAAAGAGGTCGCGCAGTAATTTCATTGTAATCCTGGATGTATGCGATGTGGCACCATCTTTTTGATACCACATGTTAAGCAAGCCCTAGGCATGCAGTTGTGGCGTTAAAAAGTTTTTAATCATATCACGATATCGCTCCCCATTCACAGTTACTGTTACTGATGAATAATTTGAGGGTTTTCCATTGCCCAGAGCCGAATATTTTGTTTATTCGCATATCCATTCAAATGAAAATGTGCTTCGTCACTTATTATGATTTTTTCATGAAAATCGGCGGCGTAAATGGTCTTGTGGAAGACCAAACTCCTGAGCACGGCGTCAAATTGAGGTTGACGGATTGTTTTGAAAACTTTATTGAGCAGCAGTAATGTTTTCAGCCGATCTTGCAGTACGTTGGGGTCCATGCTTGGGCCTATCACCTGCAGACCCTCTTTCTTCCAAATCATTCACTACACGATATATAGTGCGTTTTGTTGGCACGTTGTTTCTCCCGAAAAATTTCACTGTATTCTTACTATAATTGTAGTTTTTATAATCAAGGATATATGGGAGTTAAGAGTGCCGTTGCACCGATTGAAATCCAATTTACTACTTTTATTGCATTGTGATTATTATTGTAGCAACACCTAATATTTAAAATTTTCATTACATTTGCTGTGCTATATCCTCGATTCCTTTATCTATTGTCAATTGAAAGATGCTGTACTCTTCTGCATTAATTCTTCAAGGTTATTCTTTCAATGCTTCTTATGATTTAAAAATTGAGAAAACTCTTATTTTTCTATTTGTTTTTCTTGCTTCATTTAATTATGCGAAGTGTATTTATTATGAAATAATTATAATTATTCATACGTATTATTTATATGAGTTGAATACGAGTATAAGACCGCATAATTGCAAACAATAAAAATTATGGCCAACTTTTAATTATGGTTTTGCTTTTAATATCTCCGGTTTGACCGTGATTCCACAATATTTAAATACACACCAATACACTCTAATACACATATACGCGAACTAAAAAAACTTTAATTCATTAGGATGGTTCCGACACAATACAATTTTTAGAATATTTTGTGATCAGGAGTAACTTTATTAATGGGCAGGGAAGTAATAAGTACCAGTACAACTTATTAACTTTCGTTATTATCTTGTGTACAATAACTAATAGATGGTATTGAAATAAATATTTGACGCTTGTTAAAATAAGCAAATGAAAACGTTTTGTGTTAGTGTGTACTTATAGATGAAAAAAAGTTGTTAGCATTCAAAATACAAGTCAGCAATGGCGGAGCGATTAGACTACTTATCTTCAAACCTAAATAAACATGGCTGAGACAACTCTTGTTCATAATTCAATTTTTTCATGTGCATTTATAATATTCATCCTTATTCCAGTTCTCGTTGCAAATTTCATCATCATTGGTGTTTCAATGTCACTGTTTGTGGTGGCTGTCACTTCGTTATTTATTTGGCCGTTTGCTTGTGATCTAAACGCCGAATCAAGTGATAAAAAAATATAAAAAAACTTATCGTAGAAAAGAAACTTCTCAGAAAGAATTTCGACATCTAGAACTTAACAGATGAAAATTAAGAATCGAAAGCAAATTTTTACAAAATAACAGTTTGCCACTTCATAAACGGGTTTTAAAGTTCCTTTTGACAAAATAAATCAGTTTTTAAGTATCCAGCACATCGTCATTGAATTCATAGAAGCCCTAAGTTACATTGAAAAAATTTTACAGGGCAAGCAAGAAACTTTCTAATATGAAAAGTCAACCAACATTAAAAAAAAATTTCAGTTTAAGCTTATTTCTTATGAAGGAATTAGTAAAATTTTAATATAAAAAATTTTCCATGTATTTTAATATGATGCATCGTAATCAATCAAGAAATCGATTTAAAATTTTTTGTGACTTAAAGTTTTTTTTGAAATTATGTGACGACATACTATAGCTATAGAATGCGATTTAAAGAATGGAGGTCGATCTACATTAATTTCTAAGAAAATTAAATTGGTAGCTACATTAAGGTTTTTAGTCCAACTCAGCGTGGTAAATGTTTTTAATTTGTGTCTGTCGCAGACTATAGTTTCTTCAAAGGGCTGAGAGTACATCGCTTAAATTTTCCACCACCGGTGGAATTGCACTCAACTTTGTTGGTTACCATTTTCTTTTTCACCTTAAATTTTAAGTCTCGTTAGACTACTAATTATAATGGTTATCTTACTTTCAGCCACCCATTTATTAATCTTTATAGTAAACCAAGCGCAATTTATTACCAATTCGCTTTGCAATTGTAGGGAATTGTACCTCTACGAAATCCTACTGCAAGAGAAGGATTTTTTCAATTTTTTAGAGCTGGTTTATATTGGTCAATTTATTTTTTTCAACTTTCCATTTACCTCTATAAGTCTTTCAAATCACTTTCAAGTCGTTAATAAAAATTGTGATGTCAAAATAGGAGTCGTTTCAATACAATAACGCCATCACAATTCTTTATACAATGCCAAATATTAGCAAACATTTATTGAAAAACAAAAATTACGAGAACTGGAATAATAATTGAAAGCCGTCGATGAAAAACTTCGTCGTTATGTAACAATTACGACAACTAAAATAAGGGTGATTGTTACAAAATTCAAATGTAGATTCAAATATAACGAACATAAAAAATTAATTAATGTGCTGTTTTATTTTATTTATTATCTACATTGTTGAGCCATCTATGCGCAGGAAATTACTCTGTTATAATACACATACTAACTGGCGACGCTTATTAAAAGATATCACGAATAATAACTATTTCATCGTCGAACCGTCTGAAAAGAGCTGGCACTGTACAGTAATTTTGATTTAGCTGCACAATCAACTTTTTACGATTTTTGGTGCAGACAAGCTAAAAATGCTGTTATCTTAAATGTACGTACATATGTACATATGTGCATGCAAACAAAATAGACGAATTTTAATGACGACAACTTGCGATTTGTAGGACTTGTTTGCGATTTTTTTTTTTAATTTTTATATGAAAATATTTTAAAACTGCCAAAAAATGTAGTAAATATGCATGTATAAAAAATGCACCTAAACAAGGTTTAGGAATATTAATTAAAGAAAATATATATTTTTGCGCAGTTAAGTCAATACGCAGCTAACGTTGATTTTTTGTATGATAATAAGTTTAAAATGTCAAAAATGTTGGGCACTTATCTTAATTGTGCAGGTACAAAAAGGCACGTAAAAAAGGAATTTGTATGGGATTTTGGAGCAGTTAAGTCAAAAGTGGTCTTAAAGAAAAATCAGCTAAATCAAAACTACTGTAGTGTAAAAGCCAAAGCATTGTGAATATCTACAGAGCAGAGATAACTATTTTATATTTTAATTTTATTACTGACAACTTAAAAGAACCTGAGCAAGTAAACGTTTAAGAAAAGGTTGAAACGTAACAATATAATGTAATAAAACAAGTGTAACTTTATTAAAACAAGATTTTCGCCGATAAGACTGCAATGGCTTCCCGAAGAAAAACACACAGAAAGAAAAATTTCAAACAATTTTTCTACTAATCCTCTTAATTACAAAAAGGAGATGAGATCCTTTCAGCTAAATATTTAATCAGTTTGATTAAAGTTTTAATTAATTATGAAATTTAATAAAAATAGTTGATACCAATAAACATAAAACCAAGTAATCATAATTTTTCTTTAATTTGTGTGCGTGCGTGGAGTTTTAGTTTGCTTTTCGCTAAAGCTACCTGAACAAATTCTCCTTAAAAGTTATTGGTTATTTTTGGTTTTAAAATTTTTAATATCACTCTTTTGCAAAATTATTTGTTATTGTTTTAATGCAACTTTTGCAACTTTTTAAAGATATAATTGAAGGTTTAATGATGATCTTGGCATTAACATGTATAATAATTTTCTTCGCCATAAATAATTATATATTAATAATTTAGAGTTATGGCTATTACTATTTATACTATTGACAATTAAAATTTTTAGTATCATAATAAATTGTGAAAATTTTTTCATTAACTTTTCATTATATTACAAATTTACCTAATTAAATAAGTAACTAAAAAGATATTTTTTTGTTAAATACTTAATTAATATAGCTAAACGTTTAATTGGAATTAATTATTGACATTTAATAAAAAATCAATTCAATTACTTTCATTATATTATTTTATTTACTGGTATAAAAAATTATTTAATTTTTCATTGATTCTCATTAATTTTTTAATTGAAGTTTTGTTGTTTTTTTTGTGCCGTCAGATGAGAAAAACTTTTCTCTAAACGTGTTTGCATTCTGTTTTTTAATTGTTGACGATAAGCAAGTAGACGAAAAGCTACAGAATATTTAATTGGAATTGAGAAAATTCTAAATGAAATTGAGAGTTTCAATCTTAAATTAAAAAAATTCTAACTTAATCGAGAATTTGAAGCTGAAATTAAGAATATTCCGAACGAATTTGAGAATTTCTATTTTAAATTGAGAAAATTCCAAATGAATTTGAAACTTACACGTTAAATTGGAAAAAGTTAAAAAAATTTGAGATTTTCATTTTGAAATTGACGAAATTCTAAATGAAATTCAGAATTTCAAGTTTAAACTGATAAAACTTTAAATAAAATTGAGAAAAGCAAAAAGAAATTGAGAAATTTCCAAATAAAATGAATAATTTAAATGTGTTTCAATTATTTTATTTAACGAATTTCGCTTTTTATGCATTTATTTTTGTGTTTATTTAGAAAAATTAATTGACTTAATATTTTCTTAATTTGCAATTAAAATTCTTAATTTAATGTGGAATTTTTTAATTCGATATTGAAATTCTTGATTTTATTTGGAATTTGTTCAATATTATCAATAATGTTCTCAATTTTAAAGAAAATGGAAAATATAAGTATAGAAATCCAAAAAGTAATTATTTTTTCTCTTTCGATTCCAAAATTTAGTATTTTCTTGTTTTTTTTTAAACTCTCTTTATGATTGGTATGTACGATTTATATGCTGAAGTGGGCGAAAAATAAGAAAATATAAGAAAATAAAACGCTCAATACCCTGAGAGATTAATTATGAAAAAATGTAGGGAAAGGAGTTGCTGTAAGACTCCTTTTAGAAAATACAAAACTTTAATATCAGGTGCTTGACAAAATTTTTTTTTCTGATATGTTGGTGCACCCTACTGCTCGTACATTGATACTTACACACACGTATCTAAATTATGCTTACAAAAAATATTATCTTTTTTATTAAACGTTTTTTTTGGAAAATTTTATTCATAAACAAAAAAGTTTGTTTAGTTGAAAAAAGCCATATGTGTCCTTTTGTTTATTTTTTAATTTGTATTGTTTCCCCAGAAATCCACATGAAATGAAGACTTATAGTATTTGTACTGCTAGATTAAATGGTTTTCAGTTGCATAAACTATTTTATTTATTTTTTGGTTTTAAAGTTTTTGATTGTGAGCATAAATTGTCAGTTATTTTTGTATAAAATTTTCTTTTTATGAAAATAAATGGGTGTAGTAAGTGAAAAAGTATTGAAGGTCATAAATTTTTAACTTTAACAGCAACATGTGGTGAGTGGAAATATTAATTAAATGTTTTACATTTATTAAATATGTAATAAGGAATTGGGTATTATAAAGATGATGGATGAAGAGTCTTTGGCAAAATTTAATTTACCTCTTTTTAATTTGAAAGAAATGACTTTTATTATAATTTAGATTAAATTTGTAATTAAAGAGGTGTGATTGATTACAGAGGCCAACAAAATTAAATTTTGTATGTGAGCTCTTAGGTTTCGTAGTCAATTTGAATACACTTGGTGCTGTGCATCAATTCCTATAAATTCGTTTTTTTCAATTGACTCTGTGTCTCGGGTTTCCCGTTATATAGAAAAAATAAGATGATGCATCACATATCAAACTTACACTTATTAAAGAATTTGTGAAAGCTTTAAATACGAATGGAGATTGCTTCAAATATATTTTCAATAAATAAAAAATTATAGGCATTAGGACTCAGTATCATATACATCAGAGTATGACAATTTGTGTGTATTAAAAAAAATTCTCCAAGCGGTTGGTTAAATCGTAATCTACGACAAACTCTAAGAATGTTTCTCGAAGTAACGGTAGATCTAAAATCGAAATCGAGCTTCTTCAGGTTTTTAGCGATACATTTTTTTCGTATTTTATAGATACATATTTTTTTAAAATAAGCTATAAAATTATGGGAAAACGCAAAACTTATTATTTGAACAGTATACGAAAAGTTTGAAGAACGTTGTGTTCTTTAAAAAGAATTTAGATATTGATAAAATTGTTATATTTAAATAGAGCTATAGAATATATTAAAAAATTGTGTCAGCAAAAATTAACAGAGTGACCTAAAATTTTTTTAAAAATGCATAGGAAAAAAAAACAACCAAGCTACTAAATTTGAATTTTGTTTGTTTGTTTTTTATTTCGATTTGATATTTTCAACTGAATTAATATGGAGGCTGATATATCAATTGATTATTCTTCTGCTAATCATATTACAATATCAAATCAGGCGGAATCAAATTTACTTCATATGCCAAATCCGAATTTTAGTACGTTTGGTTTGCCAAATGGTTTGCACGAAATTTGCCCAATTGCCGCAATCTGTTAAAATATTTCTTTTTTCTGTGTCATCGGTCTAAAAATTTAAATAAAATGTTTTCATACACATCGTTTACTCTACGAGTAGCGAATAAATTGATTCAAATTTGGAACAAATTAAATATTGCCATAATGACGAAGAAAACCGTAATAAGTAAACTGAAAATCTTGCCTAATAAATATTCCAAAGAAACAGAAGACACGTCTACATCTGAAAAATACATACATCGCATTTGTCGAAGCAAGGAATAGCTTATTCTATATCGGAAGAACAAGTGCGATTTAAAAAGTAATCGTTGTTCATGTGCTTTGACTCCTAATCACTTACACAAATTTTTCATTGATACGCATACCGTAGGAAAGCTGACGATTTTAGAAGTCCTGACGGATATTGTTGATTTGGAATCGTATCCGACTGCTACTGGAGATTCATCTTACCGACCTAAAACATCAAACATGGACTTTGATGAAGGTTTTATGTTCAAAACACCAAATTTAGGAAGGGCGATTGTTCTTAAGCGCGGTCCGTGTACGAAAAAGGTTGATATTCCTAATTATGCAATGTCGGATCATTTCAAATATAATTGCTTATGCGTTTTTATTTTTTATCTTTATTTAAGGATATTAAAAAAAATAAAAAATACAAAAAAATTCTCGCTAAAAACCGGAAGCTCGATTTTGATTTTAGACCCATGCTTTCTTGGACAAACATTCTTAGAATTCGTAGTGAAAAAATTGACCCCCTTTAATATACATTACGCAAATTGATTAAACAACACGGGCCTTAGAAATCGTATTGACATGTCCCTGATTAAAAAAGGCAAAATATAATAAAATTTATATGTAAGTGTTGGTACATGCATGCATCTTTGGAGGGCTTAGAACACACAAACAATATAATACATCCTATTTTAATTTATAGTTTTTGATAGTTTTGCTGGGAGGCTGTACGGAAGTTGCTGTCTCTTGCATTAAATAGTCTTTCTAATATTTTCATTGCGAAGGATGTTACACTGATGAGTCCGAAGTTTTTCGTCTGCATGTGCAATATTTGTTTTTTACCTTATATAAAAATATTATATTGATCCGATACAGATTATTTGAAAACTGTAAGCTATAAGTTCTTGCAAATTTCTACGATTTGAAACATTAAATCTCTTCGCTTCGACATTCATATTGTTGCATGCTGCGCTGCTTTCTGAGAGTATCATAACAATTGCTACAGTTGAATGCACTATTAAACTTTGCCAATTGCTGTTGCATATTATTTCCTCCATAAAAGAATTAAGCAGAAAATAAGAATCGAAAAGTCATACAGCATATTATGGGGTATAGCAAAATAAATAACTATGCTTTTATACAAAAATAAAAAAAATATAATACCAAAAGAAGAAATAAAATTATAACTTGGCCAGAAGCCAACAACTTAACAAAAAAATTAAATAAAAATAAATGCAATTTTATTTTC
This sequence comes from Gymnocheta viridis, assembly GCA_956483585.1. NCBI lineage: Eukaryota > Metazoa > Arthropoda > Insecta > Diptera > Tachinidae > Gymnocheta > Gymnocheta viridis. The sequence goes on from OY101440.1 coordinate 8,465,485, forward strand.
TTTTTGGTTTTTATTCAAACATTTTAGGCAGTCAAGTGTTGCAAATACAAATTAAAATAAAAATGAACTGTTGCTAAAATGAATATAATTTTTCCAGTTGTGTATTGTGTATTAAGTTTCTGAGTCGGCAACAAATTCAAAGAATAAATATAAAAATTTATCACATATACGTACAATGTACATGCATCTGCGAAGTTATACCCAAATGGTTTTAACATCCTTCAAACTTCACACACATTTATTTCATTTGACTGCCTACATTAAAAAAGTACAATATATTAAATAATGGAATTTAATAAAAATTATTGAAATTCTTTTTTTCATTTTGTAATTATATCGATTCGAATGACTTAATCGAACATTTTTTTGCAATAATTTATATTCAAAGATGTATATTTTTTTCATATAATATGGAAAAACATGAAAAGGTGTTCACATAGAAGCTGCTAATTCACACAGCACAATAGCGAAAATAAGACAGAAACTGGAGTGAAGGCACATTTAACCACTATACGACTATGTGGTTTTCTCAGACGAGAAAAATTCAATAAATTCAATATCAAGTCTCTGATAGCTACAGCTATTATTTTTACGATATTCAGAAGGAGCCACAATTTCACATTACGACACCAGTGAGCTTTATATTTCAAACACGATGATGAAAGCTACATCCTACAATAATGTTGTCGGTTTTTTCAAAATGTTGATTTTTAAAATGTCGAATAGTCAGGTTATTTACTATTAAAAAACCGGTTCAGTCGAATACTCTTCGATTTGTAGGTTTTACAAATAAAATTAGATTTTACTATATTAAAATTTAGACGAAAGTTTTCTGTTGATTTTCCAAATATTTTCCAGGTATTTTTTGGCTTTGGCGAAATAGTTTTATGAGGTGGTAGCAGGGGTAAATTAAATTGGCCTTGTTGCGTCCAATGGATATCAAACTGCATATTTGAGAATCATTTGACATTTTGCTGCATATATATATGTATATATGTATAGAGGTAAGACATCCATTGTAGACCAAAAACGAATAAATGATCGCCGCGTAAAAGGTTTTAGTACTTTAATACTATATCTCAGAACTCTAAGCTTCCCGAAAAGCGAGAATGTTATTAAATACTTTTTCATATATGAAAGAAAAGAAATCCGCCGAGTAACGACGTAACTGCACTTCTATTGAATTTAAAGGAGGGGCTGAACACGTTATAAAGTCAATATAATAAAGTATTTCTTGCAGTTCTTTAATTTTTTTATAATACAGAGCCTTATTTACTTTTAAACAAGACAGCTCAACAATTTTTTTCCAAGAGTGTATGTAGTTACATCTTTTTGCATTAAAAAAACATGCATTTGTATTGACTCTCGTTTAAAATTTCTGTAATAAAGGTGGTGTTTTTGATCGTACGAGTCTAAAATATTCCATGAATATGTAGTTTGAAAAACCATAATCAATTAAACACTCTATTTCGAAAATATGTGTAATTACATCCGTTTGCATTTAAGGTGACGATATGAAGCTAATTTTTATGTTTAACCTCTAATTTTTATATTATTTTATAGTATTTATATGAACTGTCAACTCTTTTTTAATAAAGCAAATGAAAATTAAAAGTTGTAAATATAATTATTTTCTGAAGAAGACCGGTTTTTCCTAAATTTTAAAAACCGTAACCGAGTTTTTAAAAATTTTAAATATTCAAACTATTCGAAAATCGTTTTCTGGATAAAGTCGAATAATCCATCTTCCTGGTATTCATGTACGCTATTACTTTGGGGTGTTCTATTGAAATGGCGCCATTTATTTGTGATCATATCTCACAAAAAATATATGTATGTAAATTAACGTTAAAGACTTACTGATTGCAGTTGTTACATACAAATCAGATAAAAAAATATAAAATTCAGCTGAAGGATAAAACTTTTGAAAACAAATTATTTTAGATGTGTTATTTAAGTGGCTCATAGTATGCCGTAATGTAAGTGTATACCACCAAAAGTCAGACATTTTACATTGCTGAATTATGATCCATTAATTTCGGTAACAAAATTTGACCACTCATGATATCCCGACTTTCTTTGAAATATGCCTATGATTTACCTAACTATCCTTTCGTATAAATAAATTAGAAATACTTTTCACTGGACTTTAACTAGAATTTATTCAACAATAGATTTTTACTTTAGAGTTTTTTTCATCCCTGAGTTGAAAATTTGCTGAGAAGTTTTTCTACAATTTATAATAAGCTCTTGCAAATTTAAAACTTTTTAATTAATTTGATTATGTTTGAATGTATGATTTAATAGAATACTTTCCACAGAAACCCTCTTCTTTATTTAATGTTAATATTATTATTTTATAAACACATATAATAAGCACATGAACTGATTTTGTGTTGTTGTGCATTCGTTGAATATGAAGTTTAACTCAACCTTAAAAATACGGTCAAAGGATTTCAAAGTATGTTAATGGTTGTACATTTGTGTTATCGTGTGTTATTCCTCGTTTTTTTTCTGTGCAGTTTTTGTTTGAGAAAATACTAAAGCACTATGTTTTTTCTTCTTGTTATTCTTCAATATGTATTTTTTTTTCAAATCATATGCGTTTATTTTGCAAAATCAAAAAGTCATACCGAAAAAAAAACATGTGTGTAGTTTGTCAAAGCAATTATTTTTCTTTTTAAACTATTTGCATGCATAAAATATGAAAAAGTAAAATAAAATATACAAATTAAAATTATATGTATTTTGTTTGATGTCTTTTTGCTTTATGTTATTTATAACTTTGAATGTCGAAGAGGAAGGAAAGGAGCAAAGACATTTTCAACGGGTGCGTATGATTTATGTATGGCGTATAGTTCTTTGTTGTTGTTGTTGCGTATACGAATAAGTGATGTAATAGATATAAATTTTTATATATTCACGATTACGAATATCTGCGCCCATATTCGTAAATACGAATACGAATAATTAAAATGTACCGCCTGTTTTTGTTTTTAGCTTGACTTTAACACTTGAAAATTCAAATATATACTGTGAAATATACAGACTTTACACATTTATTTTTTTAGTATAAGATTTTTGTTTTATAAATTTAGTTAATTTTTAATAAAAAGTAATATTACAACAATTTATTCATCAGGCTAGCACGATGGATCATTATTGGTTTCGCGGTCGCTACATCATCTTTGTTCGATTTTACCACGTTGGACGGTGGGTACATCCACAATATCAATACAGTAACGGACTGTACGTAATTCAAGAAGTAATCCATTCAGTCAGTTTTAAGAGAATAAACATTTAAAATTGTAAGCAATTTTATTTGTAGCTGATTATAACATGCATTCAAAAAACTAAGGACATATTAATACGGATTTTCGGTTGCATTCAATATTTCAAGTGCTGTTATTTTTCTTTGCTTCCTTTGCTTGCTTTATTTGATTTATTCTGTTTGAGATTTCCTCTCCTACGCGTGCATGTATGTATTCATTTATTGATCGCCAAAAAATGTACAGTCAAACCACCAGTATTTGAAACGTAAAAAGCTTTTAGTAATTACGGTGTTATTAAAAAATTAATTATTAATTATTTTCCTTTACCTGAATTATGTATTATTATTATTATATTTACATTTACATATATATGTACATATGTAACACAAAAATTTTTATTGACAGTAAAAATACCAGAAACAAAGAAAAATTATTTTATTTTTAGGAAACTTGGGGTTGCTTATTTGTCAGTAAAAATAGCAGAATTGAAGGAAAAATCTTTTATTTTTACGGGAGACAGTCACTTAATTTATTAACATTAAAATCTAAATGAACCTTTGGTTACATTAAAATTTAGTAGATCGGTTCTTAAATGAACTCTCATTTATTTGAAATTACAATTTTAGTTAATTTTACATACAAAATATTTTGAGTGTACTAGAAACTAGGAATAAAAATAATTTGAATTTATGGAAAAAAAATTCTCAAGATAAAAAAAGAAATAGATAATGTCAGATTTGAACTTGAGTCAAACAATTCCTTCTAACTTAAATTCTAAAAAGCAGTTCAAATAATTACGTACAAACATGAAAATATTTACCATTGAAAAAATTTTCCCACTTCTTTCGGTATTTAATTACTGACAACAATATCTTATGTAATTGTCTTTCATAATCGAAACCAAGTTCGAGCTTATTTTTGGAGACTAAATTTGAATTTACCTTCTGCTCATTTAGATTATCGAAAAAAACATTTTTAATTTTTCGAGAATTAAATATTTTTAGATTTAGTTTTTCTGATTTTCTTATTCTGAGTAGAAATATTCCATCAGCAATTCCCACATTTGCGGCTGTGTGTGTCCCATTGGCATGGACCTTTTCTTTCACGTAGCCTCAAAGAAAAAAGTCTAAAGTTGTTAAATCAGAAGGCCTCGTTGGCAAATTGTGATATCCTCTTAGAGAAATTTTAATAATGACGTCCGTTTTTGTTTGTCATCTGTCAAGTATTTTCAGATTGAGTCATGGCAAATATTAAAAAATGGCGGGCTATTGAAAATTGGAAAATCCTGTATTATATTTTCACAATGACTTATAAGCAATTCAATTCATGAGCAGATAATATTATTTCATAAAAATTTTCCATTCTTTTACGAATTTTAGCCAAAATACTAATTATCTCTTTGGATTAAAAACCACTAACAACCAATTTCTCAGAAAAATAATCACATTAAATTAAAAAAATTAGCTGATGACTTGAGCCTTGCATTGTTTGGTGTACCTTGTCATATAACTAGTAAAAAGTGATCAAATAAATCAAAAACACAACTAGTGCGCAAAAAACAAAAAAAGCAATAACACTTAAGTATTAATCAAACCAAAAAAAAATTGTCTTAAGTAAAAAATAGAAGGAAAAATGGTACATGAGATAAAAATAACGTGTAGCAGTAGGTTAATTTAAGGCTAATTAGTGATGGTAAAATTTGAATATTGATCGCGGTGAAGTTGTGTTTGTCTTCAAAAACAACGAATATTACTTTCCACAAATAACTCTCGTATCCTTTTTCGAGTCATAATTGATAAAAAAACAAATTTGAAATCACATTCAACAAAACTAAACTAAACAGTGGCGGATACATGGAAGCACACATGAACAATGATGATGCGAGTGTAGCGGCTCCCGAAAAACAACATTGCTTCTGTTCTGCCGTGTAAGTTGAAATTAATTAATGTTAAATTTTCCCTTGTTCCTTTGGAATATTGTCTCATGTCTAATTCTTTCTGACTAAAATTGTTACGAGCTTTAGCCAAAATAATAATCACTTTGGGCTAAAAACCACTGAAAGGATTTGTAGTCAAACAATGTTTTGATAAATAAAGCGACTTTGCTGCACGCTGAGCTACGACACTTAAAGCAGTAAGTACAAGTTCACAAAAGGGAAAAATTTCAAGTGTGCAGATTGCTCAGAATGAATGCCAGTCAAAAATTGATGTCTTGGCCAAGGCAATATAGGATAAGGAGGACGAATTTGTGAGGAAGAATTGGAATATTCTTTATTTAAAATAAGATATGAAGATGTTATGCAGCATGATTGCCAGTAGACAACCTGGGATGTCTAGCTTAGATAAGGCATCAACGATATGTTCCCAGATTGCCATATTAAAGGCGTTCTTAACGTCTAAAGTTAAAACTACACAATACTCTTTTGCTCAATTTCTCCACCTCTTCCCTTGGATAGCCTTGGAGCAGCAATTTCTACTACAACTTTGATAGCATCCATTGTTGATCTTGCTTTCCTAAAGCCAAATTGGTTATCTGATAAACCACAGTTAGCTTCAACATAATCTTCAAACCTTCTACAAATTATGCTCTCTAGCAGTTGTATGTATCATACACAGCGGATGATAAGAGGAGGGGTCATCTAACGGTTTATTATCCTTAGGTATGTATGTGTGCACGCATTTACATAATTATAAATTATAATTTACAAATTCATGATGTACCACAACAAAATGAATATAATTTTTGCAATACTCGTTCTAACATGTTCACATATTTATATGTTCAGATTTTCAGGAACTTCTTTGGCTGTGACTACATAATTGTGCATTGCTAGTGTGCTGAGCGGGATAGAGTGTATATACTATATTCGAAAAAGAAAAGAACTTCACGTGTACAACAAATACTTATTCGATCCAGACCTCTATTGTGTACCATGAGCTGATGTTACTTTATTGATAGTTGTTGGCGTAGGCGTAGGCGTACCTGCAAGACAAACAGTATCGATTACTGCTAAATGCGCTGGGAATATGTTTACTAGTATAAGAACTATGGAAAACTTTGTTAATAGCTGTGCAACAGTTCATCACCAATTACTACTGTTATAACACCAGTAATACTTGCATCGAGGCTAGTCCTGCAAGCCAAGATCAATTAATACATGCCATACGTCTTCAATCCCGAAAACTGTTTTCTGGTTTCCGCAGGTGCTTCAGTGGCTACATCCTCAGCTAAACAGGCTGGTATTTTTCATAAAAAGCATGCTATTTAAAATACAAAATATATTTACTGTTAAGAAACATGAATAGTTTTTTCTATTTAAATCATACGAAAAAAAGTTGACAGCCAAAATACAAGCGATATCAGTCACTTGATCTCTCGACACCACCAGTTGTGAATTCGCCTTCTCGAATATTCAACAATGGGAATTCGAAGACGAGAATGTATTACATCACTAATATGAATGTACATGAGTGTGTCGTGTTGAGTAAAATTTGTTTTTATATCGTGAATGGGCTTCTTAGGCAATACTGAAAACGATATACCCGTTTCAGCAGGTTATTGTCATCAACTGCCTTTTCCATTCCCTTCTTTCTAAACTCTACACCTGCCTCATCATCGAATTTCTCTCGACTGCAAATCTTTCTTTCCTTATTTTCCGTTTATATTTACAGGCAATACAAAGGGATGTAGAACAGTGAGCGGGAGCTGCCTGCCTACCAAAACCAACCAGAGTGAAGGGCAAGCAAAGCTGTATTAGTAATTTTATTAAAAGTGCATTGTAAGTTGTTTTTAAATTTCCTTCTGAAGGTGTTTGTAAATTGTGTAAACTTAGGGTCATGCTTGCACTAAATTTTTCAGTCTAAGATGTTAACTATTCAGTTACTCTAGGAAAGACCAATCACATTTTTCGTATACAATGAAAATGCTACGTTTTTGGAACAACCATGAAAGTTTTTTCTGGTCATCCAAGGATACAAAATAATTTTATCGTAAACATTTTCTTATAAAATGTGTTTTAGTAAAAAATTGTTTTTTTCTAAAATTTTAAGAAAAAAGATTCGATGAGTTTGCTATTTGCCCCATGAGTCTAAACTTGGAAAAAAATTTTAATACTTTTATTTGTATTTGTTTATAATTTGTGCCCGAAACCCGCTCATTTTTACGAAAAACGTTCTTTACAGAGAAAATTCGCTCTTTAGCCCAACACTTCGCAGTTGGAATAAACTTCCTGCAGTGGTCCTTCCTTTTACTTTCAGTGTGGGAAGGTTCGAATCGAACGTCCACAAGCACTACTTCTTTTATCCTACTTCCCATAACCAATTTTCCTAGTTCCGGCACAATGCATTGCATATGTAAGGGTCATCCCCTGAGTGCTAGTCCAAGTTAAAAAATAATAATAATTTATAAATTCATGGTATCGATAAAAAAAATTTGAACCTTTTTAATTAAAAAATGCTTATAAACTTCTCTTGACAATTACTTTTTACCCCTTTCACTTTTTTTGTATCTCCTGTCACAAGTCAAATTAAGCATGTCTTTTACAAAAATCTCTCTCTGGTTTCTTAATTACTAAAATCCTTGTATTCTTCCTTGCAATTTAGGCTGCTCGCAATTTCATTTTTAAAGGAGTAAAACTTTATGTTTATATTTGGTATTTTTTCGATTTATACTTTCAGTACGATTTTCATTCGATCATGTAAAGGCGTCTTTAAAAAAAAAATCAAAAAAAAATATTTGAAGCGAAAACAACAGCATTAGAGAAGAGTAGTAAAACTATCAAACTGCATTTCCTTGTCAATTGCTTGAAAGCTTTTTATGGCAAACAACCCAAACTCTTATGTGGCATCATTCAACTGTCAATTGATTGTAGCTTCCGACATTAACTGACAAGCACTCGGAAAACGATGTTTAACAAATCTTGCTGTTGCTGCCGATTTCATTGCTACATGTGGAGGCTGTAGTTGACCGCTACAAATTCATGTACTGTATTTGTATGTGTATTGAGATACGCGGTAGTTTGTGTGCATTTGCAGTTATTCATTTATCTTCTCAACCCACAAAAAAAAACAAATTATCATACCTATTAACTGCAATCGACTTTTTGTAATTTGTATCTATTTTTTCATATCGATGGGTTTATATGCGGTTGTCTATGTAGTTGTGTGATTGTTTATTTTTTCCAAGAAAAGGTTAAAAAAACTACTGTTAGCAAACAGGAAAATACAATTAAAACTAAGCAGCTACAACTGAAAAATATCTATTCTATCTTTATGATAAAATGTACACACATACATACAGTTGTATGTGTAAGTGCTTAGTTGCAGGTGAGAGTTTATCACACATACAGTTTGGGTTACAAATGTATATGTACATATATAGTTGTTCTTTTTTTAATTCGAATACTTAAATACCGTTATTGAAGTGTGAGCTTTAAGTGACCTTGACATTATTGGCTAAAAATATATGCCTGCCTGTATGTGAGTATGTTTAAGATAAATATTCGCAAATCGATACATTTTTATTTACAAACAACGTTTAAATTTTACTTACTTCAGAGACTTACACTTTCGAATATTTGAATAGATGCTTTAATGGTTTTAGCTGGTTTTGTCACATAAAAATATGTACATATAATTCTAAAAACGTTAATTAAGTTTATTGTTTTTTTTTATTATTGTTATAATATTTTTTTATTATTTTAATTTTATTATACCATAAGCTAAATAAAGTACAACTTTATGAGATTTTACTTAATATAATAATTGAATAAGGAAACTATTAATAATGCTGTCTTGAGGAAAATTTGTCACAAAAACCTCTTAGAAACTTCAAAATTTTATAATGAAATTTGGTAAAACAATCACTAGTAAGATTATTTTTTAGCAAAAGAAACTCAGTGACTTTTTGGTAAATCCCTTATTGTTTCAAAATTAGACAATCTACATTTTCCATTAAATGACAGCGTCAGATCATTGGCAAACGCGTTTAACGTTTTATGTTTAAATCTATTGTGCAGTAAGTCCGTGGGGAATGTAGGGGGGAGATTATGAATTATTTTTAGATTTTTGTTTTGCATAATCTGAAGCTTTTTTGTATGGGTCTTTGAAGTTTCGTGAAACCAGGTTGGACAGCCGTAAGTCAGTATCGGTCGAATTCACATATTATGCAACAATAACTTATTTTTAAGGTTGAACTTAGGCTTTCCATAAAGTGTGGAGTATAGTTAACGGGACCGTCCCGTTTTTAGCTACTTTGTCCCGTTGTCCCCGACAACAACTCGGGGACGCAAAAATGTCCCGTTTTCAGAAATACGAAAAACAGATAGTTGATTTGTTCAAAAATGTAGGAAAAAATCTTCATCACAAGTCTAGATGAAAAATAATTTCATCTAAATAATATTGAAAACGATTTAACTGAATTTCTTATGAATTTGGTTGAATCAATTCATAGTACATAAACTTAAATTACTGTTCTTAAGAACTTGTACGTCGCCCGTCAATATTCAAAAAAAAAACAAAAAAAAAAAAAAAACAAGACAAACAAAATTCAGACCGAGCTTGCGCTCTACCCATGATTTAGGTAAATACAATGCGAAACCTGATGAATTGAGTTCGTATAACATTCCATCGTGCCAGATAGTGTCAATAGCCTTTTATATATCGACGCCAGTACTCTTGCGATATCTTTTGTTATCTTCAATATAATTCAAAACTCATTTTATTTGGTGTACGGTAGAGCGATCATTACGGAATCTAAACTGTTGGTGTTTAATAATATTATTGTGGTCTGCAAAATCTACTAACCTTTTATGAGTAATTTTTTCAAAGACTTTATCCTGTAAACTTAAAATGCTTATTGGACTATAGCAGATGGATAGTTCTTGATCTTTTCCCTTTTTACGTATTAGTATGACTTTCGATATTTTGAGAGTACGGGGGAAAAAGCCATTATTTAAGCAAATATTAAATATTTTACTTAGAATTTCATAAAAGTAGTCCGGCATATTTTTTACGATAATACTTTTTATAATGTCTTAACCTCAGCGGCAGCTGTACAGTAGTATTTCTACCCATTAGGAGAATTATTATCGAGACAATTAACAAGATATGATACACATGTATTCAGAGGCGATGGGTTATTGATAGTAATGCATATGCAATTGCATTAGATTTTTCTCCACCAATTTTAAAAACTTCATCATTGCTATTAAGAGCTGAACAAAACGAGTTCTTTCCCTTTGAAGCTTTTGTTGTTTTCCAGAATATTTTAAATTCCGCAGGTAGTTTTGAATTAAATCTCGACCAGGACTCATTTCTATCCTTGTTTTAAGTTTAATGTGTCCCGTCCGGCTTGCATTCAAATCTTCCGACAGGTGTTTCTTCTATTTCAACATTTCCGATTCTTTTGAAACTTGTCGCAGAATCAGCCTAGTGGATTAAACATAAAAACTGTATCCTATAGGTTACATTATATGTGACATCTGCTTCTGTGACAATAAAGCATTATGATTAGAATATTTGGCAATGCGAGTCCCTGAAAAAGTAAATATTCTTCTATGTACGAGTATACTTCTGCTTAACTGACTTTTAATCACTTCATGTGTATCAGTAAAACTTTTCAAAAATTATGCGGATTTGACATAATAGTTACAGATTATTTATGCAAGCTTTACATACTATCAGAATATATAATTAATAGATTCCATGATTTAACAGCACTTAAGCCATCATTAATATTTTTGGAAAATTGTTTCCTAGTTGACATTTTGAAGAATAGTTGTCCGGCATTACCACCAATTTCTTCGCATCTAGCAGCTGTAGAATTAGATCTACTGGAGTTCCAAGAAGATGAGGGGTTAAGGCAAATAAAACAAATAAACTATTGACTTTTCGAAACTGGTTCCGGAATAGAATTGTTCTAAACCCAAAAATAGAGCACTCAGGGTATTATACTTTTTTCGGTACTTCGTATTTTGCAAGTCGTTATATTCAATACTTAAATTTTTTAAAAATAAGTATTGGTATGTTTCAACTGACGGGCAGTTAACTGTGCAAGTGCGAATCGCCATAACAGGTCTTCAACTAAACTTTAAGCGGCTAACTGCTATAATGAACGATACCCGTAAGACATCAGCAAGCAAATCTTATTTATAAATGTTTTCTGTTATTTTCTTATTATTTTTAAATTTCCAAAAAACAGAACTTTAATGGACCTCATCTTTTCTCTCCTATATTATAAAATCTGTAAAAAATTATGTGGAAAGAGTAACATAATTTCAAAAAGTGGGCGTACAATTGGGCGTGGTCAGAAAAAAAATTAGCTTATAGTTCAATTTAGAGTTCCACCTAAATGTTTTGAAAATTTGAGGAAGATCGGTCCAGAGGCCTACTCTTCTATAAGGTACAAACACACATTAATATTTTTTTATTTCTTCTGTAAAAAATGCTTTTTATAGGATTATTAAGTTTCGTACTATCAAATCCCACCCAGGAGGTATTTTAGTGTTTCAACCTTTAATATTTTTTATAATTTTCGCCCAAACAACAAATTTTTTGGCTCAGTGGCTCTTTTTTTATTTTAACTAAAAATGTCATAATATTCAATATTCGGATATTGCTTCTATATATTTTTTAAATTTTTTTCCAACGTTGTTGACCGGAGTCAACCGAGATGTTTCTCAATTTCTTGCCCCCACGACACATATAACATTTTTCTTTCTTCTTATTCGACCAGTAGAACCACGCTCTGGTGTTACATCGGCGGTGAATCCGTCATCCACATCTGCTCCAAAAATTGGCTGACCTATAATAAACAATAATCAGAAAAATTTACCAAAAGTCACTACAATGCATACATGAAACGCATACAATTGCTGACTTTATTCCAAATCTACCAACAACAAGCCTATTTTTGACCGAGCTTTTGTATTTGGAATGCAAAGTTCTTCTCCCAACTGCTCCAGAAAAAGCCTACAGCGAGAATTTTTTATTGTACGTCCTAAATTACAATTTCAACATATATTATATACGATGTAAGTGCCGCTGTATTAATAAGGTTAAACGATAAAGGAAGAGGCCAACATCGCGTTACTTTCTTGCAGGTGTATTGAGATAGTATCTTGTCCATGGTATCTACGCCGACCTTAGTATTATTATAATATATGACCTCTTCCGGTTTTTCTTCTAGTCCAGTTATGTTTTTATTTTGATGCATTGTTGACAAAAGTCCTACAGGTTTATTCTTAGCAGGAACGTAAGATACTGTTTTTACATTTTGTGAAAATCCAAAAAGTATCGAATTTATATTTCGGATTTTCAGAGGCTTGAATTCATCTGGCAAATATACATTTCTCGCTGCATAGATAAGAATGTTTCATTATTGTCATGAACTTATAATGGTACTTCCTAAAGTTGTTTTTTTATTGCTATTACTGTTATTTTCTTTTCTTTGTTTGTTTTATAAATTTTCTATGTCGTAAATTTATGAAATTTTGTTGTAAATGAAAAATTTTTCTCTAAAATATGTGCAATATCGGGTCAATACGTTCATCAAGAGCGTTGGTAGTGCGATGGTTAAATCGACTTCAGTAGCCGCATTATGGCCACCTCTGGAACATAGGATCGTGCTAATATCCACCTCGACTTCGCTGGATGGCACGTATCCGATATATCTAACTCTCCATGACTCTAGCAAAGAAGTCAAGCTTAATTTTTTCGATGGCGGCTTAGGAATACCTTAAAATAAAAAGTCTAATAAAGTCGAATCGCACTATCTCTGCACATAATCTTCAAAGTATCATAAACTGTCGAGCACATAGTGCCGTCCTGTTGAAACCACATATCGTTGTTGTCCATATCATCCAACTCATACCAAAATATAGTTATTTCGAATCTATAGTGCTCTCCGTTGGCAGTGATGAACTGGCCAACTTCGTACTTAAAAAAATATGAGCAACAGTGACTTTTTAATATGTTAGTTTCGGAAAATTTAGCCAAAAATAAAATATTTCATGAGAGCTATCAAATATTTCATGAGTGGTAATCACATATGTAATTACACATTACTCATTCGCTCTGGGCTACTCACAGTTGCTTTGGCTGGAAATTCCAAAAAAGTATGCAACAATTATCGCAACCTAATCCTCTACGTATAAGTGATATTAAAAAAATTATGTGTAATATTGTTCATACGATATTGATAAAAAAATGCATGTCATATGGAAATGAAAATTAGTATGCCTTGCGGTGATTTAGCCAGGCAGAATTATTCTACAACTGGCCGGTATTGTCGTTAAGTAAATAAATTTTTCTGCGGTCAAGCAATGAAACTTCGGTTGAGTTTTTAATCAAGCTTGCATATGTAGAGTTCAGTATTTCCACTATACTTCCTGGTATAAATAATCGGGCTGAATGAATAGTGATTTTAAAAGATGCATTATTTTTTTGACGGAATTTCTTAAAAGTCTTTTACAGCTTGCCATATCTGCAATGTCTAGTTTGTTATAAGCTTTACAAAGATTTCCTGACTTTACCTCGCATCTGTTATGTTTTAATAAAATATTTATTTTTACAAGTTTCTTTCTTCCTAACTCCAAATAGAAGTTCTTTTTGTGTAATATTCTTATCTTTATAAAATCCACTGCACATAAACGATTTAATTCAATTATTCTAAGCAATATTTTCTTTTTGGATTGTTGTGATTGCTTTGTATTTGAAAAAAAAACAAATACGACCACAACAAACTAAAATAAATACGAAAAATTATATTCGTTATCAAGTAAAATGGATAAAATTTGTATCTTTTAAATTGTGGCGAACGTTGGTATTCATGCAACCGGACTAATGGAAATGAAAATAAATAATTGGAGGGCTCAGCGTTGAAGTGAACCAAATCACAAAAAACAGAATTCGAAGATATTTTGAGTTTCAGTAAATGAACTGCCATAAATAATATATAAAATTAGAGCCAGTGACTTAGGTTTTCTACCGTTACCTTAAAAACGAAACGCTTTTTTACATAGTCCGTTACCGAACTAAATAGAGTTTAACTTTGTAGAGAATTTCGCGATAGTTTAAATATTTTTCATATCTTATGACTTGGTTCACTTCAGCTCTGAGCCTTAAAGATTTTAATTATTTTATAGCATAAGGAGTGTTTTAAATTCCCTTTTGCAAATAAAATTAATGAAACTAATAAAACCAATAAAACTAAATGAATATTTATTTATTGGAATTGAACAGATATAAAATTTAAAAATCAAATATAAATATTTGCACTTTGCTTGAAGAAGTTTTTATCGAAAATTATTGCAACTAATTTTATGAAGATTTATTAACGGATTTAATTGATTCTTATTTTAGTTTAACTTATGAACTCGTATAGTTACCGTCATTTGCAGTCTTCTATTATAGGTTAATTCAAAATGGAATTTATGGGATTTGATTTATAAAATTTGATTGCGATTTCATTAATCCCTTCTTGCAAGAGAAGAACAAAAGAAAAATTTAAATTGAATTTGAAATTGAAAATATTCAAAAGCAAATGTGCAAATATTCAATAAAGAAAACCCCTTTTGCACTTCATATTCATATTTAACGGCTTAAATATAGATTATTCTTTTTTACTGTTCAAAACAGCATTAAATAACTTAAGGTTGTTCAAGCTTAATATTACTGATTGAATTTTCAATCTAGTGTCATATTAAATCCCGCCTGTTCTACGAAAGACCATGTCGATAAACTGTGTAGGTGCAAACACATACTAACACCTTTATAGACAAATATTATTAAATAAAACTTCCCAAAAAGAATAACGAAAAATATATTGTTACAATCAGACTTTTATTCAATTCATTGAAGATATTGATATTTTTATCTAAAGTGTCTTATTAGTCAAGAGAAAAAGAACATTGAAAACTAAGATTATAATTTTTAGTGTCAGTTAAATCAAATGAGTAGCTCCCGAATTGGGAAATTTTTAGTCTTTTTTTGATATTTTTGCTACACATCCTTGTAAAGTTATGATAATTTCGTCTCCTCAAAACAACCCAAAATATTTCACAAAGTGAGACATCTAAGCGTTTGTCAAAATAATTACTGCAGTAACTATTTACTGCACTGAATTTATTATGTTATTATTTTACAAAAAAGTTCTCTAACTTCAGTTGATACCGCAAGCGAAAAAACATAAATGTCCTGGGAAATAACTTGTTTTTATAACCAATATCTGCTGATAGGACAGCTGCATAAAAGAAATATTTGATAAACTTAACTCTTACACAGATATACAAACACTTTCCACACATAAACACACTTACATATGTGTGTACATGTAGAACTGAGAAGATACATAGATTGAAAAACTATGATAACAAAATAGGTGGAAAACAATTTTCCAGACGATTGCTTTCGACGGCATGTGTTTGTTACAAACATATTGTTTGTCTTTCTCTGGCTGACAGTCTGCTCGAATTCATAGACTAGAAATTATTAGAAAGGAAGCAAATAAAACTAAAAGGAATAAAAAATAATTGACAAGTAAATGAAATTAATAGAGCTTAAGATTCAATGTTTGTTAAATGAAAAAAATACAAAAAAAAACAAAACAAAATTAGATATGAATCTTGCAAAAATGTTCTTAAACATATTGACTAATAAGAAGTAATTAAAATTTTTATTTTTGTATAAAAAATTACGCTCTAAATTTTCAAACTACTCGGTTTAAATGTTTGACTTTCATTTGTCCAACGTCTGTTGGCGGCATACTTGACTTCTTGAATATTATATAGCTACTAAGCAGAGTGCACAGTGTTATGAACGTGACCTTAAAAAGATAAATCGAATTTTGGAAATTAAAAAAATGACGAATAGTATTAAAAAAAATCACTTTTACTAATAAGTATAAAAAAAATTAATTAAAATGATAAGTTTTTCAAAGATATGGCTTTTCAAAGATGTGTTTAAAAATATCTGCAATTTTATATTAAAAAAAGGATTAAAAATAGGCATGTACTTCATAGGTTTATACTCCTATAATTGAATTTACTTGTACCAGATTGGTTATTTTACTATATTTTAAGTATATTAACGCTATTTTAATTACTTATGTTTAAAATCCTGTATGTATCATTATAAGAATGAGATGAACAAAACAAAACCAGATTTGTTGTGATAAGTAGAAATTTAACAGTGTAGAAAAGAAAAATTTTCTTTTATTTTATAACAAAAGCTATGTCAATTTATAAAATTTAAAATTTAGTTGCGCTTATTTGCGCCATTTTTAAAAATTGATATTTTTTTAGTGTCAGCAGCCCAAATGAAAATACAAGATTTTTTTAATCCTTGGATTGAATTAAACCTTTCACGATATTGTATCCATATGGATTAATTCAACTTTGGAGGCATCTGACAATCTTCAAGTCAAAGAATTGATTTATATATCGAATTATTATTGTTTTTTAAGATTTTATGATTCATTTTCAATAAAAAACTTTTGGATTTTTACGAAACTAAGAAAAATATAGTTAAAAAACGTTTCTCAATACTTCAGTGCAGACGCGGTTAACGCAACCCTGGATAAGCGCAATATCTCGTTATTAGCAACACTCAAATTCTTAACATTTACGTAACTTTTCAAAATTCAAGACCTCAATTAACGGAATTTTGCAAACAAAATTAAGATTCTCTATTTCGTTCAGTTTTTTATTAATAAATTTAAAACTATAGACCTTTGTGCATAAAATCTTATGATTACGTACAAAAATCAGTTTGATTTATCGCTTTTCTAGGAATGACGAAGAGTTTTTGCGTGGTGCTTCTGTTTTTGAAACCAACGTAGTTCAAAAAATACTTTATTTGGGAGTGGTTGTTCTAGTAAGATAACACCCGAAAGTTTCACACTTTTTTCTTTAAAAACATGAATCTTCAACTTAATAACAACCGTCAGTACAACAGTTGATATCAAGTCATTGTTAATATATGGAAAAAATCCAAATGCATTTACTTTTAACATTTAAATCAATAATTAAAATTGTCAATTTAGTATTAAAATATATTGATTTAAAATTAATCACATTGAAAAAACATTGTAAATTTTACCTTTTACAGAGTTAAAATATCATCAATCAATGCTTAATTTCGTAAATTCCGTTTTTTGTAGTAATAATTACATTTTTTCATGTAAAACTAACATTGCATTTAGTTGAAACAAGATTAACTATTGTAAAATCAATATTTTTGTAAACATTAAAAATGACATTAGAAAACTTTGAAAAAACTTTTGTCAATTTTAAATATTAACAAACGTTGGCTTATGTTAAATCAACGTGTTAAAAAAGTTAAATCAAATTTGTGAACTATTTATTAATAATGACTGGAATAATGTTAACATAAAATTATTGTATGTTAAAAAAGACATGATAAATGTTGAAATAACGTGAAACATGTTGAAATGAAATTAATTGATGATAAAAGAGAAAAAATTCAAAAAGTACCGTAACTTTACAGCTCTAAAGAAACAGCAATTTTCATTATATCGCAGCTTTACTACGTATCAGAAGTCCAGTGATATAATTTTTAAAGGAATTAAACTCTTTAAATATTATTATATCTACATCAAACAATAATAATATGAATTTAAAAAGGTTTGTGGAAAACTTAACAACCGGAGGAGAATATACTAATCTTGATGGTGACCAAATATTATAGTAAACATTCCAGTTGTTCAAAATATGACACAAGGTTCCCAAGCCCACCTTAACATGTTTTTCCAATTAATAATATTAAAATATATTTAAAAAACAAATATTTGTAAAGCTGAATATATGTATTTGCTATATGTGTTTGTTTATAAATGAATAAAGATCAAAAAATTAATTAACTGCAACAGTCGTTAAGCATCCCTGGGCTGAAGAACAGCTCTCGCGTCATCGTAATTATTTCTTAAGAGCGGTCAGGCTTGCGTGTGTTGTTTGGACTTCAAGAGCTTTTCGTCTCGCTCGCACTGGTTGACGTTGCTACTTCCTATGTGAAGGCATAGGTCGGGTATAGTCAGTCACGAAAACATTTCTAAAATACTGTTATTAACATCATGGATATATGGACCCTTGTGCGCGAAGTTATCGTATGTTACACTTATTTTGAAATCGATTTTTTTATGCAAATTAATTGTAAATCCCTTAATTCATCTGTTGACAAAATATTATAGCGATAAAAATAACAGTTATAGAGATAACACAATGCACATTTTATCGTATATAACACTTCCATAGTATATAATAGTAATAAAAATGGCAATAAATTCGCTCTCCTGTAAAACTGAGTTTATGTAACATACGATAATATCGCGCAAAGGGGTCGATATGATCTAGCAACCATATTCTGCAAATTTACTTTGTAGAATATATACCAATAAATAAATAAATAATTAACTGATTTTTACTAACTGCCTGTTCCATTGTTAAACAACATTGCGTAAATGTTATTTCAATAAAGGAACCGTTTTATATTAACATGTAATTTCCTGTAATTTTAACATATTTTCATGTTATTTCAATATGGCTGTAACATTAGTTCTAAATGGCTTAATAGTTGATTCGACATTAAATTTATTTTGTTTCAACATGAAATTCATGTTGTTATAAGTTTTCTTAATATTGTTTCAATAAGGATGTTAATGTTGTTTTGACAATCTCTTTTATTCAATTGACGTACATTGTTAATTAAACATGATTTCTAGTTGTTTTAAAGTGGATAACTATAACTTTTATTTTACTTTAACATCATGTTAAATGAATGGAATTGAACAAATAGACACATTGAGCTTACCATAAGTGTTTTATGTTCAGAATTAGTTTAAGAAATTCAGTTTCTTTACTTTTTTTAATTTATGTGGAAAAAGACTTTTTGAGCTCGGCGTGTCCTTAATACGATTTGGATAAAATTTGGTCAAACCATTATTGACATCACACACAATGAATATACAAATTTTTATAAAGTTCGAACTTTTTTTAACTTTTATAATTTTTTTTAATTTCAGGATATATGGGAAGGACACGCATCCTTGCTTCGAAATTTTTAAGTTTTAAATTTAATTTTGATTTATTAACTTAAATATCTGTGCCGATATTCAACACTTAGCAGTAACTCCTTCTATTTATGACCACTCGTTATTTGAAATCACGACACCGTGCGGTGCTGCAAACCTAAATACCCAACAAACACAAAGTCAAACGTTTGAAATGTGATGGTTTTATTGTATGATTTCAAAAGTGTTTCTGAAACCTTCTTCAAACCTGGACAAAGTTTTGGGCTTAAAATTCTAACTCAAACTGATATTGATTTAGGAATAAGTATGTGACCAATGATACTTTCTTAACTTGAAACTGCTCGATTTGAGTTCAGTTAAGTGAGTGAATTCAACTTAACATTTTCTATTTTTATGAAGTCTCAAATAAAAAGTTATAGTGCAAGAAAAATATACTTTTAAACTCATATAAAATCTTGTGGACTGTTTCCTTAAATCCTAAAGATAATTTCCTTAAAATATTTATTATAAAAAAACAAAAAACGAATTTTAAAATTCAGTCGAAAATTTATATATGAAGAACCAAAGTATAAAGCTCTTCATTTATAAATGTTCGACTGAAACTTTATTTTGTGCTTACAGAAACCCACCCATAGTTTCCATTAAAAATACTTCTGCCGCAATTTTGCAGTTTAGATATTCAAGTTAAACCGGTGACGGTATAAAACCCAATAAAGCCATCTCTTTGCAGGTAATGATATCCAAAGGTTTATCATTTGGAGCTCATATCATTCTCAATTTGACATCAAACCGGTATGTTTGCTGGGTATTTATGTGTGTTTGCAAGAATGTATTTATGTGTAAGGTATGGTTACGGGTTATAAAGGATATCTCTCAATATCTTTTATTGAATGTGTAATAGTATATTATAGATTTTTTTATTAGTCAAGTGTGTGTGATTCTGTGCGTGTGTCTGTATGAATTAATATATGTATGATCTTTTAGTCCCTTAAGTAATTTGCATTTGAATATACTTAAATTTTTATAGTTTTTTGCTTTAAATAAAAATTTAGTTTTGCTGGTCTTAAATACATTTGAAAACCTTGAAACCACATTGTACAGGATTACAGTGTGTGAAATGCATAAATGATTTTTAAAGTACCATTTTTTCGCTTAAGAAAAATTTTAAAGAATTTTAAATAATTTATGAGTAATAATTATTTCAGATACCTTTCCAGCCAAAGTCCTTAGGCGAATTAATGAAGAAGGCTTCAAGAATTAAATATTTTTTCGGAATCTCTCCGCAATAGTGGGTTTATCATTTCAATTAATTTTACGCTGTGATAAATCGAACGCGCACACTGTCTAGTAAAAAACAAAGACATTTCCACCTGAGATTGAACGAATGTCACGGCCATTTAATCGAATGCTGTTGGCTGAAGTAGTTAGCGCATTGACTACAAAGCAAATAATGTCTAAGAACGCAGGTTCGAGCCCAGCTACAGGAAAGTCATAACATACGGCATTTTTCAGATGTACATTAGTATGCCATTGTGTTTGTTGTTGTTGTTGGACTGTTTAAGTGATGAAGGCATAGCACGGGTCACTGAAGAGTATCGACAGTAATTGATACTGGTGCATGCTAGCGGACATCACAGCGTCCTCCTTCGTCGGCTTAAAACACTACTGGCTACAACAGCTTAAAACACATTTAATGCGCCTACTTGACATCAGAGGTGCTGCAACACTGATATAAAAACTAACACAACGCGCAATATCAAAGTTGTAAAAATAAGCATTCTCACTTTTACCATTTGTCCTCTCTCACCTTTCCTTTCTCACCTTTCCTTTGCGGGTCGGTAGACATACTAATTGTCTGAGTGTTACTTCTCTAAAAAAAAAATTTACTACATGGTATGTTGGCGTTTAAATCACCCAGAAGAATTTCAAAATCATCGGAGGGACAGAAAATATAACAAAAAAATCCTGCGGGAGATTATTGTCATTTGATCTAAATAGACTCGCCCCATGACTTATTAAAATGAGGTTGTTACGAATAGTTATGAATCGTAATGGATGAAAAGGGACAACATCAGCTAATTGATTTAAAAGTGTGAACCAAATTATTTTCTAATACCCCTCATACACATAAGGCTTGTATATTACAGTATAAACGTGTGTCAAACTAAACTACAATTAAACCATGAAATAAATTGCTGCATACCTGGTTTGCATACTATGAAAATGTCCGTAGTATAAACGTGGTTTTTGAGTAAACACAGTTTTTATTAGTGTTTTATTAGAAGTATGTGAATTCTTTGAATACCATTTTTAATTCAGATATCAATTTTGACGAATTCCGGCCATTTTCTAATGTAAAGATTCAAAGTAATGCAGGTCACTTATTTCTCTATATTTTTTTTATTGTTAATTAATAGTATGATTTTCTAAAGATTGTTTTAAAAAATGCAAGAAAAAAAAATTGATATGCATACTAAAACAGTGCCAATATTCAAAGTATGCAAACCATGCGCCTGTCATTGGTATAAATGAACTAATAATTTCCGCTAAAGCTGACAAATATGTTTTCTAAATCATTTATTTTTCTGCTTTTTAAGCAATTGCGGAAGAATTGATAGTTTCTTTCGTTACACATCGATTTTGGTAAACCAAAGACAGAAGCTAAATTCGTTCAGTAACGAACAGAAATATTAAAATTAAATCTGTGAAGTAGAACTTAAATAATTCCCTGTCTCTTCCCACTAGGAAATTAAATTTTTTGATATTGATTCAAAATTTTTACTCCCAACATTTTCTTTATATTTGTGTTTGAATGCTGGAAATGGAAAAGATTTAAGGCGGAAACAAATATATATTCCTCAAGTTCATTGGTGCAAACAAATTTTGCCTCTCACTGTATTTGTATTTAGCCATGTATTTGTGTATGCAACATCCATACAAATGCGTTTATTTTATAATTCATGAATATTTTATTGAGAAAAGGGAATATTTTTAGTTATATTAACCTTTTTTTTATTGTGATCATACATTTACATGCAAACATTGAGCCCATACCCCCCATATACAGTGATGTTCGCTTATGACGAATTATCATTTATAACGAACAACTTCTTCGGTAGCATTAGCTTTGCTTTAATATTATGCTCCAAAAAGACATTAAATATGCTGTAAAAATATGTTTTAAAAATTAAAAGAAAAATAAACTTAAAAAGAAACTAAAATGGCTTGTTGGGGAAAAATAAGAGTAAAATAAACAAAACAATAAAATAAACAACTGAATAAAAAACTCACTTAATTTTTTCAATAACTGATTTAAAATTTTTTGATAACATAAGAATAGTTTCTTATTGCAATAAACAACAACATATTGTCTACGATCTTTGAATAAAAAACGTTGTCTATTAAGTATAAATGAACCTTTGTACATTGAAAAAGATTCAACCTCTACTTATAAAATAAGAGCACATGTATAAAATAGATCCACCTCCCTAACATTATATTTTAAAAGTTTTTGCTTTCCGTTGCGAAAGCATTTGCGATCATATTAAAATTAAAACTGTCAATAAATACACAAAATACGCTCTGAAAAGCTCAATAATGTTTTATTAATTCGAAAAGTGCAAAAATATACTCTAAACAATTTATACCAAATTTCATAAAAATTTCTTAAACTTGTAAAATTTGTTTATCCGGCTCCACAGCTATTACAAGAAAAAACTAACAATTGTATATTTGCGGTTATACGAGTACAGAGTATAGCAAACTTTCGCTTATATGGAATTCCTTTTTATGCAGCCAAGATTATAAGCTCCTCTAAATATATGGTATGATGAATAAAATGAACACTTATACAATAACAAAAAGAATTTCTTATGCTAAAACAATCAGAAGGCAAGAGGCTGGCTTTTGTCTAAACAAATCATGTACTGATCATGTCGAACACTCGGTCGAATGGCGGTCTCCTTCATATATAATATTTATTGACTTCGAAAAAGCATTCGATACTCTAAATCATAATGTCATTTGGAAATCCGTGCAAATCCGTGAATGTGTCCCACAAAAAATAACACAGTACAACATTTTTCAGCTCATTGATTTGAGACTAAATTCTGAGAATTGCACGTATAAGTAGAACCAAAACTAAGAATTTTGCATTATTCTTTTTGTAAATTTGGCTGCATTAGCAATTAATAATTACGCTTTAAAATCAGAAGAATATTTCAACATGGAAAGTCGCAAGTATATGAACGGTATACTGAGATAAAAACCGTGCTAAAACATAGAAAAAGTGATAAAAAATCCGACTTAAACAAAAAAATTCGTATGACCAATAAATGAAAATTGCAGCCGAGTTGACAAAACGAATGATGCAGAAGTTCATAGTTTTGGGGCTACTTTCACTTGCAATTCAAGCTGTTTTCCATTTTTGTTTACTTTATTTTTGTATTAATAAAATAACGAATGTATCCAAACAATTTCTTAAAAAATAAGAAGAAGTGAGTAAACTCAGACTTAAACTCAAGACAAAAATTCATTTCAATATAAACCTAAAGAGTTCAACAAATTTTGCATAAATATTAATCATTTTTATTTAGCTAAATTTTCATGAAAACTCTGTTTTGCGTTAACATGCTCACGAGGAGACATGAGTAAATAAATATTCTATAAACATTCTGAACGTTGCTTCCATTTCGGTGAATAGGAATAAAAAAGACAATCCCATGTAAAAATCATTAAAAATTATCTAAATTGCACTACTTCGGGCTTCAAAATTCTAAATTTTCTAAACCTCACTGGTAGTTTTTTTTTTACTAGGATGCATTGATTATTTCACAAAGCAATTAAAATACAAGATGTACTTCTGTAATACGATTTATAAACAAAACGAAAAATAATACAATCATGAATTATTGTCCTGTTGTTTAGTTTTATTTATATAATAGCGAACTTCGTCTTTACGAACTTGGTGGAGTTCGTTTTAACTGAACTGCTCTGTATAATCATTTTAAAAAAGAGAGTTATAAATAATATTACAATTGTTTGTGGTCAGAGCATTTAATATGTAAATCAAATAAGGACCAAGCCCTGAAAATTTATACAAACGGACACACAATATATCCGTATGTATGTATGTATAAACATACTTGTATGTGCACATGTAGTAGTGGGTATGTACATACTTTGGTATGCACATTTAACGGAATACATTTGAGGTCATTCGACAAAGCATTATACAATTTCAAATATTTCAATTGTCTTTGGGACAAAGTATTAAATTGAAATTCTCCAGAAATTTATATATAAATGCGTATTGAAGAGTTTAATGTTAAAGCGCAATAAATATTATTACAATAATTTCGTTGCTGGGCAAAAATAGAGAAGTTATGAAGTTTGGTACAAAATTTTGGGTGGACTAGATCCAGAAATAGTACAATTTTGAAATATATCTCAGTATTTTTAAAAATAATTGCCTGTTTGTCGATATCGAAAGAAAAATTTCTTTAGAATTATTACATTTGAAACAAAAACAACTTTTAAAATTTTGTTTTAGTTTTAAATGTAATTATATGAAAGAAAATTTTCTTTCGATATCGGTAAACTGGCAGTAAGTTTTCGTTGATGTTTTTCATAAAATATTTTTATTTGTAAAAATTATTTATACTACTGTCCTGTTTAATTACGCACAGCGGCAGTGAAATACCCTTCAAAACAAAACTATCACCATTTTAATCAGTTTTATGTGCTTAAAAATATTATGTTCTTTGTTTTCTCCTATCACATTTAGATTTTTTTATTAGCATATCTTATATTTTCAATGGGTACATCAGTATATTTCACCATAACTCGGGATATAATAAACCAGGACAAACAATGATAAAATATAAAAATATCACAATCGATCAAACTCTGCACAGAATCAAAAACGCCGTACTAAATTGAAATTTTTCTACTTACTTTGATTACGAGTCGTACTAAAAATTTTGAGTACAAATAACAATAAAATGTACTCTCTTTTAGTCGAAAACGATATTACTCTAAATGTGGGATTACCGTGCTTTTAACACTGCTTGGGATTGATTTAAGTACAGATAAATTGATTTTTATTTTGAGTTTACGATAGTTTTATTTCTATTTCTAACGTCGAAGAACGACAATTGAATGTGTACAGAGTGACCTCTTGTATTTTTAGTTCTGCAAATGTTTAAATAAGTAAAGTTAATTTTTGATCATATATCGCAAAAACTCAAAGAAAACGCGAAACTTACAGCTAAGTCAGTAAAAAGGGGAGGAAAATGTATACTGTTAGTTCGTAGGTAATTCGTTCTTTCGAAGAAATTGTTCTATTGGACATCGAGTGTTTTATTCACTGTTCTATTACACAACTACTTTATTACTCACCTCTTTTCACACACACACACACACACACAATAAATAAAATGAACATTCCTGCGCTTGGGGTTCTACTGCCGATTATCTGTATGCTAAACGTACGTTCTACTACGGCACCACTTACAGAATAATTTCCTCGTTTATATAATAATAATTACTGTAAAGTAATACAGACGGTATATATCTTGAATGGCAAAGTATGCTATGTTTAATGGGAAGACAGCAGCAAGTTTTTGCTGAGAGCTTATGAAATTCAAGAAATCAATCAAATATTATTTAACATTCAGATGCCATCCATTTCAGTCTTGGAATTAAATTTAATTGAATTTTCAGTTAAATAAGTATTAACTTGCCTTTATATTTTAATTATTTAAGCAATTTCGTTAATACACGTGTTGTTGCACTTTTAATGTCACCCCAGATACTCGTAGCGTATGAGTGATGTTAAGTTTAATTTTCACCACGTTGCGTATGAATGAGAATGTGTGCTCTTATGTACAGGTATGTATGCAGAGATGTGCATATTCATGTAGTTTGGCTTCAACTCATGATTGTTTTACATTTTATTTGTTTAATCAACAGTTTGCCAGTCGTTTTTTTTCTGTTATCGATAACTTTTAATGAGAGTCTGGGATAAAAAAGGAGCGATGCCAATTCATTTGCATTAATATGATGTGTGAGTGTTATTGATTTTTTTGTTAACGATTGTTGTTTATTTTTCGATACACAGACATAAATTTTGTATTTTTAATTTTATTTCATTATTGTTGTTATGGATGCGTATTTTTTCGCCACCATTTACACATTTACAATTCGTACAGTTATTAACAACTGGTTAAAAAAAAAATGTTTGCCATAAAGCTGACCACGTTGCAAAAATGTGAATAAAATAAAGAGATCATGGTTCACTATAATTACGCTGAAAGTTATTTGCACAGCCTGCAATTTATCTCGTATTAACATAATTTTTTTGTCAAACAATCTGCAATACCGTTAACTTAAAAATTTAATATATTTGTTTTTGCTTTTGGCTGAAGAACAATTTACTAAATTACGATAAAGTAACGGATATTTTAATCTGGTCGAATAGTAAAACTTATTTTTAAAGTTTGAATTCAACTGTCGCTGAATACGTGAAATAATTAAGCCCTACTTTCATATTAAAATAGTGGTTGAAAATAAGTAATAAGTATGCAAATTTGTTAATCAGAACAGAACCGATGATCCAAAAAATGTTGTTAACAAATTCTTGTTGACTATTTTGAGGTTTTGAAAGCATTTTTAGTTAATTAAAAGTTTTCCACAAAAAACTAAAATTTTCTAGTGCTTACTCATTGTGTAATAATAAGTTTTAAATAATTCGTAAGTTTATATATTATAAATGAGATCTAGAGAGATGATTTTCGGAAAATTGTAAAATTTTAACAAGAATATTTTTTGTTACTAAAAAAGCTTTGGGTAATATTTTTAAAGATTTTTGTTTAATATACATACTTTGGTTCTTAAAATTGTTTGCTAATTATTTACCAAGCAGCGTATCGAACAACCATTAATAGAAAAAATTGCTTTTTTTATTTGATCGAATTATTAAACATTAATTTTGAATGACGAATAGTTGAACAATTTATGTCTATTAAATGATTTTTTAATTATTTGTTCGCTAAAATACTTTGATATATTTTTTGATTTCTAACTGATTAAATTCGTTGAAATTGGGTTAATTGTTCCCTCTATTTTCTTCTGTTCGTTAAAATAATATTTTATGTGAGAAAAGTTGAGTTTTCATTTCATTTTTATTTGGGAATATTTTTAGTTATATTAACCTTTTTTTTATTGTGATCATACATTTACATGCAAACATTGAGCCCATACCCCCCATATACAGTGATGTTCGCTTATGACGAATTATCATTTATAACGAACAACTTCTTCGGTAGCATTAGCTTTGCTTTAATATTATGCTCCAAAAAGACATTAAATATGCTGTAAAAATATGTTTTAAAAATTAAAAGAAAAATAAACTTAAAAAGAAACTAAAATGGCTTGTTGGGGAAAAATAAGAGTAAAATAAACAAAACAATAAAATAAACAACTGAATAAAAAACTCACTTAATTTTTTCAATAACTGATTTAAAATTTTTTGATAACATAAGAATAGTTTCTTATTGCAATAAACAACAACATATTGTCTACGATCTTTGAATAAAAAACGTTGTCTATTAAGTATAAATGAACCTTTGTACATTGAAAAAGATTCAACCTCTACTTATAAAATAAGAGCACATGTATAAAATAGATCCACCTCCCTAACATTATATTTTAAAAGTTTTTGCTTTCCGTTGCGAAAGCATTTGCGATCATATTAAAATTAAAACTGTCAATAAATACACAAAATACGCTCTGAAAAGCTCAATAATGTTTTATTAATTCGAAAAGTGCAAAAATATACTCTAAACAATTTATACCAAATTTCATAAAAATTTCTTAAACTTGTAAAATTTGTTTATCCGGCTCCACAGCTATTACAAGAAAAAACTAACAATTGTATATTTGCGGTTATACGAGTACAGAGTATAGCAAACTTTCGCTTATATGGAATTCCTTTTTATGCAGCCAAGATTATAAGCTCCTCTAAATATATGGTATGATGAATAAAATGAACACTTATACAATAACAAAAAGAATTTCTTATGCTAAAACAATCAGAAGGCAAGAGGCTGGCTTTTGTCTAAACAAATCATGTACTGATCATGTCGAACACTCGGTCGAATGGCGGTCTCCTTCATATATAATATTTATTGACTTCGAAAAAGCATTCGATACTCTAAATCATAATGTCATTTGGAAATCCGTGCAAATCCGTGAATGTGTCCCACAAAAAATAACACAGTACAACATTTTTCAGCTCATTGATTTGAGACTAAATTCTGAGAATTGCACGTATAAGTAGAACCAAAACTAAGAATTTTGCATTATTCTTTTTGTAAATTTGGCTGCATTAGCAATTAATAATTACGCTTTAAAATCAGAAGAATATTTCAACATGGAAAGTCGCAAGTATATGAACGGTATACTGAGATAAAAACCGTGCTAAAACATAGAAAAAGTGATAAAAAATCCGCCTTAAACAAAAAAATTCGTATGACCAATAAATGAAAATTGCAGCCGAGTTGACAAAACGAATGATGCAGAAGTTCATAGTTTTGGGGCTACTTTCACTTGCAATTCAAGCTGTTTTCCATTTTTGTTTACTTTATTTTTGTATTAATAAAATAACGAATGTATCCAAACAATTTCTTAAAAAATAAGAAGAAGTGAGTAAACTCAGACTTAAACTCAAGACAAAAATTCATTTCAATATAAACCTAAAGAGTTCAACAAATTTTGCATAAATATTAATCATTTTTATTTAGCTAAATTTTCATGAAAACTCTGTTTTGCGTTAACATGCTCACGAGGAGACATGAGTAAATAAATATTCTATAAACATTCTGAACGTTGCTTCCATTTCGGTGAATAGGAATAAAAAAGACAATCCCATGTAAAAATCATTAAAAATTATCTAAATTGCACTACTTCGGGCTTCAAAATTCTAAATTTTCTAAACCTCACTGGTAGTTTTTTTTTTACTAGGATGCATTGATTATTTCACAAAGCAATTAAAATACAAGATGTACTTCTGTAATACGATTTATAAACAAAACGAAAAATAATACAATCATGAATTATTGTCCTGTTGTTTAGTTTTATTTATATAATAGCGAACTTCGTCTTTACGAACTTGGTGGAGTTCGTTTTAACTGAACTGCTCTGTATAATCATTTTAAAAAAGAGAGTTATAAATAATATTACAATTGTTTGTGGTCAGAGCATTTAATATGTAAATCAAATAAGGACCAAGCCCTGAAAATTTATACAAACGGACACACAATATATCCGTATGTATGTATGTATAAACATACTTGTATGTGCACATGTAGTAGTGGGTATGTACATACTTTGGTATGCACATTTAACGGAATACATTTGAGGTCATTCGACAAAGCATTATACAATTTCAAATATTTCAATTGTCTTTGGGACAAAGTATTAAATTGAAATTCTCCAGAAATTTATATATAAATGCGTATTGAAGAGTTTAATGTTAAAGCGCAATAAATATTATTACAATAATTTCGTTGCTGGGCAAAAATAGAGAAGTTATGAAGTTTGGTACAAAATTTTGGGTGGACTAGATCCAGAAATAGTACAATTTTGAAATATATCTCAGTATTTTTAAAAATAATTGCCTGTTTGTCGATATCGAAAGAAAAATTTCTTTAGAATTATTACATTTGAAACAAAAACAACTTTTAAAATTTTGTTTTAGTTTTAAATGTAATTATATGAAAGAAAATTTTCTTTCGATATCGGTAAACTGGCAGTAAGTTTTCGTTGATGTTTTTCATAAAATATTTTTATTTGTAAAAATTATTTATACTACTGTCCTGTTTAATTACGCACAGCGGCAGTGAAATACCCTTCAAAACAAAACTATCACCATTTTAATCAGTTTTATGTGCTTAAAAATATTATGTTCTTTGTTTTCTCCTATCACATTTAGATTTTTTTATTAGCATATCTTATATTTTCAATGGGTACATCAGTATATTTCACCATAACTCGGGATATAATAAACCAGGACAAACAATGATAAAATATAAAAATATCACAATCGATCAAACTCTGCACAGAATCAAAAACGCCGTACTAAATTGAAATTTTTCTACTTACTTTGATTACGAGTCGTACTAAAAATTTTGAGTACAAATAACAATAAAATGTACTCTCTTTTAGTCGAAAACGATATTACTCTAAATGTGGGATTACCGTGCTTTTAACACTGCTTGGGATTGATTTAAGTACAGATAAATTGATTTTTATTTTGAGTTTACGATAGTTTTATTTCTATTTCTAACGTCGAAGAACGACAATTGAATGTGTACAGAGTGACCTCTTGTATTTTTAGTTCTGCAAATGTTTAAATAAGTAAAGTTAATTTTTGATCATATATCGCAAAAACTCAAAGAAAACGCGAAACTTACAGCTAAGTCAGTAAAAAGGGGAGGAAAATGTATACTGTTAGTTCGTAGGTAATTCGTTCTTTCGAAGAAATTGTTCTATTGGACATCGAGTGTTTTATTCACTGTTCTATTACACAACTACTTTATTACTCACCTCTTTTCACACACACACACACACACACAATAAATAAAATGAACATTCCTGCGCTTGGGGTTCTACTGCCGATTATCTGTATGCTAAACGTACGTTCTACTACGGCACCACTTACAGAATAATTTCCTCGTTTATATAATAATAATTACTGTAAAGTAATACAGACGGTATATATCTTGAATGGCAAAGTATGCTATGTTTAATGGGAAGACAGCAGCAAGTTTTTGCTGAGAGCTTATGAAATTCAAGAAATCAATCAAATATTATTTAACATTCAGATGCCATCCATTTCAGTCTTGGAATTAAATTTAATTGAATTTTCAGTTAAATAAGTATTAACTTGCCTTTATATTTTAATTATTTAAGCAATTTCGTTAATACACGTGTTGTTGCACTTTTAATGTCACCCCAGATACTCGTAGCGTATGAGTGATGTTAAGTTTAATTTTCACCACGTTGCGTATGAATGAGAATGTGTGCTCTTATGTACAGGTATGTATGCAGAGATGTGCATATTCATGTAGTTTGGCTTCAACTCATGATTGTTTTACATTTTATTTGTTTAATCAACAGTTTGCCAGTCGTTTTTTTTCTGTTATCGATAACTTTTAATGAGAGTCTGGGATAAAAAAGGAGCGATGCCAATTCATTTGCATTAATATGATGTGTGAGTGTTATTGATTTTTTTGTTAACGATTGTTGTTTATTTTTCGATACACAGACATAAATTTTGTATTTTTAATTTTATTTCATTATTGTTGTTATGGATGCGTATTTTTTCGCCACCATTTACACATTTACAATTCGTACAGTTATTAACAACTGGTTAAAAAAAAAAATGTTTGCCATAAAGCTGACCACGTTGCAAAAATGTGAATAAAATAAAGAGATCATGGTTCACTATAATTACGCTGAAAGTTATTTGCACAGCCTGCAATTTATCTCGTATTAACATAATTTTTTTGTCAAACAATCTGCAATACCGTTAACTTAAAAATTTAATATATTTGTTTTTGCTTTTGGCTGAAGAACAATTTACTAAATTACGATAAAGTAACGGATATTTTAATCTGGTCGAATAGTAAAACTTATTTTTAAAGTTTGAATTCAACTGTCGCTGAATACGTGAAATAATTAAGCCCTACTTTCATATTAAAATAGTGGTTGAAAATAAGTAATAAGTATGCAAATTTGTTAATCAGAACAGAACCGATGATCCAAAAAATGTTGTTAACAAATTCTTGTTGACTATTTTGAGGTTTTGAAAGCATTTTTAGTTAATTAAAAGTTTTCCACAAAAAACTAAAATTTTCTAGTGCTTACTCATTGTGTAATAATAAGTTTTAAATAATTCGTAAGTTTATATATTATAAATGAGATCTAGAGAGATGATTTTCGGAAAATTGTAAAATTTTAACAAGAATATTTTTTGTTACTAAAAAAAGCTTTGGGTAATATTTTTAAAGATTTTTGTTTAATATACATACTTTGGTTCTTAAAATTGTTTGCTAATTATTTACCAAGCAGCGTATCGAACAACCATTAATAGAAAAAATTGCTTTTTTTATTTGATCGAATTATTAAACATTAATTTTGAATGACGAATAGTTGAACAATTTATGTCTATTAAATGATTTTTTAATTATTTGTTCGCTAAAATACTTTGATATATTTTTTGATTTCTAACTGATTAAATTCGTTGAAATTGGGTTAATTGTTCCCTCTATTTTCTTCTGTTCGTTAAAATAATATTTTATGTGAGAAAAGTTGAGTTTTCATTTCATTTTTATTTGCATTAGTAAAATGATAAATAAAGAGAGCTTCAAACTCACGCTGTTTAAAGAAAACAAATTCAGTTATTCTAATACATGACGTAAAACCTCGTTGGATATCTTTAGGTGCTGCTGGAGTATTCAATTTATCGATGTTTTTCTTTTAGTCGGCTAATATCTTGTTTAAATAATTGAGGATTTGGCTTAAACGATAAATTCTGGATTAATCGGTTAACCGATTAATAAAAATTTTCTAGAAATTTATTTAATTTCAATAAATTTAATACGTAAGCTATTTTACATGTATATGATATTTTATTAGTGAACAATTATAATACATCAAAAATAATAATTCGTGAAATAAATAAAGGCAGAAGAATAATTCATAAATAAAAGCACAAGTGAGATTCCATTATTAACCAGTTTCGTTGTTAAAAAAGTTTTTTTTTAATATTTTAGAAAAATCAATTTTTTTTTTAATTTTTTATTATTTTTTCAAACAAATTTAGAATAAGTTTTTATTGGTTTGTGAAAACAATAACTGTTATTATTAATTTTTAATTAAATATATCCCTGAAGAAGCTTTCCATAGAGAAAGCGAAATATCGGATTAAATAAATCATTTATATTTATATTCTGGACCTAAAGCTTGAATAAATTATTTAATAAAATTTAATAAAAAGGTCGAATAAATCAGAATAATTTATTTTATTGATGTATTAAAACTTTTCAACGAACTATTTATTCATTTGATGAAATTATTTTAGTTAATTGGATAAATCAAATATTTCAAAAATCTTTCCAGTTTAACCGAAATTAATTCTATTAAAATTTCATAAACTAGTGCT
This sequence comes from Gymnocheta viridis, assembly GCA_956483585.1. Lineage (NCBI taxonomy): Eukaryota > Metazoa > Arthropoda > Insecta > Diptera > Tachinidae > Gymnocheta > Gymnocheta viridis. Next base: position 8,499,028 of record OY101440.1, read on the forward strand.
AATACCAACCATTTAACTAAAAAGGGAAGTTAACTGCACACGCATTCCCATATTTATATTTATGCATAAATGCAATAAATTATAATTTATTTATCTCTAACAATTTTTTAATTTCTTTTATTTTGAACACTTCATTTTCGGATTAATTTTTTGCCTGTTCTCTCTATTAAAGAACGTGCTTGTTACAACATAAAGTTGGCAAAAGAATTAAAAACGGAAAAATAGAGAAAAAATTTCCCCAACCGAGCTGCTATATGCTGCAGCTGCTCTTATACACTTGTTGACATAATGACACAACTACATTGTCTGACTTATAAAATAACGCAAACCAAAAAAAAAAAAATTAAATAAAATGAAATAAAAAATAATAAAACAAAAAATAAATGCTTGCAGCAAATTCTAAACGCATCTAAATGTAGTTTTAATTGTTTCAATTAAAAAAAAAGAAAAACAAAAGAAAATTTTATTTTTTCATTTTACTTTGCTTCTCGACTGAAGTAATTCAAGGTCCCCTTTTTTTGTTTCAGTTGGTTTCATTTTTATTGTGCACCACAACAAAGTGAAATGTTACTTCCTTTTTATATAATTTATATTTTTAATTAAAACCACAATTGGGGACACTTTTATGAACGTTTTTATTTTGTACGTTTGTTAAGCACTTTGTGTAATTGTATACAAACTGCTTTGGTTGAAGAAAAAATTATCATTTTTAAAAACATTTTGGTTTTCTTTAATACATAATTATATTTTTGCAGGCAAAAAACTATTTCCACTTTAATTTTTATTTATAGCGTAATCTTTTCCTACTAAAAATCATTGTACTACTAAAAATCATTATACTCGTATGTGATAAAATATATACAAATTTATAAAAGAGGAATTCACTAGATTCTATGCAAGTTTTGGTGCTCAAACCAGAACCATTTACAAAAATTTGTTTTATTCCTTAACAAATACTGTGTTTGAAGTTTGAAATCTATTTTAAATTTAGACTTAGTTTAAAAGTTATATTTAGTTTAGAGTTAAATTTTACTTATGGTTTCACACAGTTTAAAAAATAAATTTGAATTGAAGTCTAACTCAAACTCAAGAAATATCTAGTTTAGAGTTAAAGAAAGTTTGATAGCGATCCTAATTTAAGGTAACTCGCATTTTTAAAGTTGAACGCAGTCAATATTCAAGTTAAGGTTAAGCACAACTTAAAGCTGTACTTGACTTAAAGTTACACTAAGTATAAAATTGAAGAGAGTTTTAAGCTAAACCTAGTTTATCCTATAGGCTAGTTTAAGATTGAATTTCGTTTAAAATTAAGCCCAATCTGAAATCAAATTTTTTTTAAATGAAACCTAGTTTAATGTTAAGATAAATTTAGAGTTAAATATGAGTTGAACTTATATTTGGCATTAAGTTAATCTAGTTAAGTATATTGCAAGGTTAAAAATAGTCATTATTTAAAATTAGCACAAACTTAAATGTAGTTTACAGTCAAACATAGTTTAAAGGGAAATCTAGATAAAATTTAAACCATTTTTAGTTTCAAAATCTAGTATGAATTTAAACCTAATGCTAATGATAAATATAGTTTAAGGCTGAAGGTATTTCAAAGTTATGCCAAGTCTGAAGTTAAACCTAGTTTAAAGTAAAGCTTCTTAAAAAACTAAACCTAAAATTTGACTTAATTTGAAGCCGAAGCTAGGCTTAGTTAAAATTACAAATTTATGTTATATTTTTATTATTGTTTAATGTTTTTTTCTTGCAATATAAATGTAAAAAATTTTAAAACCCAAAATAAAATATTCTTTTTTCCTAAAATCAATGAATTTTTAGAGTAGAGAAAAATGTAGGGAACTTTTTTCTGAATGTAGGGAAAAAGGTGAATTTTTCGAGACATGTAGGGATTCTGTTAAATTTCTGCTGGGATCACTGCAGATAACTAAAGTTATTAGTTTCTAAGTTTTGTAAAAGAAGAGCATTACACTTTTTTTAGTGTACGACGTGGAAGGTATCTCTGCCATTTCACTCCACAGAAAGATATAACGAAAAGAAAACATGCTGAAGCTATTCCTAACCAACTCGTTAATTTCTTTAAGAAAAACGGCATTGATAAAAATTTTAAGGCTATTGACGGTTAGCACTAGTTGGCAAGGAGGAGTCAAAACTGAATCGTTGAGGCAAAACTGAATCGTAAACGTATCTCGATGGTTTGCGCATTTCATACTAATGAGTTATATCAACGAGACTTGATCACAGAGTGTAGGGGAACAATTGGTAACATGCTTGATAAGGTAACTGAACTTGATATCAATCCCTCATTTGTTTCCAGAGCCTTTGGCGCGGTTGAGTGACAATATTGTCAAATATCTCTTTACAGATTAGGCTTATGGTTACAGGATAACTCAGGCCCTGAGGTCTGTTGTACTTCCAACTAATCTGGCACTACTAGAAAATGATTGGTGGTTAAGAATTGCAAATAGGATTCGGGTTTCAAAACATGGCCTTAAATGCAATAACTGGATGACGTTACCACTTCTTGTGGAATACATTGCCGGCGTTAGCTCTTCCTGCTGGTTTAGAATTAAATTGAAATTCTTTTGGGTTGAAGAATCTCTTGTGCTTCATACATTTTTATGCTCTGAGGACAAAAAAGAAAGGATTGCAGGGGCAAAGAAGATAATTGAATTAAGGAATAAAGATTATCTGTCTGATCTGTCTAGGATAACAACTACAATAAGTTTAAATGAAAATTCTTTTTTAGAAGTAATTGACTGGTCACATAAAGTAAAAGTATATGAACATCGATTTACGCGTAAACTCAAAATATCAGATATAAGAAAGTTTGTTGAAGAGCCGCTGCAAGTTTCAAAATAGCCATGTTATGGATAGTCCACAGAGAGGCGTGTGGAACTAAAAATTGCAGCTTCTGGCAAATTGCGCGCTTATGGGAAACGGGACGGATTCATTAGAGCTCAGGAAGCAATCAAAATAATGATGTCTAGAAAACAATCGAAGCAAGATTTGATGAATATTGTTGGTTAAAGCTTTTAATTTTTTTAATGTTTCTTAATGTTTTTTAGCAAAAAAAAATATAAATAAACTGGTTTAAGTTCAATTGAGATTTTTGTTCGTTTAAAACATATTGTAATTTTTTCAGAAATTTCAACATACGTTTTTATTAAACGCAAATATACCAAGGTATATGTTTATGAATAAGCTAAACCTTTCAAGTTATTTGCTTCAAACTGTGTCAAACAAAAAAAAAACATTTTGTTTTATGTCCAAGCTACGCTCAAATATTTTATTACTTCTAGGCGCCCAAAATTTACAACCTTTAGTTAAATAATGATGGCCGTTTAACCAATGACATTTATATGAAAAGACGTTAATTAAACTGTAGTTGCAAATAGTGTGAAATAAAATAAATGAAATCATGTTTGCCATGTGTTCAGACTTAAACAAATATTTGCATTAAATAATTATTTAATGAAAGTGTTCAAAAATATAAATTTATTTAACAAGATACAAATGAACGAAGAAAAGGTTATTAGAGGAGGATAATGTAAAAGAATGCGCAAAATTTTCTAAACGAAAGGCAGTTAGAAAAACCTGTACTCTATGAAAACTTTTTTGTATGAATGCTGCTGATTTAGAGTTTGTGGTAAGTGCAACATTTAATTTAAGGAAATTTTACACATACGTACATATATGTTTTGTTTTATCTACAGATTAAATTAGCTTCACCTATTATAACGAAGAGAACAACAGTCTTTCGTGAGTCAATTTCCGCCTAAGAACGTTTAGCTGTTACTCTTCGTTATTTGGCAAGAGGCGAAAGTAACAGATCACTTTATTACATCTTCGTATTCCTTTTAATAGTATTTCAGTGATTGTTCCTGAAGTTGTTTATGTAATTTATAACGTTTTAAAGGTGGGGTATATAAAAGTAAATCAAATAATTATGTATGTATATTGTTAGTTTTTAATGTTTAAGATTTAGGTATCATCGACTGAAGATGATTTTAAAGCAGATTCTCATAAGTATTTGGAAACATGGAAATTTCCGAACTGTGTCGGATCGTTAGATAGGAAACATGTTGTAATGAACGCATATACTTTAACTACAAGGGTAACTGTAGCTCATAATTTTAAATTATTTTTATTCCATTTCCGTGTTTTTTGCTGGTACTCAAAGTTTTGTGCTCATGGGTCTTTCTTTCTCATGGCTATAACTTTCATTAAGATTAACAACTAATTACACTTACTAGATTTTCTATTAAATTTTGCGCATGAATTAATAAAAAATAAATTACTTATCATTCACGGCAGTTTAATTTTATATGAGTGTTACGTCATTCAGCGATTTTAAAACACAGAAATTATGGTACGAGTATGTTTTAATTTTTTTTGAAGATTTATTTGAACATTTATAGCCTATTTCTGATTTAAGAAAGAACACCTTAATTCGCATTTCATATAAAAACCGATTTCTGTGCTACGAATGTGTCGTTAACATTGAGAATGAAATGTTAAAATCAGTCACTTGTGGTTTGCTTTCGCAGCAAAATTTTTGTGTTTAATAAAAATATATATAATTAAAAAAATATTTGGAGAAATCTGTCCAACAATTTAAATTCGCTTGGGCCTACCACTCGTACTATTTGTGAATGGAAAAAGATTAATACGTTTGTTTGAATACTATAGAAGAAAACTATTGAACATTTTATCTATAGAGTAAGTTCGGCTATTATGGTATAGGCGGCTGTGTGCTATAGTAAGTTTTCTTCAAAACTAAAAACTAGAAGCTGACAAAACCAAGCTTGATAGCTTCTAGATCTCAGAATATTAATAAATCATAACTGGATTTGCTTTTTGGAAGCTATGCAAAGAGGTGGCAATAAAAAAATGTTCTAGTCTTGTTATTTGCTTTTTTTTGAGTTTACTGAAAAATATCTGCCACCTTGAAAGCAACTGATTTAAGCCCCAATAAACAATTTTAAATTTAGAAGTTTATTACTGAACCACATTGACAAAAATTTAGATTATTAAAGACCAGATTTTTATTTATAAGATTTGAATTAACTCGAGTTCAGAAAATGTGGTACAGGCCATTAAAAATCCTTGTGAATCACTCTAAGCAGTTAAGTTTAATTGTAATCCCAGTTTAATTACAGAAACAAATTAGAGACATTTTTTTTAACTACCCGTAGATCACTTGCTACGGCCATATTTCCATTAAAAACCACCTTCGGCCACGCACGCTAATGTACCACATTAACAGAACAAAGTGTAGCCAGTTTTATCAATGGCTGGCTTCACTTTCTCTCAAACATCTCTAAAACTTGGGCTCCAAAGACTCTTTCACTTTTCTGAATGTAAACCTAAGATCTGTAGCAGAAAACCAGCTCTAATCTAATTAAGCTTCAAAACATTATAGTCAAATAAAAAATAGGTATACCACATTACCCGAACTTACTCTAGACCTGGGCAGATTTAAAGTCACAGACTAAAAAAATAGGGAAAACCAAAAACGCCTTAGAGAGACGGGCTTATACAAGACGCTATTTCTATTGCCGGCGGTAAGGTATTTGGTGTACAGCCCCGATCAATTGATGCTTGTTTTGATGCACTGGTGAAGTCACCAGCTAGGTGAATTAAATCTGTTGCAGTGGTTACACCAAATACAAACCCCGGAAACTTCCCAACACCAAAATAAACTATATATGAATGCCAAAATGACCAGCAAATATCCAAAAATCAATTTAAAAAAATTACACTCCTCCGACTCCTACACGGTGCAATTAATATACCAGCTTAGCGTGCTTGAATGTTTTTATAGAAGAATACTGATAAACATTAAAACAATTTCAGGGAAATCTATTAATTTGTTTTTTATTTTCTTTTAGATTATGTTGATTTGTGAACCAATTCTCGTAGATGTTAGATTTTACTTTACAGATAATCCCTAGCAATTGTTTTGATTATTTTATTTTTAACGGAATACCCCCAACTAGAATTAAATAATGCTTTTTAATTATTATTAAGTTTTGCAATCTAATCAATCAATAGAAAAATATTTTTCAGACATTGATATTTCTGAGAGGGGTTTTAATTTTGTCATTTCGTTTGTAGCACACAAAAACTCAAATATGGTAGATATTTTAAAACCAACAAACAAACACAAGCTACTTGCTGCCATACTAATTGTCTATTATACTACTGACTAGTTAATGGCACACCTAGATATTAATTTTCAAATATTTCATTAGCAATTATTTTTTTAATTACGTTTTTTTGAATATTTTATCAAGCAGTCCTTACGATATTGATTCCTTTAAAGTTGCAGCCATTTAAAACTAAAACTATTGGTCCATAATTAGTTGACGTTTCTAAGATCTTGTTAGCTTTGATTTGCACGGGAATTCAGGGAAAAGATGAGTTAAAAAAATTAGGCCATGTCTAAAATAAGAAGTTTATGTTTAAATGTTTCATATACCCGAGGCCAACTATATTGGATGATAAACCGCTCTCCCCCCAATTCTTCTATATGGCTATAGAATTTGAGATTTCCACTGTGCACTGGAACCTCTGTTAAATTGGTTTTTATATTAGTTTCAATTTATTTAGCATATAAAACTGACACCGACTTTTTTGCTTCTTTTGCTTTCACATTTTATGTTTGCTTGTTGATAATATTGTATAAATATTTGCAACCATAATCTTTACTTAAGTAATGCTTCAATTGACAGGTATTGAAGTACATATCTAGGCAACGTGAGAACTCCAACGATGATCCTTGCCGATAAGGATAATATATGTTTACATACTGCATTAATAACAATTGCTTGGTAATCATGTTTATGAGAGTCTTGTGTGTGTTGGAAATAGAGAGGGTAAAGTGGGCATGTGAGACAAGAGCGCACATAAGAGCGCACACTCTCTTAGTAAAAATAATTTGATGCACACAAAAGTGAAATGTTTTGATAGCTTTAGTTGTAATGCCGTTAGTACGCGCATTGATACTTCTTCTTTATTTAATTTTATTTTTTCTAATATGTGAAAATTAAAAATAAAAAAACTTCTCATATTTATCTGTTGCTTAAATTTATAGGGTATTTTTAATTTTTCTTTGCGACAAATGATTTGACAGATCTCAATTGTTTTTCTGACCAGATTTATTTCAACGGCTGCAAATAAGAAACTGTTGTCACAGAGACAGGTACAATCTTAATTTTTAAAATATTATTTCTACACAGAAAAAAGACACTAATAAATACCTAATAAAATAAAACAAAATTAGTAAGATATCGCAATGTTTTTTTTAAAGAAGGAAGTCTTATTATTTGAACAAGGAAGACATTTTTGGAAAAATCAAGGAGGAAATTTAGACTTTTTATTAGGTATTCTTGTTAACTTTTTCAAAAAGGTTTTCTTGTTGATTTTATTGGGCGATCTTGTTGATTTTTTCAAAAATTTGAAAAAGATTTGATTTTATTTGATAATATTATTGATTTTGTTTATATACATGTATTTACCCAGGGAAAAAATAAAGCCATCCGTGTCAATTCGACAACGAAATGTTGTCGACGACACCGTAATGGTGTCGAAGTGTCAATATACCGATGTTAAAATGACACCAGACCGGTGCCGAGTTGGCACCATAATGGTGTTTAATGTACACCACACTGTTGTTTATTTTTAGAAAGCTATTCTATTCCAAACATTATTAAAACCGTTGCAATATATTATAATTAATACATTTCAAAATAGTGGTTTATTTATTAAAAAAAATTAACAAAGAAAACTTAAATTAGACTGAGATCTATGCTGATTTATAACTGATTTAACTTTTTTTGTTTGATTCAAATCCTGAAATATTAATTTAAATAAAATATGTTTTTTAAATAAATCTAATTTATCTCGAGCTATAGGTAAATTAAAAAAAAACATTAACAAAATTTTATTAAAAAAACCGATGTTTCGCTACTTCTTTGTGTGGTTTCTTCAGGGATATATAAAATTGTGTAAATAAGAAATTTTTTTACAATAATCAAGAAACAAAGAGTACAAAAAAATTTTCAAAATTAAAATATAAAAATATTAACAACTTAATAAATACGTATGTGCACAAAAATAAAATATTACATCAACAAAATATTCAATTTCCGTTTCCGTTCTTATATAATAAATATCTATATGCATGAGCAACAGTAGCTGTATCTGCTTTAAAATTAATTCTATTTCCCATTGGAACATTAACAATTTGTAGCATCTTTAACATATATCGACGTTTGTAGTTATTTTCCGTATTTAAAAATAAGATCAGGATTGTGATTTAAATTAACACAATGTGATACTAATGCTGTCTTTTGTGAAGAAGTGTTATATCTGTATTTTTGATCTGATCTGTGACCAGCTAATCTAGTTTTTCATTTATTCTTAGTTGTACCTGCATTTAATTTACCACAATTTTCTCTATCACGGTATCTGATAAGCTAAATTAGAATTCTTTAATGTCTGTATTCTGTCTTTTGTTTTATAAATCCGAGATTTTTCTAATTTTTCCGACATTTCAGGTACATATGTTAAAGATTTATAAATTTGAGGTCCAGAAGAAACATCTGAACTTCTTTTTATATATCTATTTTGTCTTCTAAATTAAAAAGCAAGTGTTCAGGAAAACTATTCTCAATCAAAATATTTTTAATTATCACAAAATAAACAGAGTACATCTTCAGCCATATTATTTTGCTATTATTTCGCATGAATTTTTTCGATATGGACTTTTGACAGCAGTTCGCACGAAATGATGAACAGAGTACCATGCTCTAATTACCGTCGATTTTTGTTCAATACACAGAACCAAAACTGCCTAATAAAGCCAAGAGCATTTTCTCTATGAAACATTTTTTGGTTAAGAAGTATCCCAGCAGAAAGAAGCGAAGATTTTTTCGAAGAGATTCCTTATTATTTTTATGTGGTAAATCTTTTTAATTTTGACAAGAAGCAAAACACATAAAATCAAAAAGAAAACTTTGTATTCAAAATTTCCGTTAATTTTGGCACCAAAAAAAAAACAATCCATAAGAAAAAATGTTTGATTCTATTCGGGTTGCTTCTGATTTGTATAAAAATGTTACTTCTTATTGATTTCATTATTTTCCTATATGATCATGTGTAAATTATCTTCTTGATTTTCTTAATAAGACAAATTTTTAGATACCTTTTTCTCCTTTGTTTGCCAACCGATTTTCTTCAATCTTTTATCAAATGCTAAACGTTATTGAGCTTTAGTGATCCGACTATATATTGTTTAAATCGGTTCGGTATTAAAGGAATAAAATGCTAATAAAGTTGATACCACTACAAATGCTAAAAATACATACGTACTCGTATTCACTTATGTAAGTATTGGTTCAAGTAAAAACATAAGCAACGCAATTAGAGTGTTTAAGAGTACCTACATACATATGTATGTATATGAGCAACAAGATTTTTTTTATAAATGTGTGTGATTTTATGTAATTTTATTTCGTTTATTGCTTTTTCTATGGGGAAGGGAATAAGTAATTAGATAGTTTTTTCTCTTTAAATGAATGCAACTAAAACATTCTTCCCTTTTGAAAAATGTACGCTTTAGAAATTTTTGAAAGTAATCTACCTGATTATAGTAAATATTTTTCCTTATCACGGTACACACGTGATTATTTCACACTCATTTACTCATCTCTATTTGACACTAATAAAACAAATTAAAGAGTGATAATCTTCTGTACTTAAACGTGTACGCACACACTCGTAGTGAGCGTGGGTAACAGCATGCTTCTACGGGATCAGTGTTATCATCAAGTACTTTGATATTTTTTGTATAGACGACTTCTTGCTCAAATCTGTTATCAGCTTTTGTACAATAAATTTTTTTTTAATATTTTCAAGAGCTAAAAGCGAGAGTTTTTTTTATATGTGTAGCTGATATTTTTTATATAATCTCAACATTATATTACTGTTTTTGATAGGGGCTCGACTTGTGAGCATAAAATTTCAGAAACATTTCGACGGTTGAGGAAAACGGATCTTAAAGCGGGTATAGAAAAAAAAAACGAAAAAAAAAATCAAAATTAAATCGAAAGTGAAAAAGAATTTTATAGAGAAGTGTTTCAACATGATGCGTTTGTTGCAGTCTCGAGCAACATTACCGACTGGCGATAATGTTGCCAAAATATTTTTCAGATGGCGTCACGTAGGTTTTGCGTTTTTTTGCTTAAAATTATTTGCGGTTAAAATTAAATTCTTTTTGTGTGTGTGTATGTTATTTTTAGCATGGCAAAGTTATTGCCATACGCCGCGAAGATCAATCGGTATGGGAACGCAGAGCTGCCTTTGGACCCGCTCATGTGCAAAAAATGGTTAAACAAGGTGTAAAAGTAATTGTACAACCCTCTAATCGTAGGGCCTATCCTATGCAGGTAAGTTTAAAAACAACAATATTTTTCTTGGTATTCGTTGAATACTTAAACAGTTTTGTTTTAAAAAAATTAGAATTTTTTTAATTTCGTTAAAAAGTTAAAAATATATGTTGAAACTTTAACGTTAATGTGCAAATTAAAGGTCTTCTATTTTGGACAAAAACAATGAAGTGTACTGAAAACACTTAACTCGCTGATAATAGAAAAAAGATAAAATTTTATTTTTACAACTACTTGCGATTTTTTAAACTCAAAGCTATAAAATATAAATTTGATAAAAGAAGCAATAAATAAAGAAATTCATATCACAATATTTTAATTAAATCACATGATGATGATATTTGCGTATCATCTTAAAGTGGCCTTTGCAAATTAAAATATTTTGTGTAAATTGTATATATTGGAAGGTGAAGTCCGTAGATATTGCAAAATTTAAAACGGAAAAGGTTATCTGAGGGGCCAGAAATGACTTGGAAATATGTAGAAATGTCCGTTATTAAATTTTTTCTAGCTATTGGATGGTTAAGAGTACTATTATATTTATGAAGATCCGAAAGATCAGAATATGCTGGAAAAACAAGCCCCACCCCCTCCCTAAAATGTGTATTTATATATTTTATTGCAAATACTCTCGTCTACACATTTTTGGAGTTTAATATTAAGTTCGGTGTTCTATTTTCGAAAAGTATTTCGGTATTAAAAATTACTTTTTAGTTCTGCGTAAAAAGTGACTGAATGCCGGTCATTTAACTTACTTATAATACTGACCCTTATGTTCTTAATTTTGGATTTTATCAGTATAGTTTTCCAAGACTAAAAATAGCTTGTAGCTTGACATTATGTCCTTGCTTCATTGTTAGATGATGTTTTTAAAATATATGTGGGTCATTAATATGTTTAGCTAAAGGCGATTAAATCTCGACGTTCAAGTCGAATTTTGAAGCCTTTAAGTTAGTCAGAATTGCAGGATTTGAAAAATGTAGTCGTTATCAAACAAAAATTTTTTTTCTAATAATAAAGGCAAAGTGAATGGTTATTTACTAATTCTTTTATCAGCTGATTGTGCATTAGGTCTTCAAAATCCAGAAAAACGTTGTTGATATTCTGCATGAAGAAATACTTATAAATTCTCAACATCTTTTGTTTACACAGCAATTAAAAAAAGTGCTGTGTTTTGTTATATTATTTTTTAAAATTGTGTCTGCCACAAATCTTTTTTTCATATATATTTATACAAGTAGTTATACCACTATACCACAAAGTTGTTTCAAGTCAAAAGACTTACTTTGTATATTTTTTAATTTTTAGTAGAGTGCATAAATTTTATGATGATAAAGTTGACGTCTTTACAATTTTTTTTTTTTTTCAAAACTATTTATTGTATTCTTATCACTTCTAAAAAAATTGCAAAAAAATAAAATATTGTTTAGTTAAGTTTATTTTTAAACAAGGTAAATGAATGGTGGATATGTAGCAAAATTTTTTGAAAGCTATTATCATCATATTTGATAAATTGAAAGTGAAATTAATACAGTAGAACTGTGATTGGTGGGACTCATCTACTATTAAAATACTCAAAATTCTCCACATTGTTCTTGTTTTCCTTAGAAATGTGATACAAAAACATACTAAAACGTAACATTTAAAATTTTTCACACTCAATGTATATTTTAAAGGAGATCTTTTCTTTTTGCTCTTTAATAAATTGATGGATTGGCAAAGAGATTAAAAAAACCCCCTGTTAAATGTTTTTTGGAAAGTTTATATATTTGGCTTTCTATGAACATATTTTTGGTTTGCTTGAGGTTCGAATATCGTACTCCAAATTTGATTCCTTGATGGAGCAACATGCAAACGTTTTCATTGCTAAAATACAGATCATTACTACCCGAGTGACCCCACCCTCTTAAGCAGATTTTTACACAAACATCATTGTTGGCACAGACTAGTTTTTATATTTCAGCATCTCAATGGTAAAATTGTACGCAAGTACAACTAATGTACCAAAATTTTGTAATAAACCCAAAACTGTTTTAATAAAAATAGTAAGATTTTTAGCGTTAAGTATTCGTTAAAAATAATTTGAAAATTCTTATCAACTTTTTCGAAATCTTTAAACATTTTTATATCTTCTAATTGCTCGATTGTATTGGATTCCAGTACAAATTTTGGAATCCATTTTAGCTTTTTCGAAAATATGGCCCGAGCAATTGTTACGGAGAATGTATTATACTATCGAACAATGATTAATGATTTTTTTCTCATGAATTTGGAATACATTGATGTCGACAAAGTTCGTTTTCAACAAGACGGCCACACAAGTAACAAAGTACTAACGCTATTTTGCGTGAAAATTTCCCTGACCATGTAATTTTTCGAAGCGGCAATTGGCCACCGAGATTCTGTAATTTAACACATTTAGACTTTTTCTTTGGAGCCCCAAGACCTCAAACATAGAATTCGTCTAGTTATTGAAGAGATACAATTGCAAATGTGTGATAATGGATGATTGAGAACTTCAGGAAAATAATATATATGTGCAACTTGGCTAAACATCCGATGATATCACTTAAAAATATAATTTTTTTCAAAGCGAAACTTCATATTGGAAGATCCTATAGTGTCATTTTTAGAAATCCATTTGATACTCATTATGTTGTCTATAGAAAATATGTGAAAAATACTCTCAGAACGAATAGATTTTACTGTAAACTTTATTGGGTGAGAATTATTGCAATTTAAAAATAAAACATTCTTAAGTTGAACAGTTTTTCATAGTGCTATTGTGTTAATTTTTCCATGATCAATTGCTATTTATACTACATGTAGTGTGTGCACTAGTAGTGTAACGAATATTCGTATTCTCGTATTAGCGAATATTCACTATTATTTGTGTTTGTATTCGTATTCACTAAATTCAGGCGAATGTTTTGCGAACATTAATGTTTTAAAAATACAAAGAACGTAGATAAATAAATATTAGGTAAATGTAACAAAAACTATTCTTTTGCAATGATTTTCTATTAAAATTCTTTTATTTTTTACTTCGAATAATAATATTCTTTTATATAATATAACCTGCAATGCCATTTATTTCTAGAAAATGTAAAGTTTTTTTAATTCTTATCAAAAAAATTGCAATTTAGTTCCTCTTAAAACAAAAATTTGGTCTTGAAAAGTATGATAGAATAGTAAGAAGTTTACTTAAAGAAAAACTTTATATTGCAAACAGTTTTTTGGAAGGGCCGACAAATCAAGAAAAGAAAACACCATTAAAATAAAAAGGTATGGATGGATTGGTCTATTGAACTACTCTTAAAAACAACATTAACAAAAATTACAACGTGTTTTCTTTATATCATGTTGCATTAATAACCAAACCTCAGTAGAGGAATGTTGACACCGAAGATTCCATCATTCACACCACTGATATGACTAAATATTGTTTCAATTTCAGTAAAAGAAGTTTATATTTTTGTTTTATTTACTTTCCACCATGTCAGTCGTTTGTCGTCCGTTTTCCGGCTAAATATTCCACGAGAGGTTTTTTAATTACCGAATGAGCAGGATTTGAGAAACTGAGTTGAGAAATATCTCTGCACTGTCACTTTAACGCCATAGTTCCTCTCAAACGTGTACGTTTTCAGTCCTTATAGAATTTATGATTGCATCTCATCTGACTAGTACTGGCAAATTCTACTACTTTTCATTACTCAAAAATATTCAATACTTTTCATTTGGGTACTCAATTTATAAGGCATAGTTTTTATCTGCAAATTGGTGTAGTTTCTTAAAAAATTAAAAATAGATCTTTAAATATTATTGGTTATGTATGTCTTTTATTATTAAATAAAAAATAAATGTAAAGCTAACTTTTAATTTAACCTTAACAACAACTTAAGAAATAATTTAATTGTTCTCAAAAAAAATTTATTTAGTTTTGATTTGATTACAGAAACTTGCACCTAGTTGTCTTTTTATACAGTGATGTATATGTATGCACTATTTTAGCCACTCAACTTGATTAAAAATACAATTCTAAAAGTATCGAATAATTACTTTTGAGTATTGAGTAACCAAGAAGAATGGAAATACCCGATACTCGGTACCCACTGCTCAATACTTTGACAGCACTACATCTGACCCGTTTCAAATTGAATTCTTTACAACTTCTGCTTCACCGTCTCTCAGCAAATTCAAAATGTTATGCATGATGTGTTCTTTAGTATTTTTAGATAATTTGACTTTATATCTTGAATCAATGAACATGGCCGTGTTAAACAATATTTCATTTTATAAAACACAAAATTTGCTGCTGAAATTGGGTTTGAAACGACACACAGTAATTTACCGAATGAATTAAAATCATCAATATTACTTTGCGATCGATTAGATTTATAGGAAACAATTGAGCTTGATTAGGAAAATTTAAGAAATTTAATCTAATTAAGGTTTATAAGTAATTAGTCGAACTTATTTTTAGTTTATGTTAAAAGGAATGTTTTGATCTTTCGTAATCTAATTCGTTAAATAATACGGTTAAATAGTTGGAGTAGTCACTAGTATCCACCGTAAAAAGTGGTAGAATCGAACAAAAAACGCTGATGAGATGTAATAGCGACCTTGAAATCAATACTGATCCGTTCTGCTAGTCTGATGAATAATAAATTGTTCCAAAAAAGTTGTCTCTTAATCAAAATAATAAATTTATCAAAAATTTCTTAAATTACAAAAGAAATGGGTAAAATTAGATTTGAACCTGATTCAGACAATTCCTTTCAATATAAAAGAAAATTAATCTAAATTAAAAATTAAAAAAAAACCTCCACACAATCATAAATAACAAAGGAGTTCTAATAAAACCTCTTTTAAACTCAATTGATTTGTTTATAAATGTTTATGAAAATATGCTTACTGAATGTGCAAAGAAAAATATCTCGAAAAATTAAAAATGATCTGTTTATATGAAATCAAGAAAATTAAAGTTACATAAAGAAATTTCTTCCTCGTATCGACGAACTTGCTATTACTTTTGAACTCTTCAATATGTTAGCAACGACAAGAGGTAAATGAAAAACTATATAATTCCAATGAGAATCAGTTTAACTAAATGAGTTTTAGTAAATGGTGTTCGTTGATTCGACGAAGAAAGTGCGTCTAGGATTAAATATATGAAAATCGGCATAAAAAACCGGCCTAATGCATGATTCCAAAATGTAAATTATTCGAAACCTGTTATATTTTTTTAACAGCAAAAACCGTTAAACGGGGTTTTGGTTCCGGCTATTCAATTCTTTAGTAAATAAGGATGGTAGTGTAATAGTTTATTCAATTTATTGTTATCGATATGACGGAGATATATTTTTTCTAATTTTACATTTTATTTTGCAGTCGTCAAAATCGAGCCAAAACTGATATTTGTATTCGTATTCGCAAATCCTTAAGAATTGGTTTTCGTTATAACACTAGTGTATAGTATTCATAGTGGAAACTTCCATTCAGACCGCTTGACTTTTTCTATTATGCTTTTGTGTGTGTGTGTATGTGCTTTTTTATCATATCAAGTGAAAAATGAATGCAGTTTAGTACACAAGTTGCTACGCTTTATCAAAGATTCAAAGTCATTTAGACTTAAAAACATCCAACAAAATATTGAAGAACACACAAATATAATCAAATGTAGCACAAATAATAAGATAAAAATATACACTGCGCGTCATCAGGTTAGCGCACCCCCTTTCACTGACCGTTAATGTTAAATATTATCTGAACCAATTGAGCTGTGGACCTTTAAATTATTATCCAGTAGGCTGTTATCGATTTCTTTAAAAATATAACTGCTGTAGCATTCAAGATAATATATAAATTACTTTTTTAGAAAAATTATTTAATAAAAACTCATTGAACAACTGATCAACAGGATAGCGCCAGCTGCGATAATTTCAATTTAATTCGTAGTTTGTGCCACTATATAGATTTATAATACTTACATATTATATTTTAAATAGTTTTAAGGATAAAAATAAATGAATAAATAAATAAATAAATAAATAAATAAATAAATAAATAAATAAATAAATAAATAAATAAATAAATAAATAAATAAATAAATAAATAAATAAATAAATAAATAAATAAATAAATAAATAAATAAATAAATAAATAAATAAATAAATAAATAAATAAATAAATAAATAAATAAATAAATAAATAAATAAATAAATAAATAAATAAATAAATAAATAAATAAATAAATAAATAAATAAATAAATAAATAAATAAATAAATAAATAAATAAATAAATAAATAAATAAATAAATAAATAAATAAATAAATAAATAAATAAATAAATAAATAAATAAATAAATAAATAAATAAATAAATAAATAAATAAATAAATAAATAAATAAATAAATAAATAAATAAATAAATAAATAAATAAATAAATAAATAAATAAATAAATAAATAAATAAATAAATAAATAAATAAATAAATAAATAAATAAATAAATAAATAAATAAATAAATAAATAAATAAATAAATAAATAAATAAATAAATAAATAAATAAATAAATAAATAAATAAATAAATAAATAAATAAATAAATAAATAAATAAATAAATAAATAAATAAATAAATAAATAAATAAATAAATAAATAAATAAATAAATAAATAAATAAATAAATAAATAAATAAATAAATAAATAAATAAATAAATTTAAAAACTTTTGTTTGTTGAGGGTTTTTAGCTAGTCTATATACATGCATTTCATTGGTGCTTAAGCCAAATCATCAGTAGACCTTAAACCTAATTTTTAAATGTTTCAAACCTCTTTACTTATACAAAAACTTTTAAAAACTCAATAAGAGTTATAAAAATTACAATAGTATAAGCATAGTATGCTTTGAAACTTATTCAAAAATCCCAACAAACAAATTATTATATTCGATATGAATCTATTTTATTTTCTTTTTTTAAATCTTTGAAAAAAGATATCGAGGCAATCTCGATTAATATAAATTTCATAAATAAATAAATAAATAAATAAATAAATAAATAAATAAATAAATAAATGAATAAGTAAATAAAAAAATTAATTCCATTGCACTATTGGCATATTTTCTCCTTGTCTTTTAATGTAGACCACTCTATAGAAAAAATTCATTGAAATCGGTTACTATTTACAAAAATTACCACTCCTGGAAAATCTTTGGAACACGTGGCTATTAACTTTTATGCCTTCTAGATCCATCTTGTGTTAGTTACCAGAGTTTGCCTCCATACAACATTTGAAAAGTCTATGACTTCTTCTTAGCGAATTGGTTCCTCAGCTAAGAATTTTCGGTTTTATTATTACTTGATTTTAAATATCACGCCACTGTACGTTGCTAAAGTATTTGAAACAAAAACAAATGCCTTAAACCCGCCATTAAGATATTCTACGCAGGTATGTACATGATTAAGAGATAAGAAAAGTATTTGCAAAATGCGTAAACAGAACGATACACTTGCTTAGAAGTTGAGGGGCAGGCAAGGTGAGCTTGTTTAGTAACTACACATAAAAATGTATATATATTTTCTTAAATAACTAACTAATTTATTTATGTACATATATAAATAAATTTTTTATAATTTTAGGCTTACATGCAGTCTGGTGCCATCATACAGGAAGACATTAGTGAAGCTTCTGTAATCTTTGGCGTAAAACAAGTACCCATTGATGCTCTTATACCGGGAAAGACCTATTGTTTTTTTTCTCACACCATTAAGGCTCAAGAGTCGAATATGCCTTTATTGGATGCGGTGTTGGAAAAGAAGATTCGTCTGATCGATTATGAACGCATTATTGATGAGAGAGGTTCTCGTCAAGTAGCATTTGGCAAATATGCTGGTGTTGCTGGTATGGTTAATATTTTGCATGGCATAGGTTTGCGTTTGTTGGCTTTAGGTCATCATACACCCTTCATGCACATTGGCCCGGCACATAACTATCGTAATTCTTCTATGGCTAGACAAGCAATACGTGACTGTGGCTACGAAATTTCTTTGGATATGATGCCAAAATCAATTGGTCCCCTGACTTTTGTGTTCACTGGATCGGGTAATGTGTCGCAAGGTGCTCAAGAAGTCTTTCAAGAACTGCCCATTGAATATGTGCCACCAGAAATGTTAAGAAAGGTGGCCGAGCACGGCAGTAAGTTTTATTGTCCTAATTATATTGAGTAATACATTTTTATTACAATTTTTATTTTTTTCAAAGGCCAAAATAAATTGTATGGTTGTGAGGTCAGCCGTTCTGATCACCTGGAACGTCGTGAAGGTGGTGGTTTTGATGCTAAAGAGTATGATGAATATCCAGAACGTTACATATCCACGTTCAGCCAAAAAATTGCTCCTTATGCCTCTGTTATTGTTAATTGTATTTACTGGGCTGTGGGCAGTCCCAAGCTAATTAGTATACCTGATGCCAAAAATCTCCTACGACCTGCTAATACTCCATGGTTGCCCACCAGCAAAGGTAGCCCTGCTTTGCCGCACCGCATGTTGGCCATCTGTGATATTTCAGCCGATCCTGGTGGTTCTATTGAGTTCATGAATGAATGCACCACCATCGATACACCCTTCTGTTTGTATGATGCTGATCGCAACAAGGACACTAAGAGCTTTAAAGGTCCCGGTGTATTGGTTTGTTCTATTGATAATATGCCCACACAATTGCCTAGAGAGGCAACTGATATGTTTGGGGAATTATTGTCACCATTTGTCGATGATATTATCAAGAGTGATGCCAAGAAGTCAATAGAGGATGAGAAATTTCCATATCCTATACAATCGGTAAGCGAACTATTTAATGTTTTAGTTTAAATTGTGTGAAACTAGTTGTTCTAATTGATCTGATTTTATTTTAGGCGATTATTGCAAACAATGGTAAACTGACTGAAAACTATCAGTACATTCAAGAACTGCGTGACTCTAACAAGTAAGTGTGGAAGTACATTTGAGATCTTAATAGCTGGGCTATTTTTCAGTTACTTGTAGCTCGGTTCTGCGAGGCACGAAAAGTCATTCCAGTCAAATGAGAATAATAAATTAAACAAGAGTAGGTTTCATAAAAATATAAAGTTACTTTACTTTACTTTCTGTGCTACATCGCCGTTCATTCAGTTTTGCTAACTCCAGTTATTTGGCACTACTGGCCAGTCGAAACTCAACTTCTACTTTCAACTCTTATTTCCAGTTGCCACGAAAGGCAAAATCATGAAAGTTTCAACAGTTTAATAGTGTAAAACGACGACAGCGTTAATTTGCATTAGCAGTCTTAATACAAATAAACTTGTGAATTATCCCCTTCCCAATGTGTATTTAATTTAACGTAAATGTACGAAATTAAATTGAATTCATATCGAATTCAGTCAATTTCAATATGGTCACATCGTCGACAATCACTGGATTGTTGGAAAAATTAAAAAATAAAATTTATTTTAAAATTAAAATGAATTCAAAGTCAGCAAAAGAAAGCTATTTTGATTGTTTTTTTAGCAAAAAATCACAACTTGCTAATAAAACCACTGAATGCCAAGCCTTTATAATTAGGGTAGTCTACTGCATCTTCTTTTTTTTTGGATGAATTTTAAGTGAAACACAAAGCCTCATATTAGTGTCCAGCCTCTCCATATTTTTAACTTTTTCACGCACTCTTTAGAAACTTTTCCTGTTGATCCGACAGTTTTCCTTAAATCTGTTATCATTCATCGTAAGTACGTAATACTCCCAAAGACTGTTGGCGCCGTCCCTTAGAAAATTCCATATACATATGAATTATCTTCCATGAAAATATAACATTAAACTTACAAATTTCCACAATGGACTTTCTCTTATTTCAGAGTGTCTTACTGCGATTCCAACTTGTAGCAACACTCAGATTCATGCACAATTTTTACATTATGGAGCATGGATCACTTTCAGCAAAAGTAATTTCAGCTTTCTTTCAAATGAATAGTGATTTTTCACCAAAAAATATAACTGCTAATCGTACTTTCTGCCTTTGATCTCAATGTAAATTAAAATATTTTTTTTAATTTACTAATTTCAAAATCTGTTATCTGTCAGGGTAAATTTTTAATTCACATTAGTAAGTTTTTAATGCAAATCAAAACTGTCGTCTGCCTACCCTGGTAGACTGAAAAACTTAGGTATCAAGTACTTGTTCATAAGCCCTGTAAATGCTTTATAACATATCCGGTGGCAACTATTTTCTTTATACTCATCATCCAAAATAATATACAGGGTGTCCGCCGGGATGGTTGGTACTTTGTTTGTTTATAATTTTTTATTAAATGAAAGAGAATGAATCTTATATTGATAATTATTTTATTTAATGTCGGCAATTATGTATGGAATACAATATCACATAAATGTCCACATCTTTTAGCCTCACAAATTCTAACACTTTCAAGCACATTTTTTATTACATTCTCACACATTTGAAGCGGTATTTCATTAATTTCAACGAATATATTGTTCGAGTTGCTCAAGCGATTGTGGTTTGTTTGCATTAACCTTGCTTTTCAGATATCCCCACAAAAAGAAATACGGAGCAGTAAAATCAGGCGACCGTGGAGGCCAATTTCAGCATTTCTTGAAATAATTTATTGTAGAAAGAGGTCTCGCAATAGTTTTAATATAATCCTGGCTGTATGCGATGTGGCACCGTCTTGTTGATACCACATGTTAATCAAGCCCAAAGCATGCATTTGTGGCGCTAAAAGTTTTTTAATCATATCACGATATCGCTCCCCATTCACAGTTACCGTTACGCCGTTTTCATTTTCAAAGAAGTAAGGTCCAATGATTCTTCCTGACCAAATTGCACACCAGACTGTCAATTTTACTGGATGCAAACGTGACTGATTAATAATTAAAGGGGTTTCTATTGCCCAGAACCAATTATTCTGCTTATTCACATATCCATTCAAATGAAAATGTGCCTCGTCATTTATGATGATTTTTTCATGAAAATCGGGGTTGTCATGGACGAGCTGTAATATCCTATTGGTATATTTTCTGCGGTGTAAATGGTCTTGTGGAAGAAGCTCTTATGTCAACTGAATCTTAAATGGAAACAAATGCAAATCCTTGTGTAGAATTGTGGCCAAAGTTGTTCTTTGAAGACCAAGCTCCTGAGCACGGCGTCAAATTGAGGTTCATGGATTGCCTTGAACAATTTCTTGAGCAGCAGTAATGTTTATCGAATATTTTCCCATAATAAATTTGCCACATGTCTGCTTCACGACTGCCAAATATGAACTGTCAGGACTAATGTTTACTGAAATGCCAGTAAAACAAAGTAGTACATCTTCCCGGGTGTCCGCCTGGGATGTTTTTTTACTGATTTTCAAAACAGTTTGACACTTTTTAACATTTCCTCCGCTATCATCTAATATTATCTTGCCATCACTTCTATTACAAACGAAAGAAAATTATGTTTCTCCCATGATAACACTTTTTACTAAAATTACACTCTTATTTCACAAAAAATTGCACAAATGTCAATTATAAAACGTTGGTTGAACCTACGCATAATTGTTCAATACATCACTAAATAACAGATGTTGCGCAGTAAAAGATCGCAGTCGATTAAGTGCCTTATCTCACGCGCACAAACCTTAAACGTTGTTACCTCGAGCTCGTAACTGTAGCAACTGTCATATGTGTCAGGCAATAAATGACGCGATTTCCAAAGTTATCCCTAAGAAAATATAATAAAAATTTCGCCTTATACACCTCTACTAAAAGTTACCTGCCCAAGTAACCCCAACCCAAACTTATGTAGTCGCTAGTCGTTCTTACCTGTTTAGGTGACATGCTTTGAGCTATTATGAATTAACGGAAGTCTGGCCATCATGGAATTTTGGACTAAAAATATAAGTCATGCATATTTTTAAAAGAGTGGCAAGTGCATCTTTATAGATATTAGCCCAATTCACAATCTTGTGCAAATGGTATTGCATCGTAGCATTTACAAAGTGGTGTAGCATATTTTTATTCTACACTAACAAAAGACATACACTTGCTACTCTTGCATAAATGCTACACTCTACGTATGCATCATTTAATGGGAAACCAGAATACCGAAATGTCCTCTCGCCGTTCATTCATGCATGTAAAAATAATATTTTTTCACCGCTGAGTTTGAATATCGTGTTTTGCAAGGAATGTTTGCAAAATAAACCAACAAAACTGTTCACGATTAATGGAAAATTTTTTCATTTCCAAAAATATCCAATCTCAAATGCACAAGATTGTGAATATAGCTATTGTTATTGTAGATTAAAAATATTTTATAGCATCCCTAGAGGGAAAATAAACTGTTACAAGACACGTCACGTGACTGGTTCCCAGAGACTAGCAACCGGTTCAAGTTCCGTAACTTTATATTAGATGTACCGTTAACTTTTATATGGCTTCGTCATTAGAGGGGGTCAATTGATATAATTAAGATACTCGGTGACATGTATTAGACCAAACCTTTACGTAATTTTCCCGTGGTGATATTCTTCTTACCAGTCCCAGTAATGGTTTCTTAATAACTGGTACTAGAACTATCCTAGAGTAATCTGTCCAAGTCTAGTCTTTAATGAACATCTCACAGAATAGTTAGTTCCTTTGGGCCTGGTATAAAATCTATTCCTTCGATAACCTTTCACCGAATAATTCTAAAAGTTTCACAACAATAATTCTATATGTAAAAAATGTATTTAAAAAAATAAAAATTTTATTATATTTTTAATTATTTTATAGGGTACAATCGTAAATGCAATAAATTTTGAGCAACTTGTCTGCAAGATATTGCAACAGTAAATAAAATGCTGCTAGATTTGCACCGATATGTACCAGCACGGTCAATAATTTGCGTTAGGAAACTTTTGACAAAAAAATGATTGTGAGGTGATGGTTTCCGAATGCTAAGCTTCGATTATTGCACAATTGCTGCATTTAAGAATGTACGCTATTAAGTTTCTGGAAATTTTTTTGGTCTAAACCACCAAATGCATTATCGTTTTAATCAGATAATAGCTTAATTAATTTAATCTAGGACCATAAACAAAAAAAAAAGAAAAAATACTTAAATGTTTTTGCTCCCGAAAAACCTAAAAAATAAAATGTAAATCTTCCGATGTTTATCAGAATGAGGGAATTTTGTAAGCACTTGTGTTCTTGTTTTTTAATACGACCTCTTTTCACCAGTCACGCCGCAGGATCTTTTTGTCCCATTTTCACCGAGTAGCTGTCAGTTGACAAACTGACATAGAAACTAGCTATACTCCTCAATAATCAATTTCAATTTGTTTTAATTAAAAATTTTAATATTCTAATACATATTTATGTAAAATATTAAATACGGGAAATAGTGCGATTAAAATTTAAAATACTTTTATTTTAGGAGTTTCAGTTTAAATTAAATTAAATTAAATTATAGTTCTATTTAGTTTTATTTTAGCTATTATCGTGCTACATTTCACTTTTAACTTATTTATGGACCAAGAATAGTTGTTGCTCTTGAGAAGTTTTTGTAATTCAAATATCATAAACAATAGTTAGAAGGGTGTCAATAACAGCTACTGTTTGTTATTAAAATTGCTGCTATAATTTTACCTCAACAGAAATCATCCGCAAAATTCTTACTGCATCTAATGGGTTAAGTGTCGATAATAATATTGGAAATATACCGTTTTAGAGATAAGGCAATTTGCTTATTTTAGCAATTATTTGTTTTGTATGTTTTGCTAATGAAACACAGTACATTATGATTTCCACTTCAGAATATCAGCTGGACGATGCCCTTTGTCTGTAATTAATAAATTAAATATCACAGCAAATTTTAAAAATGTCTTCCAGGTAGCAGCCTTAAAGCAAAAAAAATTTAGTTTATAACAAAATATTCGAAGTAGTTCTTACTTAATTTTGTATACAGAAAATGTTCTTTGCAAAAATTTTTTAACTTAATGAATTTTTCAGGCAAAACAATATGTATTTTTTTATTTATTTTGTTTTATTTTCTCTCCCAGTAATCGTTCCCGCCATAAGATCGAAGGACGCTCAGAGTCTGATAAGAAGGTGCTAGTTCTGGGTGCTGGCATGGTATCTGCACCTTTGGTTGAATGGCTGCATCGAGAAAATGATGTTTCAATTACAGTGTGCTCCCAAATCAAGGATGAGGCCGATCGTTTGGCTAATCAGTATGCTGGTGTTGAAAGTGTCTATTTGAATGTCAACGAAAGTACCGATCATATGCAAGAATTGTGTGGCAAAGCTGATGTTGTGGTTTCTCTGCTGCCCTACAGTCTACATGGTATGGTGGCCAGATACTGTGTCGCTGAAAAGACTCATATGGTAACAGCCAGTTATTTGAATGACGAAATAAGTGCCTTGCATGAGGAAGCTCGTCGTAATGGTGTAACCATTATGAATGAAGTTGGTCTTGATCCGGGCATTGATCATTTGTTGGCTTTGGAATGCATTCACGAAGCTCAAGATAAGGGTGGTGTTATTGAATCATTTGTGAGTTTCTGTGGTGGTCTTCCTGCTCCCGAACATTCGGACAATCCTCTACGTTATAAATTCTCTTGGTCCCCGCGCGGTGTTTTGTTGAATACTCTTTCGGCGGCTAAATATTTGAGTAAAGGACAAATTGTAGAAATCTCTGGCGGTGGTGATCTAATGTCGAATCCCAAGAATTTAGATTTTCTGCCTGGTTTTGCTCTGGAAGGTTTTCCCAACCGTGATTCAACCAAATATGCTGATCTTTATGGTTTGAGCCGAGATGTGCATACTTTGCTGAGAGGCACCATACGCTACAAAGGTTTCTCTGAGTGTATACAGCCCATGCAGTTATTAGGCCTAATTGATCCTGAACCTCATCCTCTACTACATCCTAGTGGTCCTGATGTAACCTGGCGTCAATTGGTCATTCATATGTTGGGCTTGACGGACACAAGTATTTTCTATGAAAATCTTAAACAAAAATTATTTGAACGTATTGGTGGTGTTGAATGCTTGGAAAATTTAGGTCTCTTAGAAGATACACCTGTCGTTAAGCTCAACACTCCATTGGATACCTTGAGTCACTATTTGGCCTGTAGACTTGCATTCGGTATTAATATAATACTATAGTAAATATTATGATATTAATAATTTTGTTTTATTAACCATTTAGAACGACAAGAACGTGATTTGGTTATTCTGCGTCATGAAGTGGGCATTCGCTGGCAGGATGGTCGCATTGAGGAGCGTGGCATTAATTTTGTTGTTTATGGACAACCTCATGGTCATTCCGCTATGGCCATGACTGTGGGCAAACCTGCTGCCATTGCTGCCAAAATGATTTTAGATGGCGAAATTCAAGAGCGTGGTGTTGTTTTGCCTTTCTCTCCCGACATCTACCGTCCAATGCTGCAGCGTTTAAGAGCTGAAGGCTTGACTGCCACCGAGACATCGAAATTTATTCATGAATAAATATATTTCGAATTATTTTAATTAATTGTAAAATTACACTTATTTTATTTGTTTTTGATTATTAATATTTAAGTAGATCTTGCAAATAACTACAATTAAAATTAAGTTAAGATGTTAATTGAGATCAAAAAAGAACCATAGAAATCAATGAGATTAAGAAATATTTTGTAATTATGTTAGCATGTCTTAAGTCAAGAGCTTTCATCAAATAAAGTGTTTAATTAGTATGTAAGTTAGTAAAAAATTTATAATTTTTTGTGTTTGATATGAACGCAATTCACCTGAGAAAACATATCGCTTCTATATTACAACGTATTCATATCTCAAAAAACGTGATTTTTGAGTTATGAATAAAGAAATATTTGTTGTGTCGATCTTCAACAAGTTTTTTGAGATATGATATGAACGATATCTTGTTGTCATAGATATTCTGTCCGCTCACTCAATTAGTACAAAGCACTTTAGTAGGAAAGTACAATCTCTAAGAGAGGGAGAGAAAGGCTAAATTTGTATTTTGGCACCGGAACTTTCGCTTGTATTAAAGTGAGAGCAGCTAGATTCCTACTCCTGTGTAACATAGAAAATACAAGCATTGTTAACTTGTTTGTAGTTGTTTGTCTATCTCTTCCCAATTGTTCTTATTCTGTGTAACAGTGCAAAGAAGTGTCAAAAACTTTTCATTTCTCACATATTTTTACACTTTCATTTTATCGGTGAAAGAACGCAAACAGGAACCAAAAAGAGTTTTTAATCAATTATTTAGAGACAAATCTGGACATTGCCAACGATAAGTAATATTTTAAAAAACTAATAACAATTATCTTCTAAAAAGATGCAGACATACACAAAATGGCGGGTTACATAATTCTTCACAACTCCCTCACAATAGGAACCATATGAAAGGGCTTGACTCGAAGAATACTGTAGGACCAATTTTTTATTCATCACATAAAATCTAAAAACTTAAAAATAAAATTAGTATAAACAATTGTGAAGTTAAGCAGTTTCATTGAAAAATAACAATGTACGAAACGCTAAAAAATAATTAAAGCCAAAAACAAGGAAATTTGGGGCCCATGAAATTTGTAGCAAGAGTCAACTGAGGTTACGAGTACGATCGCTCTACGTTTTTATTTTTTTTGTCTGTTCAATGACCTAGTTCAATTGTTTGTAAGCGTTTAGTACATTATCCTTCTTTCAATAAAACTGTTTAACTTAAAAATTTTTTATACTTATTTTTTTACAAGATTTTCGAGAAAACGGGATAAATTTTAATTTTTAGTAATACGAAATATTTTAAATTAAAAAATCGGACAAAAATGGGTAAAAGTTATTAAAAAACTTTCAGCAAAAATAGATATATGCAGCTCCAGCATTCGATATCTGCACCTGCGCAGATACTAAAGATTCACGGCTACAATGGAATAAAATATTTTTTCATTAAAAGAACGGGAATCGCAATTTGTGTAACTGTGAAATGATAATATGAAAAGGTTTTAAGAAAACGAAAATGAAAACTTTTTTTTCATTTCACAGTTTCACAGAACCAGAACCGACCCCCAGGTAAGTGTAGTAGAAAAGGACATGTGTATTGTTTGGTGGGAGTTTACTTAGAGTCTGTCAAACCAACAATGTAAAATTCCTCTTTTTGACAGTCTAGAACTTAACTCCCAGCAAACAATATACAAGTTTTTTTTTACTGCACCTAACTGGTATTTTTTTTCAAAGAACAAACACAAACCGCGAAGCCATTTCGGCTTGTCTGCAGAAACACCCAGAGTCCAGGCAGGAATATAACCTGCGACTCCAGACTAAGAGTCTAGTATGCTATCTACTAGTCTTCGGGTCTCCCCTAAAATTGTACCATGGTCATCAATTTGAAACCTTCCAAGAATAGAGAAAAGGGATCAGGAATTAATAGAAAATGCGTCTGAGACAAAATATGTAAGCGATAAAGATACCGATATGCTTAGTTAATTTAAATTGAAGGTAAAATAAATAAAACATAAGCTGTGATATGTCTTAATAACCTATTAGCTTTAAATCTTAAAATATCCAATCATATGCGTTTTTCCAGAAGAGCTAACTCTAGTGGGTGTTTTACTTTAGGAGGGTGCATATTGGAGTGCGTGGGTGAGTTTCTTGATCTTGGAGTTCTGTTTGATCGAAAGCATTTGTTTATTAACCATATAAATATGTGCATAAATAAGGTCCGTGGTGTATTTGCATTTATTAAACGGTGGGCCAAAGAATTTAATAATTCAGCAGTAACGAATCAACTTTATACTTCCTTCGTCAGACCAATGCTGGAATATTGTTCCGTCATCTGGGACCCTTATTACAACATCCACAGTGATCGTTTAGAGTCTGTACAGAAGCAGTTTCTATTTTTTATATTGTGTAATTCATACCCAAACCGTATATCAAACTTGCTATCATACGAATTTAGATTACGACAAATTAACTTGCCTACACTGAAGAGCCAGCCAGAGAAAAGTTTTAAATGCAATATTTGTTATCAAACTTATAAATGGTGAAATCTGTTCTGAGTTTCTGGTAAATGAGCTGCCATTTAATGTACCACAACGTCCACTACGTCAACTTCATTCTCTGGCACTACAATATTTTCATCAAAACTATGCTAATGCTAATCCATTCCGTAGAATTTGGTATAACTTTAACGAATTGTACAATGCTATTGATATGTCTTTTCATATAAATGTGATTAAACATAATTTATTGGTATACTTAAATAACTAGTTTAGGTCTATATGATTCAATGTAACTTTTCTTTAAATAAGTTGTCTGTAAAGATTTTATTAATCCATAGACTTAAATAAATAAATACAAAATAAAAATACAAAAATGATGATATTTTGAAGTTTTCTATCAAGAAATAGAAAAAAATTCATGAATTAAGCGAACAACGATTAATCGACTGAAGACTCTAGTGATTAAGTATTTATGCACATGAATGAATCGTCAATATATTAAGATGCTGAAAGTTTCAAACTAATTGCACTTCAGAAGTTAGAAGGAAAATTGTACAGTACGGAAATTATCGCTTGTATCAATTATATCAGCTACGACTAACGGAGGGTTAACAATCAACAATGAAATTATTTTTACAAATGCATCTCCAATAAAACCTGTGTTAAAGTTTTGCAAAATAAAATTTGCTTACAAGATGACTGCAGTTCAGTTAAAGTCAGATGATGTACAACTTTTATGAAATAAACGTGACCACTAGTATTGGCAATTGCTGATTTTGTTTTATTGTAAAGAAAATAAACTAATAAAATAATTGTATTGATGAGGGCTAAGCTAGTCCATATACACGAACTAGCAAGTCTAACTTACCGACAATAAAATATAATAATTTAAAAAATTTTAAAATTTGAAAGACTGAGAGTAATCTCAAAAGTTTTAATATAATAAATCTAATATAATATTTGCTCCAAATAAAAAAGAGACGCTTATTGGTCAAATGTTTGCTTGTTTGAATTTATATGTATTTTTCATATTCAATCGAAGAGGCTCAGCAATATATTTTTATGTTATGAATGTGATATCCAATGTGCAGATTAAATACTGGTAAAACAAGTTCATCAGTTTACTAAGCAGAAGTGGACAAACGCTCAAATGATTTTAGTTTGTTTAAAAATAAAACAAACAACAACACTGCCTGATCGCCTGATGCATTGATTTAGTAACATACATATTGCTCATTTACTCGAACAACGTTATAACTCAAAAGAGCTATTGCTTTGGAAAACGAGTTTAACGTTTTTAAATTACACACATCTCAATGGAAACACAAACAAAATCTCCTCTCTAGAGGTGAGTAAACCAGATATTTCTATAAAAAGAACAAATCGACTGCATTCTGCATTCTTAACCAAAAAATCACGTTTTTTAAGTTATGACGTTACTCAAGTAAATGAACGATATGTGCATACATGCATATTTACCTAGGAAATAAGAATTTTGCTTCATATCAAGTTTGCTTTAAAAAAATCTTGAACAGTATGTTTAACATATGAATTTTATATACACACTATATCTTTGAAAATATGTTGAGGAGAAAATTCGGAATTCTTATTTAGTATCGGCTCAACTTAGGCATCAGCATTTTTTAGCAGATTTTTCACAAATAACCTTTAAAATCTCCCGTTTATTATGTCTGCGGTTGGAAACGGAGTTTTTGCGAATAATATGAAGAAGCTAAAAGCGTCATAAGAATTGATTTTATTACGTGAAGGCTGGCGAGTGAGCATATTGAAAATTGAAGGTTATCATTGGCGTGGCAAACTAAGCACCCTCCGAAATATTTTAACATTTTTATTATTTTTTAGTATTTTTATTCTATTTAAAAATTTGTATGCTTTTATTTAATGACTTTTTTATTTGATACGATGGTAACTATTTATATTTCGGGAAGTGGCAACACTAATGTCAATAGCTAAAATCTGGCAGCACCATAATAAAGTTTGAAATTTTTTAACATAAACGTAATCACAACGTTTCGACGTACAAGTGCCATTTGTTTTGTTAACTGTGAGTTCAGAAAATAAATTTGACAAAAAAATTTAAATTTCAGGAAAATTTTTTCGTTGGATTATTTTTCACAACTTTGGATGTGGATTATCTCAACAAGAATGTGTCGATGGCGATAAAGCACCATCAAAAACCATAGTATATTGCTGGTATAATGAATTCAATCGAGGTCGTAGTTCCGTCGCCGACGAATTCCGTGAAGGTCGTCCAAAATCTGTTTTAGTGCCACAAAACGTCGATGCAGTATGTGAACTCACAATGCAAGATCGTCATCTGATATATTGTGAGATAGAGGCATTTTTGCATATTAGTTCCTTCTCAATGCATTCGAGCATGAACACTTAGTTGTTAAACAAATTTTTTTCTCGTTGGAAACCCCATAATTTATCAATCGCTCAAAAGAAAGAAAAGCTGTAAGGACTCGGCTTTTAGAAGAGATTAGAAAGAGATAAACTCCGCAAAAAAAGAAGTTGGCAATTTTTACTTAACAACTTCATTAATAACGTTGTTCTAAAGGTCTGTTCTTTTTTACAAAACCTACTTTCGTAATACAATGCGTGCATTGTACTGATTTTTTGGTATGAGAAAAGTTTTTCAAAGTTAGATTATTTTTATCAAAAGTACTGAGTTCAAGGCCGCTACACCAACTAAGTACATAATTTTTTTTTCTTTCTATCAAAATCATTTGCAGTATCAACTATTAAACAAGTTAAAATACGCAATTTTCTTTTATTGATTATTGCAATTTGGTTACTATGAAACTGTCTTCTCTAATGATTAACTATTCCACGTATTATTACTCTCTTTGCCTTTTTCAGCTGCCATTTGCTGCTTAAATCAAGCCTTTTCCATTTGGGTTGATTTTAGTTTTTTTTGTGTTTTGGAATAATACTAACCAAAATTTATTTAATTTGTGAAAAAATATAAGCAATTGTAGTAACCTTGATATATTAATAGGCCTGAAATGTTTTATGTAAATACGAGTCAAGGTAACTACTTAAACTTAAACAATATTGGCGAAATAAATACGAAATAAGCAATTGTATTTTTTTTAATAACTGGATTGAATAGTTGGTATTCCTACTTTTAAAATTAAATTGTACAAAGAATGCACATTAGATGGTGTAGCGACATCGAAATCATTGCTGACCCGTTCTGCAAGTCTGCTGATCAATATATTCCAATATTAGTTCTTAGTTTCTTGATTAAAATAATTTGAATTTATCTAAAATTTCTTTATAAAAAAGGTAATTTGTAAATTTAAGCCAAAATAAGTTACAACGTTAAATGAAACTGCGTATAAATATTAGCAATACAAAATAATTAAATTAAACCTTTATAACACTTTTTTCCACAAAAGATACTTTTTCTCTAATTTTGAACAACATTCAAAAAACCATGTCTTTTTTTTTAACAATTATCACATTAACATATTTCAATGTTTTAAGAGTGAATTAAAAATTTGATCTAATAGAAATTTAAAAACTAAACTTGAACCAGATTGAACTAATTCCAAGAACTATAAAAATTTCAATAAACTTCTTAAGAAACACAACCTCCTTAACAAAATAATGTAGCGTGTACCGGTTTTATAGCTTTACAAATATATGTAGTACTTTAAGAATTTGTGATAACTAGCTAATCAGTTGTGAAAGCAAGTTCAAAGAGAGTGATTCAGAATGCCTTTAAGAAACCGGCTTAAATTTATTTTGTTTATAAACATAATCTTTGTTTATTTATTGAACCATCAAGTGAAAACAGCCAGTAATATCAGAAAAGCATATTTAATTGAAAATGAAAAATTTGTAAGTGAACTCTGCGACATTCAAACAGACTTTCATACATACAAAAAATTATAAAAAAAAAATTAAATTGTTAACTCAGTGCGGATACCTGATGAATTTTTTAGCAAATTCCAGCATCAATAAATTTGACGTGCTACGCGTTTATTATGAGAAATTGATCTGGTGTGATCACTAGTTAAGGGAATAAGAGGAGCACGCTAACAATTTGGAATTACTAATGGCCTTAAAGACGTTAGTTCTAGTTCTGCCTAGTGTTTTAATTGTAATAAAACGTATTAAAAATCTATAAACCATTAAAAAATACGTATGTCGAGAGCTTGTAATAATATTATTCTAGCTGCTAATAAACAAAATTTTATGAGACCAAACATAGAGAATATTGAACAATTTCAGCAGAAACCCCCGTTATGTTTTGATACGCATGAACAGAGACTTTAATTTTGTTTTAAATTATACAAATAACAAGTATGTATATTTTTATATTTACAAACGTCTAACCAACCCACATACATATTTTATAAAACAACTGCTTTATAAGAAGACTATAAAATTCCTTAATAAAAATAAATCAGTTTGCTTGAAAGATTTAAAATTAGCAATTCATGTTAACCAATGATTAAATTTTACTTCTTTGGAATGTTAGTTGTGACTTTAGCAGGCTTTATGAATCTAAGCTTAGCCTTATAAATTTGATAAAAACCTAAATTTTTACAAGCTAAAGTATTTTTAAAAATATATACTGTCTACCAATTTATTACATCGAGTTGGGAGTATTTTGTGTGGCTCTTATTAAAAATATAAAATATGAATCAACATTCTTCAAAAAAAAATTCTGAAAGAATTTTCTTCATTAATTCAATGAACTTTTTATTTATTTAATACAAAATTACATTAAAAGTCAACCAGCTTAACGCTTCGTTGAACTGATGAAAGATGTTCCAATGAAGCTTTAATAATATTAAATCTGGTCGACAATTTTTCAAGACAGAACCCGAAGGCTTTGAATGGAAAGAGTTTTCGTTTTTGTGATTTTTTAAATTGAATAGAATCAAAAATAAATAACACATATGAAAACCGTTTATTTTGACAACGTTATCTAAAATTTTACAGGGTGTACTTTTTACATATCTTTGATGATACATACACAAACATGTGCCAAACATTTATTCAAAGTTCGCTGTTCGAGTTTCGCACATTAAACGAGTTCAAGCATTTGCCGGGCTCCGATACCGATACCAATCGGATTCAATTAAATTATATAATAATAAAATAATTAGTGAAAATTTTCATCGAATGAATGAAATGTGTTTTGATAATAATAAACGTACTCGTACATATTTTGTCATTAGATTACTGGAAATAATATATAAATAATAAAAATGTAACTCCAGTTTTTGTTTTTGTAATTGTTTCAAAAGTTGCGCAGCAAATAAAATTGAACAAAAAACATAAACAAAAAATAAAAATAAAGTAGAATTTAGTTTTGTATTTTAGATTTGAATATAAATATCTTGGAAATTTCAAAGGCAAAAGAGCAGTAATTAAAATAATTATTTTTTAAGTCCACATTTCTTTCTTTCTCTAGGTGCCATTAATGTTTGGGGTATCGAGACCATCCCATACTACTTTCTCAAAATTTATTATTCCAAAATGAAATTAAAAAAAGAACATGCAATTTTTTATGAATCCAATAATTTCACTTTTTGTGTAAAAAAATTTTAATTTCCAATTAATGCTTGTGATAGGGTGCATTTGCAAAAACTGATAAAATTTATTTATTAATAAATTTCTAAGAAATTATACAAAATACTACAATTTATAATTTTTTTTTCAAATTAAAATTTTAAAAATTTTTCAGTGGTAAAATTTTAGATCTAATAAAAAATGTTTTTTGTGTTTTATGAGTTGGCCTTTTAACAATAATTTAAAATAAAATTTTTTGTTCCACACTTAAGCAATTATGAAACATTTCATTAATTTTGAGATACGAAAATGAAATGAGAGCACATTATCAATTTATTCTAGATTTGCTTAATTTCAGCAGGTTTCTTCTCTTTTCCTCAGTTGGTACAGAGTGCTATAGTCTTTTTCCTCTTGTACAGATTCATTATTGTAATAAAAAACTCGGAACAAAATTATATTATTCGATATTTCGGTTGATATTTTTAAGCGGTTTTTGAATTTTGAATAGTTTTTAATTTTTATTTAAAACTTAAAAGTAGTGAATATTTCGAAATATATACAAAAAATTTTTTGTTTGTTGAGGGTATTTTAGCTAGTCTATATACATGCATTTCATTGGTGCTAATGCCAAATCATCAGTAGACCTTAAACCTAATTTTGAAATGTTTCAAACCTCTTATCTTATACAAAAACTTTTAAAAAACCAATAAGAATTTCAAAAATGACTAAAGTATAAATAGGCATAGTTGGCCTTGAAACTTGTTCAAAAATCCCAACAAACAAATTATATTATTCGATATGAATCTATTATATTTTCTTTACAACCTTTATACAATTAGACGGCCTTGAAATGCATGTATGTATATAGACTAGCTAAAAATCCCTCAACAAACAAAAGTTTTTGAAAATCTTTGAAGGATGTTACCGAGGCAATCTCGATTAATAAATTAAAAAAAAATATTTCGAAATATATAAAAAATTTATATATAAAAAATTTTTACTCTGATTTTTTATTTTTTTTCTCATAATTTTTAGTTGAGTTGGAACGATGCAGTTCAATATTGTAAAAATATGAGCATGTCTTTATTTAGAATAGACGATTATGATGAATTTGAATATTTAAAATCTATAATAAAATTAAAGCATGGTAAGTAAGTGATATTTTACGAGTTTTATTTGATTATAAATATATTATACAGAAGTCCTAAATTATACTTTTTTTCTTTAACCATTTTAGGAGTAGTGTTTCCCTATTGGTTGGGTGCTTTCAAAATAAATGGTGTTTTCAAATGGATTTCAACGGGAGAAGATATAAAATTATTTTTGTGGCATGCAGGTGAACCGAATGATAAAAGTGGCAATGAGAAATGTATTCACACGTGGGAAGAATATTTCGATTGGAATGACAATGACTGTGAAAGAGAATTACCATTTATATGCGAACTGGAGGAATAAGGGGGATTTTTAATAAAACAATTAATTTTTATTTGTTGTTAAAAACGATATAATAGTTGTGAATAATTTCGTAAGGCTTACAGATTTAAATACAAATGAATGACACTTTTTTTGTTAACGTTGTGGATATGTTTTATTAGAGTGATTCGAGTCAAACTTTAGATTTTTTTCTTAAGTACTGCATAAGATTTTATTATGACAAGACCCAGTACAAGATATCATTATAATGGACTTTCTATGAGTAATTTATTTCATGCGCTTAGAAAAATTTGCGCTCTATTCCATATTTACTTCTTCGAATTTGGAAACTTTCAAATGCATCATTTTAGGAGCATTAATGGCAACGTATAAATTAAACGATAATTAGAATTCTATATGAAAAATTACTCTTTTACATGATGTTAAGAAAATACTGGGAAGTATTTATGTTCTTGATTTTATTATACAATACAATGCGTATTTATTAATTTTTTTTGTATTCAAACTTATCCAAACAAATTTGTATTTTTAACCTTAATTTATAATTCTATCCTGAGACTTAGTCACTTTCCTTCTTGGATGTGCAAAAAGCATTTGATAGAGTATGGCATAATGGATTACTTTTTAAACTCAAAAAAACTACTACCTACTCCATTTTATCCGTTACTAAAGTCATGTTTAAGTGAAAGGCAGTTCTATGTAAAAGTAAATGACGAAATATCGCTGTATTAGCTTCTAGCTCTTGTCCAGTACTAGCATCGAATTTCGTTCAAAATGAGATATGTAAAATTGAAAACTGGTTGTCTAAATGGAACATTAAAGTTAATACCGAAAAGTCGATTCATATTGTATTTACGTAACGCAAAGGAGTTTGTCCTAGATTAATTATATATAATAAAAAATTAACATGGAAAGCGCACATAAAAGCTAAAAAAGAACATCTTAAAATTAAAACTAAACGGCTATATTTCTTACTTGCTTTAATTATGCGGGTGTGAATGAATGAGAGTATAAAAAATTGAGCGTGAGTAAGCGTGCATGTGCAGATTTTTGGCATAATTGTTTCGTATTTTTGTTCGCTTCATTGTAATTTTTTTAAATAATTTTTAATAATTTTTGAATTAATGTTTGTACGTAATTACTTGAACTATTTTAGGTTGAGTGGTTTTTAATTCAAAGTGATTATTATTTTGGGTAAAGTTCGTAATATTTTTAGTGAGAAAAAATTTGACATGAGACAATATTTTAAAGGAACAAGGGAAAATTTAACATTAATTAATTTAAACTTACACGGCAGAACAGAAAGAATTTTGTTTTTCGGGAGCCGCTACACTCGCCGCATCAGTGTTCATGTGTGTTTCCATGTATCCGCCACTGTTTAGGTGGCTCGGTTGATTGTGATCTCAAGTTTTTATTTATACAAATTATGACTCGATACTAGATATTTGTATTGTGGAAGGTATTATTCATTGTTTTTAAAGCCTTTATGTTGAAAGAAATTGTTTGCCTGAAGTCCAAATTTTATTACCCATTTCTTCATTAATTTTAGATTTATTTTTTCGTTAAACTAAATTTTTTTTATTAAGAAATTATTTTTGGAACAATTTATTTACCAGACTAGCAGAACGGAAGTGTAATAGTGATACTGTGTTTTTTAATTATGTTATAGTTTTTTTAGTGAGTATTTCGTAAGCGTGAGTTTTCGTGATTATGACTAACTTATTTTTCCAATCATGTGAGCGTGCGCGAACGTGAACCAAAAAGGTAAGATCGTTCGTGAGCGTTCTTGAGGGTTAGTAAATTAATATTTTTTAATCTTAATATCTAGTATAAAAGCTTACTGGTTTTTAGTACCAGCTTCTAGTAGCTATTATTTTTGGTATGAAAATCTAATAAAAAAGCTGTAACAGTTGAGAGCCAAAAATAATACATGCTTTTAGATATCTTAAAAATATGCTCAAGTAAAATTACATATCCCAATTGTTTTTTTTTTTATAAATAGCACTTAATATAATCACAGGTACTGTACTTTTTTCTTAAGTTTTCTTCTGTTGTTGGTCTTAAGTTATTATCACTTTTTACCATCTTCTTGCAAATTGGCTCTGCCTATTGCAAAGGGTGCTCCAGCATTTGTATCTACATAAAATATGCCGCTCTTAGGTATTGCAGGTTCGCCACCCATACGATAATCATTCATATCCTCATCATCACATTTCCATTCTTTACTACGCCTCAAGCATTTAACGCCATAAAATCCCAAAGGCGAATTAATAGACTCTACAAACATCTTGTATGCTCTTATATGAGAACAGCCCACATAATAACATTGCTTTTGATAACTTCCATAGTTGGGATAAAATGTAGCATTTCCTGTGGGTTGTAAGAAACCCAAATTGCGACTAGTTTGTATGCTTTCCACATACTTGGCATCTGTGGGATCAATACGAAAATCAGTGCTCTTCTTGCGGAATTTTGGCCCGGCCGGATCGAGAGCAAATATGGTATTGAAACGATTTGGCCAGCTACGCTTGCCTGCTGCTCCAGCTATTTGAGCACCCAAAGAGTGACCAATTAGATAAATATCGTCGTAATGAATGTGTGCCTTTTCCGATAAGTAACTGCAAAATTGAGCCAAATATGATCCAAATGTTTCGACCAATGTGACCACACGAAAATAATTAATGTTTGCTGCATTTGCACTCCAATCGGCGACAATTATATTAAAGTCACCCTTTTGTAGATAAGCGTTTTTAACGTCACGATTAAAAGACCCGCGTGATTGACTCATCCAGCCATGGATAATAATTCTGCATGAGAAAGAGAAGTGTTTGGATATATAAATAAGAATGTGAATTTTCAAAAACTTTTGTTTGTGGAGGGTTTTTTAGCTAGTCTATATATATGCATTTCATTGGTGCTGATGCCAAATCATCACATATCATCAGATATTGAGGCAATCTCGATTAATAAATTTATAAGAGTGTGAATAAGTAAAAAATATTTGCTGTCTATGTTTACAATATCTGCACCGAAAATGGGTAATTTTAAGTAAAAGCATTTTTTTAATATAATTTACAGGATAATTATTTTATATTTTATATATTTCTTACGGTAGATAATTTAGCAAAATTTCAAAATTTTGAGCTGGATATAGTCATACAACTTTTTTCCGGACAAATTTTTTTTCATATGTATTTTGACGTCTCTCTTCTTTAAACAACATATGAAAAAAAATTTATTCCAGCTTTAATATACATATTTAATTTATTTTCCAAAAAAGTATCATAATATTATATAAATTTCGATTAAACGATTGCACTAAAATAAAATAAAATTTTTTTTCGTTTCCAAGAACTGAATGATATTTCTGAAACTGCTGGGTAGATGTGGTTCATATCTATATATAAAATATATATATATATATATATATATATATATATATATATATATATATATATATATATATATATGTATTTGGTCCTTTTAACTCCCACAAGAAGCATGGGACCGTACATGCTCCGTACATTCGGCTCCTACAAAGAGCACAGAAACGCAGTTTGCACTGATTAAAACTATTTTTGCGTCAAAATTTATATTTTTTTAGTTAATAGAATAAATTCTTCCCAAGTTATTATATATCGTGCAAGTGCCTTGATTTTTGACATAATGAAATATCTAAGAAATAAAGCTGATGAAAAACAGAATGCGGACTCGGATTCATCATGCATGGAAGCGAAAATAATTACTGAAATTCGTAAAGTAGTGACATCTAGCAATATCTTGAATTTATCTCCCGCGAAGGTAGGAAACAAACGCAAGGCGAATATTTTTTTTTCTCCAGGGAGTACAATATTGATATATTTTAAAATTACTTTGTTTTTAAGGTTAAAAGCGATAAGCTTTGTTGGCAATAATACAATTTTTTAAAAAATCATTAGGGAAGAACACAAATCACACATACACACTTTTTATCAAAGTTCGCCATCGCTGAATCTGAACTTTTTTTTAGTCAAATATGAAAAAAGAAGTACAAAAAATTATCTTTCTTTAAAGATATAATGAATGCACTTTTTCAGAAAAATACTTTCTAAAAGGAGTTTTTAGTTTTTAAAAAGTAGTTTTATTTATTAGAAAGCTATAAACATATTCACAACAGCAAGCTACATGACCACAAATGTCGCTGGCTACAAATGATGCCCTTTAGTCAGCTACTTAATTATTTTGATTCATTTTTTTGCAGTGGTGTCACTTTACATTTTTTGCTTTTTTAAAGTTACCTTTTTTCAAAAAGTACAATTCGAAACTGTACAATTGTACTTTGAAGAGCGTATGTGCAAACACTTTTGAGAATAGGGGATGCTTCAAAATAGGTAAGATACCTTTAAAAATTAAGATGCACGCGAAAATTTCTAAAACGCGCAAAAATTTTTATAATTAAAAAAAAATCGTGAAATTAACTAAAAGAGCAAGTATGTTAAAATTAAGTATAAATTTATGAAAAATAGAAGATCTTACTGCTTTTTCAAAACTTTGAAACTTCTTGCGGAATTTCGGTTTTTTGCAATATGGGATACTTTGTTTATTTTTTATTGTCTCATCGACTTTTAAATGATATTAAACATTTTAATTCTCCTAATAATTAAAAGTTTTTGCGAATTTTCATAATTTTTGCAGTCTTTTGCGAGTTTTTCACATTCCTTGCAGTTGTAGCTCGTTTTAGAAGATTTTACGGCTTTCTGGAAAATTTCCCGCATTTTCTCCATTATTGTGATATAATTAACTCTGTAGTCTTTTTATTGCTTCATTAAATTTTTAAGATTTTATATAAAGATGAACACAGGATATTTGGTTGTCCTTATTTTTATGCAAAAAAAAATTTTACACAAAAAGTTTTGGTATTAACATTAAAAGAACTGCAATTTGTATATTATTTTACTTTAAAAAATTATTTCTATGCACTTATTTGCTTTACATATTTTGTTATATGGTTTAAACTCTTTTTATTTTGAAGCCAACAAAAATAGAAATTAGTTTAATTAGACTACACGACCAAAGTAACATGGACAACAACCTGCATCCGTGTAGTCGTGAAAATAATGTATTCTAT
Organism: Gymnocheta viridis; assembly: GCA_956483585.1. Classification (NCBI taxonomy): domain Eukaryota; kingdom Metazoa; phylum Arthropoda; class Insecta; order Diptera; family Tachinidae; genus Gymnocheta; species Gymnocheta viridis. Next base: position 8,539,593 of record OY101440.1, read on the forward strand.
TTTTGACAGATTGCAGTCGGTAGCCTGCTGTCGTGAATGGGCTTGCCGCTTAATAATTTTTATCAAAATGCATGCCGAGCAGTAGTGGTTGGCTTCTTTATTTCAGCTACACACATCCCAGCAAACAAGTATGAGGTTTCAGGAAGCAATAAAGTAGTAAAATTTGCACGTTTTGTAAATGCTTTAAACTGCTTCGGAGGCGAAGATCGCTCACTTTTTTTTCAAACACAAACTAATTTAACATCTTACTATTGTAATGCGTAGATAAGAGAGATTCAAACTAATCCACAGGATGTATTTTTTGTTGTTGTTTAACGTTTTCGTTTAGGCAACACGTAAGTGTGAGGATGATAATTTATTCGAAGAATTTACCGCTTATTTTATGTTTTGAATGATGTAGAGCTTCTAAGTGAAACATTGTTAACTAAATTCCCGCCCTCTTGAAGCGCATTTCAAAGCAGAAGTACAACAACAAGTAAAAACTCGCGTTTACAAACCAGTTTCGGGCGTGGCAGTAATATTTGCTGATATACATATGTACGTATATAAAATAATCTATGTGTATAGAAAGTATCTTTTTAAAAAAGTACTTATTGTGAAAAGAATATTTTCTTAAAGAATTTTTTTCAAGTAATTTGTTTCACAGCAAGTACCCTTTTACAAGAGTCGCTTTTTAAAAAAAAGCTAACTTTTGAGATTGAATCCCTTTTTTCAATTTACAGTCGAACTTCCATAACTCGAACTAATTTTGTTGGCAGTACCGTAAAAAGAACAAATCATATGCAAAAAAGTTCTCTATAACTCGAACAAAACACATACACATGAACTCTATAACCCGAAGAATTTTTCTTGCGTAAATGGTTTGTTCATTTTGTTTCTTAGTTATAGTTTGTTTGTTTTACTCTTTTTTGTTGCTTGAGCTGGTTTGTATATTTGTAATTTGTTTATTGTTTTCGGGGAATTACAAATTTGTTTCGCGCTAGATGATAAATGTTGAAATCGTTTTTTTATTATTATGGCAACTAAACGATTATCGATTGAAGAAAAATATAAACTTATAAAAGAAGTCAAAGATGGATTAAAAAAATGCAGCTTATAAATATGGTATCTCGGCAAGCACGGTCTCAACAATTTTCAAAAATAAAGAATGAGTTATCAACTCGTTTGAATCTGGATACCGTTTATATAGTAAAAGAGTTAAGACCCAAAAATTCAAATGATGATATTGTTAAGCATAATTGCCTTGGATCAGAGGGTCCAATCTTCAGAGGAACGGAGAGTGATGTCGAAAGCTCAGTAGAAGATACTTCTCAAAAGCCAACAAGAAATGATGTAGAAAGTTCTTTCCGAACACTAAATTATTATTTACATACGAATGACACAACAACTAATGAGTACTACAAAGCTTTAAGCAGATTGGATTTATTTTTTACTGAAAATAACAAAAAAGGTAAATTTTCAGTCACTTATTTCAGAATATTTTACTTAACTGTAATTTTTTAATTATATAATTACATATGCTTGTAGGTTTATATACTTATGTAAATATGTAGTTTTCCATTAGAGGATATTTTAAATAAAAATACATAATACAAAAACCATTTATTCTGTTTTGACAAAATATTGTGTAACTCGAAGTCTCCGTAAGTCGAAGTTTCTTTTGGGATAATGGTGATTCGAGTTATAGAAGTTCGACTGTATATAGTATATACTTTTATGTTTTGAAAAGGTACTGTTGAGAATAGATTTTAGAGAATAGATTTGCTGAAAACAATTAATTAATTAATTTTTTTTATAAGGTTACCTTTTTGGAAAATTACTTGTTTCAAAAAGCATCATGTGTATGAAAAGTACATACATATATGTTCTTACAAAAAATATATATTTTTTTTAAATTAAAATGTTTAGTTTTTTTTAAAGTGCATTCTTATTTTTAAACAAAACTAAATTTGTTAATATATAACTTTTTTATAAAAAACATATTTTTGCTATTGTTCTCTATAGACTTGAAATAATTTTTCAATGAAAAATAGTGCTCATCTTTACTTATTTATGCTTGGTATTGTTTTCTTGACGTACTGCCAATCCGACGACGCGTCGCGACGACGTACAATAATTACATTTGAAACAAAAACAAATTCCAAAATTTTGTTTTTGTTTTGAATGGAATTGTTCGAAAGAATGAATACGTGCAACATCGTGGGTATGGCAGTTACTAAGTGCAGTTTCGGCAAGTAGTGTTGTAAATAGCGACTACTTTTGGCTACTCAATACTTTTAAAAATATTGATGGATTAAAATTCTATTTTATTATTACACAAACACGATGTATGAATTCGAAATATTTTCGAGTAAAATTTTCGTATTTACATATGGAAATGCATCTCTGAAAGTAATGAGTAGTTAGTTTTTGGTATTGAGTACCTGGAAATATATACGGTATTGAGTACTCGGTAGTCAAATACTTAATACTTTTACAGCACTATCCGCAAGAAATATGATTCACTTTAGCAAACGATTTGTGTGGAAACCACTCAAAAAATGCGATTGCTTTTTGTATAAATCAACCGTCTGCTTAAGTCGATCGTTTAGATTGTGATAGCCACATCCAAAGCTCATGCAAACTTCGGTGAGTGTAAACAAATTAATCACTTCCACCAAATATTCACAAAAAAAAAAAACAAAACTTAAAGAAATTCTTTTTTAATTTTTACCATCAAATTTGTAAAAATTTAGTTTTTGCTAATAAGTTTGAAGTGATAAAATATCGTGAGATTTTAGTTTTGTTTGTAAAAATAAATACACATCGCTTTTTTATTGCAATGTAGTCATATCTCAAAAAAACGTGATATCTGAATTAAGATTGCAAAAGTATTTGTCGTATTGCTCTTCATTTTGAGTAAACAATTTATATAATTATTTCGTTTACTCACCTCTTGAGGGGAGAATACTTTTTTATTTTTCTATTGATGTGTGTGTAAATTATAAACTTTAAACTCGATTGCAGACGAACGATTTTCTTTTGAGTTATGCCTACGTTGCAATAAAAGAGCCACATGTATTTAGGGGTATCTGAGTTTTTTGCTCATGCAATGTGGTCTAATTTTTGTTGGCAGTCCTAAAAGTCTGCTCACATTTTGAAAAACAACACTTTTACTTTCCCATTCGGAAGTTTAAAATGGCTGGCAAACTCGTTATTTTAGACCCCTTTTAAAGTCGTAATACTGAACCGATTTTGGAAAAATTTATATGTTTCTAAAGGGATTTTTACATAAATGTGCACAATCCTGATTTTATTTAAATCTGTTCTATATGCCTTTAAAGTTGCTACTAAAACATGCACATGCATGTATAAGCTTCAAGTTGATAAAATATACAAAGCGTGCATGTGTGTGTGTCCAATATGCTTTTGAATAGATATGAGACAGAGCTTTAAGTTGTTTATTTAGAATGTTTTTTTGTTTTTGTATTTTAGCGTATGTACGAGTATTTATGTAAATGTTAAATATTAATTTTGAAAATGCGGTCGATTGAGTCGACATAGTGCCAGTATATTGAGGAGAAGATTGTCTTACAAGCTTTACGGTTTAAGCATATGTGTGTTGCAGTGGGTCAAACAATTTTTCGCGCTTTGTAAAGTTTATATCTATCAAGTGATTGGAGCCTGGACAATAGTTAAAAATTAAAAATAATCGTACCTTGTTGGAAGTGAGGGGTCTAAGCCGGATGTTTGAATTGAGTCGACATTGCCCAATATTAATTCTTTGCCACAATCGGGAAACTCTCGCTTAAACAAATAAAAGTGCATTTCTAAGCGCGGACTTGAAAAAGGATTTAGATTTCGCACAAGCTTTTTAAGAAATGGGATATCCAAATAACGCCTTATGCCACGCTCTTGGCTTAAATCTTTATCACACTTTAGCCATTCACAATATTCATCATCGTCATTTTCGTCTTCGAGATCTTGCGCTAAATCAGTATCGGACTCATTTGCATTTAATTCACCGCTGGAATTATCTTCTTCGTCATCAAAAGATTGCTCTTCCGTTTCCACTTGTCTTTTGGTTTGCAAAGCAAAGCTGGCTAAAATTTTTTAAATGCATCTTAGTTTTTCGCCAAAACAAAAACCGAAAACTTTAATTAAAACTTACTTAAACTGACACTCAAGATAATCAAGGTTATTGCTAAAAATCTCATGGTTTAAAGATTGTAATTTATATAATATATAATTTTGGTTTCAGTTTCGTTTATTTTAAGCTGAAATTAGCCGGCCGCCTTAGTGAGTCAACAAATTAATAATTTTGTGATATTCTTTTGTTTGTGTTTTTTTTAATTCAGTAGATTTTAGTTTCTTAATTATAATATCTTTTTCTTATTTTTTTGATTTGCTGTTGCTTTACTGCACTTTACTTCACTGGCTAATGAACTTTAATGTTGTTATTCAATTATATTTGTTGGCTTTTATAACGTTTTGTTTCAACAATTGTTGGTTGTTGTTGTTTTTTTGTATGAATGTAAGTTTATCGCTTAACTAGTTTTATTTTTGTATGTAAGTATTTCTCTCAAGTTGATCTTATTTTTAGCGTTTTATTTTAAAATTAGTACGGCAATAAGCTTTTGTTGTGTTGCATTTGTTTTTGCAATATATTTAATGCATTTATGGGGAATTCTTAACCCATTGCATGGGCGATGTTAACTTAAAGTATAAAACTGTTTGGGTTTTTAAAAAAATGGCTCCAAATGCAAAATAAGTTCAAAGCAGAAAATGTTATCCAAAGTTTTATAGTGAAAACAATTGAATAATTTTAGCCTGTTTTTTGAGCCATTTATTAAATTTTTTATTTTTGAACGATTTTAAAATTTTTATTTAATCTTCTTCTTTCGTTCCAGCTTGAGGAATGGAATAGTTATGCAACAGACAAGTGGCGGTGTTGTCGCGATTAAGGTTCGAACAGAACTCCGTTCTAGCGAAATTTAAAATACTTCCAGTGCAGCTGTTTTAAAATAAAATTTATTTTAATCTACTGTGCCTTTATTTTTAAACTCTCACATGCAAGTTACCACATTTTCATAAGATTGCATGATTTCTTTTAAACAAAACCACAGCCGATTTATAAGATCTATAAAATGGCTCAGCTGATATGTAAGTGTGCTGTTAAATTTTTTATATTTTCTTTATTCTATTGCAATTATGTGGTTTTCCTATGCTTTTTGTGACAGCAAACATATAAAAAAAAGTTGCTCTGTTGTATCAGTTCGCCGACGAGTAGAACTTATTGATGTGACTTGAACCAAACCTTATGATTTGAGTAATGAAAATTAAAAATAAGAGCAGAAATCAATAGTTCAATAACATCAATGAGAAATTTGTGGGCTTTATTGCTCTCAGAGTGATTTACAGTTGTGTTCTGTTTCACCATTATGTTTTGAGGCGATCTGCGTCTAAAAGAAGCCAAAGCACATCCCCAAATTCCTATAAAAATTAAATTTCTTAAAGGTATTATTGTTAAATTGGAGAAAAAGTGTGTTAAAACAAATACTTACAGTTATGTGGTTTTTAACGATTTATTTAGATTGAACTACTAGAAACTCTAATGCGATCCGGGAGAAATGAATTAATTGCGTAGTGAGCACAAACAATACATAACAGTTTTCAACCTTTGTTTTCCTCTATTATTATTATTCAGCTTATTATTGTTGGTTTTGATGTTTTTTCCCAGCAAAACATGTCGGAAGTTGTTCTAATGGCAACAGAATTTTCATTGTATACCAAGTATATATTTTGAATGCAATATTCTAAAAAATTTGTCTACTAGCAACATTCAACAAAGTCAGTATTTTTTAATCGTATACCATTCAGCGATATGGAGCACTGTCGTGCCTATGACATATGTATAATTTAGTTCTTGGGTGATTTTTTTATTTATTTATTTATTTTAGTCTATGGATTATTAAAATCTTTACAGACAACATAATCGTATTTAAAAAGGAAAAGTTACATGCAATCATGAATACATGAATATAGACTTATCAATAACGTTATACAATTCATAAAGTTACAGCAAATTCTACGGAATGGATCAGCATTAGCATAGTTTTGATGAAAATATTGCAGTGCTACAGGATGAAATTGAAGTAGAGGACGTTGCGGTATATTAACCCTAGAATACTAACGCTATTGAACTCTACGGTAATACTAACGCCACGTAAATTTTGCGCAATTTGGAATTGTTCCTAAAATGCGTCAATTAATGTGGTTATATCTGCAATTTTTTTATTTTATTAGTTGTTGCTTATTAAATATTAAATAATAACTTATAATTCATATTAAGGTAAACAAAAACAATTTTGAAACCAAAATAAAAATTCACGTTTGCTAATATGTACCACATAAATTTGACATACAGCCTTTTAATGCTCACGTTCTTAGAGCAGTTTAATGACTAAATATGCTTTGTTTAAATTTTTGCGTTTGTGAAAAACTATTGAAAAAAGGACTTGTGGAATTTGGTACCGATAGGCCGCTGGATGGTTGTGTGGCAACAATAATAAAAAAACTACCCGTTAAATTTGCGTGGGTTAGTATTCTAAGGTTAAACGTCCGCTCATTTACCAGAAATCTGAAACAGATGTCACCATCTATAAGTTTACTAATAAATATGGCATTTAAAGTTTATCTCCGGCTCTTCAGAGTAGGGAAGTTAATTTGTCGTAATCTGAATTCATATGATGGCAACTTTGTCACACGATTGGGGTATGATAATAAGTACAGACTCCAAGCGATCACTGCGGATGGAATATTGAGGGTCCCAGATGACGGAACATCATTCCAATATTTTTTTTAGTAATGATTTATATGCTAATTTTTTGCTGGGTGTACATGCATAATGCATAAATAAATAAATGCATATTTATGTATTTTATTAGTTGTTAGAGCGCAAATAAATTCTTAATCATAATCGCGTGATATTTTCTATTTGAAGTTTAATAATAATACAAAAACAGAAAAATCAAATGCTGAGTCGAATTTTTCATACATTTTATCTAAGCATGAAATTGCAGCGATCACTTTAGCCGGCATGTTTCTTTCTCTTATATTGGAGGGTTTATAATAACCGAAAGGTGTTAGCGAGATGTGTAGCAGCTGTATCAATATCCTCAGACTTTTTGGTGGGATCGGGTTGGCGTTAGCACTTCAGTGATAATGTATCCTTTTAAATGCCAGTTAGTTTTCAAAGCGTTTTGTACGCTCTATGCCTTCTACTATTAGAAAAATTATGACAGCATTATTTAGAGAAGGAGCAGTGATTTGACGCGCTGGTATGTTTTGTTAATCGGGCATGTTCAGCTCTTTCTGTCGTAATATCCAATAGCGAAATTTTACTACAAAAGCAAGTTCTGAATTTCCCTCATCTGTAACTGTAAGTCACTCTTCTCCAGACTTGTGAAAATGGTGCAGAAATTTAGAAGTCTTCAATGGTGAGAAGTGAAATTATTTTAATATTTATACCTAATTTCTTAGGTTTAAGTTGAAAGCTGTTATTTGGCTCAGGTACAAATCAAGAATTAACACATTTTTTAAAAATTAAAATTGAAAGTGCATAAATAGAAATGAAAAATTAATGACTCATCTCCAATTTGCGCGAAAAATGAGGAGGATGAATCCAATAATTGACTGATTATCATTTCTGCACATATAATGGATGTGGCAATATCTTTAATTTTAACTTTTGGCTTAAACTTATTAACAATTTCTTTAGTTTATTTTCATAAGTTTTGTAAACAGCTGCTAGATTCTCGATTTATCGACCCGAATTCCTAGAAATTTTTTTATTTGAAGATTTTTTTGCGAGCCCTTTTGTAACAACGACTGCAATAAGATTGTATATCACATTACCAATGTAACGTCACACGAAAATCTTTTGTTTTATACAACAGCCAATAGCATTTTATATGAATAAAACTAACTTTTTTTTAAATTATAAATTCATCGGATTTATAAAAACTTAATACACAAAATAATGGAAAAATCAACAATATCTTAGACATGTTTGTTCAATTCAAAGCGCGATTTGAACAGATTTTTTGTAGAAACAGTTACAATACATTTTCCAAAATAAATACTAATTTTTTATTTGATATGATTTACGTTTTAGTTCAATATTCATTTCAATATAAACCTAAAGAGTTCAACAAATTATGCACAAACAATAATTATTAAAAACGAAGGAACCCGTCATAAGCTCCATGTTTACATTGTCACATGTGGTTAAATACTAAAGGTACCGCCACACAAAAAAAACGTGACCAAAAGACAAGATAAATTTTTATTTTCTTTAATTCCAATATTTTTTAAATATGGTTTCGCATTTATTAAAAATAATATAAAAATAGCATTTTGTGGCATAATTAACTTCATTTTGTGATATAAAAACCAAATTAAATCACACTAATCCTAAGCAAAAAAGTAATCATCAAGTTCAAGCCTAATGTAATTAACGTATTAAAACACAATATGATTCTTACTTTTTAATCATAATATGTTTGCTTTCAGATTATGGTCACAGAGAAAACATAATTGAATTTCTTTGCTTGTATGCACTCATATCTTGCGCTGTCATCCATTAAATAAATGTTGTGCATTTACATCGGCCTTTATCACTATTAGAGTACGATTGCAGTTTATTGGATTGATTATGCGGCTGCCAAGATTATTGCATATGGAGTCCTTCAGGTGCACCAGGTCACATGAGGCAGAGGTAGTAAAAATGTTTGTTTTTCTATTTATAGAAGGAGGCAGTAAACATAGATTTTTTTCGTTTCTATGGAGTAAAAACTTTTTATATTTTATTCTTTCTTAATCAGGATTTAAGTGGGTTAAATTCTATAGCAATGAAACTTATATGAACTTTATTTCATTTTAAATAAAATAAAACTATTCACTAAAAACGCACAAAAAACGAATGATATAAAGTTCGATCGTCTAAATTAAATGATTTGTATCTTTCCAACACGTGAGGTAAATTTTTTTCTAAATGTGTATTATATTTTAAAACGTTTTATTGTTCAATATACAAGCATACAAAAGGTGATTCATTTGGAGGTACTTATAAAAGAAATTCAAACTATTTTTATTAGACTTTATTTTTTATTGTACAAAAGAACTTTTCTAGAGATTTATTTTTAGTTACGTTAACTTTTCTAAATGATTTCCGCGAGTGCACTTGTTATTTTTTATTACGATACATAAAGTTTTACTTCAGTCATAGCTCAATTATCCGTTTAGACTTAGACTTACAGTTTAAATTGTTCCCAAAGGAACAGTCCAAAGATATGATATGAAATCAGCTGGTCGCCTATTGCAGTGCCCTAATACCTGATATAAAAAAGTGCTTTTTGCAAAAAATCCATTTTCACTATAAATACATGCCTTAATGGATTGTTTGCTTGATTGTCTAAGGCGGTATAAATAGTTTGAGTCAATATTTTTCATAACAAAGTATCATATATGACACATAAATGAAATACTATGAAAGCTTAGCAAGATTTAGTTGCCCATTAAATGTTGCCAATGAAATGAAGTCCCTCAGAGTGAATCACCCTTGTGAACAGGATGTTCTTAGCACCATTTAGAGCAAGTATTTAATTATAAGTCAACCAGAAATCACATAAATATGTATTTATTAAAAAAATCCCAGTTTAATTTGTTGCAGTTCCTATAGTGGGGTAGGACAAGAACAAACAACCGGTTAGGGGAAACACAAACAAAGATCAGTAACATGTTGAATATAGAATTAAAAAACAATATTTTGCAAGCAACTTTTGATAAAAAGTACAATGTTTTTTTTTTGATAAACTGTTACTAATTAAGAAGAGATCGAAAAAAAACACAGACAAGATTTGGACAGAAGTAATTTTCGAAATCTTTTGTTACTCACATGCATTTTTAATCACTGCAGAGCAAATTAAAATCCCCCGCTACTACACAAATTCTATAGTGAGTAATTAATATCAAATTAAGCAGTTTTAAAAAATTTCTTAAAATTTATTAATTCCAAAAAAATCTAAAAAAAGTTGCAATTGTATTTATTTTTACAATATTCATTTGCAAAAAAATATTAGTATTTTGGAAAAATGTAAAAATTTAATTACAAACAATAAACAATGTGCGTTTTTCCAAACCTCGACTGTTGAGGGGTATTAGCTTGCTCCCAATCGTTGCTTATGCAGATCATCAGGAAACTTTTATCTAAAAATTCTTAGAAAACTAAAAATGTTGCAATCAGATTTCATAATATCAAAGTTTTAACAAGACTCACTAATCAATCATGCCGTTTTTATTTCCTTACTTTTCATTTTCTACATAAACTGGCTTGGGCCGGGTGGGCCCAAATACGGGTATCTTTTTAAATTATGCCACTTCGACACGACTAGATTTTTCCGTATACAAAATATTGAGTATCAGTCAGTGGCAAAAAAACGTCCGCCGTTCAAAATGAGTCGTTTTAAGCTTGAAAACGTTAGAAAATTTAGCAAACTTATTAGCAGACATTAAAATCAACGAAAACTTATGTTAGCAGTTATCTTGTTGGTGTCAACTTCCCACCTTAGAGCTGACCTCCTTTGACTTTTTCTTGGGAGGTGCCTTTAAAAAATGCTGCTATGCTAATATTGCACAAATGATCCCCTCTTTTAGGCTAATATCGTCTGAGTCATTATTGAGATACAACCAGAAACCTTCAGTGAAGTTTTAGTAAATTGAATTGACAGCTTGGATTGTAAATCGTGTTTCATAAATAATGGAAATATTTGTTATTTCCAATAAAGTCGCAATATTCCAAAAAAAAAATTTTTTTAGTTAACTGAATTTGATTAAATTTTAAAAATATACTTGTTTTTGCACCACCCGGTACACAACAGTTGTAAGCTGCGATTGGAAATAAATGTTAAAACAGCAACAGCTAAAAATTGTTTTCCCAGTAAAAAATCCATAAAATGTTGTCAGCAGGAATTTTTTGCGCGAGCACTGGAATAATTATAATTTAAGGGTTTTTCATTGGGAATTCTTTATTAACAATTAATTTTTATCTGTAACGTGTATTTTTGCTAAACAAATATGTTACAAATAAATTAAAGTAAAGAGAAATAATAACTAAATATAACTTTTTTTCGAGCTAATTGCAGTTGTAATCCAAAGTGCTTATTATGTCGGTTAAACTTCTTAACTTTTTTGTAGTCAGAAAGAATTGCATATGAGACAATATTCCAAAATAACAAGGGAAAATTAACATCAATGAATTTCACCTTACATGGCAGAACAGAAACAACGTTGCTTTTCGGAAGCCGCTATACCTCCATCATCAGCGTTCATTTGTGTTTCCATGCATCCGCAACTGTTTAGGTGGCTCGATTAAATTCAAATTTTTATTTATAAAAATTATGACACGAAAATGAATACGTGACCTTGTACTTTGTTAGGTATTATTAATTGTCTTTAAAACAAACACAACTTCACCACTAAAAATACTCTAATTTTACGATCACTAATTAACGTTAAATTAACAAATTTTTACACGTTGATTTTATCTCATGTACTCTTATCCTTTCTAAATTTTTTGTTCTACTTAGGACAAACTTTTTTAAAAAGAGTTTGAAATTGAATATTTTTTACAATAAGATAAACTACGACAATTACAAAAACACTTTAAGCATATTATATTGATTTTTTTTTTTAAATTAAGCAACTGTTTTTTAAATATTTTCAAGGAAGTTAATACCGAAAACAAAATAAAATCAAAGCCAGAAAGAATAATAATATAATGATATGCTTGTTTTGTTATAAGAGATAACTGAAATAGTCCTGGAAGAAAGGGACAAATATAAAATTAACTACCTGAGTAAACCTAGTTCGAACTCGAACACTTGAAAAGGACCAGTAACTTTTACATACCAGACTGGCAAGGGATCTTTTGATCTTTCGCTAAACTATCGAATGGAAAATGAATATAAAAATTGTGTTAATGTTACTCATGCAATTACAATTTAAATTTAGTTTCCAGGCAGTGTCTTTGGTAAGAGTTCGTACAGTACGGTATACTAAAAGCTCGGCTACTGGAGCACTTATCGTGGTGGATCGGCTTAGCAATCGATATTGTGAGGGAAAAAAGTTTCACTACGACATATAAAAAGTAATTTTCGAGGAGCACAAATTTTAATTTTGACTTTTTCTCAACGTTTATTTTTAAGATTTTTTTTAGCAAGTCTTAAAAACCATCGGCTGAATTGCAGTTGTGAAAATATAAACTTATTTGAGTTTTCATATTTTTATTTTCAGTATAAATATTCAAAAGTAATTTTCTTTCGTACGTAAAAAATTCAATAAATAAATATATTTTTTCTAAAACATTTAAGTAGAGACTGGCTGCAGCGTTTATAATGGTAAGTCACCATTATGTATGTAATGTATAAGTTTATACATAAAACCATAAATTTTATTCTATTGTGGTTTTTATTCAATGAAAATAAATAAAACTTTAATTAAATTTATAGTTTTTATTTTACTCAATACAAAGAAAAAACTATTTTATCGGAAATTAATTCATTGTTTATTATTATTTTTTATTTGCTTGTAATTTTAACCCTTCAGCCACACGCTCAAGCTTTTCCTTCAAGGTTTTCACACGTACTGCTTATCAAAATTCATTAAAATTGATACCTGTAACGTAGGCTGCACGCAATTTTAAAGCAATTTAACTTTTATAGATGTCATCGTCGATGAAACAGCTTCAAATGGTTGCTTTATACATCACGCATGTTTGATTATTTGATTTTAATTAGTAATTTTGAATATTTGTAAAAAACACCAAAAAATGCTTTCTTGACAGTAAATTGAAAAACTCGACGAAAAGAGAATTTCAAAATCAAGTTCGTACTAAATTATTAATATTATTCGTACTATTATTAAAAAAGTGTCATTGTATTGAAAATTGATAGATCTTGATAGAAACTTGATGATCGTGTAACACTTAAGTAAAAGAGCTATTTTTTATTTTTTTCTTAATAATTGTAGTGTTTGATTTTATTAATTCTGTCATAGGCCCTCTTGCAACAAAAAAATCATTTACAATTTTTAAAAATTAATTTTATAGATGAAAATATTGAAAGAACTAGAAAAAAGTTAACTAACTAACATGATGCTTGAAGCGAAATCTTCCAGCATTTGGGAAATAAAAAGTCAACCATTCTTTAGCCCAAATTCTTCGTCGCTTTTCTTTTTTTTCATCATCAATGCATTCTGCAATAACAATTATTACAATCATTTTTCTTTTTAAATTTGTAATTGACAATTGAATGAAAAATCTTTCAAATCACTTTATGAAGGGTGTGTGGTTAGGAATAAATTCAATTGAAAAACTAAATTGAGAATTGAATTGAAACGTGTATGGGGTGCTTTACTGACACTATAATCGACTAATTGCCGTTAAGAGTGCTTGCGAACGAAAACGTTTTTAATCGTGGGACAGGCTGTTAAATTTGTGTATGAGAGAAATCACATAGCACTTTTTTATTGGTTTAATTATGAAAAAAATAAAAAACCGTTGTAATCAAATGATAAATGATAAATTGAAAAATGCAAATAAAAACAAAATTATTTCTATATTCTGAAAATGAATTACACTAAGCAACAGAAAAAAGCAGTCACTATTGTTTTTCGATTTATTGCGCTGCTATTTTATTGCAAAAACAATCGAAATCAAAATTTTTATTTATTGCTTGTAAATTTAAATTTAAGTTTTTAAATTACTTTTTTAACAAAAATATATACATATATTTATGGACAACGGCAGACTTTGCAGGCCATCACTAGAAATTCCCGCTAAGATATAAAATTGATAAACTCCTTATTACTCCCACTTTTTGAGACTAAAAATCGGGGCTTGCGAAACTTTTCATCAACGATATCTGTCGCACAGTTTTTTCGAGCTGATTAAATTTATTCCCAAAAAATGTTTTTGGTTCCGATCGGTTCAGCCATGTTTATGGAAGGTTTACATACACATAAACACACACATACACTCTTTTACATACATGCATACGTACATCCATACACACATCATCATAAAAGTAGTGAAAATAAGTTCCAACGACCTTTTATGAAAACTCGTTTTTTGAAAGTCGGGGTGAAATCAATAAGTTGTTTTTTTGTTAGCGGGAAGTGAGCAAGAAAATCTTTGCAACCAAACAAAAACTTAATATCTTGTTAATTTATTTATAAACAAAAACAAAAAGGATTTAATTGATTTTACTTGAGGGAGCCATGTAAACCAAACTCTATTCTAATCAAATATGGAAGAGGAGGATTAAATTAAGGCAAAGACTGCAGGAGTGGTTTGATTCACAAAACTTGAAAATACTGCATAATGGTGTTGGTTTTTTTATGTCATTCTTGAAATTATCGTCTCAATTATGCAAAAATTATGTAAGAGGTGATTCTTGCAATTAAATATGCCCAAAAGGATAGACGATGAATGCAGATTAAGAGCATAGTTGCATAATTATTTGACATATGCTATAAAGAGTATAGTAGATCCACAAACACGGTCCAATATGATATAAACCGGGCAAGGATTTCGAAATCCAGCCTCTCCAAATTCTTTCTATTCATAACACCAATCTCGGCTTTGACCTGAGGCTTTCTTCTGTGAGTTCCCTTGTGATTTTCTGTTAATAGAATTACTGGTAGTATCGTCCTTTCCCTTTCTGTTTGCAGTTTTTATCACCCCACCTGACGAATAGAATTAACTCCACATTCTTGTTAAATATTTTAATTCTTATTGTTCAGATTGTCTTAATTTGTAATTAGAAGCATTTTAATTCTTTATGGAAAATTGTAAAAGTATCTAGTGTGGATCTAACCAAAACTATTCATTGCATTATTATTATAAAGTAGCTTGAATATAACAAATATGAAAGTTTTAAGTTCATAACTTATGATTCACCGTAACTTTGCCGAGTACATGCCAATTTTATCATAAATAACAACCTTCTTTCAAGATCTTTCAGTTTTGTAATGCAAAAATTTCCTTATTTTTTATTTTTCTTCATGCCATCGTTAAGAGACAGCTTCAAATAGTTGCTCTATACATCACACAGAATTATTACATTTACCACCTAACCAAATGTTCCAATTTCGTACAGAATTCGTAACGACTGGTCGACAAAATCTTCCGATTTCGGAACGATTTTTATATGAAAAAGTTGACATGACTTCTCAACGATATGAAGGTATGAAATCGCAACGAAAAGTAGGTACGAAATCGCATCGATATGTACATAGGTACGATTTCATTATAAAAAAAAATTAAATAAAAATTATTTTTATTTTTAAAAACTTTTGTTTGTTGAGGATTTTTTAGCTAGTCTATATACATGCATTTCATTGATGTTAATGCCAAATCATCAGTAGACCTTAAATCATATTTTTGAAATGTTTCAAAACTCTTATCCTATACAAAAACTTTTAAAAAACCAATGAGAATTAAAAAATTACAAAAGTATAAAAGTATAAAGTATAAATAAGCATAGTTGGCTTTGAAACTTATTCAAAAATCCCAACAAACAAATTATATTATTCGATATGAATCTATTTTATTTTCTTTATAATGGTCGCGTTCATAAGACGTAACTGTTGCGCAACCGTTGAGTGCTTGTCTTAGAAACGCAGAGTTGCGTAGTTCCGCTCCATACAACAGTTGAGTATTTGCTGCCATTTTTTCCATCATAAATTTTTTCCGCTACATTTAGTCAACATGTTGTGTTTAGCTCCGCAGCTGATCAAGAAAGTTCTGCGCTTTTATATTATAATGCAATGCCGTTCTGTTAAGTGGCGACTACAAATTAATTTATTAAATTTTGCGGTAAAAATTCGATAAAGTAATGAAAATAAAGAAATAAAATTAATATACAAACTTCATTAAATGTACGTCGGTTTATTATGGTGTCTATTTATATTATTTTCATAATTAGTTCACTATAAGATTGAAAGATTTTTTGTGCACAGTGCCGGCTCAGCGTTGAAATATAAGCTACTATCGGCGCAGGAAATTCATTTGATTGCAGTGATTTGTTGTGCATTTTTATGTTGTGAATATAAAATTTGTTGCACAGATTTTAAAATAAAAATGGAAAATTCTTGCCAAGAAAAACTTCATTGCAAATTCCGTTATGTCCATACTTTTTAGTTTGAGGTAAACTAATTAATTTAGCATATTTAAATAATTTTTTTTTGTAGCACTTTTATTTCTTTTCAATTGTTTACATTAAACAGGTGCTCATTATCCAATTATTCATTTGGCCGTTTATAAGACGTAACCATTGAACTCAACAGTTGACAATCTTATGAACGCGACCAAGTTGTTTGTTGGGATTTTTGAATAAGTTTCAAAGCCAACTATGCTTATTTATACTTTTGTAATTTTTGATTATTTTTATATTAGTTTTTACAAGATTTTAATTTTCATATTCGAAAAGTTTTGCCATGGGTCGTCTAAACTATTTGGTATAATCTTATAAATTCGCAAATTTTATTTAACTTCAACATCAAAGTTTCAGGCTGGTACACACATTTTGGACGTAAAATAATATTTTGAGCATCCTGCAGCTTGTCACAAAATAGAACTCCGTGACAGATGGACATGCGGACAGTGTAGTGAAAGTAATTATTTTTAGAAATAGTAATTAACTTTGAACAAAACGCAAAGAAACATTTTTGAACGTCACTAAATATCTTTTTCACCAAAACAAGTACATAGTATCTTTAAGGAACTGAGAAACAAGAAGAGCTTCATATGTATAGAGCTTATACAGGATTGTTAATGCCACAAGCCTTAAAAACACATATGAATTCATCTGCAAAAACAAAAGCTTTTCTTTACCCTATATATAAAGGCTGACTATTACGCGATAGATTGTTAGTCTAGCAGAACGGATCAGTACTGATTTCGAGAGAACGCTGATGAGATGGTGTAGCGACCTCGAAATCAGTACTGATCCGTTCTGCTAGTATGATGAATAATAAAAATTGTTCTATATATAGTACTCTCTTAATAAAAAATAATAATGAATTTATCCAAAAAATTTTCTAATAAAAATTAAAAAAAATAAAAAAATTAGAATAAATAAATGGGTAAATTCGGGTTTGAACTTGAGCCAAAATTAATCGTTTCAATATATAAAATATTAATAAAAGTTCGACTAATTACTTATAAACATTAATTAAAAATTGTTAATAATATATCACAAAGCAAAGTTTTTCTTAATATTTTTAATGCTTGTTTTCGTTTTAGAAACAATTGACTGAAGTCACTTTTAAAAGTTGTACAGCGTAAACTGATGAATTTGTTCATGCATATTTTTGTTATTTATATTTCAATTACGTTTTTTCATTGTATTTTTTATGTATTTTCGTTTCAATAAAATAATCATATCTGGATATAACAAGTGGTTCAGGGTTTGCAGTTTTCTTCGAAGAAATACAGTTGTGTTCCATCTTCGTAATACATAAAAATGGAAAATGAAGGTATATTCTTTCAATTTAAGTGAAAAATTTCAATGATAATTTGCAAAGAAATATGTTGCATACTTATGAGCCTTCACTGTCAAGTGAGCCTTCACACACGAGAAACATTTTGAAGCCAATAATTTTTATTGTGTTTATAACACACGATATGATTATTCATCTGACATGATATGTATACGTGTACACAGCTTTGTGCGCATTAGAATTTTTTCTATTCATGTGACATTTTTATTTAAGCTTACACATATAAAAATTTTGTGAATATATTGTATTTGAGCTGCTAAGGCGGGGTGGTAGCCGGTTTAAATTTTACACCAACAAAAAAACATTATTTTCGCCCCGCGAAGAGTCGATAAGAATCAATCAACTAATAATGATTGTGACAGTAAAACAACAAAAAAAGTGCATAACAAAATTATACGAACAAGCCCAAATAACTTAATAAACAAAACCGTTGAATTCGGAAAAGTAGAAATGGAAAAAAATTATCCATCGTAATTATAAAAATTAGTTTGTTTTCTCTGTCGTTTAATGAATCGTGAAAGAAACTTATAATAAATATTATTGGAAGTATAGATAGAAGTGCAATGGCACTTTAACAAATTTTAATGCTTTGCATCATCAAGCTCTTAAAAATAAGTTTGAATTAGATGATGTAGTTCAAGAAATGATAGTTAGTTATTCAGGGTTGTCACAGAAACCAATATAGTCGGAATTGGATTTGAAAAGACAACAAAAAATACTTTTGTATGATGAATTTTAATATTATCGGTTTTAAGTTCAATCTGGAATTAATATCTGTTTCGAACATAAGACCGATAACATTGAAATTCATCATACAAAAGTATTTTTTGTCGTATTTTCAAATCCAATTCCGACTATTTGGTTTCTGTGACAACCCCGATTATGAACTCTTTTAGCTTATACTTAAATGAATTGATTAATATTAAGGGCATTTCAGAGAAAAGCGTATCGCAGCCCTAAGTGAACAATATTTGGACGAAACACTAAAGTTATTCTAAGAAATTTGTGTACCAAATTCTTAAAACCACAATTTTTATTTTGTTTGCTATGAAATTTTAAATTTAAGAATGTATTTATAATTTACTAAAATATATAATTTTTATACTTGGCCAACTTAAACAAGTGATCCAAGTGTTTCGAAGAAAATAATTCTAAAACTTTCATTTATTTGTATATTTTTTGAAGCATATTTTTTTCCAAATCTCTTACTTGCTCCAAAATGACCAAATTTTTGTGGAAACACTTTGGTAATTACAATAAGTTTCTTAAAATGGCATTTTTTAGTTTACGGATTAACCAGAAATAATCAACTAATGTTTGTGTTTGTGCATACCAAACGAATTTTGTGTGATACAAGTTGAATGGAACTTTTTAGTCGCCAAATATGTACCGTGCTACCCAATTACTAAAACTTTTATATTCATATTTACAATGCGCCCGATAAAAACTTTCTCTTTCTCTAAAGGAATGTGTGTAATAAGTCATATAAAATGCTTTTATTATGATATTTTGTACACATGCTTTCGTGTCTATAAAAAATGATTTCGGGTTGGAATGAATTTGAAAGAATATCATTATGAAAAATTTGTTTTAAAATACATTTTAAATCATTCATTATGAATACAGGCTATGTTATCTTAAGTTCCCATTAACAAAAATGAAAAAAAACAGAACGAACAGTGTTACAAAGTTGGAGTAATAAAAAACCGGATCAGAGACCGTTTCATTGGATTTTGCTCTTAGAAAAATTGTGACGGGTTAGTCATATAATGTTTTAAAATAATAAAACGGAAACATATGATGAGGAAGAACAAGCACTATGTAATTTTCCTCACACTTCTCTCAAATTTTGATTGTTTGGATATGGCAAGACTGTTTATAGTTCAAAAGTCTTATTATTTTATGACTGAATATTAGTTTCAATAATAATGATGTTTGCATAAAATCTCCTCAAACCAAAAATATTATAATTTTTTTTGGGTGCGCCTGGGTTTCAAAGATTTAACTACTTCGAACACTCTGGATGCTTCTGCGGACAAGCCAATAACTGTTAAGCAGCTTAATTTTGTTTTCTGTGAGCAACTAAACCCGCAAAAACTTAAAGTGGAAATATCAAAAGTTACATAATTTTTAGTTATTCTACTTTGAGTTCCGGGTTCTTAAAAAAATACTTTCAGTATCATTAAAATCAGTAAAATTTAAGAACCACAGTAATGACAATATGTAAAATATCAACTAAGAACCCTTATAAAGGAAATTTCTAATGGTGTATTCTTTTCTAAAAAAAAGTGCAACATTTCTTACCCTTTTTATTGAAAATTTGCAACATAATGATTTTTGAAATAGTGACTTCATTAATTAATTGTTGTATCATTACTTACGAGGCAAAATTTTTGTCTTAAGAAAACTTAGAATAGCAATTTTTTTGATAAAAAGTAAAAGAAATTATATTTTTTTTAGAACAGAAAACAACATAATTTTTTTTCTCCTTAAACGCTCTTGGGAACATGTGGCTTCCATAAATAATCATATCCATCATGCACGATTTTGTTGCAGTTGTGTTTGCGTCTTCATTGTTATTTTGTCTTGTATTACTTTCGTTAATTGGTCGGTTATTGTTCCTTGTCAGTAGATGATTTGTCTGCTGTAGATGGTCTTAGGATAACGGGTCTGCCATCTAGTGTAGTGTGAGTGGTGAGGAGGAACCTAACTAGTTTTAAATTCCTGCCTTTTTCCGCAGGGCTGGTGGCTGCCTGACCTTTGCCATGATGTTATCCTCTTTTTTCTGGGGCTGGTGAGGTCTGTGCTTCTTGGTTGGTTTGTTTGGAGGGCGGTTAAGGCCACTTAATTTTGAGGCGCGAAAACCCCTAATGAAAATTTGTTCGTCCTCGGCCAGGGAACGAACTAGGATGCTTGCTTTTGTACACAAGCACTTCAACCACTACAGCGCGCGGCCACAAGAAGTACATTAACATAATTGTAGAAAATTTTGTATCCCTACCGAATACTACTACTTCTGGCGTAACACGAGATATCATATTAGTTCCTGTGCTGTTTTTAATCTTTATAAATGACATTGGAAGCTCTTTTTCAGGTACTCAATTTTTATTACATGCTGATGGCCCTACAATTTTTAGAGAAAAAAGTTATAATAATGATGTGATTCTACGGAATTGCATCAATGGTATATCCTCCTGGCGTGATATTAATAATTTATCTTTAAATATAAGCAAATGTTACCAAATGACTTTTCATAAGCCTAATATCAGTAACCGTAACGTCTTCGAATACAAAATTCGTGATAAGAACGTAAAAGTTGTCTACCAAATGCTAAATCTTGGCGTTGTTCTGGACTCTGAGCTAAATTTTAATGCCCACTTAGACTGTATTCTATTCTGCCTTTTCTGTATGTTCTTTTATAAGAACAAACTGTATAGACTTTTTGGATCCTATAATACTGAGAATATTATACACCACTTTTTACGTTCTAAGTTAGAATATTGAGCCCTTGTGTGTCCATTTGTAAAATTTGCTCTTCGTAATAATTGCATTATCTTGTCGTCTACCTCATATTATGCTCGATGTTTGCTTTTAGGCTTAAAGCCCCTTTATTTAAGGAGAACTATTCATTCAGTCACGATAATCTATAATTTGATTAATTGTTTCATCGATTGTGAATACTTATTAAATTTGATTAATTTTCGCATACCTCTCAGGACCTTTACATACAATAATTTATTTTATATATCGACACATGTTACTAATGATGCCATGCGTGGGTCGATATTACGAGCATTAAATACTTTAAATAATATAAATTATGTTGTTAGAATTGATTTTTCTGTGTCAGAGAATATTAGTAGAAAATAAGGTGTTATTAAATGTATTTTTAAATTTATTAGCCTGTAAAGATATTTTAGTTAATTTGCAAAAGAAAAAACTTAATAAATAATTCATGTTACGAGGACTGTTTTTGAGATTTATTAAAAAAATTTGATTTAAACAATTTTCTGAGCTTAAGTTTTCGGTGTTGGAAAGCCAAAGTTATTCATAAAGTTTTATTTTTTGACCAGAAAATAAAAGTCATTCCATAAGAAAATCGCCATAAGGCGATAAAGCTGTTCTTTATTATACGCAATAAAGTCTTTTAAGATGTTACGTTTTTATCAAAAAAACAAAAACAAAAAAGTTGAAACAAGTAATACTGTGTAATCATAAGAAAGTATTTTTTTTAAGAAAACTTATAGCCGCATCGGCTCCTGCTGAAATGGCGCACTTTCTCAATTTTTTCCCAGCAGTAAATTTTTTACAATCCATCAAGTAGTTTTTGCGTGGCGCTTTTTCAAACAATCGAAAATAGTCGGACAGAAGGTCAGAAAGACATACGGACGAACAGACACAATAACAAACAGACAGACAAACCTACTGACAAACAGACAAAAACTCTAAAAAGTGATATTTTGCTGATGGCTGATAATGGTTGATATTTTGCATTTTGTATAGATTACAAACTGCACCAGCCCCAAAATAAAAAAAATATATATATTTTATGTAATGCAGTTTATTATATGTATTGATTAATTAATAAAAGAAAAATTGTATAGAAGATCTTTAAGGCCCATATTCTTAGTCGGTGCTTTAACTAACGAATTTTCATACAAATGTCATTAGTTAAACAGCCATCATTAGCTAACTAATGACTGTAAATTTGGGCCTTAGAGGTATTGATTTAAAAATATGGGAAACTGTTTTATTTTAAGCCAAAAGTAGTTGATTTTATCAAGTTTTTAATGTTTCAGTTGGGACTCTGCGCACTTAATTTTTAATTCCAATTATTAACATCGTACTTTTCTTTGGGACTACACAAATTTTTGTATTTCTTATTTGTTTTTGTTTTACACTTTTCACCAGCGGATTTGCATTTTTCATAAATGGGAGATTTAAGCATGTTAGAGGTTGCATAATTACAAGCAGTCGCGAAAGTTGTTTCATTTGTAGTATAACTGGCAGCAGCACAGCCGACATGGGTGTTGCGATCAGCCATCATGACAGTGAAGTGGCCAATCATACTAGATAAAAAAAATTATATAGTCTGTAATTTTCAAAATTAATTAATTTTAAAACTTACGGTGAGGTTTCGGGGTAGGAATCAATGTACTTTTGTGTGCTGTTTTCTACCTCTGAGTACCAACCTTCAACGGCATTCATCAACAGTTCTTTACTATCAAAATCAACTCCAGCATTTAGCCATGTCGTATAAAGATTCTGACCAGTATATTCGAAGGAATTGGTCACGTAGCACTTATCGTGATCTAGATCACATTTTTTAACATTAAGAGTAGCAAGCTCGGCCAGTTCATCATCCCATTCCATGGTGGCCATACGACAAGCAGGTTTATGATTGGGATCACCACCTCCAGCAATGAAGTTACGTTTTTTATTATGGGCATCAACTAACATTTTTTTCAACGAATCTGTGATTGGTATCAGTTTGGCATTTTTCGGACAATTTTTTTCATCAAATAACTATAAGAAATACATTATTTATAAGGAAAATATTCATAATTATATTAATAATATTCGTAATAGTTACTTTGTTATGACCACAAGCAATATGTTTTGTGACTTCTCCCGTAACAGGATCCTTGCAGGACAAATCACAATAACTTTTGGCAGCAACTACAGCGACAGCAGCCACAGCACAGAAAAATATTAAAAAGTTTTTCATTTTGTCAAAATTATGCTTCTAATTTAAAAAGCGAAATGATATAATTTTAGGGTAAAGCTCATGCTTTTATAGAGTGTTTTATTTATTTTAAGTAGATATTGATCACACACATAGTTTTAGCTTTGTTTGAATGTATCACTATATATATGAATTAATGTTGGCTCATTAAACACAAATGATGTTTACGAAAACAATTGCAAACGTGTGCATTTTAAAAATGTAGAGAAAGATCCGATTAGCCAAAAATGGAATGAAATTAGCATAACAACCCAATAACGTATGTATACACTTTTTTGATTTGGACAACTCTTAATTTTATTTTACTCGACTGCACTAGACTGCTGCAGTCCCGACCTTCTGATGATGACTAAGTTAAGGTTGACATACAACTCTACTGCTGAGACACGCGCCATCACCTCCATCTATCTAAGGTAGAGTTTTTCCATTGCTGCCATATCTAAAAATTGTCGCCCGGTTGATCCGACTCTAGTGCTAGACAAGCCTAAACATCTACGGTACAAATAACATGAGCTGTTGTTTAAATTTCTTTCATGGATAATCTACAAACATCAAAACATCATCCTCAAAGAGTTTCATCTTACACAGCTGGTATTTGATTCTTTCGTGTGCCATTACGAAGCGTAAAGGCAGAAATAGTTTGTACGTTCTGTTCTGTTACGAATTAGCTGTTTTGTTTCTGTTCAATTGAAAAACTGTATGTTTAGTTTGTTGTTACTTTTTCGTTCTGTTCTGTTGCGGACTATTCTGTAGAAAATAGAATACAACGTTAAGTGAAAGCCAACAGTTTGTATTTATTTGTTTTTTTGTGGTGTGAAATATTACAAATTTTGTTTTAAAAGTCAGAATATTTTATTTTAATTCAAATTATTAAAGATTTATATATTTTTGTGAAGTAAAAAAGCATTTTGCAAACATTTACAAAATTCAATCCTATAATTATATCGTCCACATCCGAAAGTTCAGACGCAGAACAAGTAAGTAAGAAGTAATTTTTACAGAAAAGAACGCCACAGAACGGCAACCAAAAGTAAAAACTAATGAGGCCTTAACTTACTCTTGCTGTATCGAAGTGCTTTATATGTTGCTGTGCCCTGGGACTCCATGACTATTATACGAGCCTATAAAAAGGTCGCAAGCACTCAACATCCTATCAATCTTATTTATTCTAATCAGTATAAGATAAGACCCAAGCTCTAAGCATATTCTTTCCAAGCGCAATTTTTTGTTTTTATCCATGCAATAGTACTTTGGATTTCTTTATTTTGGTTCACTAGAAAACTAAAGTTTTAGAACAAATTCTAGCGTCAATTAGAAAAATGTAAGTAGCGTTTGACACCATATAGGTCCCATGAATCTTTCGATTGAAATCCACCGGTGAATAGTATTTCCATCACCTCTGGCTATGTTTCTATTATCATCAAGTAACCGTCTTCTGTCCGAGTCAATAAATTTTTTTATTCAATATCCAAAGATATCAACTTCTGCACTCTTGCAACTTCAGATGTATTTCTAAATCTGAAGCAGAATTTTCACCACGCTCTATGTTTCTGCGTTTTATGAGTTTGAGTTTTTCTGTGTCATGTAACGGTTTAAAAGTTACTTTTGTCTCTTTTTCTTAATGGGTTTATACTTCTCCGTTTCATCAATGCGTACCATCAGAAGAGAAGCATTTTCGAAACCGAGTTTTATGGATCAATTAAAAGAATATAAAAACAAAATTTTTATGTGGATTTCTTATATTTTCCAGCGGTTTATTTTCATTTCTATTTATTAAAAATAAAAATTTATTCATTTATGGGTTAAATTAAAATTAGAGCAATTCTTTTTATTTATATTAGAATCATTCGATTTTATAACTTGCGTCATATAAAGTAATAAAATAAAAACAGATGTATTTATCCTTAATCTAAAAAAGAAATATAAATAAACATTATATTTTGTAGTGTTTATTTTTGAAAATTTAAACAAATAAAATAATTTGTTAAATAGTGGCTAAACTGTGTCATTCAAATACTTGTTTTGGTTGATGTTTACTTTAAAAGTTTACGAAGTTATATAAGATATTCTGAAACTAAATACTTTTGAAAACAAGTGTGGCTTAAAATTAATAAGGTTAAGCAAACAGAAATTGCACAAAACTTTCCACTCTGACTTACGAAATTGGATGAATCGAAAAATTATAAAATCATAAAAGATTTATATTAGATGGATGCATGTATGGCCGAGGTGAATGACTTCAGATTGTGGTCAATGCAGATGCATAAGCGCGCAGCTATTCAGCTTGTAATATTGTGTGGCAAAACCAGATAAAGGTATGCAAACGTATAAGGATAATAATGAGAAATATTTTTGCAACACCTGCCATCACTTTTTAGTAGATACTCCTGATTTTGTTGAAGGCGCTTACTGGAACAGTTTAACTTCTTCATCAAACTTGGTTTCGAAAGTTCTTGTTCCCTGATTGAAGTGAATGAATTTTAATATATAATTTATTGACCTTTATATTATTCTTTACTTATTTACTCTTCTAATTGAGCTTAACTTCACTTTTTCATTAAATATATCCAAATTTATTTTACTCAATATTTTGTTAGTTCTGTTTTCTGTGATAATGTATAGTTTCTGTATTTTAGGTTAGACTTATGTCAGTATTAGATTTATCTAATCTATTTATTCTATCTTTTGACTTATTAAATAATTTACCTAAAGTATTATATGTCTTATGTGCCATCCTATATCTATTAGTATCAAGAATATCTGACTTTTCCAATTTTTCTGAAATAAAATGAATATATGTCAGAGATTTTTAAGTTTTTGGTTCAATACTGTAATTTTCTAAATTATTTTTATTCTGTCTTCTATGCTGCCCTATCAAATCATACACTAGTCCAATAGGAAAATCATTATTAACGAAAATGTCCTTGATAATCTGTCTATTCCTTATGTGGAATCTTACATCACTAATAGTCAGTACTCTAAAAACTATAAGATTCTTCGCCGTGTTAATAATTTTTTGCTGTGAATGTTTCGAATAATAATTAATAATCCTCCATGATGCTGTCGCTTTCTGATACCAATCAATTAAAAAACTATTAACATTCCTAATTACCAATGTGTCTAAATAGGGAAGTCTATTATACTTTTCTCTTTAAATAGTGAATTTTATGTCAGAATGGAATAAGTTAAAAGATGTTTACATATTTTCTATGTCACTAACCAAAATAATATAAAATACATCAACATATTTAGTTATAATTTTCGGTTTAACAGATAAATTATCTATACATCTATCTAATAGTTCTTCCATGACATTGCCAGCTATAAATGGAGATGTCGGAGATCCCATAGTAAGTCCTTTTTTTAAATATATCTTATTATCGCACTGAAAATATCTACTTTCAACTATACAAAACTCTAAAATACGTAAAAACAATTCCTTGTTCATATCAGTATGTCCTGTAATTCTATTCCAATTTTCTTTTAAAATACTAATCTCTAGTTCTATTGGAACACTTGAAAATAAAGAAAGAATATCAAATGATACTAATATTTCATTATTATATAACCTAACATTTTCTATTTTATCCCTAAATTTTAATGAATTTTTAATATTATATTTAGAATCCTTAGTCATATTTTTAAGAATTTGTGTAATAAATTTACTAATTTCATAGGAAGTTGAATTTATAAATGAACCAATCAGTCTTAATGCGAAATTATCCTTATGGATTTTTGGAACTCCATATATTCTTGGTGCAGTCGTTATATTTGTTTTTAAATGTTTTTTCGCTGGAAGAGTAATAATCTCCAATTTAAAAAGTTTTTCTGCAACTTTATTACAAATATAAATCTAGAATGAAATAAAATAATACAGTATTAGTATTTTCAAATTTTGAGAATTAGTTCATTTCTAATTTTAAAAAAGAAACTAATTTTTCAATTGACAACCAATTTTTAATAAAAAAGTGACCTCAATTAGAAGAATAATACATATAAGTAGTGAATGAATGATAGTGAAAGGGAAAGTTATATGGTCACTTCACAAGCTCGTATTAAAGTAGTGAATGTAGTGTAGTCGTCTAATTATACAGTATTGTATTTTTGTTTTGGTAATTTTCATACAAAAGTGTGTTATAATTATACGTTTGAATTTTATATTTTTTATAAATGGTTGTGTTGGGGCCAGGTCTGGAAAAATTCTATTTGTTAGATTAATTTGTAAAAATATTTTAAATATGTGATAAGTAAACCCAGAAAATAAATTATACTTGATGATAAATATTTACTTGATTCATTTTAATTTAATTTGCTAACCATTTTAATCAAAAGTGTTTGTCGCGAAAAAGTTATTAACTATTTCGCGAAAAATTAGAATTATTATATTATTTACTCATAATGAATTGACTACATTGAATCGACCTTTAAAATACGACGACGAATGACGATACAACAAATTCGTCTGTTCGCAAGCACATAAACAAATATCTTCTTTTCTTTTAACGATAAGCCGTAGGACTGAGCTTGTGAATTGAACAATAAATTCATGAAGAAAGTGACAATTAAAACTTTAAACATCATACGACAGAGAGAAATTCGAGTGTCGAAAAATTTGTGGTGAAAATTGTGTTCCAGCAGTAGAAATACAGCTGCAGTAGAAATACTACAGATATCTGGGAAGTTGTCTTAAAAATGGTTTGATTCGTAAAGTATACGGTTTTATGACGATGTAAGAAACATTGAAGGAACTGACGGTAACACATTCCCATGGTAGCTTTGAACCAAGAAGATTGTAACTTCAAATGGTATCAAAACTTTTTTACATTCTAGCTAGAAGGTGCTACAATACAAATTTTAAACTAATAAAATCAGCTAAAATTTATTAAAATCATTTCATAAGTTCCGTGGTAGCAATTATTCATATAAAATCCATGCATCTCAATCTAACCAACAATAGTGGTCAGTGTGCGTAGATTTAAAAATGGTGAACCTTTTGCTGGGTCAAAAACAACTCAAATATTCATAATTTATAGGATGATCAGTATCAAGTGGATACAAATAGACTACGAAACCTTAGACGTTACATAAACAAAATTTAATTTTGTTGCCCTGTGATATCAGTTAATACTGATGCCAATAAAAAGCACAGCTTCGCTCTAAGTAGGTTTACCTCGTGCTTCGAAATACCGACTCAGAAGGCATGATTTTTGTACCCAGTCTCCCACTTGGGAGCTCTTGTTCACAGGAAATTGCGTTTCGTTCAAAGTAACAAAAACGCAATAAGATCGAGACTCATCTTCTCATTGGGTCATTCAATTGTATTATCGTCATACTTCGATGTGACTTATATGAAATCGTTTGATAAGAAAAAATCAAATCGTGTACTTTGCAGATCCCCTTTAATATCAACGCATCAAGTGTAATGCTGCCTAGCATCAGGCTTTAATGCTGAAATGATACATCAAAATAAGGAACAATAGTGTTAACTTATCTTACATAAAATAATCCAATAAATTTAAATAAGATCGCTAGATTGACATGAAAATAACTAATGAGGATTTACTTTTTCGCTAAGTAACGCGCTGTTAAAATGGGATTTTCCAATTTTAAGGCATTGACGCCGCTCAATTCCAGTCCGCATTTTACATTTTGTATAAGCTTACAAATGTTTGACTGATACACAACGATTCATATGCTGATTTAAATTTGAATCTCTCTCTTGCATTCAGTAAGTGAGAGATTAAATAGTTTTGTGTGTAAAAATAAATTTAAAAATGTCTGCCTTCTTTTTGTGCATCCTCGTATGCGCTTCAAAATAGCACATTTGTCTAATTCGCATGCGAATTGCTTACTGCTTCCAGAAACTTCATAATTTTTTGGTGGGGGATGCAGATGAAAGAAAACAATAAGACAGGAATAAGACATCGAATAAAAGTAGCAAAAAGGATCCGCTGCACTGGTTAGTGAAGATAACCAATTATAGAATTGCACTGTGGAAGGCTATGGGTACACCTTAGATCTTACGGTGATTGGAACAAATAAGTCTGGAAGAGTAGCGGTATCTAGCAACCTGTATGAAGATTGATATGATTCTGATGAAGCTTCTGGGCTTTGCAACGTATAAGGCAGTTAGATATGTCGGAAGTAAGAAAGACTATGTAACTGATAAACTAAGATACCATCTGGCTAAGATGAAACTCAAAATTCTATTGGCCATCCGACTAATTTTAGATGTGTCTGCTATGGGAGAACTCAATCCAAGATAGGGAATGGAAGTCGATAATTACCAGCTTAAAGGAAATGCTGGTGACGAAGCTAATAATAAATTAACTCCTCATCAGAAGCTGGGGGGTGCAGTAGTCTACAGTAGTGTTCAATATTAGCAACAATTCGAATTTCATCCCACCAAATCAACCATCAAATACCACTAAAAAACCTCTAAAACTTCATTTGAAGGTTACATCAAAAAATTCAATTAAAAAAAAGACATCATGAATTTTAATCATGAATTTTATTTCTCGTAGAAATTGGGCCAAAATGATATCCACGTTTGGATTTACATAAATAATAAGAAATCGGTTATATAAAGCTACTAACTACTAAAAATTAATTTTTCCTGCTTGAGTTAAAATCTGAGTTTTACCCATGTCTCAAGCAATACAAATTTCATTTCAATATATACATACATACCTTAAAACAGTTCAAGAATTACGTATGAATATTAATAATTAATTTTTCCTTTTAAATTTTCATTCGCACCTTTTCCCAAAAATTAATATTATACACATTTAGTAAAACATTAATAATTTTGTTAAAAACAAATTGAATTTTTCCCGCTAAACAAAAATAAAAACCTCTAAATTTAGTGGTAAAAGAACTAAGTTGATATCAGTGGTAGTGGTCCCCAAACAGATAATTAAAAAATTTAATACATACGATATTTTGCAGTTTTACTTATTGCATTTCATTGTGCATATAAGAACGCTATGCGTTTCACATGAGGACTCATAAAACACAAAAAATATCTTGTAGCTCAACTTAAAGGTCTTATTTGGCATGTGCGGCTTTAGAAGATTACATATTTTTGTTGAACTGATTTGATCGTCTACATTTGTCCGTAGGAATACATACAAATATTTCATTTAAGTGGTTCATTAAAGGTCTAGTCTTGTGAATCAATCGTGATATATATGAAGATCTTGCTCTTTAGATAAGAGTGTCAAGAATGGCTTTATCCAAAATCAAATAGAACAGTGTTCTTTTTAGTTTTTTTAAAATAATATTATTTATGTACATATTTCCAGACATTGTACTTTTGTAATACTTGCAATACTTGTCATTTTGCAATACTAAAGTATTTTAATATACATAAAAAGTCACATCATTTATTAGTTATACATTTCGAAATAAAGTAATTCTTAAAAAAAACCATTAGGTCGATTTTTCTGGGGCCATTAATTTGTTAACTTATACTTACTCGTAAATGATTTCAAACCCCTAAATTTGCATGGGAAGCTTTTTATCTACGTCGACGGCATCCGTATGTTTTATCAATATTTACATGAAACCGTCGTTAAAGCATGTCGTCATATGATTTCAAAAAAATTACAAAAAATTCAAAAAAGACTTATTGATTGATTAGGATCCACCATAGCAAAATACATATCCCTGGAAAATTTTATATATTAAAATTGTACTAATTCCTTAGTAAAGAAATAAGCTAAAGCTAAAAAAATGTTGAAAAATGTTGCTGAAATTTTCATATTAGAGAGTTTTTTTGCTTGCCCTCTAAAATTTTTTAAAAGGAACTAAGAGCTTTTATGAATTCATATGACGATGTATAGAATATGAGTCAATTATTATGGCTGAGTACTTTAGAAGAAACAAACTTCTTACAAAACCGAACTAAAACGAAATTGGTACGATTTAAGATACATGCTATACAAAACATAAGCTTTAATGTATTTGTCTATGGAATCGCCATAGTTGAGCAGACGACAATAAAATATTTAGATCTTATTATTAGCAGTAATTTCAACTGGAATCGACACATTCCACAAGTCAAAACAAAAATCTCACAATTCATTGGGGTTTTATACAAATATACAAACAAATTTCAAAAGCCCACCAAACTTCTTATTAACAACGCATCGATTCAGCGACACTTAAATTATCTCAATATATTATTCGGTTGCAAGAAGTCTTTACAACGATTACAAATTAAAACATTGAAAACTGTAGCAGATCTCTTCTTAATATATCCTACAATATACTTATATTGTAATATTTTCCCAATCTACGGAATATACATACTGCAGCTGTTAATTTATGTATTTTAATGCTTAAATAACATTGGGCATCATACATCGCAATTTGTAGGAAATCGGAATGTTTTCAACATTAGAAATAGCAGTAACTTAACGGTAGCCAGATGCTGCTTGGAGTTGACAACACAAAAATTGGAATTTGTGGGTAGTCGTGAGTTCAGCGACTTGTCACCTGACTTCAAAAATATTAAAGGAATATCTACATTAAAATATCTGTAAAACGTTTCTTATTTGAACAACTTAAAGAACTTCTGACTTAATATATGATTTCTAATAGCACAGATGTATTTTTCCCCTTATCTGTTTATATAAACTAGTGTATCCAGCGGTCAACTCAATCGATCGCATTCTAGAAAATAATATTAAACATTTACATAAATACATACAATAAAATACAAAAACAAAAAAAAACATTTTAAATAAACAACTTAAAACTCTGTCTCATTTCTATGCAAAAGCACACATGCAGAATATATGCAATCTGAAATATCGTGCACTACTTGCAACTTCGATTTCAATATGAAACGTTTGTCGTTTTCTTTATGTTATTTTTCAACGCACAAACAACTTCCGTTTCTTACGTTTCGTTGACCGTATGACGAAACATGTATTTTTTAATATTGTTAAATATTTTTTGTGTAAATTATAATTTAATAAGATAATTATGAAAGTTTTTTTTCCTCCAAAACGGAAAAATTAATATTCAAAATATCAGTTATGAAATAAGTAGGATTTGCGTGTCATATTATCAAACCAAGCCGCTTACAACTCCGCTTTCGATATGACTAAAATGTTGGGGATACGTACTGACATCATGGATTACTTTTTAAGGGAGAGCACACGTTTTAGCCAGTCTATGAGTATTCTTAATATATACAGAAATACATACAATAAAATACAAACACAAAAAAAATATTCTAAATAAACAATTTAAAACTCTGTCTCATTTCTATGCAAAAGTATATTGGACAAGCACACATGCACACTTTTTTTGTTTTTCAATTTAAAGCTGTTACATGCATGTGTAATAAGTATGCATGTGTTAGTAACAACTTTAAACGCTTATAGCTCCCTATATATCGAACCGATTTAAATAAAATTAATATTGTGCACATCTATGTAAAATAATGTTTAAAACATATAAATAATAAAAACATATAACCTGTTTGCCTATTAATAATACAAATTCTTTTTTGGTGTATAAAATACCTATTATGAACTATTACAATGCGAATTTATACAGGTGAACTTAATTCTACAAAAAGTACAACGCTACAAAAACCACAAGCATTTTTTTCTGTAAAATCTTAGTACATTGTCAAAAACATTTGACAGAGGCGAAAAAATAAAATATTAAAAATTATTATTATTTCAAAAAAGTTTTGTTTGTTGAAGCTTATTTTTTGAAATCCTTTAAAATAATAACTTTAACAAATATTATTATTTAGACGCGGAGACCTCAATAATGTAAGATTATTTTAATCTTGTTCAGTAAAAAAATTTAATTAAAAATAATAACAAATTGGCATTGACATTGAATGAAGGTTTCCAAATACTTAATTATAATCTTCAGAGAAAACAATCACCTGGCGTCATTCGTAAAATTAAACGCCCATCAAATATTACTTTCATTAAAATAATTGTATGGCAGCCATAAACCAGTTGTCCACAACATTAATTCATTCCAAAAGAGGCGTGCAAAATTTACTAATCGCATCTGTGTCCCCTTTCCATGGACTATATCCTCTAAGTTTTGAAGACTTTTTGACCAATTACTCCAGCGCTGCATAACACACAACCAAACAGTACTGATATAATGTTATTTCTGCAATAGCTCGTGGATTGTCATCGCTCGAAATAGATCAATTGTGCTTGTACCAAAATAAATATAATGATCACAATAATCTATTTACATTTTTAAAACTAAAATAATAAAATTTATTATGTTCTTTTTTTAGTCAACAAAATAAATAGTATTTATTGTTTAAGAAAATTATCTCTAAGCATTTGAATTTCTTAATGAAAGTTATATAAAGGTAAGTAAATAAATAAGTTTTTAAATAAATAAATGTGTTTATGCTCCATTAATTAACTTTTAGGAAGACTTGAAAAAAACTTCACTTCAAGAAAACAACAAATAATTCTACTTTCTTAAATAACATGGGTTTTTTGCACGTGAAACAAAATGGATTCGCTGTCTGTGATTGTATAGATTAAGGAAAGTGTTGCCGCCATAGTCCGTCTAGAACTGCAATCGTAGATATTTTTTAATAATGCGAGAATTACTATTTTTTGTTTATTTTCTGTTATTTAATTTTTTATTTTTTGCAATTAAAAAAGCTCCTAGTAAAAAAAAACATATCACTCAATTACTTAAACAACGTCATAACTAAAAAAAGAGGTTTTTTTGTCTATACTTTTTATTCCCCTCGTGAGAGAAGAGTATTGTTTCATTTTTCCATTGAAGTTTGAGGAAATTAAAAACTTAAAATTTGTTTCCTAAAGAATGAGTTTCTTTGAGTTATGAAGTTGTTTCTATTCATAAATCCTACTTTTGTATTACACATGGATGAATATCAAATTATATGTATAATTTTTTTATTTCTGCACAAATAAAGTGAATTTGTCTTATAAAGAATTGTATCTGTTGGATTTTCTTTATATCGAAGCCTTTTTAGAGGCAGAAAAATGAAATTGAAATTTTTTTGTAAATTTTTGTTTAAAATAAAGTTTTATGATATTCATATGTAGACATATTTTAGAGCACGTGAACGCTGGCAGTCGTAATGTGGATGGGTAACGTTAAACAAATCAGGCTATATCTGGGAAAAAAATCAGCCAGTGAAAAGTGATCTCCTGTTTTGTGTTTAGATATGTAAAGAAAGTGATCTAATGATATCAAAGTGCACGTAAAAGATGGTCAGTTCATAGGTATATTTCATGAAATAAATCTTTTGTCAAAAGTTTCGTTTAGTAAGTTAATTGTATTGTATATTGCTCTATGTGGGGGCATAAAACTATTCAATAGTGCTACTATGGAATTAAATTCAGTCTCAGGCTGTCGAATTAAAATGTTTGTAGTGTTTTGATATAAGTAAATACTTTCATGTTTACTTAAACTCTGATAAGCATTAAGTTCAATAATGTTATATAAAAAATTAATTTTTTGTCAACGAGTCAAGGGACTGCTGCATAAAAGTGGTTGACCGATATTATTATAAGTGAAATAATGTTTAGTTGGCTTGAGGTTCGAGTTCATTCACTATCTGTTGGAAAATTAAATTTAGTTAATATACTTATATTTGATTAGAAAAGGCAGTAACAGAAAATTTGCTGGAACACAACTCATTGGTAACCAAATCACCAATTATTTATTACATTTGATCATTTAAGGTACTCTGTTACAAATAAAATTAAAAAAATTAAAAAAATTGCCAAAAATGTTTTCGGTTACGGGGTTTGAGTACTCTATTGCAAAACATTCATTTCATTTTCAAATTTAAGACCGTACTGTAATCTGGGTGCTAATTTATTAAATAAACGTATTTATTGCCGAGAAGACGTATCTGATATCTGTTTTCAGGAATTGCAAACAATATATATAAACGCTAAAAAATGTTCCTACACAAAAAAAAAAAGATATTCGGTTTCTCGAAGCAGTAAAAAATTTGCATGCTTCCAAAATGTGCTGTGCGACAAAAAGATAGAGATCTTTCAGCTCATTTGTAAACACAAAATAGCCCAACTGTAAGCAGAACGAAGGACAATATTCAATGACACCGTTAGAGAGAAATTTCAGTACTTAGATTTTTTAATATACATATGTGCAATCTAACATATCGTCCACTACTTGCAACCTCGATTTCAATATGAAACGTTTGTCGTTTTCTTTATGTTATTTTTTAACGCACAAACAACTTCCGTTTCTTACGTTTCGTTGACCGTATGACAAAACATGTAGTTTTTTAATATTGTTAAATATTTTTTGTGTAAATTATAATTTAATAAGATAATTATGAAAGTTTTTTTTTCCTCCAAAACGGAAAAATTAATATTCAAAATATCAATTATGAAATAAGTAGGATTTGCGTGTCTTTATGTGCACATGATCAAACCAAGTCGCTTACAACTCCGCTTTCGATATGACTAAAATGTTGGGGAAACGCACTGACATCATAGATTACTTTTTAAGGGAGAGCACACGTTTTAGACAGTCTATTTAAATTCTTAATGTGAAATCTTAGGGTGGAAAGCAAACATTATATTGTGATTGATTTTTTACCAGTGCGAACTTAATTTCTCAGCTATTGAATGGAAGAGAGCGCTTCAAAAAAATGCTTTCGGTTTGATTTTGTTTTTTATTTAAAGATTTCATATCAGCAACATCTAAGTTTAACGATGATACAACTGGATGATGCAATTAGACGAGGAGGCATGATTTTAGTGCATTTTTATGCTTTTAACGAAGCGCAGTGTTATGTAAAAAGATAGAGAGCTTCCAAGTGAAACACCGCGAACAAAATTAATGCCTTCTGGATGCGCATCCCGAATATCAATATTATTAATGTATCGGACGCATAATGTAGTCTTATCTTTTTATTACTAAAACTGGTTGTCATCATTATTTTCCCGCTCATTATGTTTTCCACCAGTGATGCATAAAATAATTGTATTCTTAAAGTTCTAACAGCCAACATGGCAACTTTAAAATTTTTTATTATTCATGACTGTATTCTATAGAAACAAAACACTTGTAAAAATCCATAAAAAGAAGAAAAAATAGTAGTTAAAGTAAACAAATTTTCAGTATAAAAGAATGAGCTGCTCCCTTAATCGACACCAGTTCGCTTTTAAGACTAAAAGCATAATTTTCACAAAATGAAGAACTTTTTCATATTTTTCTCTATTGTGGCGACTATTGCTGTAGTAGCTGGCAAAAAATATTGTGAAATGGATTGTAAGGATTATGTAACAAAAAGAATTATAAAACATATTGGTTGTAATCATAGTAACGTAAGTATATCGAATATTGGTGTACATATAAATATTTCCCTAATAAATAACATTTTTCTTGTAGAAATTCGATAAAAACAATTGTCCCCGAAATGCTAAGCTGGTACCAATAACAGAGCCCTTGAAACAAATTTTACTTGATGCTCACAATAAGAACCGTGACCTAATTGCTGGAGGTGGTGATCCCAAGCACAAACCTGCGTGTCGTATGGCTACCATGGAATGGGATAATGAACTGGCTGAACTTGCCGCTCTTAATGTCAGACAATGCAAGATGAAACACGATAAATGCCATAACACTAACAACTTCGAATTTTCTGGTCAGAATCTTTACATTTCGAGCTCTTCACCTGTAATTGCTTTCAATAATGAAGAAAAGTTGAAAGAGGTGGTAAATAGTTGGTTCTCAGAAAGAAATATCAGCAATCAAAACTACGTTGATAGCTATCCACCGAACCCACCGTGAGTATTAAAGTGGATTTAAGAAATGAAAAAAAATATCAAAAAGGATTTATGTATTATAATATTTTTTTTAATGTAGTAAAATTGGCCACTTCACTGTAATGGTGGCTGATCGTAACATCGCTGTCGGCTGTGCTGCTGCAACTTACAGTGAAGATAATTTTATAACATACTTGACTGCTTGTAACTATGCAACTAACAACATGCGATCTTTTCCCATTTATGAAAAATGCAAATCGGGTGGTGAAAAGTGTCAAACACAAAAAAATAACAAATACAAACATTTGTGTAGTACCAAAGAAATATACGAAGTTAACAAATGGTATTAATCTTTGAGAGTCCCAACTAATAATGTTTTTGTATTAATATTGTTTTAAATAAAAATGTTTCCAAAGTTATAAAGCAACAGCTGAATTTTTAATTTAAGATATCTTAAAGCATTTAATGAAGAATCTTCACATCGAGATGTAAATTTTGTGCCAAACACGCCGAAATTCACACAACAAATTCAGTGTTTTATTATTATTTTTTTTAAGAATAAATTCTTATTGTATTCGCAGAACAGCAGAACATTATAATTATTCTATTTTGGCTTGTCGTCCAAGAATGAATAATTCGATGACAGATCCCAATTGTTCCCGCATTAAACTGTTTTTTTTTTTAAATTCGTAACATATTAAGCCATTAGCCAATAGCTGAAGCTAGAACGTTATCGGACATATCATAATTCCACTTTGATCTATTTGTTTATCCATTGAAATTTTTGGGAATGCTTCTAAGTTTAAAATTTTAAATTTATTGGTCGTATTTGTGGGTAAGCTGAATTTTAGAATAATGATAATAATAATAATAAGTAAAAATTAATACTGTCCGACCGAACACACTTTTTCAGATCAATTTGGAACTCCAACTTCAGACCGATCTCGATCTCCAACCTGAACTTCAAAACCGAACTGTTTTTTTATTGAATAAAAACAATTTTATTTATTTTTAATTTATGACAAAACAAAATTAACACATTTTTTGCACTTTAGTATTGCACAGGATTTAATTGTTGTGTATCTTTGATGATATAATAACACATAAAATATTCATTAAAAGTTCGGTGTCGGAGAAAATTTTTTCCGAACTCCGAACAGTTTTTCGGCACAGCTTTAGGATTAAAAATAAATACTTTCTTTATTAGCTTGGGGGTGCTTCAAAGGGTGCTGTTAGCTGAAGAAGTTAGCGCGTTGACAACAAAACACCATGTCTAACGTGATTTCGAGCCCAGCTTCAGGCAATGCATAATATTCAGCATTTTTCCAAATGTGTATTAGTATGCCATTGTATTTGTTGTTGCTGGACTGTTAAAGTGGAGAAGGCATATCACTGGTCACTGAAGAGTACCGGCAGCAATTGATATTGGTGGATGCTAGCGGACATCACAGCGCTCTCCTTCGTCGGTATTGTAGCAAAATCGCCGGCGAAGAAAAATAATTAATAAAATGGCTACACAGCTTAACATATTTAATGTGTCTACTTGACATCAGAGGCGCTGCAGCACTAATCTAAAAATTAACATAATGTGCAATATCAGAGTTGTAAAAAGTAAGCTCTCTCTCTCCTCTCTCACTAACCCTTTGCCAAAGAAGTTAATACACCTACTGGTTGGTAGGCATACTAATTGCCTGAGTTTTACTTCTCTTTATCAAAAAAAATAATTACGAAAGATATTAATCGTGCTTGAAACACCGATTAGTTTTATATTGCAAAGAAAATTGTGATAACGGAAAGTGGTTAAAGGTTCGTTTTTTCTTTGCTGCAGTTAACATTTAACAAACGCGTACATAAGATATATATATGAGAACCCGTTTGAACTGAGATTCGAAGCAAACGAATGTTCCCCAAAGCGAACAGTTTTTGAAATAAAAATGTTCGATTAATATATTCGAACATAAAAAAATATAAATTTTTGCAACAACGAACTGCTCTTCATAATTTCTAGAAGACACATATTCGAAGACATGGCGAATATTTCGCAAAATAAGAACTCTCGCTTTAAAGAACCACTCTCGAATATTTTCTGAATATAATATTTTGAATCATATCCAGATGTGTTTGATTTGGTAACGTTTGCGGTTCGCTTTTTATGCAAAATATGGTTTGAAAAAATCGATTTTATAGTGAAATAACTGTAGAAAATTTGGTTTGTGTCTTTGGTAGTTAAAGTCGAATTTATATTAGCACCCATTAAATATGCCAAAATAAAAAAATATGCAGTAGTTTTGACTTAGCTACACAATCAACTTTGCGCGATTTTTTGTCCAGATAAGTCAAAAATGCTTTTACCTTAAATGTCTGTATGAATGTATGTATGTATGTATGTATATTTTTTTTTTATTATGGGATGAAATCATCAGAAGACACTGGCAGTGATGGTGTTTGCCAGGACCACTGACCCAAACGTTCCCCGTGGAACTACCGTGAGGCTTTACGTCACGGGGTGGGATAGGTCCTAGACCCAAACTAAACTATATTGAGTCTTCTGCGAATTTCTTTGTACTATCTTACTTTCTTTCCTACGAAGTTCCAATACAACCAATTTCACAAAATTACATACACACGTCCAGTTATTCAAAGATTACAACATGATTGGAACTATGTTATCCGGTCTAATGTTACGCCCTAAAACTTCTTCTAAATACACCCTCTCACTAACAATTCGTGGCCATATGAAGAACACATGTTCGGAATCTTACACGACATTACCATCACAGCTCGGACAAAACGGAGCACTATTATGTCCGAAACGATACAAGTACGACCTAAAAAAACCATGTCCCCTCAAAAATTATGTAATGTAGAAGTTCAAGTCACCATGTCTCCTTGCTAACCATGTCGTGATATCAGGTATCAGTAAGTAAGTCCATCTTCCCTTATCAGTTGCACTTCATCGTTCTTTTCACTTCCGTAGGCGCAAATCAATCACACCATCCATAGCGTCCGATACGGCCTCTAGCTCGATGGTTATCATACCGGCAATAACAAAAGCGACCTCGTCCGATACAGTTCCGAATGCGCTACATACTCGCAGGGCAGCCAGCCTATACACAGGAGATATCAGACGAACATGCATTGAATATCTCAGTGCGCCTGACCATATAGGGGATGCATATAAAATAATACTCCTTACTACACTAGTGAGCAATTTTCTCTGCAGATATTTAGGACCTCTTGTATTGGGCATGATCCGGGACAGCGCTAAGCATGGTTTTGATGCTTTGGAGCCAATATACTGCAAATGCTCATGAAAAGACAGACGACTGTCAATTATGATTCCAAGGTATTTTAGGCACTCCTTGGATTCTATGCTACAAGTGCCAATATTTAGCAGTCTTACGACTGCTAATTAAAATTGCTTCTGTTTTATGGTCTGCTAGAGTTAAGCCCATTGATCTTAGCCAAGATCTTACGATCTGAATACTGGCATTTAGAATGGTTTCCACCTCTACTAGCTCTTTCGATACACATCCTAGGGTATTTCGTCTGCAAATCAGGTAGATTTAACCTCAAAACTCCATCGTACATGACGTTCCACAGCAGTGGGCCAAGTACTGATCCTTGAGGCACCCCGCCAATGATCTTGCGTCTTATAGTACCCTTATCAGTATCATAAACTAACTCTCTATTCCGGAAATAGTCCTGTGTAATTACCAGTAGATAACCTGGGTTGTCTAATCTAGCTAAGGCATCAACAATATGTTCCCAGTTTGCCGTATTAAAGGCATTCTTCACGTCTAAAGTTAAGACTACACAATACTCTTTTGCTCAATTTCTCCACCTCTTCCTTCCTCTGAATGTTACCATGTTAGCATTACAAAAAATTAAAAAAAAAACTATGATATGTATGTATAGTATTTTTATTTTGTAATTACCCAATTTAAATTAATATCACATGTCCTTCTTTCGTACTTTATATGTACTTATGTTTGTACGTGTGTAAAATCGAATAAATCAACAAATTAATTCGACTTTACACATGAATTGCAAATTTGTGAAAAACTCTATATTAGTATTTTCTATGAATTTCTATTTAAATTAACATATAAAATATATCATATAAAAATTAATGTTTATTTTGGAAAGTATACAACCTGTTTCGACACAAAATCTGTTCAAATCTTGCTTTTAATTGAATAAAATGTTTAAAGTTTTCGTTGTTTTTAATAAATCTGTTGAATTGTTAATTTTTAAATGAAAGATTGTTACATAAAACAGAAGATTTTTGAGTGAAGATTTTTTGACGGCTTTTTTTAAATACTGACGATTTTGACGATTTTATTTACAAAATTTTTCGATTTTTCTGAAAATATTACTTGCAGCCCCGACAATACTGCTTTTAAAATTAGTCAGTTTGTTAACAAAAATTCCATTAGATCAAGAGCTTAAACTGATATATGGGACACTTTCGCCTTTTAATATACATAGTTATTCGAAAATGTCCTGTTGAAAGACTTATAGTTATTCTCTATGCATTTCCGTACAATATGACGGTCGAAAATTACCATTCTTTTCATCCCTGTTTTTGAAATGCTAAACCATATTGTAAAAGCATCAAGAAGAATTGGCCTGATGCTTACTTTATACAAAAGTTATTTAGTATTTTCCGGTAAAAACTTACTATTAAAATGTCTAGCAAAGGCTCCTTCAACCCGATTTGCCTATCAAGGTTATAAAATGCATTTTTTCTCAATTTCAACATTTTATGAAAGTTGACCCCCAGGTATTTTATACTAAATTCAAATTCAATATTGTCTCCATTCAAGGATAATTTAAAATTATTATTCTCCGGAACGACAGTATACTTAAGCTTCCTGGAAGCATTACGTATAGATATTGCATTGCTCTTCGAGGCATTAATTCCTATACCTCAATGAGAGTAAAATTCATCAACATTTCTGAGGTGCAAAGATACACGTCCGAGTGTAACAAGTGGAGACTCATCGTAAGCATAAAGAGCGAGTCATCAGCAAAAAGTATACCTTTAGATTTGTTAAAATCATGGGGCAAATCATATATAAAAATTTTGTAAAAATGAAGAGCCAACACAAACCCTTGTGGAACGGGACAATAAACCGCACCCTGACTGTGATATCAAGTCAACAATCTGCACGCAGAATCTTCTGTCATCAAAAAAGATGTGAAAGAGTTTGAGATAGATGGATTGAATCCTATCCTATTCATTTTGCACAATATACCATCATGCCCAGCTAGCATTTTCGATCGTAGAAAAAACTTCCACGATCGGAGCGAGCGATTAAATTAATCGCGTAAACGGCGATTTTGAAGAACATAAAAAACAAAGAGATTCACAAAAACATCATTTATTAGAGTGACACACGATTACGACAAAATAACAATTGTTCAATGATCTTCAGAATTCTTAAACGACGATTGTGGAATAATATAAAGAAACACACGTCCAATAATTATCAAAATAAATCGTAAAAACATCATTTGGAAGAGTCAAATACGGTCGTTGCTCGCCGAAATGCGTAAATGACGATTAATTCGTCCAGCAATCGTCAGCATTACTCGGAAAAGCATTATTGAAAATGTAAAAATAAATTTTACTCCAACAATCGCCTTTCTGATTAAAAAAAGAGTCGCAAAATGATCGCGCTCTTCCAAATGCTAGCTGATTGGTATGTCCTATCAAAAGCTTTTTCGACATCAACAGACACAGCTATAGTACGCCGACGTTCGCTTAAGTTCTAAATGACATCAGTGTGAAGCTTCAAAAGAGGGTGCACCGTAGAGTTACCCTTTTTTGCAAACCAAATTGTCCATTGGGAAGTAATGCAATGGGCCTAAAATAATTTATGTCAAAAGAATTCCCTTGTTTTGGAATAGGGACTATCTTAGCGTTTTCCATTCACGAGGGAACTAAAAATTATTTAAACAATTATTGAACAATATAATGAGATACTCAAACGCCTTAATTGAAAGTTTTTTTTATTATAAAATTAAATACGTTATCGAAACAACATGATTTTTTGTTATTAAAAACCTGTAAGACAGATATCCTAAATTTGTAAGCTTCGAATTCCCGAAATTGTTGAATGATGTATTATCATCATTAAATGAAATAAAATCTGGAATTTTAAAAATCGTATTGAAATATAGTTGCAAAATGATTTTTAAGAACCGAGATTATTATTATCCAACTCTATAACTTTAACACCGTTTACAGATAATCTTAAATTCAATAGGGTGTTAATCATATCAACTTTAAATATGTTCCAATTTGTATCCCTGAATAATATAAAATGACAATCTGGTTTCAAAAAAAGTTAAAGGACGACAAATTTATACGTAATCCCAAAGAAAT
This sequence comes from Gymnocheta viridis, assembly GCA_956483585.1. Classification (NCBI taxonomy): domain Eukaryota; kingdom Metazoa; phylum Arthropoda; class Insecta; order Diptera; family Tachinidae; genus Gymnocheta; species Gymnocheta viridis. The sequence continues at coordinate 8,583,115 of OY101440.1, forward strand.
ATGAGCTGTATGTAGGTAGTGTAAATGTTTTGTAATTCGAGTGGTAAATGTCTAAAATGTCATGGCTAACTATGAAGTAATCTAAATGCGGCGAACCACTCGGGGTACGTGGGATACAATTCACAAACTCTTGTAACTAAAATTGATTGATTCGGTTTCCAAGTTGAAAGCACTTCACCATTAAAATTATTGACCGAATCCCCTCAAGAAATGTGTTTTGAATTTAGATCAACATCTACAACTAGCCCGCTGTACCTACTAGAAAAATCTAAAACCACTGAACGTCCATCACAGATATCCTGACAATTGAAATTAGATTGGAAATAAATGGATCCACATAGAATTTTTTTAATGCTACAATTCATTAACATTTTAATTTCCAAATGAAAATTTAAGGAGCTAAGGCCAGGAATATTCACTCGAGAATAATATAAGGTCATCTTGAAAGTAATGATGGATTATTGTTCCCGAAAACAAAATAATTATCTGCATGTTTATTATTTATTGTAAAATCATAAAAATTTTCGTCGCCATGAAATAAGTCCCAACGACATAAGTCCCAAATAAAAAATTAAGTAAGTCCTCAATTTTTTGAGTCTTATTTCATATGAAATAAGTCCGCAATTTCGAAAATGTAAAAATTCCCAGTGAAATGAAATAACGCCCCGAACAGAAATGAAATAAGTCCCCAATTTTTGAGGATTTCTTTCATATAAAATAAAGCCCCAATTTTTTAAATTAAATAAGTTCTTAATATTTATTTAAAATATTTTTTTTATTCACATAAAGTGTAAAAGTTAAATAAAAACTTTCATAGAACCATCAACTCTTTTGTAGCAACACGGGCAATTGTACTTATCCTACCTATTCAAAATTGCATTTGCCCATACTTTTCCGTCACATTCACTGCATATTTTTAGATGCTTGCATGAAAGAACGACAATGTTTGAAACGTTGTCCTTACAAATCACAAATAAATTTTCAATGTCTAAAATCGGGAACTCAAAAATGTCATCTGCCTATTCACCTTCAGAAGATTCCTCTTTAAAAATGTTCTCACTGGGCACCATATTCTTAAAAATTTCGTTTCCTACGTACAAAACTCGTGAAAGAAACTCAGAGACAGTTAACTTCCCTTCCTTCAATAAATCTGATGATTCTTCAATTTTTTCGCATTTGGTCAATTTGCTCCTTTTTCTTCTTTTTTCAGTTAATGCTCCACCAATTTCGCACGAAATGGCAAAATGTCTACTTTTGAAAAACTCCTCGTCTAACAAATTTAAAAAAATTCCCATTTTTTCCTCAAACGGTCCTAAAACTCCATTATAGCCCTCAACAGCAGACGTTGTGCTGAACTTTTCATTATAAAAGCTGAAGTTGTTACAACTGATCTTATAACAATATATTTATTATTAATATTTTTATGTACTTAGCTACATAAATGTATGATTACCGTATATAATCACTGTGCTCCAAAATATTTTAGGAAGCCTGAAAAATAACTCTCGCGATCCATTAACAAAGTTCTTGATCTTATATCAAGACATTCAGTTCTTAATCGTATTAATTCCAGTGGAAAGAAATCAAAAGCGTAGATGCGGGCTTTGACGATCTTATATATTAGAGCAGCGATTTTCTTTTTCACATATCCGCTTAATGGCATAATAGAAATGAAACCTAAATATATTTTAAATAAATATATATATTTATTTTGTGAATTACCTATTGTTGTTAAGAAAATTATATATATATATATATATATATATATATATATATATATATATATATATATCTTTATTGTATCTCGCATCAAATGAATTTAAGAATTTATATTCAAAGTGAATTGTACGTAATTGAATTATTATTATTATAAAATATTATCTTATATTGTATCAATATGGATCATTGTATGACTTAGTTGTAGTTAGACTGTGTCGCAATGTAGTATACAACACTTAACAACTATCGTACAGAATACAATATAGAATAGGGGGATATAGATTGTTGGTGGTCATACCTCTGACCATTGTCCATGCGTAGGAGAACCAACTGCTGTGGAATGAGCGTATAGTGGTTATACCACTGTGCGTGAGCGAAACAACCGACAATCGACCGCTTTAAGTCGTTGATGGTTATACTACTGACGATAGTCACGACGTAGGGTTGACATATATAGTTGTGGTTTTGCCGCCGGCGAGGAACGAATCTGTTGACTGAGCACTATCGCATTTGACAGCTTAGACTAGTTTTATTTTATGAATAAAGATGAATTCAATACACGCCCCCATGTCTTCATTTATTCTCAATGGTCACTGAATCAAATAAATAGTTTGTGACGAATCCTGGACAGCCCCAGCCAGAAAGAAGCGTTACAAAATATTAACAAATTATTTTCTGTAAAATTTTCCGTATGTTTATTTTTATTTTATTTAATTTTGCTAATTTTTGTCTGATTAAATTTATTGTAAAGTATGTGTTTATATATTTTTGCTACTGATTACCTTAACCCATTGCTGCCCACTGTTATATATGTGCAACGTCTACATTGCTTGATCTTAAATTAAACTGTGAATTTACTAAATAATTTACATGTGCCTATTTATGTCTATTGCGTATATTTAAATCCAGCCTGCAGTTCTGCTGTTATTGCCTTGGTGTGCGGTTGTTTCGTGAAGTGTTCAATTTGAAAGCCTCAAAAAAATGAATATGACGACTCGAAGAAGGTAAGAAAGTTAATTACTTATAAATTAATTGTCTCAAAAAAATTTATATAGACAAATAAATAAAAAACACATAAAATTTTAATTTTTCAGGTTTAAAAAAAATATTCGAGGTTTATAGTTGGTGTTACGTATGTGTAACACTGGGCGGAACTCAGTACTTTTTAGACAACATTTTTTTTACGTTACAAAAATTAATAAATAGCAACACATTTGGCATAAGATGAGTTGGTACCAATTCTGTACGATGAAAGTAGCAATTGTGCGGTATATAGTGGACAGGATAACCCAAAAATAACAATGAATAACATGCGAGTTTTTCTTGGTATCCTGATTGTTACAGGTTATGCTTCAGTTGTTTCAAGGGACTATTGGTCAAAGCGATATAAAAAATGAATTAGTTTCCGATTCAATGCGTAGAAATCGTTTTGATTTTGCTACTCTATATTGAAAATCTTATGGCAGCAAAAACCCACCAAAGTTATCGTCGTTACAGACGAACAAGAATACTTAACCCGATATGATGGTGTAAATCACTTTGTTGTCGGAAAAAAAGGAAAAGAAAAGACGTCGTTGTGCAGGCTCGCATCCAACTTTCATTTGTAAGAAATTTAATCTTGGTTTATGCACCAAATGCTTTGAAAAAAATTCCACTTTTTTCAACAAACTAAGAAATTATTAATTTAAAAATATATGTATTTATTTTTAGTTTTTGTTATAGTATGTGTGAAATATCTTTAGAAAACTGTTTTCTGTTTCCTTTTATTTAATAAATTAAAGTTGTTGTTAATAAAATTTATTTAACAGCTTCCAAAACCCAATCTGGGGCAAATACAAATTCATTTTTTTGCTTTTACTAAATTTGACTACAAGAAATTTCTGCAGTAAAAATTTGTAAATACTCAGCCATGAATTCTCACGTGACGCTCTCAATTTGTACTCTCATTTATTGTATTTTGAGTAAATGAAAGTAATTCAGTAAAGTTCAGTCAAAATTTTTAAAAACTTTTGGGTACTTGAACACACTAAATATTAAACAACTGGCCAACAGCTGGCTGATTGTCGACCGTCTTGCCATATTAAAATATTTAAATTCAGTATCAATTCTCTCTAATATCGCACATTTACGTCAAATCTAATACACAATGGGCTGGGAATATTTCACAAATTAATTCTTTAATTGAATTAAGTCTGCTAATGCAAGAATCTTAAACTTTAATAGTAATTTATTTAAGATCAAGCTTGTTGAAAAAGCTTCCTTGCGGTTGAACTAATCTATCAAAATCAAACAAATTTTTTATATTTTTTTATATTTTTTTACTTTTTAATTTTTATTAATAACTTTTTTGTTATTATTCTTTTCTATTTAAATTGCTATGAAGTATTGTTAGTAGCTTCTTGGTTTCTTACCTACATATGGATTTAAACTTGCAGACCACCAGCTATGTATGTCCCTAAGGTCAATTAATAAATAAAATAAATAAAGCCCAAAAACCTTAAACATCTTAATGAAAGGAAACGGAAGAACAACAATTTACTACTGAAAAAATTGGAGTCTGCCATCGAATTATAACGAACAAACCAAAATATAATACTTTTAATGTTCTAGGAGTACGATAAGAATTTAATAAATAAATAAAAAATAATAATAGAATAAAAAATCTATTCTTGTTTCGCAATGTAGTTTACACAATTATGTCGGTTTCGACTTTAATCGAAAGGAAATTTTCTGTCGCTGGTGTATTTGGATTTATCATTGAAAACTCATATATTTTTTAAATTATAAATGCAGGTGTTGTTTTAAAACGTTGGAAACCTTTTTATTTTAAATCAATATTAATTAACACAATAAAATATTATTAGAATTAGGTTTTTAACGTTTCAGTTAGTGCACTGCGCACTCAATGTTTAAAACCATTTGTTAACTTCGTACTTTTCGTTGGGACTACACAAATTTTTGTATTTGTTATTTGTTTTTGTTTGACACTTTTCACCAGCCGTTTTGCAACTTTCATAAATGGGATGTTCAATCATGTTAGTAGTTGCGTAATTACAAGCAGTCAAGAACGTTCTTCCCCCTTTTTGATTGTAAGTGGCAGCAGCACAGCCAACACGAATGTTGCGATCAGCCATCATTACAGTGAAGTGTCCAATCATACTAAATTGAGAAAAAATAAAATTATATTCTTAATTTTTTAAATAAACTTTTAAACTTACGGGCTCCTCATAGGATAGGAATTAATGTAGTTTTGATTGCTGTTTTCTTTCTCTTCGAACCAACCGTTAACGGCTGCTAACAACTGTTCTTCAGCATTAAAATCACCTGCAGGTGTTTGCCAAGCATAGGCGAGGTTCTGACCAGAGTACTGGAAGGCATTAGTGTTGCGGCATTTATCGTGATTCATCTTGCATTGTCTGACATTAAGAGCGGCAAGTTCAGCCAGTTCATCATCCCATTCCATAGTGGCCATACGACACGCAGGATCGTGATTGGGATCACCGCCTCCAGCAATTTCGTTACGTTTTTCATTGTGAGCATCAACTAAAATTTGTTTCAAGGACTCTGTTATTGGTACCATCTTAGCATCTTTTGGACATGTTCTATCGAATTTCTACAAGAAAAATATTATTTATTAGGGAAATATTTATATTTATACACCAATATTCGTTATACTTACTTTATTATGATTGCAACCAATATGTTTTACCATTCCGCCGGATTGATAATCCTCGCAAGACATTTCGCAATAAGTTTTTCCAGCTACTACAGCACTAGTGGCCATAACAGAGAAAATTATAAAAAAGTTCATCATTTTGTCAAAATTATGGTTGCAGCTTAAAAGCGAACTGATAGCGATTTGAGGAAAACATCACTCTTTTATACTAAAAATTTGTTTACTTCTATCATTATTTATTTTATTTTTTGTTTGGATATAAGTGTTTGGAGTATATATGAATTCCATGTTTTTAGCTTTGTTTAATTAAATATACAAATAAAATTAACACAAAACAATATAAATACACAAGTTTTATTTATAAAACAATGGCCGACCTCTTTGCAGTTAGAACTCGTTTTAAAAGTTAGAGAAAGATCAAGAAAGAGCTAAAAATTGGGCGAGCTAAGCATAACCGGAAAATACACAATAGTTTTTCTTTTAGGAAGGTATTTGCCAATCATTGTAATATTATCTATCTAATATCAGGCAAATCACTAAAGTCCTGTGACGCATTTCAATGCTTTACCAGGACCAATGACGGCTCAGTTATTCATTAGGTCGAATTATTAAACACAGTTAAGCTGCTTCATTTCCACTATTAAGTTGTAGAACACTTTCTAGCACCAATGTGGATTGTACCGTGCAATGAGAAATAACATTTTCTCTACCGAGTTATTCCACGGATGCATTATAACAGTAAATATACCTGCTGGTAGGCGGGCTTGTATATCCGCACTTGAGTCAGGCCAGTTTACTTTCCATCCGCAGTGCTGCCTTTACAACCGTATTGTTTATAAGCAGGTACAACGACGGCAGTGCAGGCCCTGTCTGTATTTTTACTCCGGAATAGCGTACATTTAAGCGCATACAACCATGCAAACAATCCTCTGAACCCCATTTAGACAACTCTTGATTGAATTCAAATAAGGATACGTAAACCAAATTATGTCTCATCACTAGAACATAGATCTGGTGTGCAGCTTGAGGTAAACTTCCAACTCTATATCATGGCTCTTGCCACAGCTTATTCAGGAATGTAGTTACTCTGGTGTTGAGTGAATTCGTAAATGCAGTGAATTTGTGTAACTTGTCTATAAAACACTGCAACAATTATTAAAATGCTGCTCTAGCTGGCGAAATGTGTAGTAGAACTATCAACTTTTTGAATAAAGAAATGGTGACGAAAAAATTTGTTAACAAATATTCCACGGTGTTGAAGAAGATCCAAATTTGTCAATTCCCCGAAGTTGTCAACAATTGGGGTTATCCAAAACCCACACATGGCTAATTTCGCATAAGGATTTTGCTTTGAAGCATTTTCACTTTTCACGGTACGTCAACAAACAAAATTGCAGGATTTGGGCTTCTGAAAATCCTAGAGCGATTATTGAGAAGCCCTTGCGTGCTTAACGTGTTACTATGTAGTACGCTATGAGGCTTAAAATGCGGTAAGGGTCAATGGATCACGCTATTGCGAGATGTTAACAACTCAATTTTGGCCTCTTGCTGATGACATGGATATCAATGACATGTGGTTTCAACAGGAAGGTGAAACATGTCACGCTGCCAATGAAACCATTAATTTATTGCAAACCAAATTTCCCGATCGCATAATTTCACAAAAATCAGCTTTAAAGTGGCCAGCTAGATCGTGTGATTTAACACCACTGGATTATTTTATGTTAAGTGCGCAAGAACTTTATTTAAAGTCTGTTTAATAAAAAACCACGCTTTAGCAGCAACTCAGTAGTCGTTTTAAAGTATTGAAACCGGACAGGTTTAATAATTCAATAATAATTTTAATGAAATATTAAAAATACCGTAGTTGGGAAGTTGTTTACTACAATGATCCTTAAGATATGGTCAGATCTGACAAACATTTGCATAAAAAAAACATAGCCAAGCTAAATTTTCATTTTTTTTAAATCCAATATTTTTTTAATATTGGAATTAAAGAAAATGAAAATTCGCATTTATTAAAAATAATATAAAAATAGCATTTTGCGGCATAATTGACTTCATTTTGTGTTATAAAAACTAAGTTAAATCACACTAACCCTAAGCAAAAGTAGTGGTTACGTTTTTTTGGGCAAATGTTTGTCAGATGTGACCGTACCTTTAGTGTAAATCACCGCTATTTCATAAAGTTATGGTTGCGGATTGGCCAGAGTATGTTTGAAAAAATTTTATATTTTTGCGAACTGATAGAAACCCACAATTTTTATACTCTGTTAGAAATCGACAGATGCTTTCAGTTCAGTTGCCAAGTGATGAAACTCTTTACCACGTTCTTTAGATAAAAGGATAGAAGGATTGAAGATAGAAAATACAATTAGGAGCTATTCTGCTGCGAAAGTAAGCTGAAATTACTTTTTCTGAAACTGATCCATGCTGCATATTATAAAACTTGTACATAAGCCTGAACGTGTTGCTACAACTTTGGATAACAGTAGAACATTCTGAAGTTATAGAAAGCGAAATCAAATTTTGCAAAGTTCAAAATATAGATAGGCTGGATACCAGTATGAGGCTTTGAAATCCACTCTATAAGAGAGTAGCAACAGTATTGATTGTATTGGGATCGGCTGCTAGTTTATTCGGTGTGGAATGCAGTAACGTTGGTGAAATTGTTATAGATTTTTGCCACGCGATAAGTAATAATCTGGTTCACTATGTTAATTCGTACCATTCACATCCCGTAGAAATTAAACAATTAAAAAAGCACATTGTTGGTGGGTTCGAACACCTCGGCTTCCCGTAATATTTTGGAGCTGTAGATGGATGTCATATAGAAATTCAGCCAAAATAAGAGGAGGCAGTACACTAGCAAAGTTATAAAGGTTGGTATTCAGTGGTTTTATTAGCAAGTTTTGCTTTTTTGCTAAAAACAATTAAAATAACTTATGTACCTTTGCTGATTTTGAATCAATTTTAATTTTAAAATAGGTGCGTTCGAGTAATTTTACAGTAAAATGCATTAATGAGTAATTATTTAGTAAAGTGAAAATTTTACTCTCAAAAAAACTTTTACCCAAAAAAGTAGCGAACGGAAAATAAATGTGGTGTTTAAATATATTTACATTTTTGACTACTTAACTTTTTGCTTGTTGGTATTCGATACAATATTTATTATAACACGAACATTTTAAGAACATTTTAACGATAAAAGTCGGCGGAATAGTTTTTGTGACATACGAAATTTTTTTGCTAATTGTATTATTTTGTGATTTTAAAGAAATAAAACTATTATTATATTTCTCTTTACTTTCTGAATTTTTTTTTAATTTATTTTTTAGGGTAAATTTTCAGAAAATTAAAAATTTGCACGTATTTCTTTATTTTCAGTGATTCTCAAATAATATAGGAAAAATTTTGATAAAAATTGGTGCTTGAAGCATCGCCGTGTGACAAATTATATTTTTTTTTTGAGAAGCCCCACTGCATATTTATTATTCTAGAGTCAAAACATAGTCAAACTGCGTACTTAATTTTTAATTTCCTCATCTTTTGTCCTTTTTAGAGGAGTTTGCATATTTTTTTTAAATATTTAGTAATACAGTTAATATACTGATATGAACGTTTTACAGATGGTGAATTTGCTGAAACTTCTTTTAAACTTTTTCGTATTTGATGCCATTTGATTATTTTCTATAGAGATTGTTACTAATCATTCGGAAACCATCCTTCAATTTTGTACTCTTATTTACTTGGAAGATTGTTCGAGAAGTGGTTTGTGGATGATTAAAGTATCTTCTATAATGGTATAAAATTTATTTCTCTATGTTGTGTTTTGGCCTTAATTCTAACTACACCAAAATGTAGCAGACGGACAGACGCACATCGCTCATTCGACTTCTCTATTTATAAGGATCCAGAATATATATACTTTATGGGGTCTTAAATGAATAATGAAGAAATTACATACGGAATGACAAACCTATATATCCCCTTTCCAAATTTTTTGGTGAAGGGTATAAAACATAAAATAATATTAAAAAGAAACTTTTTGTACACTTTTTTAAATTAAAATTTTATTTATGCCGATTCCCCTTAATTGTGTATGCGCTTAGCGCTAAAAAAAAGTATCAGACTCTAGTACAACTTGCGTTGAATAACGGTTTAAAATTAGAGCAGACGTGTTTATTTTTGTTAAGAAGAAGCAACGAATAAATTTTACTGTTTAGTTTTAAAAAATTAAATAAATAAAATAATTTGTTAGGCAGTGGCTGCCTAAACTGTGTTATTCAAATACTATTTTGTTTGGTGTTCATTTTAAAAGTAAAATGAATTAACTAATATTTTCTAGGAATTCAACGTAACCAGAATTTGCACAAGATTTCAACTCACTTTTTCCACTTTGGCTCACAAAAAGAGCAAAAGGGTGCTGTTGGCTGAAGTGGTTAGCGCGTTGGAAAGTCATAACATCGATAATTTTTCTGATGTGCATTAGTATGCCACTGTATTTGTTGTAGTTGGATTGTTTAGGTGACGAAGGCATATCAGTGGCCACTGAACAGTACCGGCTGCAATTGATACGGGTATATGCTAACACACATTCCAGCGCCCTCCTTCGTCGGTATTAGAGTACATCCCATTGTATTACAGTAATATTGACGTAGCTGCTCAATGCATTTTGCACGATGTTTTGTGCAAATAAGTCAAAAATGCTGCTATATTAAAGGCATGTATGTACATACATACATACAAAATATATAAATTTTAATGATGACAACTTGTGATTTGTGTGACTTTTTTTAATTATTAATGGCATAATTTGGAATTTTATGTGATAAAGTGGCAAGTGAAAATTAAACTTTTGGACTCCAGATAACTCACTAGAAGGAAATTTACCCACATCGCAATTGGGCGATAAATTTCAGGGTTAATAGCCTCTTCCCTTTTGGGGAATGGTGTTACATTAGCAACCTTCCAGCAAACTGGGAATTCGCCAACATAATACAATGTACTGAAAAGCTTCGGCAATGGGCGCGCTGGCGTCGAATGTCACTGTTTCAAGCCCAATGCTGGAATTCCATCCGTCCCAGGAGACTTATTTGTGTTGAGTTCGGCTAAAGCATTGAAAAAATGTTTGGCATATGTTCTTTATTGCAACAAAAATTTTTTAATTATTTATTTTTTTATATTATTATTTATATTTAATGTTATTATTTATATTTTATACTAGTTGACCCGGTGAACTTTGTATCACCTACATATAATTCTGCTAAATATGGTCAAAACTTAATACAAAATTTTTATCTACACTTAATCAAGTTAAAGTTAGATGTACTATATTTTTTGTTGCAGTGAGTAAATATAAAACAGGGAAACGCCAAGTTTATTCCTCAAACTTTGAACGATTGGCTTCGTGGTCATCGAAAAGGCAAAGTACACCGGAAATTGTTAACGCATAAAATCGAATGGCAAGGCCATTGGAATCATTGGTACACGCGTGATCAACACACGCTCTCCCTTGTATTTTCCTTTGATGTCAGCCTGGTTTGCAACTGTGTCAACCGATTTGTAAGAAAACAACTCTTTTGGAAGAAAATTCTGAATGATTGCATTGAGATCATCGACGTCTTTGTTTTTGGCCGCCAATATTTCTCGTTGACTCCGTCAATTATAATTTCTAAACTATTGTTCTATGTCCGTAAAAGCACGCCCTCTTTTGAGTCGACAAAGTGTCAAACATCTGTGGGTATTGTAATTAATACGTAGGTCGTGGTGTCAACTGTCACCCTACCATTTTCAATATCTAATAACTGCTTCGGAAACGTAATCGCAGTTTGATCTTGTTGCAAAAACACTCGCATGTTAGTTGTTAATGGGAGTGTATTTGCATACCGCCACAAATTATATGATTTTAAGAATGCGTTGATCGGGGAGTAATTGGAAGAGTCTGATGAAAATACTCGACAACAGAATCATAGCTCCGCCAAAAATGTGTTGGCTCTCACAAAGATCTTTTTTCTGTCGACTGCCAGTGACCTTTTTGGGCCAACGCACATTCATCACATACGATCGACTTACATATCTGTAGAATCTTAGCCATGACGCTCTTTTGGTGATGCTATTTTTTGTTCTCTTTGCAGCTCGTGGTTAAATGCATCGCGCATAGGACGATTGGGTGTGTCGCTCTTGGTTTAATTAATATTTGCTTAGATGGTATGAAAACTTTCATTCCTTGCAAAATTACACTTTTAATCATTGCATTGACTTTATTGTCTAAAAAACAAGGGTTCCAGTTAAAATACCAAAAAAATTCGTTGAGACCAGCCTAATGCGCCTTTTCTTATTGTATATATTTAACACGTTTCGCAGCAGTTTGTGAAACGTTGCGAAGTTTGATCTGAGCTACCGAGATGTGCATTAACGCGCACTTCATATTTTTGTGGATGTGAAGTTAGAAAAAGGACGAGGGTATTGTGTTGATGCTCCTTAACACAAGAGACTTGTGTTGATTCATTCGCTAATTGCGCTAGATGCTTAACATATTGGCATCGGACAACTGTCAAAGATTTTTTATATTGAATTGGAGAGAGCATCGAAGCCGGATACAGTTTTATACCTTCCATTATTTGGATCTTCTGAGCAGGTTCCGACTTCTACTTCTATGCCAAACAAGATATTCACAGAAAATATGTACGTTTATTTCATCTACCTCCATACATAAACAGCACTAAGATGAAAGGATAGTTTGAATTAAAATGAGTTCAATGAATATAAAAACAAGTTTTAATAATTTTAATATTCTCTATCATGACATAACGCTGATGATGATAATGGTGTGACGACCGTGCACTCTATTTCTTTCTTAGTAAAAGTAATTAAAAAAATGAGTAATTGAATTTTGCTAATGCAGTTTGCAAACTCGAACCCGATTAATAATTTTCAGTTCGAAAAATTACACAATTACAAAAATTAAATTTATTGTTTTTAGATTTTTACAATCTATTAAATCACTATTTGCTCAAAACTCCTTTTATGCTGCAGGTGCTGTAAAGACAGATGTATGTTATTTCTTTACGACCTTCCTCTTTTTTTATGCAGCATAAATTTTGTATTCGAAAGGAATATTTGTTAACAAATTTTTTCGTCACCATTTCTTTATTCAAAAAGTTGATAGTTCTACTACACATTTCGCCAGCTAGAGCAGCATTTTAATAATTGTTGCAGTGTTTTATAGACAAGTTACACAAATTCACTGCATTTACGAATTCACTCAACACCAGAGTAACTACATTCCTGAATAAGCTGTGGCAAGAGCCATGATATAGAGTTGGAAGTTTACCTCAAGCTGCACACCAGATCTATGTTCTAGTGATGAGACATAATTTGGTTTACGTATCCTTATTTGAATTCAATCAAGAGTTGTCTAAATGGCGTTCAGAGGATTGTTTGCATGGTTGTATGAGCTTAAATGTACGCTATTCCGGAGTAAAAATACAGACAGGGCCTGCACCGCCGTCGTTGTACCTGCTTATATACAATACGGTTGTAAAGGCAGCACTGCGGATGGAAAGTAAACTGGCCTGACTCAAGTGCGGATATACAAGCCCGCCTACCAGCAGGTATATTTACTGTTATAATGCATCCGCGGAATAACTCGGTAGAGAAAATGTTATTTCTCATTGCACGGTACAATCCACATTGGTGCTAGAAAGTGTTCTACAACTTAATAGTGGAAATGAAACAGCTTAACTGTGTTTAATAATTCGACCTAATGAATAACTGAGCCGTCATTGGTCCTGGTAAAGCATTGAAATGCGTCACAGGACTTTAGTGATTTGCCTGATATTAGATAGATAATATTACAATGATTGGCAAATACCTTCCTAAAAGAAAAACTATTGTGTATTTTCCGGTTATGCTTAGCTCGCCCAATTTTTAGCTCTTTCTTGATCTTTCTCTAACTTTTAAAACGAGTTCTAACTGCAAAGAGGTCGGCCATTGTTTTATAAATAAAACTTGTGTATTTATATTGTTTTGTGTTAATTTTATTTGTATATTTAATTAAACAAAGCTAAAAACATGGAATTCATATATACTCCAAACACTTATATCCAAACAAAAAATAAAATAAATAATGATAGAAGTAAACAAATTTTTAGTATAAAAGAGTGATGTTTTCCTCAAATCGCTATCAGTTCGCTTTTAAGCTGCAACCATAATTTTGACAAAATGATGAACTTTTTTATAATTTTCTCTGTTATGGCCACTAGTGCTGTAGTAGCTGGAAAAACTTATTGCGAAATGCCTTGCGAGGATTATCAATCCGGCGGAATGGTAAAACATATTGGTTGCAATCATAATAAAGTAAGTATAACGAATATTGGTGTATAAATATAAATATTTCCCTAATAAATAATATTTTTCTTGTAGAAATTCGATAGAACATGTCCAAAAGATGCTAAGATGGTACCAATAACAGAGTCCTTGAAACAAATTTTAGTTGATGCTCACAATGAAAAACGTAACGAAATTGCTGGAGGCGGTGATCCCAATCACGATCCTGCGTGTCGTATGGCCACTATGGAATGGGATGATGAACTGGCTGAACTTGCCGCTCTTAATGTCAGACAATGCAAGATGAATCACGATAAATGCCGCAACACTAATGCCTTCCAGTACTCTGGTCAGAACCTCGCCTATGCTTGGCAAACACCTGCAGGTGATTTTAATGCTGAAGAACAGTTGTTAGCAGCCGTTAACGGTTGGTTCGAAGAGAAAGAAAACAGCAATCAAAACTACATTAATTCCTATCCTATGAGGAGCCCGTAAGTTTAAAAGTTTATTTAAAAAATTAAGAATATAATTTTATTTTTTCTCAATTTAGTATGATTGGACACTTCACTGTAATGATGGCTGATCGCAACATTCGTGTTGGCTGTGCTGCTGCCACTTACAATCAAAAAGGGGGAAGAACGTTCTTGACTGCTTGTAATTACGCAACTACTAACATGATTGAACATCCCATTTATGAAAGTTGCAAAACGGCTGGTGAAAAGTGTCAAACAAAAACAAATAACAAATACAAAAATTTGTGTAGTCCCAACGAAAAGTACGAAGTTAACAAATGGTTTTAAACATTGAGTGCGCAGTGCACTAACTGAAACGTTAAAAACCTAATTCTAATAATATTTTATTGTGTTAATTAATATTGATTTAAAATAAAAAGGTTTCCAAAGTTTTAAAACAACACTTGCATTTATAATTTAAAAAATATTTGATTTTTCAATGATAAATCCAAATACACCAGCGACAGAAAATTTCCTTTCGATTAAAGTCGAAACCGACATAATTGTGTAAATTACCTTGCGAAACAAGAATAGATTTGTCATAGTATTATTATTTTTTATTTATTTATTAAATTCTTGTCGTACTCGTAGAACATTAAAAGTATTATATTTTGGTTTGTTCGTTATAATTCGATGGCAGACTCCAATTTTTTCAGTAGTAAATTGTTGTTCTTCCGTTTCCTTTCATTAAGATGTTTAAGGTTTTTGGGCTTTATTTATTTTATTTATTAATTGACCAGGCAAGCCCTTAGGGACATACATAGCTGGTGGTCTGCAAGTTTAAATCCATATGTAGGTAAGAAACCAATAAGCTACTAAAAATAATTCATAGCAATTTAAATAGAAAAGAATAATAACAAAAAAGTTATTAATAAAAATTAAAAAGTAAAAACCTATAAAAAAATATAAAAATGTTGTCTAATTTTGATAGATTAGTTCAACCGCAAGGAAGCTTTTTCAACAAGCTTGATCTTAAATAAATTACTATTAAAGTTTAAGGCTCTCATAGCTTAGGAAAACGACAGCGATAATCTATATTATATTTGACGTAAATGCAGGAATTCAGAGAGAATTTTTACTGGAATTTAACTATTTCAATTTGGCAACACAGTCGAGAATTAGTCAGCTGGTGGCAAAATGTTTACTATTATAAAATTAAAATTTATTCTAATTCAACAATGTGTTTAATTTCTATGGGATGTGGAGGGTACGAATTAATATAGTGAGCTATAGATTATTACTTATCGCGTGGCAAAAATCTATAAAAATTTCACCAACATTACTGCATCCCACACCGAATAAACTAGCTGCAGTTCTATATTCCGCGGCCGATCCCAATACAATGAATGCCATTGCTAATCTCTTATAAAGTGGATTTCAAAGCCTCATACTGGCATCCAGCCTAAATATATTTTGAACTTTGCAAAAATTGATTTCGCGGTGCTTCAAATAATTTCATATATAAATTATAACCTCCTTGAAAAGATAATATTAATACCGACAAATTTTCACAGATCCCCTTTCTATTGCTCCAGAGTGTCCTTCTGTGATCCCAACTTGTAACAACACCTTTAGATTTATGGTTGCTACTGCATGTACAAGTTTTATGCTATGGAACACTTTCAGCAAAATTGATTTCAGCTTTCTTTCAAAGAAAGAAATTCACTCCTCACAAAAAATCTGACGAAGTAAGTTTTTCATTGGTAACATCCTTCATTAAAAAATTGCCAGCCGTCCCATCTCATTATTGTCGAAATAAAAGCTGTACTACCTCAGGAGTTTAGGAATATAAGAGGTGTATATGATACAAGCTTTATGTGGAACATTTGAGAACAATAAAAAAAGAAGCGTCCCAATTGTCATTAAGAGTGTTTCAAAACATTTTTAAAAACAACTTGCTCCTTGTGAAAGTGTGAAGAGCTTGAGTAGTGAATCCAAAATTAAATGGCAGTCAACAAAAGCATATCAAATGCACATAACGAATAAAGAGAAGTCAAAGGAAATTTTTTTTGCGGACTAGGAGAAGAGCAAAGTTGGTTCTTCATTTCTGTGTGTTAGTTTTGATCTGCAAAAGGTACTTAATACACCACACGAATGTGCTATAATACCGTTTTACTCTAGAAAGTATGCATTCTATAACGAAAGCTTTTACGAAAGTGCTTTCAGAAACGGGATATTGTTTTTATGGAAAAAGAGGTTGTAATGACATTTCATCCATTGTCTTCAAATATTTTAAACTTGTTGATGAAAAAAAAACTTATATACGAACATGTTTTTCTTTATCGAAACAGAGCTATTCATGCGACATTATTCTACTTTAATAAAAATTCAATTACATTAAATATATAAAAATAACGTACTTGTTACCCGATCATACAATGATGCCAGTGGATTCAATTCGTAGCACCATTGAATCCTTTACACACAATAGAACTATTTGGGTGCCAAGTCAATGGAATATTGTAATATCTAATCCAGGGACTAATTCAAGAAAATACGATTGCGTAGAAATAAATTATTTCGAGTTCAGAGATTGAAAAACATTTTCATGCACAATGTTTCCTAACAATTTAAGTTCTGCTATATTTGAAAAAGACAACCCAAATATAGGTCTTAAATATGGCTATTTTGAAAACTCTGAAATGAAATATTAAATTTTATGATTCAGACGGCAATCTGAAATACTCGTCAAGGGCTCTTCAGAATTACATATATAAAAGTCCATTGGAAATTTTCTAGGCAAAGTACAGAAATTTAAAAACACTCTGTGAAAAAAAATTATACCAGAAAGATTCCATCCATACCATAAAAGTTTTGCTGGCTGAAACTGATCAAGAAGACTGTTAAGACTTTTTATTTATATTGTAAAAACACATTCTTTATGTTTTTCGCGACAAACAACAAAGAGTAATTAAAATTGCACGTAGCTTTGACAAATAGTTATTTTGGTATGAATTTTAACTTGAACATTTTTAGCAGATCCGAAAAGAATTAACTTGACTAGCAAACATCAAAGTGTATTGTTCAAACCTTTTAAGAAATTAAAATAAAGTAAATTTAAATGAATTGAAGAAAAGAAAAATTGATTGAGTTTCATTTAAATTAAAAGATCGATTTCGCTTTACAATTGTTAGTAAATTTTTGCTTTGTGAACAGGAAAAAGCTTCTGTCTTCTCCAAAGACAATTCCGGTTAAAATATGTAAACAATAAAAAACGATTTTAATACAAAAAAAGATTTTTTTGTTCGATTCGAAGATTTTTCAAAAAAATATGTGACAAAACTGGCCATATATGAAAGAAACGTAATTTTTGAATTTGGAATGCAGAAATATTCATCGTATCGCTCTTCATTTTGTGTAAAAAATTTATGCAAATATCTTTTTTACTCACCTCTTAAGGGGAGAATATTTTTTTAGTTTTCCGTTGATGTGTGTTTTAATTAAAAACTGTAAACTCGTTTTCTGACGAACAAGTTTTTTTTATATATGACTACGTTGTAATAAAGAGGCGATATGTTTTACCTCGAGTGGAAGAGTGAAATTATAGAAGCAATATACATACTCAACTCAATCATTAAGGTCTCATTAGTTTTTACTTAAAAAAAATTGCTTACTTACTTGCCTTGCATCTGAATTTTCGGATGTGGACGATGTAATTATAGAAATTAATTTTGTAAATGTTCGCAAAATGTTTTTTATTTGACAAAAAATATATAAATCTATAAAAATTTTAAATAAAATTAAATTTTCTGATTTTTATTACAAAATTTTTAATATTTCACACCACAAAAAACTAATATGTACAAACTCCTGGCTGTCACTTAACGTTGCATTCTATTTTCTACAGAATAGTCCGCAATAGAGCAGAACGAAAAAGTAACAACAAACCACACATACAGTTTTTCATTTTAACAGAAACAAAATAGCTGATCCGTACAAAGTAATTCTACCTTAAGCATTTGAAAATTAAATGCATTCAAATTTGCTTCAGTGGCACCTAGTGAGTCCGATAGTATCTTACTGAACTGTTCAATAAACCTGCGTACAGAAAAGTGGACTAGAATGCAATAGTATAGAAGATATGCCGGCAAGGTAATTGTATTGTTATATTTGTGGCAGCATCACGATTCGTCAATGAATGTGAACAGACGAAGAGAGAAACTGATACAAAAAGTAAAACGTATTCTAGTCATTTGTTAAATTAAATATAACACAAACCCATTGATTCAAGTTAAATTAATAAATTATAATTTAGTAGTTTTTAACTGTCAAACGTTTGTCGCATTATTCGAACATACAAATTTTTCAAAACTGTTTAATTTTTTTGAGTGCTGAAACCGCTAAGACAGTTTTTGGTTCCGGTTTTTGAAAACCCTATTTTTAACACAAGATTTAGTCTGTTAAAGTTGCCGTGGCTTTTGAATGTATTTAAATAGAAGAAATACTAACATAACTTGGGGGCATAACTTTAGGGGTAAAAATTAATACACAAACATTTTTAGCAAATGTATTTTTGTTTGCAAATTGAAATAAAATAAAATAAAATAAAACAAAACAAATTTTTAAAAAATCTTTAAGAAAATGTAAAAACTTTTTGTTTATTCAATCAAAACATTTCGAGTGTAAATAAGAAAATTTACATAGAACAATTTACAAAAAGCGTCATTGCTGAAAACTTGAAAATTGTTTTGTGTGTACTTCTTCAAGGTCACCTTTTTTGCTAGAATTCTGTTAATTCGTAATCGCAAGGGCCCACTCGAAATTGTTTTTGATTCATATGATTTTATTTAAAATCATCTGAATTTTCAATATTTATTTAAGACATTACAAAAAAGCATTTGAATGTGCAAGAGAATTTGTAAATATACCTATGCGAATTCATAACATGTGGACTTGATAGCGCAGCTGGTAGCTTTTTTTTAGATTTATTCAAGGCGAACTATAGTTGGATTTCAAATTTATTTATTTATTTTGTTTACATTTAAGTTGAAAATTTTCAAAAAATAAAAAATTTAATTGTGAAAACAAGGAAAAATTAAACGAAAATTTAAATAAAAAGATAAAAAGATTAAAACATATAAAACTAAATTCATATTACAGCAGTAGCAGCTGCAGTTGATGAACCCAAGTCTGACGAAGCAACGTGCTTTGGCCATAAGATTTGTTAACAATAGGTTTCAATCATATGATATTTCTTAAATTAAATTACAGCGCAAAATAAAACTAATTTCCGATTCAGCATCCACAGCACAGGCCATCAAAGCAGTAACACTTTGTGCCACAATTGAATTTCAATGTTTACTCACATCCGTGGAAATTTTTTGAGTGGGTGGTGAAGCAATCACCGATTGACAACGACGTTGAACGGCATTACGGATGGCAGGAGCCAATAATTGATCAGCGGATCTTTAAAACTTTTCCACACAACAGATTTCTTCAACAAAATAATATTTGTTAAATATTTCAAGGGATTTTAAAAAACAACCCTTAAAAAACAAAACTTTTTAAAATAATAATAATAATTTTCAATATATTATTTTTTCCCTTCAGTAAAATATTTTTGACAATGTACTTTGATTTTACAAAAAGAAACTGCTAGTGGTGTTGTACTTGTTGTAGTATTAAGTTCACCTGTTATGAATTCGCCTTGTAAATATACATACTTAGGAAAAGACTCCTCAGAACTGCTAGCCAAATTATAGGAATTCTGTAGAGATCGCATAGTTCTAGATATCTGATCAAGGTTTGAAAACGTCAATATATACGACATAAACTGTCATTAAAACGGTAAAGTGTTTGCCGTATTTGTGTGTCAAAGGTTTCTAAAATTGTCGTTAATTATTCTCTGCACGACATAATTCAATTTAATTAATTTAATATTAATTAATTATCTATACACAACTGTTTTGAAATTTTTGCAACAGGTTTTTCATAAACACTTTATTTCTTTTACAAAAATTTAACGGTCGAAAATTTTAAACGGTAGCATAAGATTTTAAATTCGATAGCAACTACGACAGTTGGCGTAATGCGACTACGCCAATCACAATATGGGTGATTATGATTAAAGTGCTTTGGTTGTTTTTTTTAACAAAGCATATAAATAAAACAATTATGAATAGCTTAGCGAGGTCTTTAAAAAAACCCGAATCTACTTTGCAACTAGCGAGGGGATCGTGATATCACTCACGCTCATGCACGCTCACGATAAAAATATTTTACTCATGCACAATCATGAACGGTCTTATATTTGGCTCACGTTCATGCACATAAATTATTATTACTACGGTACCCTTCTACTAGTCTTTATAAAAACTAAAGTACGCCTAGTGGTCGAAATTCGACTGCCAGGTTAAATTTTTACTTATTTTAAATGCATCCATTTATAGAGAAAAAACCACCTAATTAATCATTCCATTCCCCATGAAAAAAATAATAAACGAAGAAAAAAAAAAATTGCATATAAACACGCACATTTATAAAAAAAAATCTTATTACTCATAAACATATATATGTAGGTACCCTTAAACACAATCCCCAAAGCTGTGATCCACTAGATTGGGATCATTGTTCGCTAATTCTCAGTGGATAAATTAATTTAATTTAGAAAATTCATATATCGCGAGATTCCCGAAAATTCTGGGGCAGTGTACAAATCTGGAAATCCCAAACCCTAATACTCGTAAGCAAACAAAATTTATGAATTGTGCTTCAGTCAGAAGAAAGCGGTAATAATGTTTCCACTCAAATTACATACTATTTAAAAAAAATTAAAAAAAACATTAGCAACAGTGAAATGCGCATAGGAACAAGCTATACCCCTCAATAATCAATTGCAATTTGTTTTTAACAAAATGGTTAATGTTTTACTGAATAAGTAAAATATTAATTTTGGGAAAAAGTGCGAATAAAAAAATTTAAACCATTAAAAAAAAAACAATTTGAACAATTCCTCAAATTAACAAAAATAAAAACTATTTGTACAATTCTTCAAATTAAAATTTGAATTTATGCCAATTCTCCGTAATTTTCTATGAGCCTATCACTAAAGCCTCTATTTATATTAGAATCAGACGTTTGTATAACTTGCGTCATGAAGTTAAAACAGATGTATTTATGTTTACCTTGAAAATGAAATTAATAAATTTTACTGTCAGGAAATACGTATTTTGGTTTGTGTTAACTGTACAGTTAGAATAAATTAACAAGCTTTTTGGAAGAATTGAAAGGTTTTTAAAACACGTATGGCTAAAAAAATTAAAACAAGCAACCAGAAAAAATTTGCACAAAATTTTAACTCACTTTCTTTGCGGCTCCTGAAACATTGCTGGTGGAAGTTTTCAGAAATCATAAATAAAATATATACATAGATATTCATTAAGCAATAAACAAACAGGAGGCAGAAAAGTTGTCACAATTTTATTCTACTACGAATGACGTCACAAGGAACCACAATTACATCAAAATGTTTTAGCGATTTGTTGTGAAACACTTGAATAGTTTGAAAAAGAATTAAATAATTAATTTTATTTTGTTTTATGACGTTCGAATATTAATTGTGACATAGATTTATGAAAATTTTGCCAGGCGGACAGTATCAACGCAAGAGTAGCACAAATGTTGGCCATATAGTACAACATAAAAATGGGAGAGTGGATTAACCCCGTGGATTAGGATAATATTTATAATTTATTCACTTGAATCAAGCAAATTATGTATAACATTTTAGTGATATTGACCATCTATTACAAGCCGGTGACGGTTTAATTAATCCTCTGTCATATTATGTTCCATGAATAATACTCGTGCTATTACACATTGGCATATATATGAAAATTCGTGGTGGGAAATACACATCCAGCAACAAGGTAGCACAAGGCCGCATTAAAATATATTAGACTTACCATATACATACATAGGTACATAGTATTAATAATTAAATATATATAAAATTTTTTTTTTATCAATTTACATTTTTAATGAGTTTTCTTTTTCATGATTCCGCGCTTTCTATTGAAATTTTATTTAATTATCTTATTTTAAAAAACATAACAGGCCTAAAAAAGAGTTTTTATTTTTTTATTACAGTCTTCTTTAGGAATTTTAAGTAATCCTGTCGTATAAATAGATGTTTTCGAATATATATTTTTTTACTTTATCATGGTGTTAATAGTTCCTTCTGTTGGCTATGACAGTCCATGAATATGTCGGTGCACTTTCATGTTTTTTTTTACACGGAAATGTCCCTTAATCTGTCCTGCAAAGTCCTGTCGCAAAACCTAATTATGAAATAAAATAATAGTTCATTAGTTTACAAAATAACTCATAACTGACCAATTTCATATTGCAATTTATTTTCAAAATCATCTTCCTTTAAATGTTCCATACAAACGCGACCACCTTTTGTATTTATATTTTTATTGCAACATAACTTCACCCACTGCGTTAATAATTTATGATCAGTTGGAAATGTGAAAAAAATTATTTTGCGCTTGCTTTTTTATTACTCTTGCAATTTTTTTCCACACAACTCATCTTAATTTATTTTTAATAATTTCGCTTGCAGTCTATAGTTTCATATTCGATTTTTTTGCTATTACAATAAAATACAAACAACCCTTTGTACGTCACAAAAACAGCTGATTGATATATAACGGAGATGCGCAATGCGTAATCTATTATACATATTTGATTCACGATTAACGTGACGTCATTTAGTTTTTAGTTTGTTCGCAAATGGGGTTGGAAAAAGTCCGTGTTTGTGTTTTTAATAATTTTTGTTTTTATAATTATGATAGAATTTTTTGTTATGATTTCTCATTCATTCATTCATTCAAAGATTTTTATTTAATTACAAAAATGCAAAACTCATCGTATAAATAATGTTCATGATTTTCAGTAGCAGCTTCGAAATGGAAATTGGAAAAACTTTAGCCTGAAAACTCGGCATTTAAATGCTAATATTTGAAGTATTATCTTTTTTAAGTTTCAGCTGAAAACAGTTATTTAGTTCCAACTCAGCAAATAAGTAGAAACTAATGCGTGCATGCAAATAATAAGAAAATACTAAATCACACAATTATTACTACAAACAAAAATAATTATAGACAAAATTTGTCGTAACTAATTTCAAAGTTTGTCTGACCTACCAAAGGAATGTCCGTACAGAGGCTGCAGACGGCCGTCTAATATGTTCTGAGCACAGAAATACGGCGTGAAAGGCGCGATTTCTGCTATTATGCAAATGCAGAAAATATGTGCACTAAGATGAAGTAAGCAAATTACTTCTCCACAAAGGATAGTTTTGATTGAAATGACCAGAGAGGAAACCAGTAATCAGTCGAATGTTATTTCAGCTGAGGTCAAGGAAATGGTTTCATCACCGCTTTAGCCTATTTCATGACAGTTAAATGAGATAAGTCTTAATAATTTTAATATTCTTTATCGTGACATAATTCCGTAAAATAGCTTGTATTCCTAGTCCTTATTCTAGCATTTACATCCAGAAGTGGCAGAGAGTAGTAACAAAGCTCTGAACGCTGATGATACTAGTGATTTTGTGGCGACCGTTGAAACAGTGCTGTCTTAGCGTGCTTCATCTAATTTCTTTTTTAATGGTGATAGTCAAAACATTATCAACCGAAATTCAGGCCGCAGACGCGAGCCATATTAATAATTTTCAGTGAAACCAATATTTTTCGAAAAACTGCGTAACGATAATAAAAATAAAATTCAATTCATTGATTTTAGTTTTCTATTTTGCGTACCACAATCTATTGAATCAATGCAAGCTCTTTGACATTGAAAATGCTGAAAATGTAAGTTATTCTTTTACGAAATACTGAATTTTTTGGAAACTACAAGAAAGCAATACATACTTGTCAGCATAATTTTTATTCAGTTTTTCTTTGTGGTTAGAAAAGTGACAGGGAACTCTAGTAGTTCGGTGTGAACTAGATAACTGTGCAGTTTTTAAGTAGCAACTTGTCTAGCTTGATCAATAGTTTCTTAGAAAACATATTATATTATTTGTTAGTCAATGTTTAGCTTACGCAAATTTTGGCTCCGCTGATCGTTTTCTACATTTTTAAAACTTTTAAAATCTACAATTTTTTGTTAATCTAATTTGCTTCTAGTGTTATGAACTAACAACTATTAGATATTATAAGTTATTCAAATAAACAAATTTAAAAATGCTTAATTCATTTCTACTCAAAACACTTGTATCCATACAAAGTAAACAAACATAATTAAAACAAGTAAACAAAATTACAGTATAAAAGAATGATTTGTTACCTAAATCTATATCAGTTCGCTTTTAAACCTAGAAGCATAATTTTGACAAAATGAAGCACTTTTTGATAATTTTCTTTGTCGTGGCCACTACTGCTCTAGTAGCTGGCAAAAGTTATTGTGAAATGCCTTGTAAGGATTTTCAATCCGGCAGAATGGTAAAACATATTGGTTGCAATCATAATAAAGTAAGTATAACGAATATTGGTGTATAAATATAAATATTTCCCTAATAAATAATATTTTTCTTGTAGGAATTCAATAGAGCACAATGTCCCGAATATGCTAAGATGGTACCAATAACGGACTCCTTGAAACAAATTTTAGTTGATGCTCACAATGAAAAACGTAACGAAATTGCTGGAGGTGGTGATCCCAATCACAAACCTGCGTGTCGTATGGCCACCATGGAATGGGATGATGAACTGGCTGAACTTGCTGCTCTTAATGTCAGACAATGCAAGATGAATCACGATAAATGCCGCAACACTAATGCCTTCCAGTACTCTGGTCAGAACCTCGCCTATATTCGGAAAACACCTGTAGATGATTTTAATGCTGAAGAACAGTTGTTAGCAGCCGTTAACAATTGGTTCGCAGAGGTAGAAAACAGCACACAAAAATACATTGATTCCTATCCTTTGAATGGACCGTGAGTTTAAAAGTTATTATAAAAAAAAAGAATATAATATTTATTTCTTAATTAGAAAAATTGGCCACTTCACAGTAATGATGGCTGATCGCAACATTCGTGTTGGTTGTGGTGCTGCCACTTACAATGAAAAAGGGGGAAGAACGTTCTTGACTGCTTGTAATTACGCAACTACTAACATGATTGACCATCCTATTTATGAAAGTTGCAAAACGGCTGGTGAAAAGTGTGAAACAAAAACAAATAAGAAATACACAAATTTGTGTAGCGTGAAAGAAACGTACGCTGTTAACGAATGGGTAGCGTCCGACCGAAAGCACATTTCTGGACCGAACTCAAACTCCAATCGAAATTTCGTTCAGAGCCGCGGTAAATATTACACATCGAACCAGAAAGTTCCTAATTTTTACAAGAATGGGAATTTCGTTCCATATTACATACCGGAGAAGAACCCGCACCAGAACTACGATAAATATTATACATCGAACCAGAAAGTCGTTAACTTTCACCCGAATCGGAATGTCGTTCATTATTACATAGCGCAGAAGAACCCGAACCAATCTGGCAACTCTCGTATAATGAACTGGAACTGATTCCTTCATATTAATTTTTGTGCTTTATTTATTTAATAAAATTACAACTTAGCATCGTATAAAAAACAACGTTGTACTTATATATTAATTCACAAACCAAAAAAAAAAATTATTTAAGTTCTATGTCCGTGTCTATGTCCGTATTTAGACTTTTGCTAATTTATTAATATAATTTATTAAAATAAATGCATAATTTTTATTTTGAAGTTTTCAACTTGCTTAGTAATTTTTTGGACTTTCTAATTTTTATCCCACACTTAATTATTTCTTTTTTACGGTTTTAGCGGATTTTACTTTAAAAGTTTTAACCCTTTTAGCGATTTAATGTTTTTCGTGGTCTTTTCTTTTTCAAAATAATTAAGCAAATAAAAAATATAATACTTTTCAATCCATTTGAAATACAGCAAGCGTTCTTCGAAATATTTTTATATCATAGTTTTCCGAGTTTACGAACATCTAAGTTGCCAGGTTTGTTTATTAATCTGAAAAGTTCGTTATGCATTACTTATTAAAAAATGGATCTTGGCTTTTTCTATTTCATGCTATTTATATATGTAATTCTTGGAAATTTCTTTTTTCATAAAAATTAGCAATAAAAAGAGAAAAAAATAAAATTGAAAAAGCCCAACTATTTCTAAAATGCATAAAATTGTACATAAAAATTTGTTTGACGTTTGACTGTTTCTTTGAAAAGAAAATTCTTTTCAATGTCATATTTGTCCAGAACACCATGTACATCGTTCTATCAGAAACACAATTTTTACTAAAAATTATCAGTGTTGTATGCATAGGGAAAAATGAATTTAAAGAAATCTTAAAAACTAAGTCCGCAGATCGATACACAACATCATATTGTAAATTTTTAAGACTTTATGTTGCGATTTGTAGCTCTGAGACTCTGCTGAAATCAGGAAATTGAAGAAAATTACATGCGATTTTAATGCTTTTTTTCGGTTTCAAGATGTTTAAATGTGTTTTTTTTGTGGCTAAATGAATGAAGGTATTACATTAAGCATTAAGCTATTCTTGGTTTTTAAAAAAGATATTATCTTAAATATTAATGTTGTAATAATGCAATTTTTTGACCAAAAAAAACAAAGGTTGTTAAATGTGAAGGTAGCAAATATATAAATTATGTTTTAAGCCACAATAAAATTTAGAGTCTTTAATTTTAGAACCCAAAAAAAGTGTGCGCAATTATTTTAAACGATTTTTTAAAATACTTAAAATAAATTTGCCTATAAAAATTAATTTGCAAAATGCTTATTATCGCTAATAAATATAAGGGAGTGTCTCACAGCCCCATAAAAACGTTTTTATTTATCTGCGCTCTACTCAACATTATCTGTTAGAAAAAAGTCTAAAAATCTCCCACTAGAGTTTTTATATCAAATTACATCAAAAACTATCAAAAAACTCAATCTTTCAATTCAAAAAACACGTTTAATAATTTTGGCAAGCTTTTTGGCTCAAGGCTCGCGAAGGTTAGCAAGTCTGTATTTATTTGGAATGAATTTCCGTCATCCCGCGTCAAATTTGGTTGATAAACAGACCGGTTTCGGCTATGTGCCATCTTCAGTGTTCTCTCAGTAACTAATCGTTTCGTATTTATGCCCCTTTTATGATTCACAACTAAATTAATAGTTGAGTTGTAGTTGTGAAATTCTTAATGTGGTTTACAACTTAACTCAACTTTCAATCACCTGTTCATTTAGTTGTATTCGTTAACTTGTTACCCGTATTATGATTTACAACCAATCTAAAGTGTAACAACTTTTATTTATCAGTTGTGTTTCAGTGTGCCAGCGCTAAAAAATTGTGAAAACCACGTAAGTGTGTATAAACAATTACATAAAATACGCTGTGACGACACTTGTCGTGGTCTTGAGTTCGCCAACAAAAATTTATTTGATGTTGGGATCAAAAGAGAAAGAAAAACGATTTATCAAATCAATTCCAGTTTTTATTATGGCTTAAATACACTAAAAATTCGAGTACAATTCGGATGCGCTGCTGAAGTAAATCGGACGTAGAACGCCCTCATATCTACAACAAGCGCGTGAGACACGCAACGCGAGAACAAGAGAAACCAATGACTTTAGTTAGACCGAAATCTAGTTAGGCCAAATTCCAAATGGCTCAAATGGACTAAATCTTGTTCTGGCTTACTTAATTCTTGGAAAAATTTCCGGCTTTGTATAGCAAGATTTACTGGAATTATCTTATTATATTCTTTCGAACAACATACTTCAGATTTTTCTCCGTAAACATTATGCGAAAAACTAGGATTTTCAGTTAGTCCCGAAGAATTAGCACCGACACACATAAACCGAGTCTAGTCTTTTTAAATCATCATCAAAACTGTCCGAAATATAAATTTTTATAAAAATTACATCTAATTAATATCAGCTTAGTAACAAAATTACAAAAGAACCAAAATTGCGAAACAACTTTTGAGATATTAATAACACTCGTTATACAGTTGGCACAAGACTGAAGCGTAACTTTATTCTTTTTCATTCTTATAGTTATTTTTACAACGTGTACAGAGCAGCATCAATAGCAAAGGTAGGTCCCTTTTCTCGGAGAAGGTCAAATATATTAAAAAATCTTTTAATCTTTTTGGCACCTCGAAAAACTTCAAAAATAAGATAAATCTTCACATATGGTAACAGTGCTTTAATGGCAAGACAATATTAGAGGATGTAGAACACCCGTCCAACTTTGTGGTCTTACCTCGTCGGCAGCCACACACAGACTGAAATTTTCTTACTGCCGTTCCTCCTTATATACTAAATTTCTGCTCCACTTATTATTTGACATAAAAAGGTAACTTACTAAAATATGGTTGTATTTTAGTGTAAACTCTTATTACTAACTATAATCAAATCATATAATTTTAAATGATTCATTGTACAAAATAAATACAGTTTCCATAAAAAAATAAAAATTAAATACAGTTTCACATCTTAAGAAATACTATCAAGGGTATAAATGAAAAGGTTTAGAGATATACATACATATATAATGTACGGCTAAAACGAGGGGGACCCCGACTTTCGTCGTTACAACGCAATAACAATTTATATTGAAATTCATTTAAGAAAAACTCCAAATAAACAGCAAATTGATCGATTGGGAGACTTCAGAGAAAATAATCCTGATATTGGAACAGGCAAGGGGCGCTAAGAGCCAACATGTCAAGGAGACTTGGGAGGAATTCGCTGTTAAATTAAATAGCCTTGGTCCACCCTCAAGAACGGGAGCAGAATGTCAAAATGTGAATATTTTTAGTGTTAAATAGTAGTCTTTTTTATGTGTAACCAATGAATTACTGTTTTTGTTACCTCTTTATATAAAAAAAAATTTATTTATTTATTTAGTTTGATGTATTCTTTACTTTGTAAAACTTTAAACAAATACAAATTTTAATGCAACTAAAGCATTATGTTGTTCCTTATTCTTTTTGCTTCTCCATTTCTGAAAGGATTGGTTCCATCTGTTATGGATTCCTGTTGATCTATAGGCAAAAGCTTATCAAATGGAACCTTGAAATGTGCAAAGCAAAACACACATTATCTATTTCAACCGCTTTATCTGGAGCATAGGCCGTCGTTCAAATCGTTGCTCCTACTCTTATGGTAACTGCCATCCGCAACACATAGTTTTATGACGGGGGAGATGACAGAAGTTCGCTTTGATTGCTTGAAGTGGCCCTCAAATACATAAACGCTAGCCTGTTTAATCTAAAAAGTAGTGAATCTGCAAGAAAATATCAGCAACTTATTTCTGTTTCCTTAACGCATTAACTTACTTTGCAGTTGGTAATTCCAATGGGTTACTTCGACTTCTAATGCCGCGTCAAATACGTGAGAGAATAACATTATCTTACTCAGAATCTTCCGAAAGATATATTTCGACGGATATGACCATTTTTAAAATAACTGAATTAATTTTTATATATTGAAACGATTAATTTTGGCTCAAGTTCAAACCCGAATTTACCCATTTATTTATTCTAATTTTTTTTATTTTTAATTTTTATTAGAAAATTTTTTGGATAAATTCATTATTATTTTTTATTAAGAGAGTACTATATATATCGTTTTCATATATAAAAATATTAATAAAAGTTCGACTAATTACTTATAAACATTAATTATAAATAACGATGGCACGCGTCAAAATCTACATGTTTACTTGGTCATAGTTGGTTGAATACTAAAAAAGAAATTCAACTACAAATGACAGAAACCTAACAACATGATTAAGTACCGCTTATTTCTCGGCAGCCAATGGCGCTGAATAAGCAAGAGAGACTGAAATATATAGAGTAGTTATTCATCATAGATGGGATTTCGTACTAACCGAAATTGATTTGACATGTGAAAATGAATAAGTTTGTACTTTTCGTATCCTAATTTGTTAAATAATACGGTTAAATAGTTGATATTCCTGATCACTAGTATCCACCGTCAAAAGTGGTAAAATTGAACAAAGAACGCTGATGAGATGGTGTAGCGACCTCGAAATCAGTACTGATCCGTTCTGCTAGTATGATGAATAATAAAAATTGTTCTATATATAGTACTCTCTTAATAAAAAATAATAATGAATTTATCCAAAAAATTTTCTAATAAAAATTAAAAATAAAAAAAATTAGAATAAATAAATGGGTAAATTCGGGTTTGAACTTGAGCCAAAATTAATCGTTTCAATATATAAAAATATTAATAAAAGTTCGACTAATTACTTATAAACATTAATTATAAATAACGATGGCACGCGTCAAAATCTACATGTTTACTTGGTCATAGTTGGTTGAATACTAAAAAAGAAATTCAACTACAAATGACAGAAACCTAACAACATGATTAAGTACCGCTTATTTCTCGGCAGCCAATGGCGCTGAATAAGCAAGAGAGACTGAAATATATAAAGTAGTTATTCATCATAGATGGGATTTCGTACTAACCGAAATTGATTTGACATGTGAAAATGAATAAGTTTGTACTTTTCGTATCCTAATTTGTTAAATAATACGGTTAAATAGTTGATATTCCTGATCACTAGTATCCACCGTCAAAAGTGGTAAAATTGAACAAAGAACGCTGATGAGATGGTGTAGCGACCTCGAAATCAGTACTGATCCGTTCTGCTAGTATGATGAATAATAAAAATTGTTCTATATATAGTACTCTCTTAATAAAAAATAATAATGAATTTATCCAAAAAATTTTCTAATAAAAATTAAAAATAAAAAAAATTAGAATAAATAAATGGGTAAATTCGGGTTTGAACTTGAGCCAAAATTAATCGTTTCAATATATAAAAATATTAATAAAAGTTCGACTAATTACTTATAAACATTAATTATAACTGAATTAATAGAAATTTAATCTTCCAACAATTTATTCGAATTGTCATATTAAGGGTGACAATAACTTAACGAAGACAACTAAAATTCGTTGTGAATCATAATACAAAAAATAGTTGAGTTGAGTTGTAACATTGACAACTTGACTTAGTTGAGTTGTGAATCACTATAAAGCATTATAATATCTAGTAAAAAATTTATGTATTTTGTGCAGTTGGTAACCCTGGAATTAATTTGCTCAGAGAGTTCTCCGAAAAAATAATATCCATGATGAAATAAACTACGATTTTAGCGCAATATTTTATTTTAAATACACATGCATACAAAATTATGTATATAATATTAAAATAACTAAAATTATAAAAAAAACTTAGAAATCAGTTGTTTAAAAAAGAACAAAGAAAAACAAACAAACAAAATAAATTTAAATATAAGTAGCAATATGTTAAAGAAGGGTTTTTTTTAACTTCGAGTTGAAATGGGATCGTGACTGACTTTTGACTCACGCTAACGCACGCACAGTTGAGTGGAGAAAAAATTAATATTAACATCGAAAACTCACGCTCACAAATGCTCACAAAAAATATAGAAAATGATCAAATATTATTATTACTAATGCGTTCTACTAATAAATAAATTGTTCCAATATTAATTTATTAATAAAAATAATAAAATAAAAAAACAACTATTTAACCGTATTATTTAACAAATTAGAATACGAAAAGTGCAACTTATTCATTTCTTAAAAAAGTACTCTCTTAATAAAAAAGAATGAATTTATCCAAATAAAATTTCTTAAACTAAGAAGAAATGGGTAAACTCAGATTTGAACTTAAGCCAAAAAAAATTTCATTTTCAATATAAACCTTAAACAGTTCATCAATTACGTATAAATATTAATTATAAAAAAAAACGTTTTTTTCGTGTAAGTTGAAATTAATTAGTTTTAAAATTTTACTTTGTTACTTTGGAATATTGTCTCATGTCCAATTCTTTCTGACTAAAAATGTTACAAACTTTCACTTCGGATTGAAAAACCATTAAAATCATTTTAGTTTATCAAAAAAATATCTGAAGTTAATAAAGAAATGAGTAAAGTCAGATTTAAGTTTGAGCCAAACAATTTCTTTCAACATAAACCTAAAACGGATCGAATAATTTCGTGCAAACATTAATTAGAAAATTATATAAAAATTTGCAATAAAGAAAAAAAAATAATGAAACGTGCTCCATTTTTCTATACTTACGGTCATGCAAGCTCTCGTAATTGAAACAAAAAATTAATCACGTGAGTGGCGCCCACATATAAGTTTAAGATATACATACCCAGGTATTTTTATTGTTTCGGGACATATTGGGCTACCTCAAGAGTCATTTATAGTGATCCTGGTTTTCCCGGTATGTGAATCATTTTGTGTTTTTTTTCCATCGTACGGTTTTCAACTGAATACGAATTATAGGCTGAATTTTTTTTTATACCTAATGATATGGGGTTTTTTTTATTTTTGTTAGGTAAATGGGCACGTTATCTTTTATGACAAATGAAAAATTGGACAGTACACTTATAGAAAACAAATGGTAGAACTAATAGCCTAAGAATGAAATATTTATTATTTTATATTTAAAATATCACAAAAACCACTAAACATTTGGCAGCAAAATTTCACACACTGGTAAAAAAACTTTCATATCTACAATTTTGAGTTACCGCTTTGATTTGGCGACAAATTGAGAAACACTTAAAAAAAGAGGGAAAAATTACAAAATTTGTGTGTTTTAATTTTTTTTTTGCGTATAATTCAGAAACTAAGCGTTGAATCGCATAGCGATACATTAAAATTTAAAATCTTTATGTCATAAACGAGTATGGGAAAATTCCTAGAAAAATCTTAAGCCATTTACAAAACCAACGAGCAAATTTTAGGCAGTTTTCGATATTCCCAAAAAAAAATTATGAAATCATGATACAATGAAATAATTTAGCTATTAAAAAATATAAAAAAATTTGCTTAAAACTACTTGGAGGTCTAATTAATATTGCTTCTCATTCGTCTCATAGTTTCGGAAATATTTATGAACTTAAAAAAAATATCAAGTTTTTCTGCTATTATACCCATCACCAAAAAATTTTGAAAGGGGTTTGTCATTCGTTTAAGACCCCATAAAGTATATATATTCTGGATCCTTATAGATAGAGAAGTCGAATGACCGATGTCCGTCTGTCCGTCTGTCCGTCTGTCCATCTGCAATATTTTGGGGTAAGTACAATTAAGGTCTCACACAACATAGAGACATAATATATGATTTAATTTTTGATACATTTTAGTTTTTTTTATTACTTTTACTTATTATTTGAAAAAGTACGTTCTTTTTTTAAGAATTTTTGATAGCTTTAAATTAATTTTAATATGA
The DNA here is from genome assembly GCA_956483585.1 of Gymnocheta viridis. Lineage (NCBI taxonomy): Eukaryota > Metazoa > Arthropoda > Insecta > Diptera > Tachinidae > Gymnocheta > Gymnocheta viridis. The sequence goes on from OY101440.1 coordinate 8,616,680, forward strand.
AGATAATATTGGAACATTTTAATCATTAGACTAACAGATTTATGTAATAGTTGGCGATTTTTTTTTTAATCAATTTTGGGAGAATTTCTTCATTATTAAACCTTTTCTTACGTTTCAAATCATCTCTTAGTTTAGTATTTTGTATTTGGAATAGAAAAATTAAAATGCATTTGTATTTTGAATAAAAGTATTGCAAATACCTATTTTCCACAAATTTAATAATTTAATGTGGGCTTAAAATATATTTTAAGAATCGTTCGCAATTCATCAAATATTTTTCAAACAGTCAGTTCCTATCGTATAGAAACATATGAACTTTGGAACGACTGACCGAAAAAATATTTTAAAATTTGCCTGAATTTTAGTTCGGAATATTTGAGGAAAACTTTCAAAACATTTGTAAAGCATAGCGATAATAGTACCGCGTCTAAAAATAGTATATGCATACATATTTGTATTTTTTTTTTTGCATATTTTCGTATTTTCTTCAATTGAATATATACAAAATGATAAGTTAAGATCTTAGGAGATAAAAAATTGATTTCTTCATATTCATATAAAATTAACTGGTCTTACATTCCTTAAAAACACCTAAAAAATCATATTTTTGCGGAATATCCCATGTCGATAGCACGCACTACGGAATTGGACGCGGATAATGTAAATTATTACGAAAATAAGCCGAATTATGGGTTGGATTTGAGAGAAAAATGCTTTCTGTTTGCGATTTTATCGTAATTTTTCATATTTAGATCTCTGTCTTACTTAGTAAGCACATAAGAAGATTTAAATAAAAAATGTTTTTAATTGAATCCATCTGTTTTCTTAGCAGGCTGAATATGAATTACCGAATTCGTATTTTTTAAATCAATTGTGGTTGAAATTCCATTGTGTTTCTATATGAGAAATATACAGGTTATATTGAACCAAAACCTTTATCGTCTGGTCCAACCGCAATACAGAATACCACTAGTTTACATACATACGTACATCATACGAGTTTCAAAGAAAAAATTAGATTAAAATAATGAATTAAAATATGTTGTTATATTTTATAATTTAAATTTCTTTTTACACCGGTTATTTATTATTATTATTTTTGGTATTATTATTATATTATATCAAATAAAAACGTCGACAACTTACTAAATTCATTATATAATTATTTTATCACTGTACAAAATCCTATCTGATAACATATTGGATATTTTTGAAAAATAAACCTTTTATCGTTCATAAAATTGGAAAAAACCCAAAAATTAAAGAAATATATTATAAATGAGATTGTACCTGGTTTTTTAAATAAATTGTGTAAAGGTGTCGATATTTTCTATCAATTTTGGGAGAATTTCTTCATTATTAAACCTGTTCTTACGTTTCAAATCATTTCTTTGTTTAGTCGAAGACCACTGGCTTATTGATAAAGACGTTGAAACATGTTAATATTTTTATAATGCACTCTAGGCAAGAAAGTGTAACAAATTTGTTACGAAATTCATAATTTATGGCTGACTTCATAATCGCAGTTTGCAAAGCAACACTAGAATGCCTTGTAAACGCATGCTTCCAGTGTTGTTTTGGAAGCTGTGTTTATGAAATCAGCCAATACTATGAAATAGAGAGTAGAACCAATAATGCGTGATCCTGATTAATTTTTTGTTTGAATCACGTGAGGGTGTGTCCGTGAGACGGTGAATGGAAAGTTTTTTTGCTTTAATGTATTTTTTTCCATTTAAATTATTATTTTTTTAATTTTTTTTCGTATTTCGTGGGCGTGAATTTTTGTGATTGTGACTTCTTTCGTCACTCCATACTATGGTTCGGCACAGCCGAATATATCTCTCTTACTTGTTTTTAAAAAGTAAATTTTAAGCATTTTTCATTTTAAAATAAACCTTAAACAATTCAACAATTACGTATAAATATTAATTATTAAAAACGAAGGCACCCGTAATAAAAAACTCCATGATTACATTGTCACAGGTGGTTGAATACTAAGAAAGTCAACTACAAGACAAAAATAAAGTAAACAAAAATGGAAAACTGCTTGATCTTAGAGCCAATGACTCTGGAAAAGGCGGGAGAGTATGGAATATTTGGAATAATTAATCATCAGAGATGGAATTTTGTACTAACCGAAATTGATTTAACTTGTAAGAAATGAATAAGTTGCACTTTTCGTATTCTAATTCGTTAAATAATACGGTTAAATAGTTGATATTCCCAGTCACTAGTATCCACCGTCAAAAGTGGTAAAATCGAACAAAGAACGCTGATGAGATGTTGTAGCGACCTCGAAATCAATGGAAACATTTCGAAGTAGTTTGCTTAAAACAGACAGTTTTAGTTGCAATGGAAACACATTATTAATGGCGTTTTCTTTTCTGAAAAAAAATTTCTTTTTACTTTTTATCAAAGAAATTGCAATTCAAAGATTTCTTGAGACAAAAAGTTTGCAACGTAAGTGATGATACAATAATTTCTAATAAACTCTCTATTTCAAAAATCATTTTATTGCAAATTTTCAATAAAAAGGGCAAAAAAGCAAAAAAATTGAAAAATTTTTTTTAGAAAAGAACGCCATAAGCTTTAGCTTATAATGAAAATTCTTAGAAAAACTGAGTACAAATAATCTTAAAAAAGCTTCTCGATGAGATGATAAATGTCTAATTATCATATCTTGGAGTAAGCGAACGAGTTGTTGCAGCTAATAAAAATAAAAGTATTAAATAAATAGTAAAAAGATACATGGAAACACACATGAACACTGATGATGGGAGTGTAGCGGCTCCCGAAAAACAACGTTGTTTCTGTTCTGCCGTGTAAGTTGAAATTAATTGGTGTTAAAATTTTCCCTTGTTGCTTTGTTGTCTCATGTCCAATTCTTTCTCAATAAAAAAATGTTACGAACTTTAGCCAAAAAAATTAATCACTTTGGATTAAAGAAACCATTAACAACAAAAATTGTTCGAAAAATAATCACATTAAATAAAAATTAGCTACTGGCATGAGCCTTGCAATGTTTACTGTCACATAACTAGTTAAAATTGATCAAATAAATCAAAAAACTCAGCTAGTTGACAAAAAAAACAAAAAGCAATAACACTTAAGTATTAATCAAACCAAAAAAGTTTGTCTTAAGTAAAAACAAAAATTAGAAAGAAAAAATGGTACATGAGATAAAACAAACATGTAACAAGGGGTTAATTTAACGTTAATTAGTGATGGTAAAATTTGAATATTGATAGTGGTAAAACAGTGTTTACTGTAAAAACAAAAATAATAATACAAATAACTCTTGTATCCTTTTTCTAGACATTATTTGTATAAATACAAATTTGAAATCACATTCAACCGAGCCACCTAAACAGTGGCGGATACATGGAAACACACATGAACACTGATGATGGGAGTGTAGCGGCTCCCGAAAAACAACGTTGTTTCTGTTCTGCCGTGTAAGTTGAAATTAATTGGTGTTAAAATTTTCCCTTGTTGCTTTGTTGTCTCATGTCCAATTCTTTCTCAATAAAAAATGTTACGAACTTTAGCCAAAAAAATTAATCACTTTGGATTAAAGAAACCATTAACAACAAAAATTGTTCGAAAAATAATCACATTAAATAAAAGTATTTAAATAAATTAAGTTTTGTGGTTTGTTCATATCAGTTTTATCTATTTTGATTAAGAAATTTGTTGGATATTAGTTTTAGATAAAAAAGATAACTTATTCCATTATGAAAATAAACCGAATACACAGTTTTGTTCTGTTTAATTTAATATACCTGAAAGTAAAATTTTAATCTGCAACTATTAAAAACTTGTATTTACTTTACGTTTTAACACTAAACAGTAAAATGTTAGAAGTTATTTTTATGTATTTGAAATGTCCAAAATGTTTGGTTCAGTTCGTGCTTATGCTTATAATTCCTACAATATTCGCTTGCGATCGCATAGAGAGTATCCAGACTATATAAATTTCTAGCTAATGAAGCCGACTTAACGTTACCCTTTTATCAGCTTTTACTGCGGACGAGCTCAACCGCATGGATTGTGATAAATAAGTTTTATATTTCCGTTTGGGACATTTTGCTCCAAACAACAAGAGATTTTTTTATTTAAAATTTCTTTGAAATTAAGAAAAAGTCTTTATTTTAATTTTAGAAAAAAGGAAAATATGTATACTTAAATTTGAGGTACAGCCAAATATTACAAAATTCTATAACAAATTAAAATTTACCAAAAAGTTTTGCAACAAATAGTAAGTGGAAAAAAACTAAAGGTTTATTTTAGTTCACAAAATAATTTTAATAACAACAACTTGCTTAACTAAGCAAAGGAAAGACTCACTAAAATACATCATTCGCTAAGGTATAAGGTATATTTTAGTGAGCCTTTATAAAAAACAATACCACTAAATAATAGGGTGATCGATTATGCGACATTTTCCAGAAATCGGTTTTCGAATAGCTCGAATATTTGAAATTTTGAAAAGCCCGGTTGCGGTTTTTAAAATTCAGGAAAAACCGGTCAACCAGTTTTTTTTTCTTAAGATAAATTTTGATTTTTATTTGCTATATTAAAAAAACATTTCATGTAAATACTTTAAAAATTAGCTTCATAATGTTCATATTGTAGAGTTTTTAATTGATTATGGTTCATCAAACTACATGTTCACAGAAAATTTTGTGAAGAAATTTGTTACAGAAATTTAAAAAGGAAATACAAGTGCATGTATTTTGTACACTCTTGCATAAAAAAGTGTTGAGTTGTTTTGATCAAAAGTAAATAAGTCTTTATATTATAAAAAAAAATAAAGAATTGCAAGGAATACTCTATTATTATTATTGACTTTATAACGTGTTTAGCTTCTCCTTTAAATTAAATAAAAGTGTAGTTACGTCGTTACTCGGGGAATTCCCTTGTTTCATTTATGCAAGAGTAGTTAACAATATTCTCGCTTTTGGTGAATTTTCCAGTTCTGAGATTTAGTATTAAAGTATTCAAACCTTTTAGGCGATGTTCATTTATTCGTTTTTGGTCTGCAATATATAAAATATGAAGCAAAATGTCAACAAAACTAAATAACGATTTTCAAATACGGAGTTTGATATCGATTGCACGCAACAGAAAACGTTCGTCTCAGTTTTAAGATAGTAAAAAGTAATTTTATTTGAAAAATATTCAAATTGAAAAGTATTCGACATTAATTGTAAAAAAACGGACTATTAACCATTCGAAAAATCAACATTTTGAAAAAACCGACAAAAGTATTGTAGAAATCCGGTTTTAAGAACCGTTTGTAAAACCGAGTCGATCACCCTACTAAATAATCACAAATAACGAAAAATTAAAAAAAAAACATTTCAAAAAAACTTTTTAAGCCGCTAAAACACAACTGTTATCGTAATATTAAAAGTTCGTAATAATAGCCTATTTCTGATATAAGAAAGAACACCTTCATTCGCATTCTATGAGAAAGAACATTGATTTTGATTTCTCTACATTATTTTTAAACGAACAGTGACAGTGACTCGATAGACAACTCGAATGAAAACGTAAATTTTTTTATATAAAATCAGATTTCTGTGCTACGAATGTGTCGTTAACATTGAGAATGAAATATTATAATCGCTCACTTGTGGTTTTGCTTTCGCAACAAAATTTTTGAGTTTAATAAAAATAAAGATCATTTAAAAATTAGCTGGAAAAAGCAGCCCAACAAGTTAAATTCGCTTGGGCCTCCCACTCGTATTATTTGTGAATGGAAAAAGATTAGTACGTTTGTTTGAATGCTATAGAAGAAACCTATTGAACATTTTATCTATAGAGTAAGTTCGGCTATTATGGTATAGGCGGGAAATATGTTATAGTGGCTTCGCTCAATAACTAAAAACAAGAAGCTGACAAAACCAAGGCTGATGAATTCTAGATCTCAAAATATTAATAAATTATAATTCGATTTGCTTTTTGGAAGATGGTAATAAAAAAATTTTGGGTTTACTGAAAAATGTCTGCTACTAAAACAAAGTATACCTCCTTATCCGCCAATTTTTTCAATGGCTGGTTTTTTCACATTCTCTCAAATGTCTCTAAAACTTGGGCTCCAAAGACTCTTTTCACTCTCCTGAATGTAACCCTAAGATCTGTAGTAGAATACCAGCTGAGATAGCTCTTATCGAATAAACTTCAAATTATTATAGTCAAATAAAAAAGAGGTATTCCACATTACCCGAACCACATTGGAAAACCAAGAACCTTGGAGAGACGGGTGGTGGCTTTTACAAAAAGCTATTTCTATCGTCAGCTCTAGCACCCGGAGGTAAAGAGTTTGTTGTAAAGCCCTAACCAATTGATGTTTGTTTTGTTGCACTGGTGGAGTCATCAGCTAGGTCCACTAAAGCTGTTATATTGGTTACATAAAATAGAAACCCGGAATCTTCCCAGTACCAAAATAAACTATATATGTATGTAGGTAACAATGAATGCTTTTCACCCCAAAATGGCCAGCAAATATCCAAAAATTAACAAAAAAAAATGCCACTGCGAGAATACCAGTGAGCAATCAATCAATCTCCCATTCGCCAAAAAAGGCAAAATACGCCGACACTTAAGAGTAGCGGAGAAAATGCGGCTAATTCATTAAAAAGAATGGCTGATTCTGGTGAGGTGCAAACTGAATCAGCAAAGAGTGTGGTTAACGCCTTTGAAACAACAGCAGCAGGTTTAAATGGATTAGTTTAATCCACAATAAGGAAGAAAATATAAAAAAAAAAATTTTATGACATTTTTTTTATTATTTTATTTATTTTTTTATTGACATACATACATACTTATGTACGTAACCTAATACGAATGAAAGTGAGTGCCAATGAGAAATCTAAATTGGTTCGAATTCGAGCGAGTGGTTTTCATTCGCTTAAGTTTACTTTCTTAACTCAGAAATATGCTATAAGTTTTATGAAAAAAAAATTAATTTAGCAGTTAAGTTATGAACTTAAGTTGTCTGTCTAAAGCATGTGTATAAAAATTTTAATTTATGTATGTTGTATAAAATGGTCAGTCAGTTCATATCTAGGCACACGGTAGTGCACGAAGCCAATTTCAGAACACAGTCTGAGAAACCCTCATAACTATACATCCCGTTGTTGGAAGTTTGCCTAGAAATGAAGCTATCACGTTTATGTTTTTGTGCGGATTATAACATTAAAAATAGTTGAAAAACTATCAAGCCTAAACTTCTTCACAATGGTGAAGGGTATATAGGATTCGGTACAGCCACATTTATTGCTCGCACTCACTTCTAATAAAATTATAAATTCGCATTTTATAGCGCAATTTATAAAAATATATATTTTTTGAATAAAAAATGGCCTTGGTGTCAAACTATCGGGTGTTTTTTTAGAGGTATAGAACTTCGAATTGAAATAAAACACAAGAAAATCGTTTTAATGTCCATCAATTTGGCTTTATTGGAAGGATAATTTTATGCCATTAATGTTTAAATATGATTTCGGGCATGTGGCCGCCGCGGCTGGCTCGAATAAAGCCAATTCTACAGGTCCAATTTTCAACCACATTTTCGAGCATATGGGGCCGTATGTATAACGCCACGAATGTTGGCTTCCAAGTCCCCTAACGTTTCTGGTTTGTTGGCGTAGACGAGCGACTTCACATATCCCCAAAGAAAATAATCCAATGGTGTCAAATCACACGATCTTGGTGGCCAATTGACAGGTCCATTCCGCGAAATTATGCGCTCATCGAATGTTTCCTTCAATAAATCGATTGTGACGTGCGCTGTGTGGCATGTACCGCCGTCTTGTTGGAACCACAACTCATCCACACTCATGCCATCCAATTCGGGAACAAAATAGTCGGTTATCATGGCTCTATACCGGTCTCCATTAACGGTAACTGACTCTCCAGCATTATTTCGGAAGAAGTATGGCCCAATGACTCCACCAGCCCATAGAGCACACCAAACAGTCAGTTTTTGTGGATGTAATGGCGTCTCAAGGGTCTCATGTGGATTCTCTTCACTCCAAATGCGGCAATTTTGCTTGTTGACGTAGCCATTCAACCAAAAATGAGCCTCATCACTGAACAAAATTTTGCGATGAAAATCAGCATCGAGATCAATCTCATTTTCGGCCCATACACCAAAATCACGACGCATTGCATGGTCTCGCGGCTTTAAATCTTGCACAAGCTGGATCTTGTAAGGTCGCAAGCCAAGATCTTTGCGCAAAATCTTCCATAAAGTTGATGGACAAAGCTCCAATTGCTGTGCACGGTGGCGAATCGATTCATTCGGGTCCTCTTCAACACTTTGCTCTACAGCGGCAATTGTTTCTTCGGTGCGCACTGTTCGACGTCTCTGCGGATGCGTATTATCACATAGAGTAAACGTAGTGCGAAAACGATCCATGGTTAACCGAATTAATTGCTCTGATGGACGATTATGTCGACCATAAAATGGACGGAGCTTGCGGTAAACTTCGCGAACTGAACCATTATTTTCGTAATAAATTTGCACGATTTGCAAGCGTTGTTCTTTTGTCAACCTGTTCATGATGAAATGGCAAACCAAACTAAATATTAATCACTTGACAGCTGACAAAATGGCCGCCAGTTAAAAAAGTGATGCCAACTTAAAGTTCTATACCTCAATAAAAAACACCCTTTATTATAATAGGAAATGAAATAATAACGTGTTTTAAACAAAAATAATAGTTGTAGTTTGAGGAAGGGAGCTAGGATTTCTGATTTTAAAAATGTTATCGGTACCTTGTTTTTTATAATTTTTTTTTTATTTCACTCTATAAATACAGTTGTTGGCATATCATGTCAATAAAAATAATTGCACTACACAGCACAATATTTTTCAACTCATTGATTTGGAGCTTGATTTGCACGTAAAAGTAGCCCCAAATATAAGAACTTCTGCATCATTTAATTATAATTTAATGACTTTGGAATAAACAATCCTTTTGTTCAGAGTGAATTACATTTTAATATCAGAAGAACATTGAATATTTCATAATAGAAAATAGAAAGTGGCCAAAATTGGATGATTTTTGTTATGTTTGTGGACACATCTTCCCAAAAATAAGCAAACAGGAGCAACAAAGTTGAAAAGTGGGGGAAAAATTGTAATATGTAAGCCACTGGATGAACTTATTTTTCAGATAGGCTGGTTCCTATTTACTACTTTGCTTCAGGCGCAAAAGAGATATAGTGTATATTCTGTATACCGAGATAACACTGTGTTAAAATATAGAAAAAGTGATAAAAATCACCTTAAACATAAAAATTCGTATGGCAATTAAATTATTAATGCAGCCAAAAAAATGACAAAACGTATGATGCAGAAGTGCTTAGTTTTGGGGCTACTTTCACGTGCAATTCCCAGAATTGAGTTTTAAAATCATATGTTGTACCTTTTTATATAATACTTTTAATATTTAGGTTTACTTTTTCTGTGACGTTTAGACCTCAGCGACCGTAAGAATTATAGAGTTAAAAAAAATACTTTTTAATATCTATTCAAAAAAATTTTTCTGCTTGGAAAATAAAATTTTTTTCATAATTAATATTTATACGTAATTGTTGCACTGTTTTAAGATATATATTGAAATAAAATTTTTATGGTTTGAGTTCAAATCTGAGTTTATCCATATCTTCTTAATTTAAGAAATTATTTTTGAATATATTCATTATTTTATTAAGAGAGTACATTTTATTTGAAACAATTTATTCATCAGACTAGCAGAACGGATCAGTACTGATTTCGAGGTCGCTACACCATCTCATCAGCGTTCTTTGTTCGATTTTACCACTTTTGACGGTGGATACTAATGACTGGGAATATCAACTATTTAACCGTATTATTTAGCGAATTAGAATACGAAAAGTGCAACTTATTCATTTCTTACAAGTTAAATCAATTTCGGTTAGTACGAAATTCCATCTCTGATTTTTAATTATTCCAAATATTCCATACTCTCTCGCTTTTTCCAAAGCCATTGGCTTTGAGATCAAGCAGTTTTCCATTTTTGTTTACTTTATTTTTGTCTTGTAGTTGACTTTCTTAGTATTCAACCACCTTTGACAATGTAAACATGATGGTTTGTTTATGACGTGTGCCTTCGTTTTTAATAATTAATATTTATACGTAAATTGTTGAACTGTTTTAAGGTATATATTGAAATGAAATTTTTATGGCTTAAGTTCAAACAGTATTTTAGGGTGGGAAATATTGATAAATAATTTTTGTAATATTTGTCAGCAAATAAAACTAAACCAAAATACTTTTATTTTTAAAGAAAAATTAATGCTCAGAAAATAATTTCTGGACTGAATAACTGATTATTGATTACATTTTGTTAAAAAGAGTTTTCTTCAGTGCCATTTAAAGGATTAAATATTGAAAATGAAAAACATTAATTTGAAAAACAAAATACATTAATTAAAAAATAATATTAATTACCTTTATTGAAGTAGTTCTTACTATTTTTGTATTGAACCTGACAATGCAGTCATGACAGAATGCCCACTTTTTCCATTGTTTTTGATGCCAGTAAATCGCTCAGTGATTTGACATATGAGGATAATAGTTTAATTTGTAAGTTATACTAAACAAGCACATTATGGTTGGAACTTGGACCCGTCACCTAGTATCTTTCGGCATAATAAACTGACGTGCTCCAACGATAACGCCATGTAACTATTACTTAGTTTCCTTTCATGTAAAGTTCTACAATTATAATCTAATATATTTCTAATTCCCCAGAAAATGTAGTTCAAAATTATATACAATTAATTTATAAAAATAAAACAAGAAATTAAATGATTTTCATTATGTCGTAAGTAATTTGGTATTTTTGTATAATTCAATATCCAATTTTGACAACTTTTATTTTAAAAAAAAATTTACAATAAGTTTGTTATTGTTTTGTTAAGACAACAATTGTTATTATTAATTTCATTTACATATTTATCATATATATATATCCCTGAAGAAGCTTTCCATTGAGAAAGCGAAATATTGGATTAATTAAATAATTGATATGTTTATTATTCACCTTAAGCTTGAAGAAATTATTAATTAAAACTTAATTTTTTTTAATTTTTTTAACGAAGATAATTTCAAGATAATTTATTTTTTTTAATTCCAAAAATAGATTTTGGTCAGATCTTTTAGTGAAGAAAAAAAGCAATATAATACTTTTATTTGTTTTGTCAAAAAAATAGCAGTGTCTTAGAGCTACAAGTCACAACATAAAGTCTTCAAACGATGTAAAATGTTGTTGTGTGTGGAACTGCGTTTTTAAGATTTCTTTAAATTTAGTTTTGCCTTTTTGGCCAGCTTTTCGGTTGAAATACTCCTCTGTGCGGCACATCAAAATCTTAAATAATATGGAAAAGCATGATAGGGTAAAAAAAATTTGTTACGAACTGAAAAATAATACATGCATATCGTTAGCGGAAAGGCAAAACCACGTAACAAACAAAAAATTCAAAATCAGGTTTTTTATTAATTACGGTGATTTACTTTTTTTAATTATTTCCAATGATTTACACCAAACTGCAAGTTGAGCAAAATTATTAAAATTCTATGATAAATAAGAACAAATGATAAGTGAAGGCAGAAGTCGTTACTTCAGTCATTTGAAATAATTTAGTTTGGTTTTTCCTTCATCGTAAAGTTTAGAAAGTTTAGTTATGTATTTTTGCATTTCGTATAGCTCATATGGTTTTGGCAAATTTCGTTCGACATTTTATTCGACTATTTTGTTTTGCTATTAAGTGTATTTCGAGTAGGTTGTAGAGGGATTAAATTTTCTAGTTATTTTTTTATTAAATAATTTTTTTAAATTATATAAACCAAAAAAAAGTTTAAATTATATTGTGTGCGAATTTATATCGAAGATAAAGTTATCTTAAGCTATTGCTGTTTTTAATATGAATCCCCAAACTTGTCTGTTTTATAAAAGCAGGTTGTAAATCATTAGTTAATTCTACTCGACATATTTACATAGTGATAGCTAAAAATATATACATATATATAAGTCGGGTAAACTATGACGTAGGTTAGTTTTGCAATTGCTTCAAATTGATACAAAAAAAAAGATAAAGTTTTGACAATTGTTTTGTTTCAAATAATACTTTTATAGTTTTATAGCTAAACTATATGATATGCTTTTCCATGAAACAAAACTAACAGTGCGTATTCCATATCTGTTCAAGACGGTTGTATTCATAACAAGAAGAGAACAATTTTTATAGTATAAAAGAATGAGCTGCTCCATGAATTCAAGTTAGTGCGTTTTGGTTGTTGAAAAGCTCGAAGCTTAATTTTGGCAAAATGAAAAACGTTCTAATATTCCTGTCCGTTGTGGCCATCATTGGCTTGGCAGCTGGGGTCGATTATTGTCATATGCATTGTAAAGATTATATAACCGGAAATGTTATACCACACATTGGTTGCTATCCCAATAAAGTATGTATTATGACTATTATTAGGAAAATTGTATAAATTAATATTATATCTTTCTTTTAGTTTTTCGATAATTATAATTGCCCAAGAAATGCTAAATTGGTAAAAATCACAGATCCTTTGAAAAACATGATAACTGATGCTCATAATGCAAAACGTAATTTCATTGCTGGAGGTGGTGATCGTAACCACAGTCCTGCTTGCCGTATGGCCACCATGCAGTGGAATAATGAGTTGGCATATCTTGCTGCTCTTAATGTTTTGAAATGTCAAATGTGGCATGATCAATGTCACAACACTAATGCTTTCCAATATTCTGGTCAGAGTGTAGCCAAAGCAATGCAATATCCACCACGAGACTTTCAAATTGCCGCAGAATTGAGAAGAGCCGTTGCAGGTTGGTACGCAGAGGTAGAAAACAGCACACAATATTTCATCGATTCCTATCCCAAGTACTATTCCGGCCCGTAAGTCCTAAAACTCATTTTATAAATTAACGGCTTGCAGGTTTATAAAACAAATGTTGAACAGACATTTGCGTTATAAACCTTTTATAAATCAAACAAAATTTTTATGATATGACTCCAAAAGGATAACATTTTTTTTTAATTTAGTGATATTGGTCATTTTACTGTTATGATGGCTGAGCGCAACACCCATGTCGGCTGCGCTGCTGCCGTTTACACTGAAAATTATGTTTCATATTTCTCAACAGTATGTAACTATGCAACCACTAACATGGTTGACCATCCCATTTATACAAAATGCTACTCAGGCGGTGAACATTGTAAAACTAATAGAAATCAACGGTATCACAATTTGTGTTCCGCCCGCGAGATGTACGATGTTAACAGATGGTATTAAAAATTTTTAACTAATTAAATAGAGAACATTTTCAAACTATATTGAGTTACTCTCTTATTATTTTAAATAATTTAACACCTTCCAAAAGTATGTATTCTGAATAAAAATGTGTATATAAATAAAAAAGGAAAAACGCATATTTCAAAGCAGATGGCCTGTTTGCAAATGCATTATTTTTTTTATTAAATTATGGACAAGTGTTATTGGTGTGATTGAAGTAGCTTTTCAAATATCAATTCAAAACATATTTTAAACTCGAAACCGAACTTTTTTTCATTGAATAGAAGCAATTTAAATTTTTGTGAATACTTTATTAATTATGTAATAACATAACTAACTCATATAAAAAACCTTTCGTTTGTCATCGTTGTACTTTTTTGCATTATAAAATCCCTAGAGGGAAGTGTGCTTGTCACAAAGCAAGTCACATACTCGGTAGCAGCTCCAAGATCTAACCTTAAAGTGCTTTTTTTTAATTAATATTCTTTCCACATTATTCATCAAGATAATAAAATATTTTACTCTTACGATATTTTTGGCACACGGAGTTTATCATGAAAATAAACTGATTAATGTGCCCGAGCTTTTTAAATACTTTGGTTTTTATTTCAACATGCGATATGATCAGGCATTGGTGAAAAATATTATGGTTCTAAGTCAGCGGTGACCCATGGATCAAATAAACAAGATTGCGCGCTCAGCCATACAAAAAAAAATCTACTGCTACATCTACGTCATCATAGAATACAAATGAGCATTTGTTGTAAAAAGTGTAAGAGATTTTTAGTACAAAACTGGAAATGACTACTTTCGCATGTACATATGTGTGAAAGCCCATACACGAATGTACTTTGTTAACAACACATATTCTATCGCAGATGATCATAACACAATAAAATACGGATCTGCGCAATGTCCAATCTTGTTTATATTTTTTGATTTAGTAGCTAAATACAATTTTATTTATTATTATTACGCTCAATTTTATGTGTAGTCTTGTCTACGATCATGTTGTGAAGTGCAAAATTATAAAATTGCTCGGGCACTAATGGATATTCTATTGATACTATGAAAAGTTATTAAAGTCATCGTATCATACATACTTTCAGAGGTGTTATGGGACGGATACGTTCAAGAAAATTGACACAAAATTATATTTTTATATTCAAATATGCAAAAAATAAATATACTATGTATGTATGCGTATGATTGAATGAATAATAACACCGTCTATAATCTCTTTCATGTTTTAATCGTTTCTTATCTTAAAATTCATAGCCTTAAATAGTAAATATTAATTTCTTAAAACTACTCTAGAACTAATTGATAGTTCTTTGCTTGTTTCTTATCTATTATAAGCAATCAGCGTTCTCAGTTTTGGGGATTTGTCACCAAATAAGGGATTTTTTTGGTGATTGGGGATAAAAATTTTGGGAAAATCCCATTTTTTCGCTGGGGATTTTCGAGGATAATATATTATTATGAATTTTGTTATTTAGTTTGTTTTTTTTTTGTATTAAAATTCATGTGTGTACATATTTACAAATCATATTTTTCTGCTTGATGATAGTAACATTGAAAAAATTCGCAACAGAATGCAGTATGACTTATTAGAAGTTCATCTTAGAATAAATATTCACTTTAAAAATAAATCTGTTTGTTGTGCCGAATTTATTCCATCTTCTCTAATGCTAACAATTTTTAAAACAAGCAACATGTACAGAAGAATTGCGTTGGCTGATGAATCAGAATATCTATAGTGCAAAGTATAATTTAATTCAAATAATATTACACAAATGGATTTAATTAAGTAAATAATTATTAGCATTTGTTTCCTTTCACATAATATTATTTCATTTTTAAGGATATGTGGGAAGACATTATTATAATTATTTCGACCTTTTGATTAAGTTCCAATTTATATGTATATTAAAAAATAACAAAAAGCTCGACTATAGTCAATATTTTGTAAGTTTTGTTAAGAAAAAAAGTTTTATATTGTTTAAAGAATTTTTACAAATAAATGTTAAATATTCCAGAAGAATCTATCTGTTGCGACTTAGAAATATTAAATTTGATAAAGTTTTCTATTATTTATTAATATGTAAGCTTGGAAATTCTTATTACAGATCTGTGGAGATTTTTCGGGATAATAAATTAGCTATTTTGAGGAATTTGTTGAAAGAAACATTGCAAATTGGGGATAAGTTATACAGTAAATGTGAGAACCCTTCACATTTAGGTTTATCTCTTATTTTTTAGTATGTTAAAAACCCCTTGTAAAACGCCATGGTCAAACTAATTTTAGGCAAACACATGATGAGATAAGAAACAGAGCAAAGAAGTGTTATTGTATAAGACAAAGTCTGGAAGCAGTTAAGATGTCATATAAAAAACATTAGGAGTAGACAGGGGCTATTATAATATGTAACGATATACAAAGATCGACATTAGTCGAAAACCGATAACCGAAGATGTGCCGAAGACTACTTTTTGCCGGATTCGGAAGCGATCTAAATAATAAGTATGATCCAATGCCTATAAAGCGCCTTTCACACTATCATACAAGTCCCAAGATTTTCATTGGATTATGTGTGAAAGAAATCTAACGAGATTTGTTGCGACTATCAAAAAATCTAACGTACCATTAAATTTTGCCTTCATAGCATCAGATCTCAAGTAAAAATTAGTAGAAAATAGTCAGCGGTTGAGCAGTTTCATGTAACCGGTGAACGTGCCGGCCTTTTAAAATGTGTAGCAGTTGAAGTATATACATATGTATATACAATATGTCAAAGTACAACACCTAATAATAGAAAATTTCATTATTTTATTATTTTAAGAGATGGTGTGATACACA
This sequence comes from Gymnocheta viridis, assembly GCA_956483585.1. Lineage (NCBI taxonomy): Eukaryota > Metazoa > Arthropoda > Insecta > Diptera > Tachinidae > Gymnocheta > Gymnocheta viridis. Next base: position 8,632,903 of record OY101440.1, read on the forward strand.
TTCCAAATTTTATTCAAAATTCAATCCTAATGAAATAAAAAATCTTATCGTTTAGAAAAATTTCTAAAAATGGCAAAGTCTTATGGTATGTCAAATTTATTATCGTATTATTTGTCATTTTAATAATATTTTGCTTCCACACTTTCACACTTGCACGTATTATTACAGTTTTTGACAAGTCTTAATACAAAGTATTATAGTGTGAAAGGCCCTTAAGTGATAGAACTAGTCATCTTCTTTTATCGCTTTCACCGACTGCAATTTTAAATTGATTAATTCGGAAAAATAAATATTTTACTATATTTTTTTTCGTTTTTTACACACTAATAATTATTTATTGTATCTTCAAATATTAACTAACAATAAGTATTCAAATCTTAAATCTAGATATAAATAATAATTAGACCCAAGCAGTGTCGGACATAAAGTGATAATAATTAATAATATAAAAATGTCGTGTTAAACACAAAACTTTTTTCAAGAAGTTTCATCTAGAGTGTTGCGTATTAGATAGGCTGATCAACAAGGTTTTTCAACTGGTTTTTAAAACCGGATTTTCTACAATACGGTTGTCGGTTTTTTCAAAATGTTGATTTTTATAATGTTGAATAGTTCGTTTTTTACAATTAATGTCGAACACTTTTCAATTTGAACATTTTTCAAATAAAATTACTTTTTACTATGTTAAAACTGAGACGAACGTTTTCTGTTGATTATCCAATTTTTTTTTTCAATGTAAAAGTTCTAGATGTTTTTTGACTATGGCGGTATAATCTTATGAGGTGGTAGCAGGGCGAATTTCTCCATATTTGAAAATCGTTATTTAGTTTTGCTTCATATTTTCATATAACGAAAACGTATAAATGAACAACGCCTAAAAGGTATGAATACTTTACTACTAAATCTCTGAACTGGAAAATTCACAAAAAGCGAGAATTTTGTTAACTACTCTTGCATAAATGAAACAAGGAAATTCGCCGAGTAACGACGTAACTACACTTTTATTTAATTTAAAGGAGAAGCTAAACACGTTATAAAGTCAATAATAATAATAGAGTATTCCTTGCAATTCTTTACTTTTTTTTTAATAATATAAAGACTTATTTACTTTTGATCAAGACAACTCAACACATTTTTTTGCAAGAGTGTAAAAAATACTTGCACCCGCTTAAATTTCTGTAACAAAGGGTCTGTTTTTGATCGTAGGAGTCGAAAATTTTCCGTGAATATGTGGTTTGATGAACCATAATCAATCAAAAACTCTATGATATGAACGATATGAAGCTAATGCTTGACCTTAAATTTTTATATTATTTTATAGTGTAATCAAGTGTAAAATCAAAACTCTTCTTTAGAAAACAAAAACGGTTGACCGGTTTTTCCTGAATTTTCAAAACCACAATCGGGTTTTTAAAAATTTCAAATATTCGAACTTTTCGGATACCGGTTTCTGAAAAATGTCGAAAAATCTATCACCCTAGTATTAGAGCCCTATTGTCCCTCTTTTTTAAGCGGATGTGTCCAGTAAAGTTCAAGATGTTACGAGAAAGGGGATTAGGATGGGACTCGAGTTTTGTTAAATATCACAAGTGTCATAAATTTGATTTTTTGATGTACCATGGCGCCGATGTTACATGTTCATGGCTGATTTACTATTGCTTGAAGCGGTATATTCTGCTTTCGCAGCATTTTTTGCATCAAGCTAGTCGTGTTTGTTGTAAAGTTTGTACCTACCAGATCATCAATAGTAGCTTCAATGTGACTGAAATCAAAGCTTGTGTTAGCATTTATTGAATTACTTAGTGGTGACACTTTCTAATTGGTTGGGTGATTTGAGAATAAGTAGCGGAGTACGTATTTCCTGTTTGAGATGGCGTTACTTTAGGTTTTTGACTCATAGTCTGTTTAACGAAAGATTACACAGGACATCCTCTCTAGTTAGCATTGTAATTACCTCCACAATTGCTGCACTTTTTCCATTTTGATTTTTTTGGCTTATTGAAACTAGCAGTAGTTTTTGCATGGCCATATTTTTGACAATTATGGTACTGTATGGGTCCTGAACGCTTCTGTGGTTCTCTAATTGTGAGTTTTCAGTATAAGAGATATTTTAGATTATAAATTGGATGTTATATGAAATTTTAAATGTTTATATTTATTTGTTATATTTAGTTATTTTTTCAATAGGAACAGGCGTGGCTCCAACTTAAACGACTTGCAGCCCTCCGAATAGATCTTTATGAACAACAAAAAGTTTTTATATTTCTGTTTTTAAACTAATCATATTTTGTTAAAAATAATGCACCGCTCTGTAACAGAGACTAAGTCCTGTAAATGTGGTCGTGAAGCATTAAGACATGTAAGGTCAAAAAATTATATTAAAAGGATAATATAAATCATATTTTTCGCTTTCTTTAAAACCTGTCCAGAAACCAATTTACTACCTGCTGCCTAACCGACGATACTCATATGTCTTTCAAATCAGGAATATATTCAAATCAAAAACCCTTCATTTCAAACATTATATTTTTAGAATTGTTATTCGAATATCTAAGCAATTACCTACCATATAATTTAATTTAATAATCGATTTGTATTGTTCCTACAAAAATATCATATTACAGCAGATGTTAAAAATATAAAAAAAAAGAATATATTACGGATTTCCTTAATTATTATTGCAGCGAAAAAAGTCAAAGTAAAAATTTTAATGGTTAAATGACCTGAAATCTGGTTTTTAATTGTTTTACATTTTTCTTAAAGACATATCGAACACAAGGGCGAAATATGTTTTATAATTCCGCGCACAAAATGTAACAAATAAAACGTATCAATTTAGCTAAGATGTCGGTCGATCCGTCTATCACAGACTCCTATCTCATGAACCGTAGTAGTTAGACACAAATAGTAAGCATAAAAATTTAAGGGTGTAGAGACTTTTTTGTTTGTTTTATAAAAATCAATAGTGGCCCTTCAATAACTCCCCCTATTTCGCATCGGAATCGCAGCAGCATTTCATCAGGACGGAAATTTATTTACTGTACCAGTCCTACTTCCCCCTTCGTATCATTGGGGTAGGAGGTTCGGAACATCCCTTCAGCGTATCTTCATTATAGAGATTGTGAATCGTTCACAGCACATGCACACACTCTCAGACTCTAACATTTTATCATATTTAAAAAGTACGTGGTTTATGTATTCCACGAGAGATTCGCATGTCTCACAGTTGCCAGCATCTCGAACCTTAAATCAGTGTGGGTAACCATTCAGACTTCCATGATTTGTCATTACATGTGTGAGAAAATACGCCATGCTAACATTCGCCAGTATACTAGTGTATAGTGTACTAGACTATTAGTCCGGGGGTTGCAGGTTCGATTCCTTCCTTGACCCTGGGTGTTCTTGCCGACAAGCCTAAATGACTTCCTGGTTAGTTTTTAAACGAACCAAAAAAATGTCTTCCCTCTATCCAGACTCTAATATCGGGAAATAGTTTATATGCCCATCAACGATCTTGCCATCTTTTTATTAGAGTTCTTCTTAAATTTTTTTTCCATTTGTTTTTTTTTTTTGCATAATTAATATTTTATACGGTTTTGTTTCCTCATAAATCTCATTTATGTGAGACTTTCAATTCACCCAGTACTTGCATGTACTACTATAGGTTACACAAACATTTTGACTGAGCTAAAAAGGATAAAGAAACAAGAAAACTAATAGACTTTGCAAATTCTCACAGCGTTTATTGGCGTCTTAATAACAAATATAAAATATTTAATTAAATAAGAAATTAAAAGTTTTATATAGAAGAGGTACTATTTCTGTCATAGAGTTTTGGTTTATGAACCACAATAAGCATTGAAAATTCTCTTGCTATTGCCGCTTGAACAAAAATAATATCTCGGGAAAACAATTAAAGGGTGTGTTGACATTAAGTGTTATTTTCCAAATAATAATGTATTTTTTAACCTTATTAGACATTGAAAGTTCTTTGAGTGTTTTGTTGCCGCTTTCACACTGAGTATTCCGAACCTGCGCTGGACCAGTGTATTTATATTATAAATGTGTCGTTTTTTTGAAAGAAAAAATTGAATTTAACATGAGACAAACGATAAAAAATGAGAAAAAGTTACACGACAAATAATAGGAACTTTCTGTTCCCCCGAAGAATGTAAAAACCCTTTCATAATTTGGTATATGTGTTTAGTGCGCCTTCCCAATTTGCAGGTTCTGCAATAATATTTTATTAAGCATGAGGAAATCGCATAGAACCACTGAATTGGTTTACTACAGCTTCAGCAAGAATATTTTTAAATAGATTTGATGCTACTTTTAACATTTATTTTCTTTGAAAAAAAACTTCCCCAATTAGTACAAATTTATTTCATATAATCTATAATATTTTATCCTGCTAAGCAGTAGCTGGAAAATATATACAAACTTGCAGGCAAACAATTCTATTTCTGCAAAGACACAAAATAGAATATATTATTACTGCATGGAATGGCTTCAATTATTATTTGTCATTACATGCTTTCATATAAGCAAAAGCAATTGGGTACTAAGTGCTATGACATTTACGAAAAACAGCATTTAAATTGCTTCATGAAATTGTATTCTTATTATGACAATAAAATTCTACGTCTGCTGCTATTAAATTCTTTGTAATATTTTTTTAAATGTTTTTTTTCATTCATAGCCAAATGCCATAAATACGTTTCAGTACTTTGGTTATGAAGTGAAAACACATAAAATACAATTTCGTTCCTTATATGCTTTAAATATAAACATATAAGGATGTAAATTCATACGCGTCGCTCCTTTATTGCAACATAGTCATATCTCAAAATAGGTGTTTTTTGAATTTAGAATGCAGAATTATTCGTCAAATCGTTTTTCATCCTTTGTGAATAATTCATACAAATACAACATATGCGCAAATCCCGCCTGACAAACGCTATATTTGAACGTGTTTTCACATTAATATATAAATATTTGTTCAACTTATGCATGGTATTTAGTGGGATATAAATGTACTTTCGAATGGCATAAAAAATAATTTTTTTTAGCAGGTATTTGTTGCGAAATAATTGAAGTTGCGAAAACGGAAGTAACTTTAAATGTTGAGTGTATTTTCGTAATTTTTAGTGAACTTTGCATAATAAAGTACACAAAATCTATCTCCTAAAAGATAAATGAATATAAGAGAATTCTAAAATAACTTACTTGCAGCCAAAAAATTTTGTCGTTTTTTATCAAAAGACGTGAACTCTACGTGACGTACTCTACGTGACATATATCAAATTTTTTCTATCCTATTTTCTATTCTGCAATACCTAAATTCAATGTTTCCAAAATTGTATACACAACATTTTTTTACTAAAATTGAGGTAAATTCAACGTATAAAAACATTGCTTTCGATCGGGCCATCTTCATTAACACTAAAGTAATGACTAAATACTTAGGAATTGTTAATTTCTTGTATGAAATTAAAAGATCTGCGGTAGGGTAGAGTTTGGTAATAATTTGTGCATTAATAATCATCGACTATACTACCATGTCTGTTTATAGTTTTTGATTAAATTACTTACTTACTCGTATATTGGTAAATGTTTTATGTTTTATGTCGGCAATTCTGTATGGAATATAATATCGGATAAATGTCCGCCTCTGTTAGCCTCTCAAATGCGAACCCTCTAGAGCACATTTTTCGTTACATTCTCACACATTTCATGCGGTATTTCATTAATTTCGTCACGAATATTTTGCTTGAGTTGCTCAAGCGTTTCTAGGTTGTTTGCAATAACCTTGCTTTTTATATATCACCACAAAAAGAAGTCCGGAGAAGTCAAATCAGGAGTCCAATCCACATCACAAATTCTTGAAATAACTTGTTTTGGAAAGAGGTCTTGCAGTAATTTCATTGTAATCCTGGCTGTATGCGATGTGGCACGTTATTGTTGATACCACATGTTTATCAAGACCAAAGCATGCACTTGTAGCGTTAAAAAGTTTTCAATCATATCACGATATCACGCCCCATTCACAGTTACCGCTGCGCCCTTTTCATTTTCAATGAAATAAGGTCCAATGATTCCATCTGACCAAATTGCACACCAGACCGTCACTTTTAATTGATGAATAATTTAAGGGTTTCCGTTGCCCAGACCGGAGTGTTCTGTTTATTCACATATCCATTCCAATGAAAATGTGCCTCGACACTCAGAAAATCGCGTTTGTAATGGGCGACCTGTAACGTCCTATTGTCATATGTACGGCGGCGTAAATGGTCTTGCGGAAGAAGCTCTTGTATCAACTGAATCTTAAATGGAAACAAGTACAAATCCTTGTGCCAAAGGTGTTCTTTGAAGACCAAGCTTCTGAGAACGGGGTCGAATTGAGTTTGATGGATTGTTTTGAACACTTTCTTGAGCAGCAGCAATGTTTTCAGCCGATCTTGCATTACGTTGTGGTCCATGTAAGTGCTAAAAGAGATGCTGAAGCGCGCAAATTCTACAGATATGCAGCTTTTAGTTCTTTTGGTGTTTATGCGATAAACTCTTTTGAGAGACCATTTTGAAGCGGTCTGCAAATCAGTTGCATTGAAACCGGCGTGCTGGTAACTCGCGCTTGTGTTTCATGAAAATTAGACATTTAGCAAACGTTGTACGCAAAAAAAAAACACCGAAATGATTGTAATCATTTCATTTCATTCATTTCATTTCATTTCATACCAATAATTTCAAAAAAAAATTTCGTTACAGTTACGGTTTACCTTCTGTTCTTCGCCTTAATGTGATCGTACGAAGTATGGGTAAAAAGTACGGATTGTGTAATTTTATATACATACGAGGTTTGTTCAAAAGAATAGGTGAATTTAGGAATTTTTTGCGAGCTGTGTACAATTGATTATCGGAATTTTTATTCGTTATGTTGGTACACATGTAGACCTTTCACCAAACCTCAAATGTGACTCCCATTAAATGAAAGATAGTAACTTACTTAGTACACAACCTGCAGCTTTTATGTAATAAATTCTATTGGAAAAGACTTTATAAACAATTACGGAAGCGTTTGATGAATTTTAAATAAAGTACAGCGTTAAGTCTTCTCAAGAAACTCATCTCTTTAATGCTGGCGACATGTCGATCCTACAATATTGTATTTAGTCTCAAGAGCGCGCAGACATCAAATGAACTAGTTGGATGGGAAACAAACAGCAGAGTTAATTCTTTTTAATTAATTTTCTTTATAAGGCTGCTGCCACTTCGATCATGAACACTGCTTAGGATATTTGTAAGTTGCTTTTATTTTTTAACCACACCTCGTTACTTTTTTTTCATATGTTCGTATGGCAGTTAAGGATTTTTAAATATTTTCAACATTCATGAGACATTATTATTTTTTACTTATAAAACGATGACTTTTTATTACAAGCTCTCAAATTTGAGTTATAAAACAAGATAAATAATATATGATGGCCAAAGTGGCAATAATATTTTGTTAAATGTTTAGGAAGAAGGTATAAATAAATAATATGTTGAATTTTGGGCGATTGATTACTTGAGTGGTACATTTAGAAATATATGTAAAATAGTCTAAGGCCAGGTATTTAGCAAGGCGTCCTAACTTCAAATTGAACGTTTTATCTAATTTTCTTTTTTAAATGTCATGAAAATTTTTTATACAAAGGAATTTAACAAAAAAATAATAATTTAATTAGCAAACAGAAAACCAACTCATTAGTTTTGGTTTGGTCACCGTATAAGTCCGCTCTGAGTTTTATATTGCTAAAAAAACTAAAGAATAACTTAACTTCATTTTTGGGAAATTTGTCTGATTCTTTTACTTTGTTTCAAATAAGAATACTTGGATCTGATCACTATAATGTTAATAGTGTAAAATTTTTTCTGTAAATTTTCTGTTTAATCTTCTTTAAATTAAAGAAGTGCAATAAAATTGAGAAAAGAAAATGTAAAAAGTATAGCATTAAAACTGATATGAAGCAGAGTTCGTAAGTGTTTTCAATTACAGTATGAAATTTTAATTATGTAAAACAGGTGTAAAAATTCAAAAAAAATTATTTCAAATCTTTGATATTTTGTGATATTTTCAAAAAGCTAAGCTTTTTTGATGGTAAGCTAGTATTTCGTTGGTGTTTATGTCCACTCGTCAGTAGATCTTTATCATATTTTCGAAAAATTTCAAGCTTCGAAAATTTATATCAGAACTCTCAGAATTGCTTAATGGACAAAAAATTAAAGTTTAAAAATAATCGGAGCCACCTTAAAAGCGTTAAATAATAAAAGATTTTATTGGTTTTATAAAAGACTTAAACATAAACATAAAAATTATATTGGTCAAAAGTATAATAAAAGTTTATAAGGACTGTTTAATAGCCAAAATGAAATCTTATGGAAAAACTTAAAACTAAGACTAAAACTAAAACAACATATTTACCAGTTAAAAATATATAAACTGTTACTCCCTCCTGCGAGGAAGAAATACTCATCATCCGTTCTGGTGGTTCTCAAGACGGTTTCTAAATTGTTTAGCAAGAGCAAAAAATATGACGAAAGAGGTTTTACTTGAGCCTTTCCGTAAATTATTGATATAAACTAATCTTATATTAGGCTTGTTATAGTACTTTCTCACAACAAACTTCCAAAATGAATTTCCAATACTTATTATTTTATTTTATTGCAAATTTCATTTAATAGTTAAGTAGCTAATAGTTTTTTTCATCTTAAATTATTACTTCGATAACAACCATTTTAAAATCAAAATATGTTCTACTATGTGGAATTGTTAACTTGAATGTTTTAGTTTTATTTCTTTCAATGCTTTTATCGCGGGCTATGAGCGCAGCGACCGAATCAAGAAAATCTAAAACGAAAAAAACCTAACAATAAGTTGGTTTCTTAAGTCATTTATATTTTTAAGTATTTGAATCACCTAACGTATGTTAACCCCTAAAGTATGCTATTGACTTCATTAACATACAGTATTGCCAGAACAGATTTTTACATGTAGGAAAACACAAAATGGCGTACTTACGAGCAATCGTGGTTGACAAAAAATTATATACACAAACAAACAGACAATGATGTTGATTCAGAGTTCCTACTTAGTCAACTAAACTTCAATGTTCCTTTAAGAACTACCCGCAACTTTGAACTCTTGGCATTAAAATACTACCGTTCTGTATATGCTAATAATGATTCTTTTCGTCGCGCATGTGTTAACTTCAATAAATGCTATCATATTATGGAATTATTTGAGAGAAACGACGTACTGAAAAGAAAGCTTACATTATATCTAAATTGTTGAACCATTTATTTTTTTATATAGTTCTATATTTGTTAGTCATATTTAGTCAGTAAGGGTGTAAAAATCTCTTGACATAATAATAAATAAAAAATAAATAAAAATAAAATAAACAATTCGTAGGTTTTTAAGCTGTATTTTTCAGATATTTAGAGGATATTAAGTCTTAAGCTTTTGTTTCTTATTTCAGTTACCATAAACCTATAGTTTCAATGATAAAAATTCCTGAATAACCTACATGTATTGTAAGATAATAAAAATATTTTAAATTATAATAACTTCTCATTTATTCAATAAAAGAAAAAAAATTGTTTTCTTATCGGTCACCACGCTCATAAAGTGTAAATTGAATTAATATCGAAGAAATAACTTGAATTAATATCAAAGAAAAACAATATATTGCATAAATAAAAAATAAATTAATAATTATAATTGCATATAATGCAGTCCCCGAATGCCACATGTATTTCTTATATAGAATTCTCCATAATCTCTTATTTGCAAGTAAATAATTTATTAAAACTCATAATTTAAATTTGTTAATATTTTTTGCGATAGTTTTCTACTACGGAGAATTTTTTCTAGACATTCAATTACTGGCCTTATCTTTAATGATTGAAACTTTGTACTTTCTCGAGGTACAAGCTTAATAATAAAAATATAAAAAAAAACTTAAAACTGGTTTTACAAAATCTCCGCTATGCGGATTTTTTCTATTTTTCTTCCTTTTAAAAAAAACCTACTTTAATTCTTTCAATTGCTTATTAAATAACATATTTAAATTTTTTTTGTTGCGTTCTCATAAATTAAAAGTAGTATGATCAATTTATTTTTTATTACACCTCGTTTAACAATAAAAATTCTTACAATAGAGATCTTCACAAAAAGAAGAAAAAGTAGGCATAAAAGAAGCAAAGTGTTTAGCAAAATTTTATGTAAATAATATTCAATATTTTTCTTAAAAACTTAAATAATATTCATTATATTTCTTGTACAATCAGCTCTGTTAACTTATACAACTCATCTCAACACAATTTGGCTTAAAGCTACTACTGTATTTGCTTGGCTTGTTCCAATTTTTGTCTGGCATTTTGCTAATCTTCGCTGTTGTCAGTGAAATGCATTAGGAAAAACCAGCAAGCTTAACACTACCTCACATTATATACGAGTATATGTATAAAGTTTTTTTTAACATGAAGAATTTACATGTGCAAAAGAAAAAAAAGTTACATGCAAGTGTTTGCACGATATCTTGGCATTGTCAAAAAGTAAAACGGAGCCAACAATTTTTGGTTCATAAAAAAGAACGATATGAAAGATTTGAAGTGAATTTAATATGAAAATTAAAACAAAAAACAATATAAATATTTTTTTAAATAATATTGTTAAAAAAAGGGAGGGGAAGAAGTAACACACAATTGTATTTAACACAAATTTATTTCTATAAACATTCTAACACTGACATCCATATGAGTTAAAAATCCCTAAAAAGATAACATCTATCTAATGGCAAACAGCACTGAATTTTTTTTATAATTTAGGTATCAATAATTCTATGACTCCAATGACACAATTCAATGAAACGTTTTGTATATATAAACTGTTAAAATGTGTATAAAAGAGAAAAATTAAATCGTGTTATAATATTTACAATTTGTATTATAATACAAAAATAATTGTTTTTTTTATGATTTTTGTTTTTAAACGCGCTTTTAAAAAATTTAAAAATGGCATCGCCTTTATGTACTTTCATCGTAATTACCAGGACAAGTTTTTTATGATTTTGGAATGAAAAGTATGCATTTGCATATTTTTAAAAATTTTCCAAAAAAAAAACATTTCCGATAAAAATTGCATAAATTTGCATATTACGCAGGTAGGCAACTCTTTTAACAACAATTATTTTTAATAACTGATGCAGCTCCATATATGGTCTCCACAATGCGATCATTAAAAATTTTTAACCAAGAATGTTGCATGTTACATGTCTGGCTCAACTTAATAAATACGTATGTACACAAAAATAAAATATTATAATAACCAAATATTCAATTTCCGTTTTCGTTCTTATATAATCAATATCTATATACATGAGCATTGGAACATTAATAATTTGAAGCATCTCTAACATATACAGACGTTTGTAGTTATTTTCCGTATTCAAAACTGCTATATTTCTAAAATCAGGATTGTGATTAAAATTAACACAATGTGATACTAATGCTGTCTTTTTTTATTATATAAATAATAAAGTTTTATTAATAGAAAAAAATGTACCTAAAAACTATTTTATTGCTGCTTTTATTCATCCAAGACACAATAATGCTGCCATTTTTAATTTTTTTCGGCCTATGAGCGATTTCTTTCCTGTGAAATCAACAGTATGAAATATCACAGTTGTAAAAGAATAGTAAATTAATGTATTTAAATTCATTTAAACTGAAATAGTTGATTATCCAGTAAAAACATTGATGGCAAAGTCATTCACTACTTCTGCTTTTGCGTTTTAACTCATTAATATAACATGGCGATGGAAGTGGACAAATTTCAATACTTAGAAGACACAAATACAAATTATATGTATGATTTCAGTATTGAACTCGTGCAATTAAAGAATATTCGATAACTATTTCGAGCTATAGCTCAGGAAATATACAAAAAATTATGGAAAACATCTTAGAAAGATTGTGAGAATGTTAAGCCGCGAACGGGTGTCATTATGGTTCGCGTGAAAATGAACTAATTTTCTAATTTATTAAGGAAATGTAACAAACAAAATAGAATTGATTATAAAATAATGAAATTATACACTATTCAAACGCCTTCGTTTTTTTTGGCCACTCTGTATTAGGTTGACTACTGTTACAAATAACGTTGTGCAAACTCATATTACTACTTTTGTTTAAATATGCTTCACGTTTAAAATTTTTCCATATTCTAAATAATTAAAATTATTAGTAAGTGCAATGCACTTTGAAAATAATCAAAAAGAATTGTAATACTCTAGAGCGCGTGAGACAAGAAATTTCATCTGCCCCGCCGCCTCTTCAAACCGCCCGGTTTCTTTTACAAAGGCGGATAGTTTGAGTAGCCCAATATCTGCCAGATTATCTAGATCTGACAAAGTATCGGAGCGGAAATACTGCTTACGCTTATTAGCGCATGGCATTGACATGGAAGATGAAACACAGTCTCCTGTTCCTCTTCTTTTATTTTAACCTTCGTGTTCCCACCTGTTTGAGCAAATCGATACAATTCGCTCTGAATCAGCAACTTACATTGTGATAGAAGAATGCCAGTGAATGGGCATGTCATTGAGTTGTCCAATCCCACACTCTGTCTAGCAATGCTATCAGCGATACAGTTACCAGGACAGTCAGCGTGTCCTGGAGTCCATATTATTGTAACTCTTGAATGTCTCACTATTGCTTCAAGAGGAAAGTAGAGTAGACACCATTTATCGCGGCCATGGTCGTCTTACTATCAGTAATTATATAGATATCCTCAGAGATCCTATAACACCTAAGGCATCTTGCCACCCGCGTAAAAACAGAGATTTCAGATTGCAGGACACTACAGCCATCCTGAAGTCTAAAAGGAACATTTACGTTGAAGTTTTTCACATAGAAACCCCCGCCGACTTTAACTAATTCTGATTATTTTTAGTTTATTTGTAATCGTGATCAATTAGTAATCAAACATATCTGACCAGTGAATTATATAATCATAACTTTTTTTTTAAATAAAATATAATTGGATTATTAATCTTAACACCAATTTGACAGAATGAATGATATAACGACTGTAAAGTAATGCGTACTAGATCTCATTACCAATTTTACTAGGCTAATAATAAGAAGTAAAATGACAAATTATATAATGTATAAAAACTATGAAATATTACTTTATTTACGCGGCCCAAATATATAATTGAGCCCTACTGAAGAATTATTCAACTATTAAGAATTAAACAAGCTATTTTAACAGCTCCTGACAGTTTTTTTTGTGCATATTTGAAAGAAAAAGTGTATGTTAACAGGTCGACAACCATCCTCCACCTTATTTATGCGAAAAGATATGGAAAATATATTAAGAAGATCACGATTGCGGAAAGCAGAAAATGGCTACGCACATTATATAATTTTTCAAAGCTAACCAAAAAATTAAGTTGCAATAATAGAATGTATAAAAATATATGTTAATACAATTATAAACGCATAAATAAAAATGTTGTACACAATTTAAATCATATAACTCATTCTGCGCCACCTTGTAGTTGTTACATCTATCGCTTGCTCTGCTTCTAGTCATTTGTATCATTGATGTCTGATGATGAGAGAAAAGCCCGCTTGAACTTTGAATTCGGAACACTACTTTCTTTGACCAGCAATTTGACAGCTGACAGTTGATTTGAGCTTTATTTGGTTATTATTTTGTAGTGAATAGGTTCACGATAGACGACACTTCAAACATAATTGTAATTCTTGAGAATTGTGTGAGAAAATGTGATATCCTGATTGCACCATCTAAACGTCAAGCACGGCGGCCATATGGACAAAGCTACGTACCACATTCAAACATTAAAGGCGAAAAATTATATTTTGAATGAAGCCAAATTCATGGCAATTAACACAATTTATCTGCTACAAAAACATTCAATATGTGGAAAAAAATGAAGAGATTTGCTGGCTAAAAGCATTTTAAAAAATAAACAAACTTTTCAAATATATTTAAGTCAAAACTGAATATAGTTTTAAAATTTCGACATTAATAATTTTTAACTCGATACTCAAAACAAGTAGCGCGGTCACTGAACGAATTTCATGTTGTTTAGCAAGTGTATGTGTAAATTTAGCACACACAAACAGTTCAGGCTGTTTTTGTTTGTCTACAATAGACCACATGCAATAGTTTTGACGATGCTCTAGTTTTATTTTGCCACATTTGCAACAAACAAATTCAAAACAGCATGCCTCTGTTACTAGCTTGTCGAGCATTTATGCATCTCCATGCATGTGTATTTGTACCCGTATTCTTCTATGACTGCATCTGTCGTCTGTTGGTTCTTTTGATTTGAACTGTTAAAAGAATTTCATTGTGTTTGTAATAGCGGACGAGGAATTGAAATGGAAAACTTTTGTGAAAAAAATAAAAAAAAAATAAAATTGATTATAAAGCAACAAATTTTACTTTATTGAAAACAAATAAAAAATATACAGGAACTATTGGAGATTTTCCCGTGAAAACGAGAAGATGTTCTTTTAAAAACAAAACAAAGATTTATATTATTTTTATATAACATATATACCCTGCAGTGTTGCTATCGTCGATACTTTTAGCAATATGCAATGGCATGTTTTTTCCTATGCGATATATTTCTAAGAATCTTGGCATATCTTTGTTGGTGTCTGTTTGAGCATATTTTTTCTAAGAACAGTTTCTTATAAGTCATACTGCATTCTGTTGCGAATTTTTTCGATGTTACTATCATCAAGCAGAAAAATATGATTTGTAAATATGTACATACATGAATTTGTATACAAAAAATAAAAACCAAATAACAAATGTTATAATAATATATTATTCCCGAAAATCCCCAGCGAAAAAAAACTTTTCCCCAAAAATACCAATGGGGTTTTCCCGAAATTTTTCTCCCCAATCACAAAAAATCCCCTACTAAAACTGAGAATGCTGAGAAAAAGCTCTGTCTCATGTCTATATATAGATAACAGAGTACAACATTTTTCAAATTAAATTAAACATTTTTTTCAATTTTGTAGGTTTTTTTTTTGCTTTGCTTTTAAACAAAATTGAGTTACAAAATGCATTTTTAATTATGGATAATGGCAGAATACATAAATCCCAAGAAATGTAGTATTTATATTATGGTGGACAATGGTGAACTTTTTATCACCTCATTCTCCTCTGCTGAACCCGATAGAAGAGGCATTTTCTAATGACGATTTCTTTACTAGAAAAAAGTGCAACATTTGTTGCCCTTTTTATTGAAAGTTTGCAATATAATGATTTTTTAAAAAGTGAGTGAGTTTATAAGAAATTATTGTATCAACTCTTACGAGGCAAAATTTTTGTCTTAAGAAAACTTTACATACAAATATTTTGATAAAAAGTAAAAGAAATGTTAAATTTTTTAGAAAAGAAAACGGCATAAGTTAAAATTCCATGCCCGATCATTATTTAGTGATAGAACCACTGAACGCAACATAGTTGGTGTAATTGAGGAAAGTACAGCACAAATTAGTCATTATGATTGTGCGAACTATGTTACGGACATTATCATCCAAATTCCTAAAGCAGCGAGTGGACAAGCTCTTCACTAAATATGATTTAATATGCGATTACATAAATATGTATAATATTCTTTATTATGATTTTTCTTTTTTCCTTTTTTTTTTGTTTAATTTAATTAGGAAAATGTTTCACTTAACTTAAATAATGTTTCACTTAATTTGAATAAAGTTTCATTTAATTTGAGCAAAGTTTCGTTTAATTTGAAAAAGGTTTCGTTGAATTTGAAAAAGGTTTCGTTTAATTTGAAAATGGTGTCGTTTAAATTCAAAAATGTTTCGTTTAATTTGAATAAAGTTTCCTTTAATGTGAAAAAGTTTTAACTTAAACTAAAAATGCTTTATAATTTTAAATACTTTAATGTAAGCAAAATTATATTTTATGCACATTTTCATATCAAAAACAAGATTTTTTTATTTCAAAATCTTCTTTTTAAATCTTGTCACTCGACCGGGCTCTTGCAGCTGTGCAGCATATTAAGTTCTTTGACTATTTCATTTATCTATTTCTTTTCTATTTGTTTGCTAAACAATCACTTTGCAGTTTCTAATGTCTTTTCTGCTTATATATATTATACGAGTACTATATATGCTTGTTGCTCATGACATCAATACTTTAAGTCTTTATGACTCTACATTTCATTTTAACTTTAAGGAAAGTAAACATCAAAGAAACTATAAATATATTTTTTTTCTATGGAAAATATATCTTAAACATTTGAAAACTTAAATGGAAATATGTTGGGCACTCTCTCGAATTATTTGTCAACAAGACACAGCATGTGGCAGCAAATTTTACTTGTGCAGAGCATTTTCCTTACACCATATTCACTTGAACATGTTTTGCTTTTATTTAATGGCTTTGTATATATACAGATGCATATTTTGGACTGCAAGTGTAGTAATTTTAAGTGTTCAAAAAAAGGGTATATTTTAAATGGCATTGTTTGACATACTTATCGTTACATTGAGCATGCACTCAAACAAATTTCTATTTTGTATCTTTGGTGGAAGTCAAGGTAAACATTTGTGTGGTCTTATAAGCAGTTTTGCACTATGGTAAAAAATTGCTTATCTTATATAATTACATTTACATTATTATTAATAATTTGACACCAATAAATATAAATCGCATATATATATTCTATCAACATATAAAGAGCTATAATTATTACACTATATTATAAATAGAAAAGTTTTAAACAATAAGGTCAAGTCTTTTAAATTTTTTTACTCGCACTTTTTCCCAAAATTAATATTTTACTTATTCACTAAAACATTAGTAATTTTGTTAAAAACAAATTGCAATTGATTATTGAGGGGTATAGCTTGTTCCTATGCGCATTTCACTGTTGCTAATGCAGATCATCAGGGAACTTTACCCAAATATTTCTTAGAATAACTGGAGCTATTATATTAAACCTTCATTAAATCATAAAGTTAACCACAATATTTTATTGCACAAATTATCACTTATAGGCTTTAGTCACTCTACATTAAAATAGTTAAAATCTTATCTATCACAAACAACTCAACAGGTAAAATTTGGGAATGTTATATCAAAAATCATTCAAGTACATTCTGGTGTCCTTCAAGGCAGTCACTTGGGTTTAATTTTGTTCACTTCATTAATCAATGATATTTCTATTGTTGTTTTGCATTCTAAAATACTGATGAACGCCGATGATGTTAAAATTTTCAACTCTTTTAACGATATTAATGGACATACTTTATTAAGTGCCGACTTTCGGAATTTTCATCAATGGTGCAGATTTAATTTATTGAAGTTAAATATCTTGAAATGCAAGCACATGCTATTTTTCAGACACAATCCGATTGAGACTTCTTATTATATTGATACTGCTATTTTAAATAAACTTCAAACTATATTGGATCTTGGCATACTGTTGCCTCATAGGCTCAACTTTCGTGATCACATCTCTATAATGGATTCATGAAACGAATTTCTAGATCCTTTAATTACAAAACTTTTATATACCTGTTTTGTTCCACCAATTCTTGAGTATAGATTAATTCTTTGGGATCCTTGTTATTCTATTCATATCAAAAGTATTAAAACGGTACAAAAACAATTTTAAATTTTCTGTCTCCTTGGTCTTGATTGGAATTCTGATATCTTGCCGCCATATCATAGCATACTTGCTTTTATTAAAACCCCCATTGTAAATTCGGTGTTGTACATACTTTTTAGAATAAGCCAAACCAATTAATTTAGCAAATTTAAATTATTTATTTTGCAGCACTTTTATTTCTTTGCAAGTGTTTACATTAATTAGCTGTTATCCAATTATTCATCAAGCCGTTCTCAGACGTAACTGTTGAGCTCAACAGTTTCACAACAGTTGACCCCAACAGCTACGTCTTATGAATGCACTCTTTGATAAAAGAAATCCAAATTTCACACCGATACAAGTCGACTTTTTAAATAAATCAAATAATTTGTTAACGACATAAGCGTTAGAAGAAGCCTCTTAAATTTTAATCTTTGTTAATTTGTATTTTTCAAATGTATCTTTGTATGGCTTTATGCTTTAACAATTTAAACATTCATTTATTAAACACTCCCAATTATCGTCACTATTTTTATTATTATTTGATTATTATTGACATTATTTGTTATTATTATTGTATATTTTTTTTAATATTTTCAATGTAAATAAATATTAATGTCAAACTAGGGCGTTTTATTTGTATGGAATTAAGTAAAAACTAAATGATATTTTGCCGTTCTCATTTGTTTTCATTTCATTGCAATCATAATTGGTTTGACACCAAAACATACAATTTGAAAATGTTTTATGTAGATATTGTTGTTGGTATTGAGGGCAAATGTATTGGTGCAAATGCATGTGGGGATGAGGTAATTTCAGATCATTATGCCAAAAACAAATATAGGCAATAAGGCCTTATTTTATTTTTAATAGAAGTCCAGGAAGAAAATTCAAACTTGTCATTAAAAATATGCAGTTAAAATTAAAAGTTAGCTTTTCCTTGTAAAATCAATCAAATTAATGGTGGTAGGTCTTTAATTTACATAAAATGTGGTAGGTTGATTCAGTTTGGTGTTATAAAAAAATTATGTTTTTGATATTAAGTTATTGTACATGGTCGAATCTATTGCATATTTGTAATGTAAATCTTAAAGGCTTTCAAATGTAAATTATATTTAATAAATTACAAATTATAGTTAATCTACAATTGCTCACAATTAAATATACGTATGGACATAGACATACAAAACCGCCTTCAAAGTTCTGAAAATGTAAGGAGAGTTAAAATTTTAAATTCCATCTAACACAGATGGAAATCGAGAAAAATAATGTTTGCAAATTGTGTTTCGAAGAAACTGAGACTGTAACGAACATTGCGACTGATTTTCTAGTTATGTGCCAGAAAGAAGGGCTTTTACATTTTAAAGTGGGAGACTTAGACTAAGGATCTGTACACACTGTTGGCAGGTCTGAAAAATTTCCTGGCAATTGACTGACAAAAAGAATTAACCATCACAAAGTAAATTGTCAGAACACACGGTTAAAAAACATTTACCAGAAAAGCATACAGTTTTGTTGTCTGCAGATGTTCTGGACATAACTTTATCTGACAGCATACTAAGACAAAAAAATTATTAGTTCAAACGGTAGTCAGATAAAAATATAACATAAATTGTTATCTTAGAGTACATACTTGTAGACTATAGTCTCTTATATTCGCAGAGTCTAGCCCCACTTTGAGGAATAAGAGAGAAAAGTTTTGTACACCAATCGAAATAAGAAATTATGTGTCTTCAAATTAATATTCAACGGCCCACACATAATGCACTAATATTGCATATCTCATTGGCCGTATTACCTTCGTTTTTCCCTTCACTATTCAAAAGGAGGCACAATACATAAGAAACAACATAGCGAAATTCTTCTCACAACAATAAACTGAACTTAACATTACAGGCTTTTGATTTTTACCAATATATTGTGCTACCTTATAATATGTCACACACATTGACAATATTTCTAAAAAATTTATAAATAAAAGTTTACAAAGCTCTTTTTACTTTAATATTTATTGTGGAAAAATTACAAAAAACAACAGAAGTGTCAGATAACGATGCCATTTTCAGATGTCTAAGCTTACATCGTCTAATAATGATCTGACAATGGCAAAGAAGGGTTCATTCATGATTTCCTGATGTCTGACAATATTTTCGTTAGCTGGCAGTTTTAGAATATATTGCAAATGCTTTTTCTGATAACGTTGTGACGCATTCTTAGCGCACTTTACAAAAAGTATTGTAAGATATTACAATTGTCTGTACCGAGCTTAAGTAATTGCTATTGATTATTACATCCTCAGTTTTGAAAATGGATGTCGAAAAATGCCGGTGGAAAGATGTGCGGTCCAACACCAACATGGTCTTAACATTATGTAAAGTTCTGCATTCACAATCACCCAGTTGTGGATCGAGACAGCCAGCAGTGTGTGATTTGAATAGATCCAACTCGATGCACAAACAATATGATAAAGTGCTCGAACAAGCTGCTGTGTTACTTTATGACGATTCTACATAACAAAGCGATTGTAGCGTAAGAATAATTAGACAGCCAGAAAACTTCCCAAAAGATAATCAATAGCTAAACTGGATTTCTCCGCCACTCACCTGCCCAGTCTCGGCAACAGATCTATTGTTATAGCAGTAACAGGACATAATATCTGCCGTGTTTGTCCGAAGTCCGGAACATTCACTAGCAATGGCCCAGCAATATTGCTTTCAACCGACAGCCAAGCCATGTATTCCTCAAAGAGATACCCTCTGTGGCCGCGTATCCATGAGAGAGTGTAAGAACGTCCGTAAGTGCGTCCGCAGGCTCAATTCTAAGAATCCTTAAGCTCGAAGGTGATAGGGCTGTTGGCTGAAGAGGTTATCGCGTTGACTGCAAAGCAACAGTTTCAGACAATTCATAACATCCAGAATTTTTCAGATTTGCATTATTCTGTTGTTGTTGTTAAGATGTTTAAGTGATGTATGCATGGCACTTTAAGATCCCGACGTGTTAGAGCAAAGTCCACCAAAGGGCTGAGCTCTCAAAAGAGGACGCCTATGAGCAGTGAGAAAACCCACAATACGTAAGGGTTCGAAAAAGACTCGGAACAGTAGTTGTATGTTTCCTTATTTTCCATTTTTACATATAACGAAAACAATATTCACACATACGAAAATTTAAAATTCAAGATAATTTTTAGATAGCTTTCGCATAAATAGTGTGCAGTAATAATTATAAACTAATGAATATGATTTTTTTTAGAAATATGTGTATACATTCATTCATATAATTCTGTTTGCAGTTTTGTTTTTTTCTGTGTTTGTAATTTAACACTAATTAAATTCTGTCACATAAATTACAATACATATGTACATATTTGCTCCTGCATTTTTATGATTATGTATAGAGGTGTGTTTGTTTGCATTGCTTTTATTAATTACTCACTTTATTGTTGTTGCATTTTTGGTAAGTGTTCTAATTTAAAGTTAATTTAAAAGCACCAACAAAAAGAAATAACATCTACTAAATGATAAATTAAATTATTTATTGAACTAATTTAAAACTCATACACAAACAAAAACATGCACGTGACTACAGTCATGATTATGTGTAGGTTTGTATGTATTATTTATGTCAAACCAAAAAAAAAGCATATTTATATTGTAATTACATGTGTATTTTTAATTATTCATGTATTTGTTTGTAATTAACTTTACAACAATTTTTTTTGGCAAATATTTAATCAATATTTATTTATTCATTGTTATAAAAAAAGAATCATACAAAGAAATATATACATATTTATTTTCTGCTCATTAAAAACGTTTAAATTCCAGCTAAATAAAGTTTTTTATTTACTCATACAAATAAATTTATAACAATTATTTGCTTCAGTTAAAGTTTAATCATATTGTGCCCTTGGCTCAACTTTGACCTTAATATTGGTATTAATGAATAATTGTCAGTTGCTTTGTAGGACCTTGTAGCTTTTAAATTGAAGTTAATTGAATTTGTGAAATAGTTTATAACAAATTTAATTTTTTTGAGTGATTTTAATATTAAAAACATATTTTTTAGATTATTTTGTTTAAAATAATTTTTTTTTCAACGCTTAGAATTTTGAATTCAAGTTTCAATATAATAATATGTATATATTTTTAGGTAAATTTCACGACCAAATGTATTTCCTTTAAGAAAATAAGCGGCATCGCTATTTCTATGCTGGATAGCTAGAGATTAAAAAATGGGGATTATGTGTAAAAACGGAATAGGCGATCCTCTCTTAGGCTTCTTTCTTTAATTACACATTATTCTACAACGTTAAAGATGTCAATGTAACAATGTAAACAAATATATATATTTTATATTATCCAGTATTGGTTTGTATAAAAGTGAAGGCATTTTCAAAGCATGTGGTTAAATTTTTCTTTAAATAACTAGAAATGTGAAAAAATCCTCATCATACTTAAGCCAAACAAGAGAGAAAAAATGAAGTAGCGTCTGACAGGCTAAACAGTTTGTAGCCAATGTTATCTAAAATATTTGAAAAGCTGATACTAAAAAGATTACTTGCAATTTTAGAAAATAAAAATATAATTCCTGAGCACCAATTCGGTTTTAGACACCATAATGTCACCCCTGAATAATGTCATCGTATTACAAACGCTTCTGAAAAGAAACAGTACTGTTCATCTGCGTTTCTTTTGATGGCCTCTTACATAAACTTAAGCGTCTACTTCCTGCTCCATTTTATATTTTATTTAAATTATATTTACATCAAAGATACTACTATGTCCAGGTTAATGGGAATTATTCTTTGTTTGAATATATTAGATCTGGAGTTCCACAAGGAAGTGTAATTGGTCCTATTCTATACACTATTTTTACAGCACTTATGGCCATCATAGATACCTTGACCATCTGTTACATAAGCAGATGACACTGCTATTTTATCGTCCAATTAATCTCCATTTGAAGCTTCGGCAGTATTACAAATGCAGCTTGAGCTTAACGAAAATTGGTTACAGAAATGGAACATAAAGATTACAACGGATAAGTCACTACATGTTACTTCTACGTTAAGAACAGCGGTTCCTTTAAACGAAAATGTTATTGCAAGATCAACGAAGGTGAAGTATTAAGCGCTCTATTTGGATAGACGACTCACGTGAAAAGATCATGTCAAAATTAAAACACATCCTGCCAAGCCCACGATGTCACACGTTTTCCTTCTTTCCAACAATTACATTTAAAATAAAAACAAAATTTTAGAAATTGTGCGAAAGAACAAATACATGTGACATCGTGGGCCTAATAGATCATTTAAATATAAAAACTAAAAAATTGTATTGGCTCTTAGCACCAAGATCGAAACTAAGCTTAGATGACAAGGTGATTTTATATAAGATATTCCTGAAAGCCGTTTCGACTTATGGTATTCAACGAACCGTGGTACATAATAGAGTATCCATTTATTTGACTTTTGGTTTAATTCGCTTAAGGAATTAATCGATTTTGGGATTTTAAAATTGCTCAATTAGTTGAGTAAGGATTTTAAATTATTCGAGCAACTCGAATAGTTCAAATAATTAAAAAAAAGTTCAAATAATTGTATCCAATTTAAGAAATATAAATGTGTGTTTGATTTGATACTTTCATTATACTAACAACAAAACAAAAAAACAATTAAGCAAAAATGTAGTTAAAAAAAACAATAAAATAACAATTCATTTGTACTTACGAAGAAAGTTCAAAACTTTTAAAAAATTATGGTTTATCAAAAATTACGTTTAATGAAAAATTGTGCTTTTGACGAGATTTGAATCACATCTAATTAAATAGTATTTTATAAATAGTATACAGCTTAAATGTTTGCTTCTTAAACAGTTTTTTTATTTTCTTGTAGTAAAACTTGACGTTGATTTAATAAATAAAATAGTAAGCAGCCGGCGAAAAACGGGTTAAATATATTTTTTAAAGGAAACAAATTTAAGCATTTTTCATTTTCATTGTAATAAAAAGCTTTATCCAAAATAAAATATCATGTTGCTGGCAGCATTAAGGCCCAAAAGCAGTAAAAAAGTAATTTAATAAATTATGTGTTAATTTAAATTTATTTGCAAATATATATCTGAACGAATTGAATTATTTGCCTGCTTAGTGTAAATTACCGAGTAGCTAGGTACTCATACAACACTAAAAATAGCAGCTGTTTGCTGACAATTTCTTTAATTTTCCAACATGTTTTTATTTTCAACTTAATTTAGAAATATTATTTTGTAAACACAAACACAAAACAGCTGTTTGAATAATTATTGCAAGTAAAAATTTTACTTGTAAAAACTTGCAAGAATTTTTCTGTCTCTCATTTTTTAAGCTCTTTAGAGACACTCTCTCGTTGCAAATTTGTTGGGTTTAATGAACGCTTTCTTGCAACGATTGTAACAAATTTGTAAAAATTTTTAGTAAATGAACACAGCTAATAAAATATTTATCTATTTGCTTCCCGTATGCTTAAAAAACATCCATTTGTCATAAGCTATTACTTGTGTCAGTAATTCTTTGCCTGTAAGAACAAAAAAACAAATCATTTACAAATTTTTAAATGCCTAGAAAATTTTGAATCGTATTAGCTAAACTTGACGATAATTTGTTCATGTATGTGGCAAGTTTCCGTTTTTTTCTACATAAGTTTGTAGGTGTTTCGCTTTTAAGTTAAACGAAAATAAAATAAAATGAAAATTATTCTCAAATAATAGAAAATATTTTTCAATTAATCGAACAAGGATTAGTCGATTAACTGACTAGAAAAATACTTAATTAAAAATTTTCATATTTTATTATTATCATTTTCATAATAAGCACTTCTTTTGTTATGTTTGTTATCACATTAGTCCCTTAGTTAGCTTTGCTGTAATGTTTGTACATTTTCTACTTAAAATAAAAACCAAGAACATTAAAATACAATATCATTTTATATAATATTATAACAAACCATCTCTCAACATAATGCTCTTCATGTCTTTCCGTATTTAAATCTAAATTAAATTTGCATTAAGTGCATCTTTGTAAATTTTTTTATTTTTTGACAACATGGTTTATTCGTCTATTTCACAAAGGCAAACAGAAAAACCACTCATGTTCATACAAAAAAGCGCTTATCGTCATTTAACAAACACTCGCTGCGACAGTTTTTAAATTTTATGTCAGTTGTGTTAAAACTAGTGGATACAAGATCCTTCTTCATCATAATTCAGTCCGTTAATTTTTTTGTTGCAGGTCTTTGGATTTGTTTTTAATTACGTTTAAAAGTAAAGTGCAGTATCTTTCACTCTGTAGTGCAAATGTAATTTGATTTTATCGTTATAAAGTCAAGCGCATAAGTAGGTCGACGGTTTGAGCTTATTCAGGCGATATTTGACAATGTGTTCAAAAATGTGAATGGCAAAAGAAGTCTTTATGGAAGCAATGCAGTTACAACATTTAAGAAATATCATACAATTTATATACTTAATTCTATTTTGCGGAAAATACACTTGATCATCAGTTGTAGGACATCGCATGTTCTTTCATAATCACCAATGTAAGCGGTATTTGTTAGTTTTTTGCTTCCTTTTTGATCTTTGGTGGCGTTTTCATCTGCGAACGTTACATAAAATCATGATAGAATTTTTTTCTCTCTTTTGCATTCATTATGTTGAATGTGTATTTTTGTTTGTTTCTTTCAATGACTTACGATAGATAGTACGATAGCAGATGCTTTCGTTGATTTCACTATTTTTAGCAATTCTGTTTGAAAACTTCAAATTATGGTATCTACACACATACGTGATTAAAAAGTTTAAAAAAATAGTACTTGCAGTTAAGTCATGATTACTTAGTATTTAGTTGGAAAACTCATTTGTTTTGTTAAAAAATTAAGGGGTACTCCTTACTAATGTGCTTACATTAATACAAAAATGACCTATGAACATAGCAAAAACAAATTATACAATTACAAACAAGCTATTAAACAAAGTTTTACCTCCATAATCTGGACACATGTAGTTTCAGCTACTGTCAGGATTAGTGGATCGTCCGGACTACAGTTTAAATAAAATTTTGAATGCAATACCTAAATACACGTATGTATAATTTATATTTTTATTACCGAAAAGAAAAATCAGTACACATTAGAATTCATTTGTATTTAATTAATTTGCAGAAAACATAAAGAAACATACTAAAAGTGACAAAATATATTAATTTTGAATAATAAGAATTTATTTTTGCACATATGTATCTTTATGTAATTTGTCAGCTCTATCTGTCCTTTTGGGTTGTTTAGCCCCAAACAAGTAATAATATTAATAAGCTGCAAAGCTCATCCATGGTTCAATAATTTATGTTTATGAATGTTTAACAGAGACATGCAATAAGCGTCATTGAGGTGTTTCACTCACTAGCTCCAAAATATCATTACAAATCAAGCCTTCGATAGTTTTCTTCGGGTTAAATATTTTCAATAAAAACATAATAAATAATAGCTTGATCTACGAAACGAAAGCTCTGAAATAAAGCCATAATAAAGTTATAACTAGTTGTGTGCTAACCAAAATTTTATTAATTTGTAAAATGAATATAAGAAATTTCTGAGCAATATTAAAAAATTAATTTAATCCATCGTGACAATTGAACAAAGAAGACTGATGAGATGTTATAGTGACGTCTGTAGTGAATACTGATCGGTTCTGCTATTCCGCTATATAAATTTTTCAATATTAAATTCTAAATAAAAATTCTTTTAATCCAAACTGATTGTGATTAGACCAAAGTTAGTAAGATTTTCAATCAGAAAAAATTAAACATGATACAATATTCTAATGGAACAACGGGAAAGTTAACGTTAAACTATTTACACAAGAAACGACGTTGTTTTTTTTGCAACAAAAAAAATTTATAAAAATTTATAAAAAATTATTAATAAACAGAAAGTATTTTGTAAATTCAAATATTGAAATCAAGCACAGCTTTCAAGTTATCAACAAACATAAGCTTTTGCTTAGTTCATATAAAAATTACACTTTCGAATTATATTCCGAAAGCGCTTATACAAAATTTTATAGTCTGAACTAAAAATGCGGGAGAAACAAGTTTTTTGTCATTAGAACAATTAGATTTTCGTCTAATAAAAAATATGTATGTATAGAATTGATCATAATTCGTGAAGAGTGCAATTTTTGATGTTTGATAAAGGCGCAATGAACAGTGTGTAGCCTGTTTAAGTTAGAAACTATATTTTAAGAAATACGCAATGTGATGGCTATAATCGCAATTGCTTAAAAGCAAACATAGGTTTTTGATAAAAAAAACATAAATAAACATATAAAAGCAAACATAAATATTCAAAGATAAGAATATAATCAGAAAGCAGCCATAGAACAATATTTCATTAAATGACGCCTGTTAGAACAGTACGTTATGCGCTTTAGAATAATTTTGCATTTATGCAGCTAAAATGTGCTTGCATCAATCCATACATATTTTTTTCGATAATATAAAGTTATGTACATATATTTAAGAAAAAAAATTTAAAAAATATATATTTTTTCAAATAAGTTTATTTGAAGTGTGGCATTTAGGCATCACAAGTTTACTTATCATATTAAAAAAAATAAATAAAAAAATAAAAAAAACTAAAAGAAAATATGTTAAATATGTTTAAAGAATGTTCTTTAATAAAAATTCATATTTTATACACATAAGTTGTCACCAATTTCTAATTGTTTGGCATTTCAGTACAAATAACAGTGTTTCTCTAATAACTGCAAATACTCTAGAGATTTATTATTATTTTTTTAGTTCATCAATTAATTATGCTAATTAATTATACTTGCACTGCATAAACTACAATAATAAATCATAAAAAAACAATTATATTTTTTAACCCAGAGCGTATACTTGCTAGCAAATGCTTTCAATAAAAAATAATAGTCATACGTCAAAACTTCATTAACAAACAAATATCATAAATTAATAATAAAATAAAAAGCATTTGTTTACTATCTTTTTTCCATTGCTATTGTTATTCGAGTTGATATTTAATATTATATTAAGCTTATGTTTATAAGTGCAACGTTAGAGGATTTCTTCATGGCTGAATAAAAAGAGTATTCCATTCCTAAGAAAAACATTTTTTCAATTGATGTGATAATTTTTCCAAAAATATAGAAAAATTTTAATTATATATTCAGTAATGTTTCTAAAGCCTTCATAATTTTATTAGAACAATATTACGAATACATCCATAAAACCATGAAGTTGTTTCTTAAGTAAATTTTGATGCTTTCTGTAAATGTGGTGGAAGTCAAAACGATTTTATTACAATAATTTTAGCAAATAAAGTTTTGCTATTAGAGTATTGTAAAATGCACAACTCTATTCTCTCTTAAGTAGACTTAGCCCGTTAGCGATAGTAATCAACAGGTCAAGTTTTTTATGGTTTTTGCATAAAATATATGCACTTGCATATTTTGCACATTTTTCCCAAGAAAAGCATTTTTGATATAACTTGCATAAATTTGTATATTACGCAGTTTAGCAAATTTTTTTTAACAAAAATTACTTCTTGTAACTGACGCAAATCCATATATGAGATCACTGAAAATTCGTTATCCGAAAATGTTGCATGTTAGATGTCTGGCTCATGGGTTTCTATGTTAACTTACTTTTTGCAAATTTCAAAGCGGGTTTTCTTAATTAGAAATACATATATACGTAGATGTAGTTTTCTTCTAAATAAACGTATTGTATTAATTATTTTCCAGGCGCTGCCTAATATCAATGTAATGCTTTCTATGTACCCAAGTATGATCAATCCCCCAAAGTCCTGTTCCACCAGATGGGGATCTTGGTTAAAGGCTGTTTCGAGTATATATTATTGCGACAACTTTATAGAAATAAGTAGAGTTCCAAATGAGCTTTCTAATGGTAAGACAGAGTCGATATTTAATGCAAAGTGTGTGAACGCCATCCAATTACTGTTCAGCCGGCATTTAGACACCTGCTGTTCGTTGAGTTGTTGGCGCTTTTTATAACTCGCTCTTTTGCTTTCATTATTTATTTAATATTATTGTATACTTACTTACTTTTGTAAATCCCGAGTGTACAGTACGTACGAAGAAAACACCCCAAGTGAATAAATAAAAACCTAATTTGTTAATAATTAAAACTAACACCCGGTTTTTTGATTTATCATATTTTCGAAGAGATATTTCCAGGAAAACAGAAACCCAAGGACTTCCATAACATTTTTATTGAAAAACTAAACAAACTATTTATATACAACAACATTAAACACAACATATGTAGTAACATCGACTGATCTTGAACGTATATTTTCAATATATTGGGCCGTTTGGTGCGTCAAACGGAGATTCTTTCAATTTAAAAAACTCGAAAAACCATATGATTATACCTTGTAATAAATATTTGTGGAAATAAAACTGATTAAAAATTATTCGTATGTGTTTTTTCGGTTGCATATTTTTGTGCATATTTAAATTTCATTTTTTTGAATATTTGAATGCATATTTTAATAATTTTTGTCCTGGTGATGACACTCACAATTGTTTAGTACTGAATTATGAAGTATGTTGCTCGTGCCATGACACACAAACGTTAGGGAAATCAAAGTATTCCTTAGAATAATTACATACACATAATGAAAACTGTGAAGTTTAGAAAATTTATATTTTCTTAAGAGTTTTCATTATTGTTTACAGCAACGAGACTTCAAGGATTGTGCAAAATTTCCAACTCTGTAATCAAAGAAATTGAGTGCGAGGTCATTTGGGAATTTATAAACCAAAAAAAGAAACATCGTTGAAAATTTTGAAAACGGTTGAAAAACTATTTAGTTCCAAAATTTTTTATGGGTGTAACAGTATTTTAAAAAAAAATTATCTCTTCAACTTGACTCGTTTCTGAACTCAAGTTTTATTCCGTAGCAGATTGTTATTTGTTTTAAATGCTCTAGTTTTTCTGCAAAAAAAACTGATGTGGGAATAAAAATAAAATCTGATAATTATTGAGAACATATAGGCCCATACTACGTTTTTTTATTTTCACTTGTTTAGGAGATATTTAGGTATGTGATGAAGATCGATTGATATAAAAATTATCGTTTTGAA
Source organism: Gymnocheta viridis (assembly GCA_956483585.1). Taxonomy (NCBI): domain Eukaryota; kingdom Metazoa; phylum Arthropoda; class Insecta; order Diptera; family Tachinidae; genus Gymnocheta; species Gymnocheta viridis. The sequence goes on from OY101440.1 coordinate 8,662,769, forward strand.
AAAGTGTGATGAACTTCGAACGATTAGCTTTGAAATTGTAAAACAAAGACCAGAAGATAAAATACAAGCAATAAAAAGGAGTTTTGAAAAGAAATTTATAAAAGCTTTCAAATGTATTAAAACTTTATTTAAAAATAAAACCCAAAACGAAAATTATGGGCATATCGCAACTTTTAACAGACGTAAATCGTTTCGTATTTAAAATCAATTTTCATCATACACCTGATTGTTTTTTTCAACGTGATAATTTTATAAAAATATATCAATATTAAAGATATGAAGGCCAAATAAAAAATGTAAAAAAATCTAGTTTTATATAGTATGTATGTATATTAAATAAATAAATACAGTTAACGCGCTTTACATTGTCAATCTGGCATCATGGGGGTTCGCGATATCAAATGTATTTTGCAAATAAAATTATTCACTTTAAGACTAGTATAAAGTCATCTACATAATATACATGTACATAACATACATTACGGCTCGATGCGGTCCGGTGCATTTCGACTTACTCTCATCGTTATGAAGATAAACAAAACAAATTATTTTTTCCAAAAGTTAACTGGGTGGTTTTTTTAGAGGTATTTTTTTCGTTGTTCTTCTTCAGGAACTGAAAAGCAATTTTTATTAAAAAAAGTCCACTTTTTTTCAGTTTCTGAAGAAGAACACCGAAGGTGTTCGAAATATTGAACAAAAACATGAAAAAATACCTCTAATAAAACACAAAAAATAGTTTTATTATATGAAATTTTTGACCTATAGCCTGAAAAAAAGACAAAAATAACTTTTGGAAAAAAGAAAAGGTCGAATAATAAATATACTAAACAAATAAGCAAATGGTTTTTTTTAATATTATTAAATACTATTAAGTCATTGAAAAATACACAGATAAACATTCATTTATTTTGCATTAAAGATGCTACAGATGCTGTCACAATTCTTGCTCGAAATTTTACAGTTTTATGGAATAAATGTTTAATCCAAATGGGGAGGAGACACACCGTTTCTTTTATTCGACTATACAAATTACACAGTACAATATATGATTTAAGACTCAATTCTGTGAATTTCACGTGAAAGTAGCCCCACAAATAAGAACTTCTACATCATTCATTTTGTCAAGTAGGCTGCATTAATAATTTAATGGCCATACGAATGTTTTTGTTCAAGGTGGATATTAATCCCTTTTTGTTTACTTTAACACGATTATAACTCGGTATACCGTACATATACTTCTTATTTTCCATATTGAAATATTCAATGTTCTTCTGGTATTAAAATGAAAATTAAATTATTAATGCAGCCAAGGTGGCAAATCGAATGATGCAGCTGTTCTAATTTTTGGGGCTACTTTCAAGTGCAATTCTCAGAATTGTGTCCCAAAACAAAGAGCTGAAAATGTTGTACTGTATTAGCAACAAAATTATATGCATATGGATATGAATGTTATTTTGATTTCTTATCTCGACCTTTTATTATTTGTATTTGTAGAAAAAATCTGCAAGCTTTTCAATTTAAACAATGAACTTTATTGCATCCAATGGAAATCTTCTTCAAGGATTAACAACAAAAAACTTATTATATTATTTTTTTGTATGATATAAAACATAATTTTGTACTTGTTTTCTGTCAGAATACGTTTCTCGCAAAATAGGTTCACCGGCATAGGCTCCTAAAGATGACAAGAAAACTTACAAACTAACAATTTAATTTACATATTTTTTATCATACATGGAAAGTTGTAGATCTTATTATAAAGAACAAACGTTGTAAAAAAAACCCAAAAATTTTTAAAAAGTTCGATTTTTTTACCTTTTTTTCACTGTTTAGGTTCATATGTAGCTAACCGTTAAGAATTCAAGAAAACCATAAACTATAAAAATATACCTAAGACCTCAGCAAACAACTTTTTAGAACATATGAACATTCCTAGGAATGATTCTTAATACCGTTTAGATGGCGCTCAGGTAGTCGCAAAAGTGAAAAATTTGCCGAAAATTTTTTAATTTCATTTTTATTTACTTCAACATTGAGATACATACTATGCTATCTATTACAAAAATGTACCTAAGATCTCAATATACAACTCACGCGATCACGCACCGACCGCAGCAGCACAGGTAATGCAATAAGCTCAGCACATATTATTTAACCGCAAATGAGTGCAGAATTTCATACGCTGCACTTATCCATATTTAATTGTTAAGGTTATTTTCAGTGTGCCCCTCGTATATGATTTGTGGAACAACATTTTGTATTAACTAAACTAGCAATTTATTGGAGCACATCAATTAAATCTTATACAAACACAAGCTACTGACACACACTACATTACATTTCTCTCTACACTTGTGACCTCTTAGGAACACATATTTATGTCGCTCTCAATCGTCTCCTGTTTTCATTTCCTCTAAAATTAAGTATGGAGTTACGTTAATTATTGTCACAATCGCAGTCACATAATTCACACACACATTCACACAAACACACCAACATACTAACATGTATGTAATGTTTTTAAGAGGATTTTTGTGTTTTTGCGGTTATCAAACACTACTGTACAGAGTTGTGCGTGCATAAAGTGTCTGTATTCGGCTGAATTTGTAAGTCAGCAAATCAAGTGTGCTTGTATGTCACTTCGATAGGACATGACTGACGTTGACTTGTCAACGTATTTAATGATTTTGCGTTTCTTGCTCTCAATTTAGTATTTGTTACAGTAAGCCACTCACTCACTCACTCACTCGTTCCTTCATTCCATCATTCATTCATGAATTCAGTCAGTGTTTCAGTCGCTAATTCATTATAGCCACCATCTAGTCAGCTTTTGCAAAATTTTTGTTGTCATTTTATGGTTAACCCCAGTTAAAGCTTAAGATAAATGAATAAGTGAACTAACAAATGACTGAGTGACTAAATGGCAAAATGTTTTCAATGTTAATTTACATTCGTTGCTTTTTTTATTTTTTGGCTTTAATTTCTTTTTGTTTGGCGTTCATAGAAAGTGAATTTTAAAGCAACCAAAAAATCATTTGTTTTCAAATGATGCTTGGTTTGGCTTTTTACGAACAAAATTAACGAGGGCAGGATGAACAATTTTTATGATAGATAATGAAAAATATTTTCAATTAAAAGTGGCATATTAAATGAAATAATTTTTTAATAAAACCCTGTTTCAGTAGAGGTACCAGTGGGAAAGCCAGCTCCTTACAATCCTAATTTTTTTTTGCAATTTTGGATAAGCGGATCCGCTTTAAACTTTTGAGAGGGGAAGTCCTTGATAAAATACTCAAATTTTAAAAATGTCTCCAAGTAACGCTATAAAAGTTAAACACCAGTGGAATTTCTATCATTATTATTTGAGACCAATGACAATGTAAGTGCGACCCGTACAAAGTCGGTATCTAATTCCTACTTACATTTACATAGCAGATACAGATAGATCCAACACTACCGACATTGTAAACAAAGGTAGGATGGGTCCAATTACTATGGTGATTCGCAGGGCATTAAGATGTACCTGGATGCAATTAGTCTTTAGTAGCAGACATTATATTAATATTAGATGGGTCAAATTAGGATCGATCATAGGATGGGTTTGAACTATCAAATATTCAAATAAACTAGAAATCCAATTGTATTTTTCTTCACATGATTTTATTGTTATTATATTTGTTTATCACATTAATTGGTAAAATAATATGATTAATTAGTTTTTTCCATTTCTTTTATTATAGGAAAGCTTCCGGAAGTCCTGGCTTTATAATTTTTCAAACAATTTCAAATTTTTTAATATAAATTTAAATTTTGGCATTTTACTTTGGAAGAATAAAAATAAGGCAAATCAACAAGGTCTTGAATTAAAAAGAACAAATTGGAAAAAAAAACGAAAAAAGACAGCAGAAAATAAATGAAATTCATAATTGATAAAATAATAGTATGATACAATACGGAGCCAATCAAATCAGATACTAGAGCGAGGGCTAAATTTTATTTTTCTTCTAGTTTACATCTAATTTTACAATTCGATAGAAAATACTAATTCGAATCGGATGCAAGTTGTATACGCTTAACTATTTTATTTTCAATGTTCATATTGACATAATAGTATACAATCCGATGTATTTCAATTTATAACAACTTGCGAACTGCTGGGAAATATTTCATTCGTTTTTCCCTCTTTTTTCCTTGTCATCATTATTACAGTTTAGAACAGAGGTCGAAAATTGTTTGTTTGTCTTCAAACTATACAATTCAAATGCAATTTTAAAAGGTTCAAAAACTAAATATCTAACAAATAATTATTAATTGCTTTAATATGAATATCAGGTAATATTGAAGATAAAAAATAAAATAAATATATTTATATATTTGGAATTTGTGATACTCTGACCAAAATTTGATTAATTCACGTTTGCAAAACTTATTAAATATTCATTATAAATAAGAAAAAAAATTGCAATTATCTCTTACAGAAAAAAACACGATGTAGGATCAATTGCGGCAGCAATTTTTAGTTTCTTGCAGCATATTATGGTAGAGAAAACCTATTTTTAACGTGTTGTAAAAGTTATATTTAATCATTATGATATTATCATTGATAAAAATTGAAACATGGTTACATTTAACGATATGATTTTGACTGCAACCAACGTTTGATTGCTATGCAAAAATACTATAATATCTACACGAATAAAATATTATCAATAATAATGTTATTTTAACATTGCTTACGTATAAATACAAACAAATAGTTTTGTTACACCTACCATTCATATTACGTCTTCAAATTTTCAGAAATTTATCTTATATTAGTTAATTTAGAATTCGTTGTGCAAGTATTTTTACTTTATTTTTGTATTTTTATTTTATTTAATTTATTTTTTTACCAAATAACCAGTGTTCCAAAATTCGATCATAAAACGTTTTACTTTATTTGTTTAAAAATTTGACTTTTAATTTTCTACTATGTAGAAGTTTTAAGAGACAAAGTTCGATACTTAAATAAAATTCGATTTAAATTAAATTTAATTTACAAAATCCATTTATTGTTAAAAACTGTTTTGATTTTTTGTTAAAATTCTTTGTTTTAATTTAAATTTTTCACACAAAATTCTTTTTGTTCTATTTGAACTTACTATACAAAAATCCTTTTTGCATTTTTAATTTAATTTACAAAAATCCTTTTTAATTTTTAATCCATTCAGGATACAAAATTTTATTTTTTTGTAAAGATTTATAAAAACTGTTTTGATTTTTTGTAAAACTTTTTTGTTTTATTTTTAATTTTTCACACAGAATCCTTTTTAATTTGATCATTTAATTTACGAAAATCCATTTTAATTTTTGATCCACTCAGGATACAAAACTTTATTTTTTTGTAAAGATTTATAAAAACTGTTTGGATTTTTTGTAAAACTTTTTTTTTATTTTTAATTTGTCACACAGAATCCTTAATTTACAGAAATCCTTTTTATTTTTGATCCTTTCAGGATAAAATATAAAAATTTTCTATAAAGTTTTATAAAAATAATTTCGGCAAATACGTGGTATCCAAGATCAAACTTATTAATGACATCGTATTTCTATTTATGAATGAGTTAAGCTTATAAATTGATTAATGTGAACGAATAAAAATAACAACAAAAGAGTTAATAAGAGCTTTTACTCTACAAAGCATTTCGTTAAAGTTATTTTCCAAATTTTTAAGCAATTGCTATGCAAAATATTAATTTAAAAAAGAAAAACCACAAGAGTGTAAATTCTAGTTCTTACTCTAAAGAGCATTTCTTTAATGTTGTTTTTTATATTTTTAAGCCATAGCTATGCAAAATATTAATAAAAGAAAATCGACTTAGTAACTATAGTAACAAGTTACTTAGTAAAAAAAATTTTTCAACAAGTCTGTTTCGTTAACTTATACAAGGGACTGCTCATCGGCCTCAAAATATTTGAATTTGTTGAAAAAATCCAGAGGAAAAACTAGTTCGAATATTTAGTAAAAAATTTAAACAATGTATCCAAAATAAAGTTTTTACTCAGATATAGTATTAAAACATACACATAATAGTATAAATAGAGAAATACTTAACAATAATATTAATAAAATTGTTTTTTTTTAACTTAAAACTAAGTATGTTAGCATAATTTTGGAAGTTTCAGTAAAAATTATCTTTCTGTTTTGTTCAACGATATGAGGTAAAAATGGTTTTTCCTCCACGTTGCTGGTAAGAATCTTATTGAATTCATGTGGTTTCACACCCCGCTCTGCAATATTGTTAACTACAAGCCAATTGCTTAAGCAATTTTTGCCTTGAAGGTATTCTAACTGAAAAATTTAGTGTCAAAAAAAGCTGTTGCCCAAAAAAAGTACGCGAACGGAGAAAATAAAAAAAATTAGTAAAACTAAGGAAAAGCTGCTTGCAAATAAATGTAGTGTTGAAATATATTTAAACTTTGGACTACTTAACTCTTTTTCTGGATGGTACGAAAATTTTTAGAAAATATTAACAAATTATTTTCTATGATCGTTTCCATTTATTTATTTTCATTTTATTTGATTTTCCTAATTTGAGTCTGATTAAATTTATCCAAATTATGTGATAACTTGTTTTTGCTAAGTAACCAAGTACTTAGCTGTTTCCCAACTCCAAAGAAATAACAAAATAACAATGAAAATGGCTGTAAATGGTTTCTAAAATATTTTGTTCCTTTTAAAAGGCATAAAATACATACATACGAGTACATTTTTAACGAACGAAAAGTTTTAAAAATAATTGTTCACTTATTATTTTTTTATTATTTTGTTTCAGTTTTTCTTTTTTTTAAATAATTTTTTCATAAATTGTATACTTTTCAATCATATTTTTTCTGTTTTACTAAATTGTACTACAAGAAATTTCCGCAGTAAAAAATAAAGTGTCACTTTAGGCTTTCAATTTGTGTTCTCATTTACTGTAACTTGAGCAAACGAACGCAATTTAGTAAAATGCAGTAAAGTTCAGTAAAAATTTGTAAAAAATTTTGGTTACTCGAACGCATTTTATATCACAGTGAACAGGGTGATTAAAAATGGACATATTCAGTATTTTGCTTAAAAGAGAAATTTCTTAGTAAGCTTTGTTTTAAAAGATTTGCAGACAAAGTAAATTTTGTTTAGTTGCTTGATTTGTTAGCAACTAGTACGAGAAAAATGTAGTGTTTATGAGTTTTAAAAATATTTATTTAAAGGTCGAAATTTTCCTAAGTTCTCCTACTTATTAGAGCAAAACTTGTAAAGTTCGCAAAAGTTCAAATAAAAATTAGCACTCTTTGTAGTCAAACCCCTCTTTTACACGCTTATACCCCATTGTATACATGGCCCGATCCGACTGAGAGCATCACTACTAGTATTTTGACAAAAATCAAATATTTATTGAAAAATTTGATTAAAAGAGTTGAAAACATGTTTATTTTGGTAATGAATGCTCTTTTTTGAAGTATTTTGTTTTTTTTTATCCAATCGCTTTTTTATGAGAGACGGGTTTTAAATGGATATGCGTATTCTCAAAAAGAAAATTAATAATTTTTAGAGAATTTCTAAATCATGCACAGTTGGCCACAAAAATATTTTGCCTATTTAAAATAAAATACAGTCAATTTATAAAAGTCAGGTCGCAAAAGTACTTTGCTTTTTAAATTGATTTACCCTGATTCTAGATTTATAAGATGGTTTTTTTATTCTCGGAATTGTTAACTGTTTTGCTTCGGGCATAAAATATATATTCTCAACTGCGCACAATAAGAAACAAATATCAACTAAATATGGTAAAAACCATTGATATGTAACAAGCGCTCTTACAGCTAATTATGATTTGGATAAAGAAAATGAAGAAACAACAAAGCAAAAAAAAACAAATTCAAGAAAAATATTTAGAACTACGCCTAATGATCGATCAGCCATAGCAAGGAAAAGGAAACACATATGATGGAAATAGCCCAAGGAGATTTTTTTCAGATCCAGAAACTGCAGCATCTATAACAGATAATTGCAAAAAATTTTGGAGAGTACGCCAAAAAAAAACAGTTATACTTTATAACGAAAAATACGCTTGGAGATATACGCAATCCGTTCATACAATATTGTAGCATGGGGAACAAATAAATCAACACAATATGCTACCAATAGCAGATCTATCTAAAGAAGCGCAAGAAAAAAAACAAAGACTACAATTCTTTCGCAAGCACAACACAAGAACAATTTCCAGTTGTTCTACTAATGAAGACTATTTAATTATGCACATCAGATCCTTATGGAAAACTAACTCTATTGGATTAGACTTAGAATCTAAACTACTTCTTGAAGATGAAAATCAAGACTATGTGGAAGAAATATTTACTAAAATTGTATAATTAATAGTAATTTTTCCAAAAAACTAGAGCTATCGTTCTTTTATCGTTCTAACATTTTAACTATAGGTACATTAATCAACTTTAAAATTAAAAATTTACAATAAAAGTTTACATCTAATGTATATTTTGGACTTAAATAGAAACCTACGTCTTCTTCATTAAAAGCTCTTTATCTAAAGTAAATTTGAACCACTATTTGTATTTTTTATTTTTGCTACTGAATAAACTAATTTTCGACTCGAACTGCTTCAAAAACCAGCCCTTGGTCGCATTTTGTTTAAAAATGGTTCCTAATAATTACGAAATGAAATCCAAAATACAACTACTGGCAAAATTTCTGGCAATACTCATCAAACAATAATTGGGAAATAACTCATAGTAATTGGAGTGAGTACCTATCGACACATATAGCTACGCATGGATATAAACAAATATGAGCATGAATACATATAGGTATAAAACAAAATGCGCACCGATACATACAATTATGAAATTGAACAGATACGAAAAATATTTTGCATTAAAAATGTTCAATATATGCTAGACTAATTTATTTATTATTCTATCGTTTGTCGTTCTCTGGTCTGAACATTAAAATAATTTTGTCAATAATTCGAATATTGACTAAATTAAGAATGCATGTCTGAACATACATATCTAAGCATCTAAGTTAATTTAAAAAGTTTCATACAACTACCACTGACTCTTTAGTAGGAAATACACATCTAGAAAATCGTTTTAAAACATTTATATTGTAAATTATAATTTAATTAGGAGTTTTTTATGAGATCTTATTATTGTATTAACAGAAGCCAACTGTTATTTATTTTGTCTGGGTATTTATAAAATTTTCGCATAAACAGTTTTATCACAAGAACTAAATATTTATCTAGTTAAAAACAGCAAAGCTGATTTGAAACACACAATATATTTGAATAAAGTACAGACCGGCATATGAGACCTAAAAGTGCCTTTAAGCGCGGAAGTACTTAACGATAGGCAAAACTTAATTGACTACTAAAGGATATTTCCTTTTACCGTTTAAGGCCACACAGCTTTGCTGGTTGCTAGACACCCTCTTACTCTGCATTGTATAACCTTGTGCAATATAGCAAGAACGTCTAAATCTAGAATCATAGAAATTTTTAAAATTAACATCTATTCATAATATCCTTTGAAACTCTTAAATAATATTCGACCAAGTTACAAACTCTTCGCTTCACAAATAGTGGCTGTTATTAAAAGTACTTTGCAAACTCTTTTTTGTTTGCACACTTAAAATTTATTTTATACGAGTACACGAGTAAATCAGATACAAGTTTATTTATGTTTTTTTTTTGTTGATAATGTAAAAGTTTATTTAATAAAAGTGTAAATTTTAAACAACTTTTAATTATTATTGTTTCACTATTTCACATAAATTTTATAAAAAATTAAACAAGTTCAAGCAATTATCTTAAAGTTTTATTTTTAAGGCTGACTTTTTCAGCACAGAATAATAAATTGAAAAATTCTATTAGAAATTTTTGTACGCCTTCGGCATTGACATAAATTTTGCCAAGGGAGAAACCTCTATTTGCACTGTGGGTCAGGATGGTACGATAAACTTTTTGCTTACAAATATTATTAAACAGTTTACCAAAGGAAATTTGAATTCATTGTTCGTAAATAATATCTTTGATGCATAAGGAGATAAAACCAGTATTTATCTTCTCCGACTGTAATTTAAAATTTAGACCCAAGCTTTGCTTTGACTAAATCGACAAGCTATTAATTAGTCAAAAGGCTTTAGTTTACATCAGCATATCAGGAAAACAAGTTACCACATGAATTATCCAGCCCGCTACTGATAGGTGTGGCATTTTTTTCTTGCGTAAATTTATCAACAGTTATCTTAACAATAAGGGGCTTGAGGCAGGTTGGATGCATTTTCGCATAGTGGTATCATCAGACTTAACGTATACATATCACCCGGCTACCGGTTTTTACTCTATTCATTTCAATCTTAACTAAACTTTGTGGAGAATCAACTAGTTTCTTTTATCTTTTAGTGGTGTAATGAAGGGAACAAAATGAAACAATGATACAAATTATCTATGAACGGTTTGTTTTGCGTAACAATATAAAAAATAAAGTAAATTTAAATGAAGTGAAATTGAACTTATCACAGCAACAGTAAACTAACAGAAGGTACTAAATAGAACAATTATTTTTATAGGCACAAAATGCAAACAAACTCATTTACACAGGGTATCCGCCGGAAAGGTATACTACTTTGTTTTGCCGTTATTTCGGTTATCGTTATTTTTGACAGTTCATATTTGGGAGTCGCGAAGTAGCCAACGTGTTTTAATTGTTGAAACATTTTATCAAAATCAATCATCGATTACTGTGACGAAGAGAAAGTTACGTGAAATTTTTTGGAGAAACAACGTGCCAACAAAACACACTATTTATCGTGTTGTGAATGATTTCGATGAAAGAGGGTCTGTAGATAATATTCCCAAGCATGGACCACAACGTACTGCTGAAATCATTATTGCTGTTCAAGAAAGTGTTCAAAGCTATCCATCAACCTCAATTCGACGCCGAGCTCAGGAGCTTGGTCTTCAAAGAACAACTTTGGCCACAACTTTACACAAGGATTTGCATTTGTTTCCACTTAAGATTCAGTGGACACAAGAGCTTCTTCCACAAGACAATTTTCGCCGCCGTACTTATGCCAATAGGATGTTACTGCTCGCCCATGACAACCCCGATTTTCATGAAAAAATCATAATGAGTGACGAGGCACATTTTTATTGGACTGTATATGTGAATAAACAGAATAGTCGGTTCTGGGTAATGGGAAACCCTCAAGTTATTCATCAGTCACCTTTGCATCAATTAAAAATGACAGTCACATAAATTTGACCAAAAGGCTAGAAATAAGCCTATAGAGCAAAAACAGCACTAGCACCCACTGTACAAGAACAGGATATACACCTTCGAATTTGATAAAACAAAAATAATCCAGAAAGGGAGGAATTATAAAAAATTGTATTTTTTGGAGATGCCCCACACAATTAACGTACCGCCAGATAAATGGCTAAATTACAAAAACGATACACAGAAATGTGCTCAATTATAGAGACACACAGTTGACAAATACAGTAAACAAAACAGAAAAATAATTAGTAGGACAAACCAACGAGTAGTTTGTTAACAATTAAATGTTATATGACAATAGAATAATTTATAAAATGTAAAGTTGTTATATTAAATTTTATTAAATTTTTATATTGTTAATTGATGTTTATTTTTTTTTTGTTTTTATTAGATCCGTCATGATGGTCTGCAAAGTTGACCGAAATATCGGAAAAGCAAAATAAATTAATTTACAAAAAATTAAAACAATACATACGAGTGTTTTAGTCAACAAATATATTTTCTCAACAATTTTAATGAATGCAATATTACTTATTGAAAAAAAAATTTAAATCAATTTTTAATTGATATCATAAATATCCGCTGAATCCACGTCTTTTTGACAGCATAAAATTGATAAATAGTAGGCGATTCAATGAACTACATAAGCGAAGGTGCACAACGAACTAACACTGTATCAAGTTCTAAAGCTAAAAAGGTATTTCTGATGTGGCTAAAATAGCATATTGACTCAATATAAAACGATGACTGAGTTTCATTGGGAATTATATTTATTGGAGAGTAAAGGGCACGGAATACCCTTAGTTTGGTAAAAGCTTTACTGAGAGAAGAAGAAAAATCAATATATGTATCTATTACCAGACCAAAAGGATAATTACCCTTTCAGACAATGAGCTTGAACAGCAGTACTTGTACTTTGTTAACACACTATGTCTGCTGATGGCGCACATTAACAGTCATCAGTAATCTGGAATAGAAATTAAACAGGAACAAAGTAGTCGAGCATGAACCCATACCATTATGATCTCATGTTCTGCACAAATTCATCTTTCTCAAGAAATACTAGATGATCTTTACTTAATAAGGATCTTATTTTACAGAACAGAAACTAAGACTGAACGTATCCAAAATGTTTAAATGCTTAAAAAATGAGCTTGAAATTAAAAGGCTTTCGCAGTCAAATAAAAGCCAAAAATGTATTTAAATCAAAATCCTAAAGAATTATTTGGTCGACTGAAGTATTAAAGAGACAATCATTATTGTTCCCATTGTGCTTCTAAACAACAACAATGAATTCAAGCGAACAATCATAAAGTAATAGCAAAGTTTTTGCATCGTCTGCCCAAAAGAAGTTAAAAAGAAAATAAGACTACTTGGAAAGAACTATGTTGTCTGCAACTTGATATTGTCTCCCGTTTAATATTTTTATAATGCAACACAATTGTCAACACCACAGCTGAAGCACCATCAAGGACTACTAAAACAGCCTCCAGCATTCCCAACACAATTTCTTACAAAATATCCGACAGACAAATACATTTTAACGGAAATTTAGTTTGAATTTTATTTTTCTATTCCATTTTTGGGAAAAATAATTTTACTTTAAGAAGAAATTCAATGCTCATTCCACGAAACTTTGTGATCTCATCTCTTTTTTGTGTAGAAATTTTATAAATACTCGTATTTATATATAAAGTTTGTTGACAATTTTTGTATTCTTATATTCTTATGATTCAGAACGGAAATTATGTAAAGTTTTAAAAAGAAAAACTCTTACAAACGAAAGCTAAGTCAGAAATGCAATCATTATTATGTTTGCTTTTAAATGAAGTCATTTACTGCTTAACACAATTTAATTGAAAAATATTAAGGAAATTGGTTAGTTTATGTTTTGGAAAATAACTGAAAACTATAATTTCAAGTCACATGAACTGTTCAATATCTGCACATTCATGTTCAGATTGTTTTGAATATAATGGGATTATAAGTTTAAATAGATATTTTACAATTAGTTTATTTTCTCTGTCTCCACCTCTGCAATAGCAAGCGCTTCGACCATGTTTGTGAACATTAACTTGCTGTTAGGTTCATTTTCGTACATACAAAAATTAAAATTTATTTAATCCGTTTCTTTGTTTTTTTTTTGCCTTAAAATTTCTCGTACATCGGAAATGTTCTTTTACTTATTTTAGCGGAAATTCTATTATTTTACGGTTCGTTGCAACAATTATTATTCTATTTAATTGGTTTGTTTGGGCATTAGGAAACACATATTTACATAAGCACGGAAATGTAATGGGGTTCCCAAAAAGGGTTGGTGGATGTTAAAGCTTAGGCAAATATGTTGTCTATGCGGTACTAATAGAATAATTTTGACTGCCAAATGCTGCATTTGCCATTGGCGTTAATGCCTTAGTCAACTTCATTTGCAATATAGTGGTAGTAGAAGTAGGAATCAAGGAGGTTCCTGGTACACTCATCTGTCATTTCATTGCCAAGGATGTTAGTATGTTCTGTAAATATAAAATAATATTATACATTCAGTACCCATCATGACTTATTAATTCTTCAACTTAATAGTTTTAAAAACACTTTAATGTGTATAATGATGTTTGATTTTGAAAACACTTTAATGTGTATAATGATTTTGACTGTTAAGATGGGGGAATACTGCTGCTCAAAATAATTTCTGCAGCAAATAGAATGGCCTAAATTTTAGATATCATTTAGGCTTTACATTTTGCTCCAAATAGCTCTCAAATTCTGTTTTTTTTAATTTCATTAGTTTTTTAAAGTTAGTCAGTCCTTTGTAATAAAAAAGTTTGATGCTCAATCTTAAATACTTAGTATTTGCGTACAGAAAGCTTGCGGTGCCAGATAAACAGCGGCCTGTTCATACATGCGCGTTAGTTTCAGAATACCAATTATGCATACCAAGCTCTAATGTAAATTTAGCTGCACGTTTTCCGTCATAGACATCTATGACGCGAAAGATTAGTATCGCTTCTAATCCTGCTGAGGGAAAATTAACGCATTAACTCCGCAATTCTTACACAGAATATTTATAATATTTTGCAAGACTAGGAAGTTACTTCTTACTTAAAACATTTCATCATAATTATTTTTCGATTCCGTGCAGCATTTCCAATGAAAATCTTCTAGCATCTATAGAAGACCCACAGTACGTTCCTTCGTCTTTGGCAAGTTATCCTTTTTGAGGATAGGCAAAAGCCTTTTTCGGCTTTTAGCCACGAAATTTACGTTTTAGCCGCGAACGCTTTTTTATCCTTTTTTATTTTGAATTTAGCCTCATAAAGGCAAATTTTCTAGTGAACGCAAAAAATCATGTTGAAACATATTGAAAAATTAATCCAATGTACAAACGTAAGAAAAGTTAGGAAAAAATTATATTGATTGAAATCCAACGGTGAAATGCTAGATCAGCAGTTGAGTTTTGGGTAGGATTGTGATAATTTAAGAACTGCAAAAAAATCCTTTCTTGATTTAGTTAATCTCGAATTTATACGGTCTTCCAATTAGAGGTTTCGTTTCGATATGTAAAAAATAGTGTTTTCAACAGAAATTATCGGATATTTATTTGATTGTAAAGAGGAAGGTCCCATTCATAATGAAATAATGTCAGCCAAATGACCATCATGGCTACGCCTATAGGACCATATTCTTTTCATGAAATTTTTTATCATCAATTTGCACATTTGCTGCTGAATGTCCTCGATAACTGGAATCGATTGTGGGCCATTGGAGTAGACCATATCTTTCACGTAGCCCCAAGTAAAAAAAGTCTAAAGGTTTAATTCACATGATACCGGTGGACAGTTGTGATCGCCTATTCGAGAACTCACTCGGTCAGAAAACTTTTAAGTTTCTTTTGTGGAATGTGAAATTCCAAAGACCGACGAGAAATGCACAAGCTTGAGATTTCCTCAACACTTTGGGCTACAACAGCAATATTCTTAGTTGAGCGACTTACACGAGTTGAATTTTTCACATCACTGACGTGTCCAACTGCTCAAATTTTTCCACCAACTTCACAAGTGCTCACCGAGCTGGTACTTCACGACGACGCGAAATTTCTTTAATTTTGCAAACTGTAACCAGAAAATATTTTAAGTGAATTTTAAAAATTTCAATATTGTTACAGATTGAGTCATAATAACTGTTAAAATGGCGGGCTCTTGAAAATAAAACGCCTTATGGGACCACCCCATAGTATTTTAGTAACGCAGAGTTTTAAAAACTTTTCAGTGCCATGGAAATAATCAAAACTATAGAAAGAAATCATACTAGATTTGAAATGTTTAATACTTTATTCTACATTCAATGCTTTTAAAAAGGTTACAGAAATGTTGCCATAATTTAATCATTTCCGGTCCGGTGATTTAGTAAAATTATTAGGCAATCGTGATATTTCTGCAAATTATAGTTTCGATTCTTCTGGCATGATGCCTGTTCGCCATTGCATAAATAATAAATGTACATAAAATTATATAATATATTATAAATATATATATTATATTTTAAAGATGTACTACTTGAGTATATTTAAATAATGATGCAACAATTATATTATCATGATTAAATACAAATATTCTGTTATATTTTTGATCAAATAATAAATTGAAATCAAAAGAAATACCAGACATTTATTCTATATATTGACTTTATAAATATGTAGACTTTTATTCTTTTTCTTTGTGAACTTGAAGTGCGTTTTTCAATAGCCTTTAACATATTACATGGATTTTTTTTATTAGTAATAAATAAAACGTTGAATTATGAATAAAAATTTTAAAGCCTTTTTTAGCTTTTATTTTTGGGCGATTTTGATTTTTGCTGGCCTTTTAAAAAGCCGATTTATGCCGTTTTCTTTTCTAAAAAAACATTTCCTTTACTTTTTATCAAAAAAAATTGCTATTCAAAGTCCTCTTAAGACAAACATTTTACCTCATACTCGTAAGTGATGATACAAGAATTTCTAATAAGCTCACAATTTCAAAAATTCATTATATTCAGAATTTTCAATAAAAAGCGTAAACAATTTTGCACTTTTTATTAAAAAAAAACGCGATTAGTCTCATTTTCCTCCAGCTCCTGGCAATGCATATGTTTAGCATCTAAAGAAAGCTCAACGCCAAAGACTACGTGGCGATTTTTGAATTGGTTAGATTTTTTTTTCGGTAGAGCATCACTACGTCATCAACTTACACAAAAACACTTTATTTTCCAATAAATTCAATAGTATAGCTGATGGCACGCCTCCTTGAGAAGAGCCTTTTGTGACACATATTCTGGCAGCATGATCACCCGGAGATGTGGTGATGATTCCTTTGAAGCATGCTGTCGGTCAAAAGAGTTTTGACAAGTGGCAACTAAATGCGTCTTATGCTGGCTACAGACATTGCAACGTGTTCATGCAACACGTTTATCATTCATGTTTCATATTTTGATACAGACACTGCAACCAAGAATGAAACCATGATCGCAACATCATTTCTGTATTTTGTATTCGCATTGAACATCGCGCAAGAAAGAAAAATATGTGAGCTGTGAGCTAAGTGAAACAGCAGCAATTATTATTATTATTGTATTATGAAGAGAAGGAAAATGAGGTATAACCACAGAAAAAAATTATATGGTAAAAAAATTGGTATTTAAAAAAAGAAGAGTTTTCAAATGAACGACTGTTGAAAGAGTTAAAAGAAAATGAGCCAAAAAAATTGCAGAAATTATGTGCGAATAGACGAAAAAATTTTTCTTAAATTATTTGACATGATAAAACACAAAATTACAAAGCTCATTTATTTTTTCCGTGGTAGACACAAAAATAAACATATGCACACCTCGCTGGTTTTCAATGAACTAAACCAGTAAAGAGAATAAACAGAACTACACACTATGCAACCAGCATCAATGCAACCAGAAAATATCAAAATATTTTGATGTTTATGAAATCTCGAATGCAGCACGAAACGAAACCATAAACACCACTACAGACTATGCAACCTATAATGAAACAAGCCTGGTTACACAAACGCCTTTTAATGTGTGTAGCCAGCACTAGAGACCTAACGATCGAAGATATTTTTAAGTTCTCCAATTAGAATGTTTTTTTTGTGGAAGTACGGAACATCCATCCGTGATACAATTTTGTCACCAAATCTTGCAAAAATATTTCGAGTATACAAATACTTTTTTCTTTCTATTTCTTAATACCATCCGTAGACAACAAATTTTTTGTCTCTGACTCATATTTAACTGTGCATGTCTGTCAAAATTTTTATTTTACTAAAGATTTATCATATTAGCTCACAAAGGTTTATGTTCAATTACGTTTCACATTGACCATGTTTATTTACGACAGCTGATCTGAGCGCGATTTTTATTAGAATTTTTTGTTAAAAGTGTTTTTTTTTGTGAAATGTATTTAAAAAGTAACACAATTTCAGGGTGTAGTTTTATTTCAATAAAAAATTTAGTTTTTCGAGATGAATCCACGGTTAATGAGGCATAAAAAATGCCCCAAGCTAACATGGCATTCACACCAGACCAAAATCTAGTACTTACGATATTTTGACCAAATCTAATAGAGTTTGACTAGATTTCCCAAAAAAGAAAATTTTTTTCGTCACAAGATTTTGACAAAATCTAATCAAAACCTCTTAGTACTTAGTGGTGCAACTATGGGTTTTACTCAATTGTACAGAAGAATACTATGTTGCTCAATAATAAATCTTTGAACTTTTAAATGCTATGTCAGCTTGAGTTTTTCCTCAATGGAATGGAATATAATTTTTGATTATAAGACATAACATTAAAATAAGCATGCCGTATTTAAAAGAAACCAAGTGAATAAATAACTTTATAGTACTGAATCATTCGTCTCAGCGTAGTAGGACAATATTAAAATTTAAATTATTAAATTTAGTCAAACTTGTTTCTTTAAAGCATCACGCTTATAGCCTCGATGGCGCAGTAGGCAGCGCGTAAGTCTCATAATCTTAAGGTCGTGAGTTCGAGCCTCACTCGGGGCATTGTTTTTTTAATGCAAAACCTAATTAAAGTTTATTATAGACAATTTCTTGCAATTTTTTAATATTTATTATGCTCAGCCTCGGAAACGTTTTCAGGCTATTTTGCAGCAATGCTTAATATTTTTTTATGAAATATTTTAACACCCGTTGAATTTAGCGATCTATATTTCTTCTGTTGAATCTGTTCGACATGTGAGTTAAGCTTAATAGAACTATTATTAAACCAAAAAATATTAGAAATTCAGCCAAAACTTAAAGAGAAAATTTATATTATATAAAAATATTATTTTTATTTATTATGGTTTTATTTCTTTTTTTTTTTTTTTGATGCAGTATTTTATCTCTCCTTGAAATTTCAGCCATTAAAGTTGCAGACAAAAACATACCAGAGATTTATCTGTCTGGGAGGAACTTTAATTTATTACGCGAAAAATAAAAATTTTTGCTTTGTGCACAAAAAAAAAAATAAAAACACAAAGTTGCAAATATTTTATCAACAGCCAACGTACCTTTGCAGTGAATGTGCAAATATTTAAAATTTTAAAATACAATAACTGCAAAACTTTTTCGTAAACAACATTATCAGTAACAACCAACGTCCGTCTCTTTTTGCTTTGGACAGTGTCATTGGGTTTTCGTTAAAAAAGGAAACATTTTATATTTGACATACTGTCAGCCATTAAATAAAGTGTTAAATATAGAAGAGAAAACTAAAATCGATTTTCTTTATTCGACTTAATAACAAGTGAAATAGAAAAAACTACTCAATAAAGATGTCTGAAGTAGTATGTTGTAACAAAAGGGGATTTTATTTTTGTCTTCTTTGACTTAATATACCAAATTGTAAAGTAAAACTTATTTTATGTTTTCAGTTTTTAAAAATGCAATTTGAGAACAAACATGTTGGTACTTTTTAGGTACTCGTACATTTACAATTATAGGACTTTAGCGAAATTGATTGAAATCTATTTATTTAAGTAAAATTGAATTATGGACTTTGAATACGGCAAACACAACAAGACATTAAAAAGGTTACGAAATGGTAATTGCAATAGTTTGTACAAAATATTGTAAAACTTTACCGGATTACGCTTTATTCAAAAGTTACTGCATAATTATTAATAGAAAAGTAAGTAAACAAAATCAAAATATTTGAAAATTTAAAATAAAATAAGTTTTTTAATGTTATTTTTTATTCAAATAATAATTTAGTTTTTGTTTGGGTGCGTCTTTAATGCTGCGTATCTCTAGCTGTCTTAGACAAAACACAATAATAAGCATACAGCGATAGTAATTTGGGTGTGTGCCAATCGGCAGCAAAGTGTGATGGTGAAAAAATATTCGCTTGTGGAGAAGAAATTTCATGTTTCTGCTGTGCCAAATGATATCTTTTTTGACGTCTGTGAAAACAAGCTGATGAAAAACTTGCTGCGGCGGCGAGGCAAAACATTTGACTACAAGCCGTCGGCTACCAACAAATTTTTAAAAGACCTTTTTTATACACATTAATAAAAAATTCTCTTCTGTATCGAAAAATTGTATAGCGTGATGTACAATTACAATCTCAAATTATAATAAACAATGCCAACTACATTTAAGACTCGTTAAAATTTAATGTATTGGGCGAAGACTTGAGTTTTCAAAATCAACGGCGGCGGCTTACTTTGTTTTGTAATACCATGCTCCTAATGCTGCTTGTCAATAATTTACAAGTTCTGTCAAAAATTCTTCTACATGGCAAGTGAAATTTTCTTTTCCTCAGCAGTGTTAAAAATTTACATACCAGAATACTTTGCTACCGATTGGCTCTTTAAATAAAAATCTTTATTTTAAAAAGCTAAAGCGATTTGGAATGCCAGGGTAATATGTATATTTTTAAGTTCAAGTTAGCTCAGAACACTGGAAAGCAAAATTTGAATTCCATCCAGTGGTGAAATCTAATGACTAACTTCAAAAAGTTTTTTATTTGTTAAGTATTATTTTTTATAGTCCTCGGATCAAAGAAATTGAGCATTCAAAGTTTATTTACGATTTAAAAGTTGCTTGAATTTTTTTTATCTGTTAAGGTTCGCGCTACATTATTTACTGCACCAAATATAATTTTTTTTTAATAATATGTCAGGGCATATCTTCAATAACAAATTAACTAAATTGTAGTCCTCGGATCAAAGAAATAGTTTATATGCGATATACAATTTTTTTGATCTGTAAAAAAGCATATTGAAAACAAACCTCACGATGAATCATCCTTTATTTCAGCAAATATTTCTTCAGTTTAAAATATTTTTCTTTTACTCTTTGAGATTTCAGACTCATCATTTTTAAGCAGAAATTTTTGTTATATTAGAAAATAATATTTCAAAAATTACCAAATTAACTGAAAAACGAAATCAATTTATACAAGCACGTACTACGTAATTCTTGCCTTCTTTGAAGAAATCATGTGGTCGGATGAGTAATATTCATCCATAATGACAAGTATACTCAATGATAGTTTTAAAGCTTGTTAGTTTTTAATTACATATAGTAGGTGGTCATTTTATTTCATAAGCTATTTTGACAATGTTTCATCTTTGCTGTCCGAAATATTTGCTATCAGTTGGTATCATAGCTCCGTGATCCAAAATGAGGTACTAGATGCTTCAACCACGTTTAGAAATATTGCAAACTCATTCATATACAGTCGTACTTCCCCATAATGAATCTGCCTATAATTTCTCTCCACAAAACTAGAGTGGCAAGCGACGTGTCGCACGTAATGGGATTTGAAGCAACAATCTTGCCTATTCGCTTTTGCATATTTCTTTCGCTCGTATTTTTGTTTTGTTATGTATGAGGTAGTGTTGCCAGTAAGAAAAATTGTTGACTTGTATTCTTCTATAAATTCTTTCCTGGTTAAATCAGACATTTTGCTTTTAATAATTACTTTTAGTTTTGCTTTATAAATTATTGGCAGTATTGTCTGTAAGCATATTAATTTTATATTTAACAAACTAAGAAATTGTTCTTTAATGGAAACACTGTTACGAATGAAGGAATATAAAGAATTAATCAAATAAATTTATAAAAGTCCCCTGACTCTTGGGACAAAAAAAAGTTTTATGGAATTTTCTTTTCTAAAAATAATTTAACATTTCTTTTACTTTTTATCAAATAATAGCAATTTATGGCTTTCTTAAGCCAAAAATTTTGCCACGTAAGTGATGATACAATAATTCCTAATAAAATCACTATTTCAAAAAATCATTATATTGAAAATCTTCAGTATAAAGGGCAATAAATGTTGCACTTTTTTCTAGAAAAGAAAACGCCATTAATGTGAACGCATAAGTATTTAAGAAGGGACTACAAAAGAGAAGACAAGCGCTATCGAAGCGACATCACCCTCAATGTAAATCGCTTTTTAGGGACTTTTTCAATTTAAATTTTCGATGGTACCTTTGGCCATTCTCATATTCCCTCACGAAATTCTGCTGGTCTTTTTTTATATGTATGTATATACCATCAAAAAGTTATACATACATTAACACATTCTCATGCATATATAAAGTGAAAGAGAGCGAGAGAGAGAAAGGGGATATGTGGCAAGAAATATTAAATTCATGTACAAATATAAACACAAACACCATCAATTATTTTGAAATGCATGAAGCAACCTACACAGACCTTTCTTTATGAGTACGATGTTCATAATATAAATGAAGTAGTTCATAATATGTTTGTATATATTAAATACATACAAACCGGCACAACTGCATGTATTCGTAAAAGTGAGTAGAGAAAACGAAAAGAGTGCAGGAAGGTAGGCAAAAAAAAAACTAACAATATAAAATGCATTAGCTGCAATTGTTTGTTATTGTAAAATATTATCGATGACCATTAAAACAGACCTCATGCACACAAAACAACATCAGCAACAACGAGAACATTTGCTAACAGCATTTGTTAACGAATTAGAGCGTGAAAATAATTTCTTCTTTTGTTTTCTTTCTAAAGGTGGGCCACACAAAGAATAAGAAAATTGAGGAGAAGGAAAAATATAAAGAAATGTTTTAAACATATATTGAAACCTTTAAAATAATTTTGTAAAGAAAAAGTCACTACAGCTAAATGAATTTTATTGAATGACATTTTGTAGGACTAATCAATAGCTTAAAAAATTGAATACAAGACGTCTCTATAAATATGTAAATATGCAATCGCAGAGTTTGTGTGTCATAAATAGACAACCAACAGAATGAAATGAATATTTTGTGTGCCATTCTTTTTGGATTTTCAAAGTAAATACTCTAAGGCTAATAACTATAACATGTAAATTTTAAAAACACTGTACGACACAACAACAAACAAAATAACAAGATTCTGACAGTGGATTCCGGCAGAAGTATATGTAAGTATATTGTCGTTTTGAAAGTTTATGTATGGCCTTCATTTTAGGGAAAGTTAAATTTTCTCCTTTGTGCGCATTATTGTAATCTTGTAACTCTTGCATTTGGCAATTTCTAAAATGGTATATTTCTAAAATGCAGCTTGTATTATAATGTTTATCAACATTATAAAACCCATTTTCCATCATCCTTTCATCATCAACATCCTTTTTTCATACACATTACATTGTGAAAATTATATCATATTCGGCCAGTGGTCGACAAATCCACCAGCCTGGGTGGGAAAGATGAAAAAAACATGATATATAGACATTTTTTTCTCATTTGCATCATCTGTTAAAAATTTCAAGGATTTTTATCCAGCGGTTTAGGTGCGGCTTTAAATGGGTTATGTTTTCGGCACAGATACGACATGCCCTCTGCAAAGATGACCGCTTGGCAAAATTTAGTCTGCATGGTCTAATTTTCGTGCTAATAAAGAGTTTTTCATGTAACACTCGGCCACGAAAATCATGTGACAATTTCGACGCAGATCAGATTCAATTCGGAGGCCAGGTTAGTAGCTGAGAACTTTAGGTTTACCTTTAGTTATAACGCTTGTCATGCTCATTAAAAATTTTATTTGGTGCCTCTCATAATTTGTTATAAACTTGATTTTTATGAAAGAAGCGCTCAATGATTTTCTGGACTTTGGAATTATTAATGTTACCCATTTCTCTTTTTTTTCACAAAACAAAATTCGACTAAGAATTTTAAAAGAAGAAGTAGAAAAAAGAAAAACGAGAAAACCTACAACGGTCCATTGTGGAAACGTTATAGTAAAAATTTGTTGCATAAATTAAGCTGTGAGATGGAAAAAAGGAGTATTTCTTATTTTTTTAGATTTAATATATTGAAATGTAAACTTTCGAAATAAATGATCTGTGATTGTTAAACAAAAACGCTTTTCCTTTTAAGTGACATAAAATTTTTTTTTAAGTTCATGTCGGTTTTCCTTTTATAGAAGAAAAAATATGCCCTCCATAAAATAAGCTGTGACCCATTGCAAATACATTATAATTGTTAATAGTTCTAGAACATAATATAATTAATCGAATGTATATTTGTAAACACAAGCTCACAATTATTTAATTAATTTTTAATATATTATAATGTGGCAATTTGTTCAAAGCATATGGTTCTGCTGTCAATAATGATCGTTTCCTTTAAACAAATTTTACTTTATATTTTTATATATTTTATCTTCCGGTTTCTGTTGACGGGGAGATAATGAAATTATGCAATTGTTTACATATGATTGATTGGCAATTGCTTGGAATATTTTTAAAATAGTACAAAAAAATCTTCATGGCTGATATCCCAAGTGGAGAGATAGTGGATGAATAGTGAAAAGAAATAAGCTTGAAAGGACATACGACATGACAAGCCATAATTTAACAAAATTAATTAAACATTGCTTGGCCACTAACTGTGCAACATTCTCTTATAAATATTATCAGCCTTTATTCCAATATTTAATATTTAATATGTTTATTAAATAAAGCTATCATCAACAATATTTCCTCGTAGAAATAGAGAATTTCTTGAAGTCAGTGTAGCTCAGTTATTTAATATTCTGCAGAATTATTCTTATCTTTCCATTACTTTTTTTTCTAGTATTATGGCTTTATAAAGTTGTTATTATAACTAATTTACAGTTTCCTGTTCATGTCTTAATTTTCCCAATTCCCTTTTGCTTTACTCCATCTCTTCAGCTATTTTTAGACTGTTGAATTTTTTTGTAGACAATACATCAAAGCCAAACCCTGTCATGTCAGGACAATGAATGATTGATTTTTTACTTTTTTGCAATTGAAAAGAAACGAAATAATGAAAAATAAAATGTTTCTATCTTCACTTCTTCTTACATTTTCAATTGCAACTGCAAATGAAAATTCCGAATTGAAGTTGAATGCTTATAAGTTTTATATTCTTAATTCTTGAGTGCGCTTTTGTTTGTTTCTATTTGATTTGCAATTTTACACTTTTTTTCAACATATAGTAAGGATTTAGTATTTTGTTTCCATTTATATATGTTTTGTTTTTGCAGGAAGTTTTGTTACACCATTTCCAAAGGGCTTTTGCAAAGTGCGTGTCAGCAAAAATACTATGAGCCTTCGTAAGATATCAAAACCACAAATCCTCTAAAAGTATTTATCGTTTTGAGCTCACTGTCAAAGTCAACAAAATTTTCAGGAAAAAGAGACTGAGATAGCTTCTGTTACTTAATGTAACTTTTTTTTCAAGGTAAAAAGCTTTGACTGAAAGAATGTGCAGCGTAAGTTGTAGAACTTGTATGACACTCGTTAAGTGCAGAACCCTAAAAAAAGGAATTTTAGTAAATTGTAAAATACTTAAGGAACCTTTCACAGACCGCAGAAACCGTAAATGTATCGTAAATGCAAAGTGTACCGTAAACGTAAATGTTTGTGTACTTATAGAATACTTAAAATAGTGTCATGTGTTTTTTACATATAAAAAAATTCATTTATACATAAGAAAAATCGACACAGTGACGGGAGTTCAATATGTCCAAAGTATTTCTAATTGTGTGGAAAAAGTAAGAAAATTATTTAAATAGTAACTAAACATTATTTAATACTTATTATATTAAATTTTAGCTTTATTTTTATTATTATTGTTGTCAGTATTATTACGGCCGTGTATCCATTAAAAAGTAATTTAGGTTGAAATGTATTTGAAAGAAAATTTTTATGCAAAATATGTCTTAAAATACATTTCAAATAGAAATTATTTAATTATTTTTTATGAATACGGCACATATTATCTGCAAATAATTTTTTCTACCCTTGTTGTTGGTATTATTATTATCTAAAAATCAATTTTGTTCTTTTGTATGTATGTATTCTACAGGAAATGGCAATAGTGAAATTATACTAACTATACATTGAGGATGTCGCTAGATTATACTCCAAATTATACTCCAACTAATGCTATCTGCTATTGACATTTAACATAGGCATGTCTTGCGAAATCTACTAGTAGACTGCGTCAACACTTACTAGGTAGTTCTTGTGGGATCATATGGAGAAAATATCAATAGTAAGATTGTACTGACTTACTATTGACGATATCACCACACTGTGGGAAATGTCCGTAGTAAAACTGTACTGATCCACAATAGGCGCTGTCACTACCTGCAGGAAATGTCAACACTAAAATTATACTGACGATGTCACCAATACTATTTTATTTTACTTTTTCCAAACAGGTACAAGTTTTTTATTTAAAATAATATTTATTGTTAAATAACATAAAAGGAACTGCGTTTCGTTTTAAATTAATGATTTGTTGTTAACTGTCAAACATTTTCTCTGTCTATCAAAAACAAAAGGCAAAAAAACCGAGTCACCAAAAAGGCAACATAATTGTTGACAAAAATATTGACATGGATACACTTAACCTATGCTTTCTTCAGGGTATGTGCATATGTTCAATATTGACACTTAAATTCTACAACTAAAATGGTTCAAATATCAAAAGAAAAAAATAGTACCAAAAAGTACTACTGTGCCGCTGTCTACAATTTTTACGTTAAATCGTAATGAAACTATAATTTCTATAGGTTGGTACGTTACGGCCAAGTGACATTTCGTTCAGGTAAGCATTTTCATTGGTTTTTCATGTAACAGATACGATCAGTTGACTCGACTACATTAACTATTCTACATTTACGGTTGGCTAAAGAGCCCTCTTTTGCCGACCCAAAAAAATAGAAATCACATTTGGAACACAATTATCTCTTCAAAAAAGGGAAGTTAATAGATTTTACGATTTGAAGAATTTTCTTTAAAAATTTAGAAATAAAAAAATTTAAAACGTAGTCGATGGGCTTATTAAGGGCGGAATCTTTTATTTAAGAATTCACTTAGTTGTTTATTTTCCAAACTAGAAAATTAAATAAAATTATGTAATACCGATGTGATGCTGCAGCATGTTCTCATAGCCAGCCTAAAAATAAAATATAATAAAATAAAAAAAAATTCAATGAAGATATTTTCTCGCATCTAAAGTGCGGTACACATTTTCGAACTTGAGTGGCAGTCAAAAATTCATGAGTTTTACATGATAGTGTTCACTGTTTAGACTATCGATCATGTTCGACACTCAAACCGTCATTCAAGAAAAAATTATACACATAAACACGGAAAATACGAAATTTGGATGCGCATTATTGCTAACAAAAATTTTTTATAATGCATTATTTGTATTTTATCTTATTATCTAACAATTTTTGTATTATTTTGTCTTCACATCTCACATTAGATTGTATTTCATAAGCGAAATATATAAATTGCTTAAAACAATTATTTTCAGCTTCCTAGTTTTGTGAAGTTTATGCTACAAAAATATCTCTTGACTAATACCTTTCGGTACACACTATCAGTCAAAAACCAATATGGCAGCTGAATGACACTAACAGAGCTGTAAATGATTGCAATCGATTTAATTGCAATCACATGATTTCGCTTTAATGATTGCTAATTTTTTGATTGCATTCAAAATCGTAAATTGATTTCATGATTTCAATTTGAAATCATGAAATCAATATGATAAAAACGATTGAATCAATTTTTTGAAATCAATTTATATATAAATTGATTGCAATCAAATTTGATTGCAATCGATTTGATTGCAATTACTAAACTAAACCGCAAAAATGTCTGAGGTTGACTGTTGACTGACGAAATTTGTGTTCAAACTGTTGATCAAGCCGAAATTCGAGCAAAACTGTCATTTATGTTCGATGGTGTGTACCCCACTTAAGCCAAGAAAGTTTCTTATAATATTTCTTATGCCGAAACGCAAATGCAGGTGTTAGCCGGTATTAAAGGAACATGTTTTAAATAACAGGTTTTGCAACCGAAATGAATTAAGGTGCCGGTATTGATACCACTATTGAACTTTAAAAGGTATCTAAGTATTGTCGATTTTATTAACGAATGCAAACCTTAAAAATAAACAAATTATTTTAATGAAATATTTATGTTTTTCATATGAAATGGTGCTGAAATTAAATTTCTAAAGGACTTTAGTGCAATAATTACAGTAATTTTCATTGTTTATTACCATTATTATTACTATTGCTGTGTTTGTTTCGGTATGAAGGTTTATAATTTATTGTCATTTGTAAATATAAAATGTGTTCTTATGTGTTTAAGTATGACAGTATTTGTTTGCGTGTGATTTATTTTTTCAATGTCCTTTTGAGTATAGATTGTTTTTCTTTATTTTTCAATTCAACTGTATTTCTTGGTTGCCTCTCAATCTCTCTTTCTGGCAATTGTTATGATTATAAATATTGAAATTGATTGTGAGTGCTTGCAATTAGTCTTCGTTTGTTGTATGTTGTTGTATAAGTCCTTTTTAAACTAAAAGTTAAGCAGATTTTAATAACAATATAATTTTTTGGTTTCTTTTTTTGTTCGTCGCTGCTTTTAATGCTGGATAAAACTTGGTTTGTTCCTCTGTTGAATTCCAGCCCAAAGGAAATCACGTAGAAATCGTGCGACACTTAAGTATATCACGAAGTGGAGAAAAGTAGATTTGTTAGAATAGCAGTAATGCTCTTTTTAGATTAAATGAATATTACCATGGAAAGTTCTTTCTGGATTATATTAAAATGAGTGCAAAAAGTTCATTATAATATAAGCTATTTCTATTAAAAGTATTTCTTAAAGGAACGTCAAAGAACGTTTGTTTCGAGATAACTTTTATACGGAAATTGCTGGAAGCGGCAAAGTATTTAAAAGAAGTAGAAATTCTTGGGATTTATTTATTAACCACAGATATATCTCAAGGACCTTAACAACTATCTATGAAGCTTGTAGTTTCAATGAAACACAAATATTAAAAGCACGCTGGTGCCAAAGAAATGAGGAAATTAATAGTTTTGAATAGTCTGTAACTTTCATATGTTTTTACTTTTCAGATTGTTATAAAGAAAACTTAAAGAATTGAAAATGGAATGTTACAATACTGAAGTTAAATTGAGTTCTAAATCAAGAAACTGTGAACTACTCAACGCCCTCGTTCTTTTACGCCACCCTGTGCATATTTGTATGCATTAAATGAAAATGGCTGTTGAAAACTCGCTGCAGCTGAATATAATTTGCTCACTTTATAAGCAGAATACTAAGCATGCAGGTCATACCATAACACTTCCAAAGCTTTATTAATATCTTGAAAAAGTTAATCCACAAAAAAAGCAGTACAAGAAGAAAGTAAATTAATCACTTTCATAGCACCACTATAAATTTATACATTTTCCTTAAGATTTTGTGAATGATAAAAAATGTTTATGTGTGCAAAAAAAAAATTAAAAACTGTTGTTAATTTTTAAAAGCCATTTGTAAGAAAAATCCTTTAGTATATATTATTATTCCAAAAAAAAATAAAAATTTGTAATTAAAATGAAATTGTTTTTATATTTCACGTTTTGTTTTGAGTTCATCTCTTAGGGAAACACTTGCAATTCTGCAATTTTTGTTTGTTCAATTACAGACACTGACTGGTACTTAACAGCGCACCATCTCCTCCTTATCCCTGAATATGTTTGTGAATTTTTTTAATAATTTAATGCGTTTTTTTCAACAAGTTTTAAAAGAAAAGTTGAGATTCTAATTATGAAATACATTAAACATAAAGAAAAAGTAATAATAATAGAAAAGCAAATTTCTGGTTCATACTACCAGAAGCTTTATGATGAACAACTGTTAAACTAACTGAAGATAATTCCATTTAATGGAAATTAGTGAAATTAGCTCACCCGTGACTATAAAAAAAAAGTTCGGAGTGAGAGAAAGTGCATGAGTAAAATTTTTGCTCAGCCTATTCATGATTCGAAACTTCTGAAAAGCATTTCCTAAATAAATAAATTTTGATAGTAAAAATAATGAAAAAAATCATGAGTATTTGCTATTTGTTTTCGTGAGAGTTTTGCTCACAAAACTGAGGTTTTGTAAAACAATATGATAATGACCCACATGAGTAACTTTCTTTGCTCTTGAGCATGCCTGATAGTGCGTGAATAGTTAATCACGATTCTATCTCTAACGGAAATGTAAAAGCAAAACAAAAAAATAAATTGAGTTTTTTTTTTCTTTCACTAAAGGAAAAAAAACTTAACGAATTGTTGCAGACTTTAAATTATAAAAAAGGAAAATTTAATATGATTAATAAAATACGGGAAAAAATAAACAAGGATTTTTAGCAAATATTTTTTTTTTGATATTTCTAAATTATATAGCCACGATGTTAAGATTTTTATTTAATTTCCATAATTAAAATTTGTTCTACCCGTAACTTGTTAGTGAGTTAATAGTTCATCGTGATGTATATTTTTTAATATATAGATTGAATAAAGTAATACAAAGGCAACAACCTATTTAGCGACAACATTAAAGGCATAGTTAAATGTTGCAATTTTAAAATTATATTTGCAGCTGATATCTGTCAGAAATCATTCACATTAAATTTAAGGCAACATATTGAATAATTTTTTATTATTAAAAACACATAAATTTTAAGCGTACATACATGTGTATAGGGTGGCGCAAAATTAACGGTATGGTGTAAACGCTTTATTACTTTTGATTTAAAACTTCAGTTTTTCTTATCTATGATTTGTAGAAATATGACTTGGGAAATTTAAAATGCAATAGTACAGAAATTTAAGATAATACAGAGCACCAGTTTTGCAGAACTTCTCCTGGTTGATGTTTCTGTAATCTATTCCACAGTCTAGCATGTACGTGAAATATTTGCGGCGGAATGCACCGGACGTAGTCTTCCCGCAACAATGATACTTCTTACTGCACCCTGTTGACGAAAAGTGCCAAAAACCCGATTTATATGTGACACTAAGCATCCACTTTACATATTAAAATGTCAAAGATAAGCAAGCTGTGTCAGAAAATTAAAATAAAAACAATATTTAATGATTTTTGTTCTTCTATTGTGTACCGTTTCATTTTAAATTTCCAAAGGCTTCTTTGCACAAATCTTAGACAAAATAAATAAATAAAAACTGTAAATAAATAAGTTATAAATATAAGAATAATTTTGCACCACCCTTTACACGTATAAAGCACGTTTTCACATTTACATACAAAAGAAGATTATTTTTTTATAAATCTTATTCTTTGCATTCCTGAGTCATTCATACGTTCATTAAAAATTCCTTCATTTTGTATACTTATTCACATATTCGTTAAAAGTAGACGTTAAGGAAAGGATTCTCTGAATTACATACAAAAATTTTACAGTACTTCATGCACACAACAGTTTTAAGATCGCACAACTATGTGTATGTGTTTGCAATGCGGCATCATGACTGCAACATTTTCGGGAATTGCCGAGGCAAGTTTGTGGGAAAAAGAACAATTAAACTACAAAGCCTCATATGTAAAATCCAAAGATTTTCTTATTGTTATTTGTGAGTTAAAAAGCGAAAAACATTGAAAATGCAGATGAGGAAGTACGAGTATTTAAACTTTAGTATAAGAAAATTCTTATTTTTTATTGCCTCGGAAAGGAGGCAACTTAAAGATTAAGATATGAAATCGGATCAATAAAATAAAAATATATACAAGACTATAGTCGAAGACTTTGCCTTTTTAATAATTATGCAGAAGCAGCTATTGCAGTAAAATCAAAAAATATTTTTCCTTAAGTTTCTTAATAAGGAAACCTTTACACAGACTTCAATCTGTACATACGTACTATGTTGTATATTTATTAATTATGAATACTTTTGACTTAATCGTTATGTACATATAATTATCATACTTAACATCAGCAAACGAATAAATAAGTAAGCTGTCATAATATAGTAATCATAGCAACGGTACGTCATCATGCCGTACGTCTTCGTCTACTTTTATTTGCAACTAATTTAATGACATGAGTCTCATTATTTCTTAATCAGCACACATGCAAAAGTGCTCCTACACAGCCAAATATGTTTAAAAAAGATTAAACATAATTATGTTAAAAAAAATATCTCATATGTAAGTGGTGAGTTGGCGCACGCATGCTATCAATATCCATTGCCGGTTTTTGTGATTTTGAATAATTAATAACTGAAGACTATTGTGACACACATACAACTAAGCGGAAAATATACAATAACGATGAGAAAAAGTACAACATCAAAAGAAAATAATTAACTTAATTAGCAACGGAAAATGTTGAATTTATGAATACTCCTTTTAAAAAAGTAAAAATATATTTTTGTGGTGCTCTTCTCTTTTTGACTGGTATCGGCTTAAGGAAGCAAATTGAATTAATTAATCTTTATTGAAACATAGCAATTAGTAGAGAAAACAAAGTAAAAATGTATTAAGAAAAGCTAACTAACTCCTTAAGAAGAAATCGTGCTTTGTCCTTTTTAGTCTTTGCTTATGTGTACCGTTTAGGTCAAAAGTTTTTCTATTATATTTTTAATAACTAGTGTAGCACTACGTACACTTAAAGTAGAGTTTTATAAAACTCGCCCATGAGTTATCATCATTTTTTATTTAAATCATATTATATACACTTATTTGTTGTATATCGCAAATATGAGATTCACGCAAAAAATATTGTAGCTCAAATATTTTCAATAGCTTAGGGGTAACACGATCAAGTTTTGCCTAACAAATTTCAATATACTCAAAATTTAAAACTTGATACGACCCAGCCAACATTTTTTGTTTTTTTAAGCAAATACGAGACTTTTTTGAGTCTACTGCGCGATTAAAAAGTCGGAACATGTGCTAATTTTCTGAACACAAAGGATTCTTTCATCAGGAGAAAAGCGTGACTACTGGCGGCTCTTCTTGAAAAGTCATTTATGATTCTTTTTCTACATTAGTTTAGAGTCATTTTCGACCCCTTCTCTAGTATTGTTTAAAGTCTTTTTCAAACCAATTTTTTTATCATTTATTAGTCTTATTTCACTTCTTTTGTGATTCTTTTTCGAGTCGTCTTCAAGTCATATTTGTAATCGCTTATGAGCCTTTTGTGAGTCTATTTAGGAGTCTTTTTATTGTCATATATCACTCATATTTCTATTCGTTTGCGATTCTTTTTTATACCATTTATGACTGTAATTTTAGTCATTTATCAGTCGAGTTTCTAATCGTATTTGTCTCTTCTTCGAGTATTTTTCAGTCCGCTTTCAGAGACCTACGTTCACACTGACGCAATTACAAAAATCACGTCCATATAAACGAGGAGTAACAAAAAAATATTAAGTTCATATTCGTGTGATGTAAATAAATAATACATCAAATTTCAAAAAAAAATATTATCCTTAAAAATAGTTTTTAAAGTAAAATTTTACATAAAAAATTACTAAAAAGATTATGGAAATAAATCATTTTCACACTATGAGATCCAGTTTTTAAATAATACTTTAAAAAAGTTTAAAACATACGTGTTTTATAAACAAAATCCATATGCTACATACATATAGTAAAAAAAATATAATAATTTCAATTAATACTTACATGCACATTTAAGGTGCAGCTTGAAAAATTATTATAAATTACAAAATTATTTCAATATATAACAAAAAATTGAAAAATAATAACATAACAATATAAATAAAAATAATATAATAATAACTTGACTATTTATATTCTTGAATATTTTCTTTAATATTCTCGGGTTTTTCAGATTTTTTTTGCGAAATTGAATCTTCTGCCTTATTTATTCAAATTTAATCTTTTTTTCAATGATTATAATATATCATGTTTTGCTTTTTTTCTCTTACAATTATTCTTCCGCAATTTAAAATCAAATAATAAAATATGTTTGTGAATAAAAGTAACAAGTGTAATTAATAATGATATTGTGCAAGGCTCTTAGGCGCAAAAATTCTTAATTCAAGAATAAAATCTTGATTTTTTTAAAGATCGCATTTAAGATGGTAATTTTGAATAGATTCTCTCTATAAGATTGTATTCAAGATTTTGTTCCTAATAAAAATTTTAAAAAAATCAACATAAAATTTTTAAATTTTGTCAATGAAATTCTTGTTTTAAGATTATTTTTAAAATTGAATTTTTTAAAATAGGTCTATTGTTGATATAAAACAAACTTTTTATTTTTTAAGTTTTTATTTATTTAAATATTTATATTTACATGTACATATGTGTTAAAAATAAAAGTTTAACGCAATAATCAATAATTATCATTAATTAGTTATCGATAATGTAATATTAACACATGTACATACTTCTCTGTAAATACCTCTTTGTACACACATATATGTACATATTATACTCATAAAATTAGAAGCTATGACTCATAACTTTTCCAAAACAATTTTCTGACTGCCGCGTTTACTGAAGATGTTGGTGTTGAAAATGTATCCTTACAGTTTCAAACCATTCACCTACCTTTGATGGCATTGAAAGGGTATCTTCGTCTATTCCAAACTAAAAAGAAAAACTTATTAATGGTGTCACTTATTTTTAATTTTTTTACCTCTTTCTGTTTCCACGAAAACAATTTTTCACGAAAATCCATTCTGAGTTCCAGTTGAGGAATTGAATCTTTTATATCTTCTTTCTTCATATACTCCAAACTTTTAAAAGTCAATTTTGAGTCTGAAACAGAGATCTTCTGATAGTTTCTTTGACTTGTCTAAATATGGGAAATCATATATAATTACTCAAGACTATTTTGTAAGTCACAAAGGTTAAAATCAAATGATTTAATTAAATAAATTTTTTTAAATGACTGCTGGTTTCCTGTTGTTTTCTGCGTCTTTGGCATTTACAATAACACATTTCCTTAGAACTTAAAATGCTATAATTAGGGCGATCTACAAAACACATACTTGGCTGTTATTAATTTTTGGAAATCACGTGGAATGGCTTTTTGTGATGAACCAATCCGGTCCACCTATTGCAGTTTGTATTAAATTTTTAAAATTTTTCAATTCTCTGTGTGGCTTTGCTAATTTAAGATTAATTTTATTCTTCTAAATTATCATGAGGAAATCTTGGACAAATTACGGCATTCGATATCGAACGATATCCCATACAAAATTGTTTTTATTTGTTTGGAAATTTCGATCGATATCGAATCCCGTAATTTGCCCCTAATCTGATTCAATTTACATACATATAACAATCGATCGTGCAATGTGTTTGCAAACTCTTTCGCTTCAGTATCATCATAGGGGTACCTTGAAGAATTCAGATAAAGAATAAGTAGTTTTTTTGGGGAGGCACCTACATCTTTCGAAAAGCAATTATTTGATATTCCTAAATTGATTTTATCATTCAATTAGATGAACAAACATACAGAGATACATAGTTGACTATAAAAAATTAAAAACTAAAGTAGAAATATTAATTGTATAAATTGGAAGTTTGAATAATGTTTGATTTATAACAGTTTGGCCACATAATTATGTGTTCGTTATGATTTCCTTCAGTTTTGTAAACAAATTATAAATTAATGATGTTGAAGGCTTCGTTGTCAAACGATTTGATTAAAATACTATTACAATGTAAATTAGTGATGTTATAGTGTGTGCGTATGTGTGTGTGTGTGTGTGTGGGTTTATTGGATTCGAGTTCGCGCTCTTCATGTTTGTGTCTGCAGGGTAGATTGTTTGTACATATGCATGTTCCTGTTTTCACTTTAATAGCTTATTGTGGTTTTCATTGGAATATGAAGAAGGATGTTGCCATGTTAACCAATATTATCGTGTAATACACACACATACATACAAGATTATGTTGAAACTATACAAGCACATACTCGTACACTGTTCTATTCACACATTAATTTATGGTATTTGTGTGTTAACATAATAAATTAAAAACTCACTTAATTTAATTTGTTGCTAAATAGCATTATAATAAATTTTACAGCTTATTTATTGTCACCTCTCAAGTTCAGTAATTAGATTTTAGTTTTGCAATTAACTGTTATCCCGAAATTGTTTAGCCTTTTTTACAATATTTGCGAAAAATTGTGAAAATCGAGAGACAGCTTGTGAATTTGTTATTATTTCATACAACCTGATACGCGGGCTTATTAAAATGCAAATTATTTTGTTTGTTCTTTGTAGCAACAGCTTGTGTTACACACACACTTATTAACCTTTAAATATATTTTTACATAAAATGATCAAAGAAAATTATTTTTAGTGTTATTTGTTTTAAGTTTTAAAAGAGGGAAATGTCAAATAAAGGTTTTTAACTTGCCGAATGAAAACAAGATGAGTTCAATAAGTTAACGCAAAAAAGGTGGCCGAAAAACTAAAAGAAAACTATAACAAACAAAAAAATAATGACATCAATATAATTACATACAAAATTCCAAAAAGAATACATGATAATATAAAACAATATAGGTTAATTAAGGAATATCATGACCACTGATGCCAGTTTAGCTTTCTCGAGGCTAGATTTAGACTTTTTTCTTGTCTTTTAGCCTCGAAACTTACGTTTTAGCTTCGCGGCTTTTTTAACCTTTTTTTTTATTTTAAATTTAGCCTCAAAAAGGCTAATTTTTTTCTACTAAACCCATTAAATCATCTTGAAAGATTAAAAAATTAATCCAATCTACAAACGTAAGTACACTGAAGACAGAATTTTGTTGAATAAAATCTAATGGCGAAAGCTTTTCTTAAGATAAAAATGGACAAATGTTGAGTCAACAGTTGAGTTCTGGGTGGAGGTGTGACAATTTAACAATGCGCTGCAAAGCAAATCATTTCTTGGTTTAGTTAATCTAGTACTTGGCTATCTATCCAGGGTCTTTTAATAAGAGGTTTAATTTTGATATGTAAAAAATATTATTTTTAAGCAAAACCATGGAATGTTTGTACAATTTTAAAGAGGAGGGTATCGCATTCATAATGAATGCCGCTTGGAGAACTCACACGGTCAGGACACTTTTCGCGTGTCGTTGATGGAATGCCCGATTCCAAAGATCGACGAGAAATAAACAAATGTGGGATTTCCCAACACTACGGTCTACATCAGCTATATTCTCAGTTGAGCGACTTACACGAGTTTAATTTTGCTCAGCAATGATTTGTCTGTCTCAAATGCTTAAATTCTTCCACCTGTTTCCCTATTTCTCAAAAGGTGCTCCACGACGACGCAAAAATGCTGTAGTTTTGCAAATTGTAACCGCGAAATTTTCACAATATTTTTAGTGAATTTTAAAAATTTTAAAGTAGTTACAGGTTGAGTTATAACAACTACTAAAATGACGGGCTATTGATAATGAAAAGCCTTATTGGACAACCCCGTAGTATTACCTTTCAGTAACGCTGAGGTTGAAAGAAAGAAATCGTACTATAATTAATATGTTCTTTCAAAAGGTTACAGAAATGTTGCCATGATTTAGTAATTTCCGGTGATTTAATAATATTATTACACTCTCGTAATATTTATGCAAATGATAGTTCCGATTCAACTGGCGATGAGGAAATTATAATGCTTGTTATATGCATAAATAATAAATGCATATAAAAGTACTTAATATATTAAATGTATATATAGATACAGCCTTATTAGAGACTAATAAGCAAAAATCGTTAAAGTAGTATTCACAAACGTTCGACAGCACTATGAAGCTGCAATTAGACACTAATAAACTCAAAAAATTTATTGTGGGCATCACCCTTCTTTATCTGTTTAATAAGTTGACATTTATATTGTTAAAAGTAAAAAAACAATTGTAAAAGTATGAAAGTGTGAAAAATAAAAACAATATGAATGTTTTAAATGTAATTTCGACAATCGATAGGTTTGAGCAAAGTATAACCGTAAAATAAGTAAATTTTTTATGAAGTAATTGGTGTCTGTTTTTGTTTTCTATTGTAGACACTCTTTCTTTTGCCAACTCCTTCAGCAAAGTCTAGTTAACATAAAAAAGTTCAATAAAATGTACGTGCATATTTGAATATATATATACATAAATATATATTTATACACACGCAAACGCATAATTTTAACTGATCATTCAAATATCAATGCTTACCTAATCTTCTTACACCCAGTTGTCACTGCGTTTTTTAATGATTTTTTCCATGTTTTTGCACTTTGCAACCACCAAAAATTTTCCAAATAAATCAGTCAAATAAATTAATGGTGTATAAAAAACTACAACGTACTCGGTATTTGAATATTTTTGTAATATTTTATCAAAACATATTTTTGGCAATGCCATTTCAACACGTCTTAATAAATTTATATATATTTTTGAATATTAATCTAAATTGATTAAACAACCTTTATATGGAATTAATTTCATATTTTTCCAACCCTTAGAGAATACTTGCTAATCGAGTATTATATTGTATGCAACATTAATGTTAACTTGACAATTCAAATAACACCGTGTAGCTAACACACAATCACAAAACTGAAAAAATCACTTAATAATTAATTTTGCCTTATTAACTTTTATTCGTTTTTTTTTTGGTTTAAGTACTTGAAGTGCATTGGTTTTAAGAACTTTTTAGCCTTTTTCTAGATTTTATTTCTGGGTGACTTAGCTTTTTCTGGCCTTTTGAAAAAGCCGATTTAGCCTCTTTTTCTTCCAGCTCCTGACAACACTGATCATGACTTACCACACAGCTGACATTTCGGGATTAGAAAGACCCTATCAAGGCTAAAACAAAAATATATCTGGAAGATAATGAATAAGATGGGTAAAAGCTACATAAGAACAAGTAAATCATGTCAACAAAATCAACAAATTAAACATACTAAAGAACCTTTTATTATAACAGATATACCATCAAAGAGTTTCGATATTAATGTAATGGATACAGTTGATCCTCTAAGACCTTCTAACAATTTTAGATATATACTCACTATGCAATGCTATCAAAATACGTAAGTGCAGATCCTATCAAATCCAAGGGTGCAAAAACAATTGCAAAAACCATGATAGAATAGGTAGTTTTGAATTATGATCTATTTAACATTCTTAAAACAGATAGGGGTACAGAGT
Organism: Gymnocheta viridis; assembly: GCA_956483585.1. Taxonomy (NCBI): domain Eukaryota; kingdom Metazoa; phylum Arthropoda; class Insecta; order Diptera; family Tachinidae; genus Gymnocheta; species Gymnocheta viridis. The sequence continues at coordinate 8,701,569 of OY101440.1, forward strand.
TCACCAATGAACTGATGAAGAGGATTGTGAGTTATTTAAAATAAATCAAAGCTTTTCTACTCCTTGCAATCAAGAAACATTAGGAACAATCGAACGCAACCAACTAAACTAATACTTATTGAATTTTGTGAAGGAGAATGAATGGCACGAAGGTATCCATTCGTACTGTACATTTGCTTTCAACACAACTTCAAATATTGTGACAGACTACACACCATTAGAAATAGTATTTGGAAAACTTCCCAGACTACCAAGTGATGGATTAGAAAACTCAAAACGAATTTATGATTTAGACAATTATTTAAATGAATTGAAAACTAGACTACACTAATCGTTACAAAGAGCACGAGAAATTACTTTACAAATTAAAGAAAAAATAAAAGCAGAATCCAAGAAGAAAGAAAATAGTATTAATATTAGAATAGGAGATTTAGTTTTAATAAAAGTTTAAAATAGGAGAAAGTTTGAACCTCCCCACAAAGGTTTATATAAAATATTAGATATAGATGATTTAAATGTACATAGAGAATATGGATCGGTAGCCTTTCTTGAAATAGAAGAATCCTTCAAAAAAAATAAAAAATATGAGAGCATTTTTACCAGTCTAGGAAGAATGATTATAAAGCGTTCAATCACAATTCAAAAAGTTGCTGAGCGAAGGTACTCCACAAGCAGAAGTTTTGTCTCCAATCTTATGAAACCTTGACATAGCTGGACCTTATGATATTCAAATAAGAAGTATACGCGCACGTTGTGAGAGTGGTAGTGGAATGTAAGTGTCTGAACACTTAATCGCAGTATCTTCAGTCAGAACGCAAGTCACACTATGCAAACCACAGCCGTTGCTGCCAAACATTCGTTCAAAAAGGCAATTGATAAGATATGGGTTGTTAACAGTGCAACGCGATTTTTCACATGGTGTTAAGCCTCATACTAATGTATGAAAAGATCATCTGGTGGGTTCCGTAAGTAATAGTCATTTCTTCCGCAATTATTGAGAGAATATTTTTAACATCGACTTTGACTGCATCATACACCACGCCATTAAATCCTCTGTTCCCATGCAGAACTCTGGCTTTTTGCCAAACTCATGGCCAAACAGCGGGCCAGTAAGCCTCAATACCATTGACGCATGGAAGGAAGATAATCAAGGACATGCGATCAATATGGGACCTCACATGCTCTCTACGATGAGGATGTGTTTGAGATATACACTGATGAATCTAAATCATGCACTTAACTAGGTGTGAGCTTCTATATTTCTCGTTTCTAATAGAGACTACTCAAAATGAAGTAAGGTCATTAATATTAATAGCAGTCATAAGAGAGCATCGTATTATTGGCGCACACGCTAAAACATTTAGTCTTCCATAAATTGATTTCTGTAAAAGTTAAGGTACTGCTATGCACCTTCCTTGCCAATATCCAGCATTTCCAAGTTTAGGGAATAAATTCATTTATTCCAAAAACTTTCGAGAGATCACCCTTTCGCCATTTTCAGCCATCACCAATGGTCCCAAGTGGGCCAGTAGGAGCTGGCAGTCTGTACAAGCTAGGCTATCCTAACTTGGTATAGCAGAATTTTTGAATCCAGAAATGAATTTTTTCCAAAGGGGCAATTTATTTAAACTTGGAAGCAGCTGACATTCGCGGGTCGTTAAATTTGAACAATAAGGTATTTATTCTGAAATTTAAGGATTTCCTATCTCAATCTTTACAACAACTAAACGATTAAAAAATAAATAAATACATACATTTGCATATTGTTCATGTATTAAATAACTTACGCATATGAGCACAACTCCATAGAACACATCATGTGTTATGCACAATATTATGTGACAAACAAACATATAAACATTTGTGGCTTATATATATACATAAAGAAATAAGTAGGTCTACACATATTTTGATGTAAACTACTTGCCGCACTTTATGGCACCAAACCGCCTTCTGATGAAATAATAATGAAAAAATATTAAAATATTTTGTGATTTATTTGTAGTAACAATGTCATTATGTGGGATACATAAATTGAACTACACACACGCTCACATTACATGCACACAAATATCTTTGCTACATATTACATATTACCATACACACATACGTATGTACGTATTTATTTGCTTTTAGCTAACAATCCTCAACAACACCCACCCACTTAACAGATAGAGAGTAACTTTTTGCAGACTTAGTGTGTTTCTGTTTTGTTGTATGGGATATAAAATTAAAAAAGAAAAAACAATATAACTTTCAGCGCAAAATATGGAAAGAAATTTTAAATAAATTTAAATCGTTGTCCTTGTGAATGTTGTGCCCTCAAGATACCGAAAACCATAAATTAATTTTTAATTCAAAAACTTAAATTCTGATTTAAAATTATATTATTTAAAATTGCATATGTCGGGTGGTTCAAATACAAGTATCTTTCTAAGCCATGTGTTATTTTGACACTGAGAAATTTGCTCTGCCTAAAATATTGATAATCAGTCAGTATCGTACTTGCGCGGACCAAAATGTGTCACTTTACGTTTGAACATCGTTGAGAATTATTGCAAAACTATTATCGGACTTGGCCAAAAAATCATGGAAAATTTGTGTTATCAGACCTCTTTTTTTGGAAAGAGAACTAACAGTCAGGAAACTATTGCCTACCAGATAGTAGGGGCGTCACCTTCTTTGGCAAAGGGATACTGAGAGAGAGAGAGCATATAGATAGGAAAATCAGAGAGCATAATAGTTAACTCTGCTAATGCCTCCGGTAGGTGCATTAATATTTCTAAAGCTTAGTAGCCAATATCATTCATTATTTTATTTCGTCAGCGATTCTGCAGCAATATCGACAAAGGAGGACGCTGTAATGTCCATTATCGTAGACCAGAACTAATTTCTATTGGTACTGTTTACTGACCAGTGCTTGTTGGTTACCCTTTTAGACTTTTTCTTGTGGTGTGAAAGACAGACGCTAGACATAAGAGTATTTTGCCAATGCAGCCGGACATTAAATTTTTTTGTTTATATTGGGTGCCCCTACAATGATGAAACTTGGCACAAATATGTGTTATGGTGATATGCTATTTAGCTTCAAAATAAGAAAAATCAGACCAAGGGCGAAAAAAGTTACTTACGCCTTAATACCAGGAAAATTTACTTTTTGAGCTTTCATAGGAAGGACGAGGTATCGCTCTAAGCTTTTATGTCGAGAGAAGGTGTCTTCCCAATGTCTAACCAATTCCGCACCACCCAAATATATTAAAAAAATAAATTTTTGTAATTTATTACTATATCGTATTTAATTTATCTGAAAATAATTACTTTATTCACAATAATAACTTGTTTATAATAGTAACAATAAATTTTATTTAAAAAAATAAGAATTAGTTCAGTTTAAGTAACTTCTATTTTGCACTAAGATGATGATGAGTGCCATGGTTCTTCTTCGTCTGTTTCTTCAAAGACCTCTTTCAAATCTGAATCTTCTTCACAGTCAAATACGGGTGGAAGCATCAAATAAATTGCTTCTTTGGTGAAGGATAATTAATTTTTTGGAGTTGGTCTTAAGCTAGTAATCAGTGGATTAGAACTGAGCAAAAGCCTATTAATAATATCTATGTTACACTGAACCCTCGAAAACTTTCTGCCAAATTTCCAATAGACAAAAATGCCTCATTTACAACAGTTGCGTCATGTTTTAAAATGTTGTGCATTGTAGGTTGCAGACTTGAGGCATTTCTTTTTCCATATGTTTTTAACTATGTTTGGGCAGCTTGCATCAATAAATCAGCACAGAAATTATTTCCCAAGATTTCACTTTTTCTTCTCTTACTTCTTTTCTAGATGGTTAAAAATCTGTCCTTTTTTCGTTATGCTGAATGCCAATATATTTTGAAATAAACACTTCTTTAATGCTGATATATCACCATCTCCTTGATATTTTAAAATTTAGCACAATTTTCTGACTAAAAACGAGTTTATCATTAGATTCCTGTAATATTTGGTATAACTCTAATCTTTTATACACTTTTTCTATTTTACTCTCGATGCTTCAAAAGGGTTCTGATAATAATTTTGTGCAATAACCACAATATATATCAACAAGCTGAGTACCTGCATGCTACATTTGTTTATTTTTTTTTTATATATATATTTGTACAAATGTACAGGTTCATCTATTTCGCTCTATCAAATAACGTCATTTACAACGCAGCTGTACAGGTAGCTAAAAACCGTTTTAGGGGTTTTGGAGAATTCCTGTTTGTGCACTTCTTTTTTTACACAGGTAATAACAGTTTTATGAGTAATAATTTAAATAAGACACATATACCTACAATTATTAAAAACTAAAACAATTTATGACTGACAAAACGGTTTCTTACGCAAGGCTTTTTCCACTCTAAAAGTAAAGATTTCATATTTTATAATGAATAGTAACATTTTTACGAACGCGATGGAATTCACTTTCAAAAACCTTTCGATATATTTTTTTACAAAAAATTTAACAAAAAAATTATTATTTTTTTAATTTGGAACAAATTTCCTTATCATCAAAATTAAAAAAAAAATTCTAAAAAGATATAAGCAGCTGTTAATATAGCCTTTTAAAGAAAGAAATTATGTAATATATTTATTCGTTTAGTCACAAAAAATATATTTTAAACGTCTCAAAACGGTAAAAAGTCAGCAAAAGCGTCAACTTTTCTGAATTTAGCAGTGCCGCAAAACGACAAATCTAAAGCAAAAGCCTTGAAAATTCACTATACGATGCAAAGTTTTATTATCTGTCGAGCTGTGTACTTAAATTTTTACATTTTCTAATTTTTAGTTTTGGCCTAATGTCCAGCTAGAATGGCCAAGTACTCCTATGTGCGCGGTGCAAATACTCCAAAAACGGTCCACAGCCTTACGACTAATATCAACCGCCAACCAAGTTTTGGAAAATTGCACTGACAGGATAAACCATCCGCGGCATCACATAAACAAATTGTTTCAATACCTTTATAATATAACAAAAGAAATTAAGGTTAGTTCGTTTCATTTTTTAAGTTTACATGCATTTGGACCACCTGGTATAAACCGAGCAAGAATTTAATTTTTTTTAATCTTATGGCTATTTTGATCCGGGCAACAAGGCATTTCAATAAATCGTATTGTAAAAACAATAAAAGAGCAAAATAACGCATAAAATTTCAACTTTCTGCTTCTTTCTATAACAAGTTGTCAATTTCAAAGAAAATAGAAGACCCGGTAGCCTGTCATTTAGGTTGAGATATATTGCAAGGGATGGCAGTCATTATTAAACTGGACCAGTTATCCTGTTACACAGGGATTAAAAAAATGTTTTCTAATAACTCTTTATCAATTGCGTACTATGCTTTTTATTTTCTATAAAAAATGTTTGCCATTAATATTAATAAAACCTCTGCTTTTTTCCGCAATATATAATTTCAAAACTAATTGATTAAACATTGCAACGAGAAATTGATTGAGCCATAAAAATGAAAATCACATAAATTTTGAAAATCAATATGAACTACTTGTACACACGGAAGGACTTTTTAAAAACAAAACCGTTCAAATGCATACTAACGCACAAACATTATTTCATGTGGAATTTTCACTAGTATTAAAAATAAAATGTTAGAAATTAAAAAAGAAAACCAAAATCTACTCGCAGCAGTAACAACTCTTGTACGCCATCCTCTTTTAGTATTTAGTAGAATTTGTAGTGTCATGAAAAGTAATAATTTTTCATTTGAAATTTACTGACATCGTCTACGTAAATAAATCTAGTCTTCTTGATGGTGTTCAGAACACTTCTGTTTGATTTGATGTAACTTGCAGACAAAGTGATTTACAGACATAAATTAAAGCCAAAACGTAAAAAAATATATAGAAGTTTTTTTTTAAGTGTTTTCGTCGAATATCATAGCAATAAAATTTCAATTTTTTCGTAAAAAGGATTTATGAGTTGCAACTACAAAGGCACACAAATGGGAACACATATATTCCTATATTTACATTTACATTCATGCTCACTATGCAGAAGCGCCAATGGAAACCCACACACACACCCAATTACAACGAATAAAAGTGGTTTGAAAAAGTAAAAGATGTGGCAAATATGTCACTAAATGATCAAGTGTTAGCAATTGCATGTGGTAATACCATGAACTCATATTCATACTTTTAGCCAACCATGTAGATATACATTCATCATCCATCCGTCCAGCCAACCATCCAACCATTCATGCAACATGCAATGCAAATACAAAATATTATATTGAGAACCTTCATGTTACCCTGCTGCATGACTGTAGTATGTGCATGTACATATTCCATTTGTAGATATGAATAAAAATAATTACATACACACATGCGAAACAAATTGATGCAAATTTCCGAATTTACTACACAGATTTGTTATTCTTTATGCAAACAGTTCCACACCAAAAACATGAACGAACATAAAAACAAGCGGCAGAAATTACAAAATATTGTTATTGTACATTCAAATAAAACGGGGAAAAAGTTCCTTTGTCTCTGAGTGCTTTGCACAATCAAAAGCACATGTTAAACAACGAGACACAGTGTTTTTTTTAATATATTCGAGTTACAAATGCAGTGTGTACACACTATTGTAAATGATAGGACACAGAGATTTAATTTTACGCTCATAAAAAACATGCTTAAATAATATGATAAATGAATGAATAACAAAGATATGGTTTAAAGATTAGCACTGCGACACCTAATAGATTTTTCGTTCTGTAGAGACTAAATTATTCTAAGATTTATATGACTTTTCCAATATGAGTGTGGAGGCTGAAGAAGGCAGCTTTATATCATCTGAGCATAATACCTCAGAGTGAACGAATCGCCTTCCTTTTCTATGCAAACTGCATAAACGACACAAAGGTGACAGATCGAAGTTGCTTCTCCACAAAACTGAGTCTAGACTGAAACCGACAACCGCTAGCAAGATCATTTCTTTTGAAATCAAGAATACCACTGAACAAAAATTATTGCAACAACGCCTGTTTAATACCAGAAGAAGCAAGCCAAACCTCCTTGGCGGTCAAAATTTCATCATCCTCCATAAGTCTGGTAAGTGTTGACCAATTGGCACTTCGAAAACGCTCTAAGCCCATAAAAGCAGTAGCAGCAAACTTGGCCAACAGGTATCCAGTAAATAGAAACATTGAGTTCAGTATTTATTTGAAGCAGTCTAAATCAAGGTTTAATCTTAATTCCTTCGAAAGAAAAGATTTAAGAGCTGCTTGGCTATCGGAAAACAGAGCAATATTTGCGCTCTTAAAACCCTTGTTAGCCCTTTCATACATTAAAGAGAAATAGTTGATATAAAATTCTAAAAATTTCAGTGTAAGCTAATTTGAGACTGCTAATTAAGAATCTGAATCAAATTACAGGTAAAACGTCTCACCTGGCTGCCAGGTGATGTCCAATATATTGGACAAAGTTACTTGGTGGACATGTTTCTTATAAATAAATGTTAAGATAATGGGTGCAATTAAATGGTTCAAATGTAATAAAAAATTTAATTTGCGTGGTAATATACAAAGCAATTACATTCGCGTCTTACACAAAGATAAACGTAACATTTTTGGCAAATTAATTAGCACTTTGATTTAGCATTTTGCGTTCGACTGCATTTTGCAATGGCTCACTATGAATCGTTGACATGCTGCTTTTTTGTGCAGTTCCTGGTGGACATGCAGAAGATCTAGATGGCCTGCATTTACGAGGTATATCAATCTAGGCGCACGGTAGTGCGCCAGGCAAAAGTTCCGGCCACACACTGTGTATTATTACACGAAACTATTCGAGCTGTTCTTACCACCTCATAACTTTGCTCCACTTTATAATCAAATAATGAACTTGAAACATAAGGTATCCGTACAGAGGTTACCTCATAAGTGAAATTTCAAAGTTGTACGTAAAAGCTTCCCGATATATTAAGGTGTAAAAATTGCATATTTTTGTACATTTTCACTGACTGACTCACTCACTCACTGACTCCTCCATATTATTGGGCACTTCCACTATAGCTAGAGAGCTGAAATTTGGTATGCAGGTAGGTCTTAGCGAGCAATTAACCAGAAAAATCTGAAAAGGGGGATTTTTCACGCGGGAGAACTAGGATGACCGTGTTTTGTATGGGGCACTTCAAGTTTAGCTAGAGAGACTTTAAATTAAAAAAAAAATTATATATAAATACAAATATAAATACTTATACAAAAATAACTTAGAAAAAAGAAATGAAATTCGCAAAAAATCATAAATGTGAAAATAAGGCCAACTTCCTATCCAAAAATTTCGGCCGTAAAAAGTACTGAAATAAAAATAAAGACCAAGTTCTTGATAGGCACAATACCATCTCATTTCTATGCAACCTGTAATGGAATTAATTGCTTGTCGATGAAAAAATTTTCCTCGAAATGCAATTCGTGAAGCTGACGACGCACCCGTTGAATTACAGGCCGTACTTTGTACATTCTATCCTGACATTCCTTTGGCCGAGCTAAAAATTCTTTCTCATTTACGAGCATATATGTATGTATATTGTTTCGTAATAAAAAAAGCGATTGACTTTCATATCCCCAACGTTTATCGAATTACATACGTACTCTCGGAAATTTTAAACAACTCATCAGAAGATGATGACCAAAAAATTTACGCGTTGCATCTGCATTAGATTGTTTGAAAAATGAACTGCATTGCTGGATGGCATATAAATTCGTGTAATATAAGGCTTTGTCAAAAAATTTATCATCGAAATATTTTTGAAAATATTGAAATGGCGTTTCTAAAAAAATATTATTATACATAATAAGGCGTAACAAATGTTAAGTTCGTTATTTTGCACCAGCCTATTTTTCCACATAATATATGTATATACATATATTTTTTTAATAAATTGGATTTTAGTGCTTTCAGAATGTTCGCAAGTTTTGCGGAAATATATCTACCAAGTGGCTCAGTTAAATTCCTAGAGTTGTTAATTCCATTTGCAAAAGATTTGGCACTTTAATCTCATTTAAAACTTCTCCATCTTCCGGTGCATTTTGCACAACTCTTGCCCCAGTGGATTTCTGTATTGCGAATTAAACATGGCGATTCTATGACAGCGTTATATAAATAAATTTGCCCAACTACTTCACATCCAATTAGGTACATATGTTTATTTCTGAGACAGAAAGCCACAATAATAATTTTAGCTGGATTAACAGTAAGACTTCTCACACGGTTAGCATAACCGTCAAACCGATTACTTAATGCTCTCGTTTATAAACAAAATTTGGGCAGTTCGACATCAGCACTGAACCATGGAGAGGAAATATGACACCAGCCAGTGCACATCCGTTGGCTGCCTTAACTGTAACTATGTCGTTCCCTAAAGCTGCACCAAATCCTGCTGCCCCAGAGCCGATCTTATTCACTTCACATAGATGTGGTTAACAACCTTTTGTCATAAAGATTTGTCTATCGAAATATCAAAGTCCAAAAAATCACGAAAATCAACTTTCTTTAACCGTTGATCCCTCTAAATCTTTTCAACAAAATGATGAAGCGCAATTCTCAAGGTTATCAGTATCTTATTTTTAAGGAAAAAAATTAGTTTTTTCATTTTATTTAATCACATTTATTGACTTAATTTTTAAGTAAAAAATTTAACTGAAAATCCTTCTACTACATGAACCAGTTTCACTCTTTTTACAATAATTTCTTCCCCGAGTGTATAAATATGTGTGGTCTTTTCAAGTAATGGTTCAGGATTAAAATATTATATCTATTTATATTTTTTTTTTTTGCTGCTGCCTTTGTTATATAAAAAAATATATTAAAATGTATGTACTTACACATTTATTTGTTGTATAAATTCATTTATTTTTATATTGGATTTTATATAAGAGATGCGAGTGCAAAAATTGTATACAGGCCCAAAGCATTATAAATTGAAAGAAATTTAATATTGAATGTATGTCATGACTTTAAATGACAATGGCAATACAAGTCCAATATGTGTGACACAATTTCCTTAATTCTGCAGGATTTTCGAAATGGTAACAGTTTTTTTAACAAGGGATTTTCACAATAATGTTTTTGGTGCTTTGTTTTCTCTTGGCGCTTTAACTTTTTTTTATTAGTATCCATTGGTAAAAAAAACATAAAATAATACAAATGTTTTTATATGAATGCGATTGTTGATGGTTCCAAGAGTTGTGAAGTTCAGTTAAGCAATGCGTGTCTGAAAAGTTTTTAGTGAAGTGCACATTCTTTCAAACAAAATGAAGTTTAATAAATTAAAGGGTTGTATTATGTATTCTGCCGTGTCGAGACAATAAACACTATACCTTAAAAAAATTGCCAGCCTTTTTAAAAAATTCTTTATATCTATTAATTTTTTAGTTTCTATAGACATAAATGATATTATTTTTATTGAAAAAAAAATTTAACAAGAAATTATTATCAAAAACCAAGAAAAAAAGAATTCCGAAAACGAAAATAAAATAAAAACGAAAATTTCATTAAGCGCGGTACAATTTTTATTTAATTTTTTCAATTAAAGAAAAAAGTTTTTTTAATACAAAAGTAAAAATTTTAATTCATGTAGACCGAAAATTTAAAAATTTTTTATTTCGTAGTTTATCAGTAATGCCCTCCAAGAAATACTTTACGACTAAAACTTCTTACTATCATTTTCATATCGATTTACAATTGATTTGAAAAGTTGTTTATATATAATCAAATAAATCAAATTTATATTGCCGTATTCACAAAAAAATATTGGGTTTGAAATATTTTTTAAACAAATTTTTCGACAAAATTTGTATTAAAATACATTTCAAATACAAGATATCGAGGCAATCTCGATTAAATAAATTTCATAATTAATAAATTATTTTTCATGAATAAGGGCCATATAATATTATTCATAAAAAACATCTTTAATATATAAGAGGTCAATAAAACGAATATCTATACAAAATTCGTTTCACAAATCCCCTACAAACCCAAAATTTTCCCCATGAATATGATGTACTCGTATTCATGATATTGAAATAAATATCATAATGTATTTTTAAAAACTTTTGTTTGTTGAGGGTTTTTTAGTTAGTGTTTCATTGGTGCTAATGCCAAATCATCAGTAGGTCTTAAACCATATTTTTGATAAGCTTCAAACCTCTTATCTTATACAAAAACTTTTAAAAACTCAATGAGAATTACAAAAATTACAAAAGTATAAAACATAGTAGGCTTTAAAACTTATTCAAAAATCTCAACAAACAAATTATATTTGATATGAATCTATTTTATTTTCTTTACAACCTTTATACAATTAGACGCCCTCTGGATGACAATGAAAGTAGTTTTTTAAATTTATTAATCGAGATTGCCTCAATATCTATTTTCAATAAACAAAAGTTTTTGAAAATCTTTGAAAAAAGATACCGAGGCAATGTCGATTAATAAATTTAAAAAAATATAATAATGTATAAGATTAAAAATTATATAATTATTATATTTATTATTCTAGACGTGTCTTTTTATCTTATATATGTAAATAAATTCATTCATAAAAATTAAATGTTATAATACATACATATCGTTGGTTTAATATACAAAGAACGTATCTTGATTTTTTTTAAATGCTATTCTAAGCTTTTCTTGTATATTTATTTGGCAATGCCAGAAAATAGTAGAAACGGAATTTAAAAAAAATAATACGTTCTTTCTATATTAGGTCAACAAAATTTTTACCAAGTGATTACGATAAGAACAGTTTCATCAGTTGCTCTTTCAATTGATTTGCGTTACTTAAAACTTGCGAGCTTTAGGGATCGAGCTACAGAGGGATGTTGCAAATATGTAAAATTGCTTTTTTGGCATTCGGCACTTGTATCCAAAAGATCGTATGATTTTACCTCTGCAGTTATCTGCAAAAGGCAATGTTTTGTAAAGATGATCTGCATGGCGCGTATTTATTATCTATTGCATAAGAACTATGACTCTCAAGTTGAGCAGATCATTCAAAAAAAATTAAATACAATCGAGATAAAAACACTGATATCCGCCAGTTCAAACCGTACACATAACGAATAATATTGTTATAAGCAACGTTTAACTATCTCTTACTTCTGGAGTTACAATTAGAGAAGATATCACATCCATACAGTAGATTTGGAAGTAAATACGTTTTTGCTAACATAATTGATATATTAACTGGGGGCAGTATTGCGATGACTCCACTACAGCTCACAGTTTAGAGAAATAACGTCCACAACCATAATTAATATGATCAGACCAAGTAAGGAATTTATAGAAATAAACACCTAGATTTTTAGCAGTTGTGTCTATGTTAATTTTCTGATTGTTAATACTAGTGTATCAGCGGCGACACAATCGAACGCATTCTAAAAATTAATATTAAACGAATATGTAGCACTATAGACCTTTTATAATTTATGAGTTAAGGAATTGATTGTTCGGTTTGATGTTTGTCTCTTTTGTTTAATAAATAAATTAAAAAGTAAGAACTCTTCTTTTAATTTTTTTATTTTTACTAATTTATTTTTTCAGTATTTCGACCAACTTTGTTGGTCATCTTCAGAGAATTAATATTATTTTTAATATGCCGTAGTGTTTTCAGTTGTAATACAATATTAATTCCCTGAAGTGTTGGTCGAAATATTGGAAAAATAAATTAATAAAAATAAAAAACTTAAAAAAAGAGTTCTTACTTTTTAATTTATTTACTAAACAAAAGAAGCTGATACATGCATGGGTAATAAGTGTGCATGTGTAAGTAACAACTTAAAACGCTTATAGCTCACTAAATATGAAACCGATTTTAATAAAGTTAAGATTATAAAAAACCCGTATAAAAACATATAAATCTTTTCAAAATCTGTTCAGTATTACGGCCGTAAAAGGGATGACAAAAACTTGCTTGCATATAAATAATTTAGATATATGTTGAGTATAATAATGGATATTATAAGTAATATTGTACGACAGCAGAAGCTCTTATGTTAAACTTTCATTAAAACAAATAAAAACTTTAAATAATATCAAAGTTGTAACAAAAGCTCTATAAGCAATCAATTGCATTTATTAAAATTTTTAACTTTTTACTTGTTAAAAACTCAACCGATCGCATTGAAGCTTCAAATTATTGTTTTTTTTATTTTTTTTATTCCTTCTTGTTTTTGCATGCTCCTGGATTTGTTAGCAATCAAAAACAGCAAAGAAAGTTACTTCGAACTTCGTTTCCAACAGATGTGAAGTTGATATACGAGTATGTATCGGATATTTAGAAACCCTTATTTTGAACGCAGGATAAAAATTTTATTGAATAACGTCTTGCAGGCCTTCAAGAAGGACAGACATTTAAAGGCCTTTTTACTGCTAATTATGACACATTCTCATTATCGTTCGATTTTTACTATTTCACATTGTGAAAGAAGCATTACATCATTCACTCTTGTCAGTATTGTGCATATGTATGTATGTTGTACATAACTTATGGGGTGTATGCAAAAGCATATTTACTCTAATTATTAATATTATACACAATTACAATAGTATTCATTTGTATAAATATTTCCATTGTCCTAAATTTATGACCTTGAGTTATTTGTCCGAAAATCTCAAATGAGTTAGTTCGCAGTTGCATACGTACATATATATGTATGTTTGTACCATGGGTATGTAGACATCCATATGTTTTATTGAGATGGGTGTTTATTGTTTAGAGTGTTCAGGGGCAACAGCAAAATACTCAAACCACTATGTGACGCCAATGACATTCGAAATATCTGCGGTCATAAGTAATAAAAGCCTAAGTCGAAAAACATACTTTTGAGATAGGAAAAAATATATATATTAAAAAGCACAAACTACAGCGCAATATTTTGATCAAAATTGGTAATTGAACTTACAGTAGTTATTGAGATATATAATCAAATAAAATTTATTTATTCATTGCAAAGAAAAGTCTTAATTCTGAAAGATTATTTTATAATTTATTTATACTATAATATATTTATATTATATATTATATTATATTTTTATTTTATATTCAATAATTTATTGTTCTTGAGTTTATAAGGACTCAAACGATTACTGCAAATTAAAAGTGGCTGAGGAATGAAAAATATGTTTGTGTTCTCTGTTATATGTAATAATTTATTTTAAATAAAAAAAATATTGTGAAAATAAATAATTAAGAATATTTTGGTGTTTATTGATGTTAAGATGTTAAGAGAGCTCAAAGGGACTAAAGTCAATAAGTTTTTTTTATATCTAGAACAAAAATAAGGTTATAGAAGGTATAAGAAGGCTTCATCATGTTTCTTTGTACGTAAAAAAAAACTTTATGGAGAGTCTTGTCCATAGAAAATAATTTAGCTTTGAAATGTATTTTAAAGAAATTTTGTATGAAAAATATCTTTTAAAATACATTTCAAGTACAAATTATTTTTTATGAATACGACACATATTACCTACAAATAACACTGATCAACAAGTTTATTTCCACACGGATTCTGTATGCTAATTATAATTTTACTATATACCTCATTGCAAAACATAAACTAATTTGTTTCTGTCACGCACAGATTTGATGTGACACCCACTTATGATTTTACCTTAGTTTCCGTTAATACTACGTACGGTTTAGTTGCATCAAGTTTTCATTTGAAAAAGCGTACTTGACAGAAATGTTTACTAAAGTTAGTAACGCAAAAATAAAAGAAGGAATCTTCGTCAGATCAAGATATTGTTAAAGGATAACATATTCGAAGAAAAATTAAGTTTGTTAGAGAAATCTGCTTGGAAAAGTTTTAAAAAAGTTTCAAAAAGATTTTTGGGGAACCACAAAGCAAGTAACTACGAAAATCTAATAGGAGCACGAACTACTTTCGACGTATCAAGCATTGGGTTGTAATATGTGCTCAAAATACACTCTACACTCCCACCTCGATTTATTTCCCGAAAACCTGGGAGCCGCTAGCGACGAACACGACGAAAGGTTCCATCAGGATATTTCCAGCACGGAAAACGATACCAGGACAAATAGAGTCTTTGAATGTTGGCAGATTATTGTTGCACATATGCAAGAGACCAGTCTCAGGTCAAATACTCCAGAAAATCATAGCTTTTAGTTTTAAAAAACATATTATCAAGTATAATTGTATATAAAGTATCAGTATTTTTTATGAAATATAAAGTTCCTGCCAAAAAAAAACTATGTGTGTCAAATTTTTTCTACCTCTGTCTTCCACCTTAGGAAGTCAAAAAAAAGTAAAAAGACCAAAAAAAATCCAGTGAGTTTTAGAAATGATTGTTTGTAGAACGGAAAGCAACTACCATTTTTTAGAATTTTACTGACGTTAAACAAATGGACGAGCAAGGAAAATTTCGATTAAAATAAAATATTAATTGCATAATATAAAAGAGCATGAACCTATAAAAAGTATTTTAAATGTAATGTTAATTAAGTTTGTACATGATTTTAATTTTAATTTTTAATAATGACAAAATCGTTCATTTGGTTCACATTAAAGTGCTTATGATATGACACCAAACCAACTAAACGCGGGCATCTAAAACCGCTTTGCCCATGCAAAACCAAACATTTATATTGTAAATAATATTATATTTTTCAATCCTCCAATCAAATCATAGTTCAGCATATTTCGAATAATCAGAGAACGATTAATCTACTTATTTGATATTAAATACTTGCAACAAAAATCTACTTGTAACGAGAACTTTAGTAAGTATTATTAGAAATTTTATTCTGTAGTAATTACTGGGGCTATGATTTCTATGTAAATACATGTTTTATATCGTTTGTCTAAATTCACCGAAAACAAAATATCTTTACGAATCATATTTTTTGTTTAATTTAGATTAGTAAAATTCATATCTTCAATTTTATAGACGAATGACATTTGCACTATACAAATTTATTAAATTTCTTGAAATTATAGTAAGATTTCGTTGTTTTTATACAAAAATTGCCAGAAAAATATTTTTAAATGCCAAGCCGATTTATACAAGTTTTTGTGTACGGCATCATAGTTCAAAACTGAACTATTTAAAATGAAAATTTTATCTAGTTCGCCTTGTTCAATTGATTGAATCGTTCAATTGAACTAGTTCGTTCGTGAACTACCCAAGAGTATTCAACATACATGCATTCCATCACTGTCTACATTTTTCACGTAAAATCGTAATGACATTTCATTTGCTACAGGTTGGTACGTTACGGCCAAGTATTGTCATTGCTTTTTCATGTAACAGATACGATCAGCTGACAGGACTACATTTACGATTCTATGTTTACGGTTGCCTAAAGAGGTCTTTAGAGTCTTGTGTATGGGACATCGAAAATAAATAAATAAATAAATTATTGGACGTTTGAGGAAAAACTGAAGGTACGGTCACACTTGACAAACATATGCCCAAAAAAAACGTAACCACTACTTTTGCTTAGGGTTAGAGTGATTTAACTTTTTTTTATATCATAAAATTAAGTTATATCCCACAAAATTCTATATTTATATTATTTTTAATAAATGCGAACCCATATTTAAAAAAAGTATTGGAATTAAAGAAAATGCAAATTTGGCTTGTCTGTTGGAGACGTTTTTTTTTGGCAAATATTTGGCAAGTGTGACCCTACCTTAAAGAATTTTTTTGTTCCCGAAATACATAAAACTTTTTTCTTTCTTAAGTTGAGTTAGGTGGTTTATGTTTGTGAGCACAGATATATAATTTACAAACTGTTCCGAAAAACCTGTTCGCTTAATGAGAAATTGCTTGTAGTGAAATAGTAATTTTAAGAATATTAATTGATTTAAAATGCATGTTGAATATTCTAGGCATGAAAGTGACATACAGAAAAGAAAAAGAAAGTACTTTACTACATTAAATTAAATTTGTTATTAATTAGGAAGAACGTAATAATTACTTTGAATTTTATTAACCAGGTTTCTCGAGGCAATTTCATTAAATATATTAAATTCAACCAACAATCTAAATACTAGCATAAAACCTATGGATGTGGATAAATAATGAAACAAAATATATAAGTAAATTCAGAAAGGGGTAGAAGATTCTCAAAACAAATCAGGATTTGAACAAAAATTTTAAAATCAAATTGAAATTGTATGCTAAAATCGCAATTTTAATAATAATAAAATTATCAAAAAAAGTTATCAAAAATGTACAAATGTACCTATAAAAAGAAAAAAAAATTGAGATAATCAAAACTTTTTCTACAAATTCATGAAGAAGCTTTATTTTTTTTAACAGACTAGACATAGATTATAAAATATACTTACAGAATGACAATAGTTTAATAGTTTACTATAGTTATAATAACTACATACGTATATAGAAACAAAATAATAAGTTTATAAATATTATTTAATTTTATGTCAACGAAATTTACTTAATTATTTTGTCCATAGAATATTTTACATAGCGGCTAAACTACTAATTCCAAAAAATATACTGTATTTTAATGGAACTCTCACGCACATGTAGGCGTAATACATTTTTTAAGTTTTCTATATTTTATCAAATTATTCCCTAAATTTAATATTTTAGTAACAGCCAAAAATTTTTCAGCTCTTTTTATAAATGCTCTCTCTCTCTATAGTTTTGTCTAATTGGAATACAGACAAACTGATCGTGAGTGCTGCATACATACTTATGTCCATACATATGTATCAGAGATAAGATCGTGAACAGCTTTAGACTTCCGCTGATGTTCATGCACGCTTCTGCACGAAAGTGGGAAAAAGTGAGTCATAGAAAAAAATATATTAAATAATTTAAGAAGTTTAAAAATTGCTTGAAAAAATTACAATAAAAAAAATTCGAAAAAATCACGCTAGAAATTTATTCATGCTCAATTTTTTACACTCCCATGATTGAAACAAAATACTAATTACGATCGTGCGTGATACCGTGAGCGGTGCCGATCTTTGATACGTACATTTAAATTAATTTTCCGTCGTATTTTTAACAAAAAACATGGTGTAGCTGTTACTCATTTTTTCCCAACAGAACAATTAAAAGGCATTTGTGCTAACATTTCTTCTCGAATTAACTCTCACAACTGTAGTAGACACAATTTTAAAAATTACGATTATGTATGTATTTTGTTTAAATAAATGGAAGTTTGTCTTTTTAGAGCATAGTACCTTATCGTTTAACTCAGTAAGTTGCAAGTGAGATGAAAAAGAAATAGGTAAGTTTAATTCTATAGTAGGGTGATGTCGATCTTCCGGAGTGGTAATTGGCTCAGAGCACTTAACAACGATATCCACATGTTCATTTACAAATATTAAGTCCAATAATTTCCCATAGTCATTAAATATACCGTTTAACTGATAAAGCGATAACTCCATAAGAGAGTTGGAAACTCTATACATATTAAATTATTTGTTGACGTAATTGGTGTAAAGAAGCCATCATCGGGCCATCAAGCCATCATAATATATATATATAAACAACGTGGAATATAAATACGGGTATATAATTTTTTATTCGAAAGATTTTCAAAAATATCTTATCAATTACATCATACGAATTCAACAAGTTACTAAAACTTACATTGTTCTATCAAACTTTTATAACAACTAGTGTATCTGGCAGTCGACAGCGAATCGACCGCATTTTAGTAATTAAATATTAAGCATTTACATACTAACAGTATTACGGACGGAAAAGGGGTATAAAAAACGTGTTTGCCTATTAATAATGTAGATAGATAATAAAATTAATCGCTGGGAAATAAAGATTAAATACGAAAACAATAATGTACATAATAATAGAACGTATGTATGCACGTGTACATACATATGTTTACTTTTCATCATTCTTTGTTAAAACAAAACACACTCTTCAAGTTTTTATTGTATTTCTTGGCACACAAAAGTACTTGAGTGGTGGTGACTTTTGCGTATCCAACAGTTTTTTCTTGTGTACACAAACAACAACACTATACAAAAACACAAAAATACTAAATAACACAAAATTGTTGATTTAATAATAACAATATATTAATTAATTTTTTATATTCTTGCAAGTATTTACAATTTTAACTTAATAAAATAATGCAAATAAAAACATAATAAAAATAATATAAATAAAACATAAAATAACAAAAAGTAAAAAAATCATGCCCCGGGTGAGGCTCGAACTCACGACCTTAAGATTATGAGACTTACGCGCTGCCTACTGCGCCACCGAGGCTCTGACAGCCGCGGTGCTTATGTCATATACACATAAGTTGGTTATAAACTAAGACAGTTTAGAACTCATTTTTTTATATTGTGTAAATACGATACACAATAATTTTTGTAACATTATGTGAACACATTACAAAATTAAACATATTTTTATGTTTTGCATTCTGATCATGTTTGAAATTTTTTAGTGAAATATTTATTGTGTAAATATAATTTTCTTTAAAATTTATACAAATGTATGTACACATGTAATTTGTATATGTATATTTGTAAATTGCTTTGAAGTAGTTTAGTTGATGTTCTTTCTGTTCATATTAATATAACATATGAATGCTTTTCAACTCAAATTTGTATGATGTATTTAGACAGCGTTTCCCAACATGTCCCTTTGGCGCAGAGGATAGCGCGTTGGACTTCTAATCCAAAGGTCGCGGGTTCGATCCCCGCAAGGGATGCAGCTACTAATCTTTTTTTTTATTACTATTGCATTGGAATTTCACCAGTGTTGCCGTTTTTCCTAAAGTGTATGTAGATTTTTTTATTCTATTTAGCCAAAAGAAAAGTTAATTTATTTATTAGTCACATTTTATTAGCCACTTATTTAGCTATTTTTAGCCTTTTATACGATTTTATAATGGTGTTTTCTTTCTTACAAAAATAATATCACCTTCCTTTCCTGAAAGGTGCATGTATAAATAACAATAATAATGTGATTTATTATTTCAAAAGATCAAAACAGCTGTTTTTAACAGCTGATGGCAAAGTTTTTTTTTCTATAAAACATAAGAAAAGAATTTCACCAGATGTGGAGAATGAATTGACTGATTGTAATTTCTTTACATATAATGAATGCGGCGATATCCATATATTAACTTTTTTCTTGAAAATGATTTAAAATGATTAACAATTTATTAAGTTTATTTTCATAAACTAAGTAACTAGGAAAATACAGCTGCCAGATTTACGATTTATCAACCCGAAGTTTCTTCGTTATATTAATTTAAATTCTTTTTTATTTAGAGCAATCCAGTAAGAAGCCATATCACTCACAATCTAGCACTGGCAATGTAATGTTTTCTAATAGCTGATCTGTAAAGAAGAGAACAAACTAACTTTAACAACGTAACTTTAACTTCCTAAATCGATACGATTGTTCTCAACGTCGTTTGGTAACACTATCTCTCACAAAAGCCAACTGTTTTTCAGGACACTATCAACACTGTCGATTTATATGGGGCATTAAGTGGAATGCCTTCCACCGTAAGTGATGGTGATTTTTTTTAAACACACTACTCTTTTACACCAAATTACACCATCTACATGAAAATCTTAAATTTTTTTTGTAGAAAAGATGGTAAAAAGAAAAGCCTTTTTACCATCGAAAAATATAACAATTTACATTTTTTTGTTTAAAATTTTCTATGTAATACATTTTACAATTGTAAAATACAGTATTAAAACCACAAATAATTTTCACCAATCTATTGTAGTACTTAGAAGTTGTGCAATTTTTTTTGCTAATTTCTATAAAAAGATTTGCTTAGAAACGCTTTATTTGCATATTATGCTAAAAACATTAATGCGACTTTCAACTCCTACATTAGGTTGCAACTTGGACAAATATAATTGCTCTATAAAATTTTCATTATCTAGAAAGGTTCTGGACGAAATAAGCCATTTAAATAAATTTCCCGTTCTCTCCTCTTTCATTGTTAGAAGGAAACGCAGAATGTGTTTTAAGCCAAATTAATCTTGTTAAAGAACAAACTATATTTAGCTTTATTTTATTAGATTTTACAATTTGCTTATAAATTAAATCTTATTTGCAATTTATTGTAAAATAGCAAAGTATGAATTAAGTTTTTTTTAAGTATGGCATTTTCATTTATTGTTGTCTAGCTTTTTTCAGCAATTCTTTGACCTTTTTAGTCACATGTTGCTTAATATTTACACAATTTTGGTCGTTTGTTTCCGACAACACTTCCTTCCATTCATATTTGAGATGGGCACCACCCACGTGATTACCGTGAATCATGCGTGATTACGCGTGATAACGAGTACAAATAAATTGAGCGTGAGAGGGTGTGCATGAGTAGTTTTTTGGCGTGATTTTTTAATGTTTTTTTGGTATATTGTAATTTTTTCATATAAGTTTTTAATTAATATTTGTACGTAATTACTTGAATTAATTTAGGTTTATGTTGAAAGGAATTGCTTGGTTCAAGTTCAAATCTAACTACCTTTTTCTACTACTACTATTCTTTTCCAATATTTCAAGACATTTTCTTCGATTAATTAAAATTATTTTTATGAAGAAAGTAATGCTGAAACAACGACTAGCAGAAAAAGATTTCAAAGTCGCTACACCAGCTTATCATCATTGTTTATTGGAATTTACCACAGTTGACGCTGGATACTAATGAACAGGAATATTAACTATTGAACCTTATTATATAACAAAGTAGAATACGAAAATTGCTTATATTCATTTCTACAAGTTAAATCAATTTCAGTTAGAACAAAATTCCCATCGCTAATGAATAATTTTCCTTATATATTATTACTCTATCACTTTTCTAGAATTTCTAGCATCATTGGCTGCTGAGATCAAGCTGCCTTCTATTTATGTATGTTTATTTGGTTTTTTACTTTTCTAGTTGATATTCTTAGTAATTTAACCAACTGTGAAGAAGTAAACATGGAGTTTGACGGGTGTCATCGTTTTTAATAATTAATGTGTTTACGTAAATAGTTGAACCCGTTTTTATTTATATTGAAAGGGATTGTTTGGCTCAAATTGAAATCTGACTTCATCCAATTCTTTTTTAATTAAGAAATTTCGTTGATAAATTAAAATAATTTTTAACTGGTGATTTTAATGTAAATTGCTAAAATTTTAAGTAAGTAAAGTAAGCAAACAAAAACTATTGGTTGATTATTGAGTTCTTGTTACAACTTTGATATTGTTTAAACTTTTCATTTGCTTTAATGAAGGTTTAATATAATATCTCCAGTTGTTCGAAGAAATATTTGGGTAAAATTCCCTGATGATCTGCATTAGAAACAGTGAAATGCCCATAGGAACAAGCTATACCCCTCAATAACCAATTTCAATTTGAAACTGTTAATATTTTACTACAAATGTATGTAAAATATTAATTATGGGAAATAGTGCGATTACAATTTAAAATAATTTTTGTTAAGAAAGTACTATTTGAACAATTTATTTCTCCGACTTAGCAGATTGAAACAATAATAATAAGAATAATAGTTAAATTTTTTTTTAATCTTTTTTTCCTGAGTATTTTTTGAGCGTGGGTTTTCATGATTGTGGCTAACTTTTTTCCACTCACGTGAGGGTGCAAGAATGTGATCCAAAAATATAAGGTCGTGCATGAGCGTGCATGAGTAAAATTTTTTCATCGTGAGCGTGCATAAGCGTGAGTGAAAATACACTCACGATTCCACCTTAAATTCATATAAATGTATATTAAAAATTTGAGATTGATATAAAAAAATTTAAATAAAAAAGTTGTGTCGAATGTGAAACATTTGAAAATTTTTTAATGACTTTAATAACGTTAAAAAAAAATATTTAATAAATTAAGGTATAATTCTAACTTTACTAGAACTTATATAAACAGAAATCTTTTCAATATTGTATTGTGTATTCTGAAAGTGCTTTGAAATATATTTAAAAGTTCTCAAAAAATTATTTAAGGAAACCAAGAAAGGAAAACCCCCAAAACAAACTGAAAAAGAGAGAAAAAACGCGGGAAACAATCTTAAAAATGCTACTGTTAGTCAAAAAACTTTTTATAATTAAGTGTTATTTTTTTATTTTATTAAAAGTTTAATTAAATTAAAACGATTTTTTATAAGTACGTAAGTATATCTGAAAATAATATATTCCCGTTCAGTTTACTATACGCAGTTGAATGTTACACAACAACTGACTTCAAGTTACTTTTCTACTAACAAATATGTTTATTAAAATAGGTACCACTTTTTTATATATAAAAAGTGAGACCATATGTAATTTTTTTCCAATTCCATTTATGATTACAAAAAGGAAAAGTGTGATGTACTAGAACGAATTTTTTTATTTATATGAAGTAATAATAAAACGTATGTATTATATTGTGTTCGGCGGATAGGTTGGAACTCTGCTGGAATTTTGTAGGTTCAAGGTTCAACACTCAAAGTTTATCAAATAATTTTTAAAACAAAAAACAAACTAAAAATATGCAGTTCAAATTGTTTGTCTACTTGAAAAAACGCCATGTTACATGCACACAATTTTTGTGAAAATTCATTGGGTAAAAAGTATTTTTGTTTCTTTGTTTCGAAATCTTTAAAATTGTTAGTGAATCTTCTCAAATTTATAAAATTTCTTTGTAGTTTTTTTTACAAACTTTGTACTAATGTAAGAAAAGTGATTTGGTTTGACATTTTGCCGCATTATATAGTTCCGCATGCATTTGCCTACTAATGAAATTTCAATTGAAAAATAAAACAGCTGCTTGTCGACCGGTGCCGGTCCAAAAAATTTGGCATGAATATTTCATAGACTCTACTACGGCTTTGAGCTTTGGATATAGCAAATTTTCGCTTACAACGCACTCTTCTTCAAGTATCCTGTTTATTAATAGGCATATACGTTTTCTTAGATCCCTTTTACGGCCGTAATACCGATCTGATTTTGGAAAAACTTATTGTTTTTTAATGGGTTCTTACATCAATCTTAATTTTATTTAAATCGGTTCTATATTTAGGGAGCTATATGCGTTTAAAACTGCTACTAATACATGCACATTTATTACACATGCATGTATCACTTCAAGTTGAAAAATAAACAATGTGTGCATGTGTGCTTGTCCGATTTGCTTTTGCATTGAAATGAGACAGAGTTTTAAGTTGTTTGTTTTGAATGTTTTATGTTTTTGTATTTTATTGTATGTATTTATGTAAATGTTTAATATAAATTTCTGGAATGCGGTCGATTGCGTCGACCGCTGGATACACTAGTACACAATCAACGAGCAATACGAAATTTTTCTAGTAATTTTCTCAGGCATTAAAGTAAAAATTTACTATTATTCCACAGAGTAATCAGAACAAAAGGGAATAACTGAAATTCGTATATAACATATTGTTGAAACATGTCAAAAGATGTACAACAAAAGTATTTTATACTCTTATCAATTACTTTCTTTCTAGAAAGATGAAGGCGGCCCGGTTCCGTGAAGTTCATTATAGAACATATTTTCGATTGTTTTGTGCACAATTTATTTGCAAAAATTTTTTTATACGATTTACAAAAAATTGTGTTTGAACACACTCAGGGTATTAGACGAGTATAAATTAAGTGTTTCCCAATATGTCCCTTTGGCGCAGAGGATAGCGCGTTGGACTTCTAATCCAAAGGTCGCGGGTTCGATCCCCGCAAGGGATGATACAATTTTGTTTCTGATTTTTTGTTGCGATTTTATATTTATTAAAGCTTTAAAAATAAATAAGTTTTTTTGTGATATGTAAATACAAATTGTGATATGTAAATACGGTGTCCTATCGTATCATATTGCCATATTATTTTAAAATTTTAAACTAGTTTAAAAATATTTTTATTCCTTTTTATTTTAACTGGAAAAAATTATGTATCGCTAAGATTGCCAAAATTGGAGAAAATTTATCAATATAAAATAAATCTGTAAGCGAAAGTTCGCCACATCTTTATAAATTGTCCGAAAACACAAAAAACTTTAAACAATAATTATAAATTTTCTTAAGCTGTAAAAAAAGTAAACACTTTCCAAAAATTGCTCAAGAAGTCTCAAAACTGGTTAAATTGCTTAAAACTGAAGGAATGGTTAAAACTCGAATTTACTAATATCAGACATGAACAGCATAAGAGATTACAAAACACATCTACAGCGAAAATGACAAATGTTCACGAAAAATCGCAAAATTGAAAACAAGTCTCAAAACTTATAACAAAACGAGATATAACTGTAAGGAATGCCAAAACCTCGAAAAGAATTGCGAAAATAAAGAAAATTCACAAAATCTTGCCAGCATTGGAAATATATCAAGGTCTAATATTGATTAAAAATCCGCAATACTGTAAGAAGATATATAAATTGAAAAACATCACGCGAAGTTAAATTTTTAGACCTCGTCTTCTCCTTTGTTTTCTTATCAATTTTATTTATTCTTTTGGTGAATTTCCGACAGCTCAGCTGATTTTTTTTTGCTCCTTGCATCTCCTTGCATTTTGATCTGTTTTGTTTGTCAAAATTTGTTTATGTTTGTTTTTTATTTTAGTCTTACAATGGTTTGAACATTGTTTTTCTAACAGACGAAAATTGTCAGTTCACACTGCTGCAACACATTTTGCTGACATTATTGTATGATCCGAAAACCGTCTGTTCAGAGCTTTAGATTTGTTTCTTATAATTTTAATTGAAACGTTTTTTTATTTATTTAAAATGTTTAACTTATCGCAAGTTTCTATTTGATAAACTGCCTGTTTTTATAAAATGAAAACAAAATTGTGAGTGAGAATTTATATTGAAAACAAAAACAATTTCTCGTATTTTATTGTTGTTTACAATATTAATTATCACTCACAATTTTTTTTTCATTTTATAAACACAGGCAGAATTAATAATAATTGAATTTAACAAACGAATTACATCACTTACTTTCGATTTATGATTTTTTTTCAAGTAATATTGAATTAAAATTTACCAAAGACGAGATAATTGTTAATTGCTTATTTCCTAAAATAGTTGTCTAGTCAGAATATATTTTTTTCAAAGTCATTAATTTTTTAATGATTTATTCACTAAAATCAAAAAAAAGCGAAAATATTCTTGAGAAAACCAAACGAAGACCAACTAAATTTATGTCTTTGATTAAGTTTTGTAAAAAGTTTTAAAAATTAAACAGAAAAATACACATTATTGCGATCCTCTAAGGTAAAAAGAAATAAAATTATTTAAAATGTTAAATGGGTTTATATTGGGTACTTTGTGTTGTCTGATAATATAGAAGCCACCAATGCTGCAACTGCTGTTCGCTATTGCACACCAGAAATAAATTCATCATGTTGTCAACACTAAAACTGTCAACATTAAGCTTTATTTCTTCCATCTGGCTTACATGCATAAATATTTTTCTTACAGCTTGATATGCCTTAATAAAAGCCAATGTAATGCCGCAGTTAGCAAGAGAATAATAAAGTAAATTTCATTGTAAAATTATCGTACAGAAAAACGGAAATATAAATCTTTTGTGGTTTTACTTACCTCGATGGCGGTATAATGTGATGTCATAATATTGTCAAGATTGATGTTCTGTTAGTTTTGTAGAACAAAAGAAAATCATTTGAAGATGATGATGGTGGCGTTGGTGATGGAGGAAGAAATAATGGCTTTGAAATTGATTTTGCAGGATGACAGTACAAAAGAGAAATGGTGCATCAGGTGTTTTCATTTCGCCTTTATTAAAGTCACAATAAATTATGATTATTTATTTGTTTATCGCTGCTGATGAAAAAAAAAAAGATTTCTAAATAAATATCAGGTTTCGAAAAAGTTACATTATCGCAATTTAGTATCAAGAAATATTGACATTTTAATTTTGTAATATAAAATGAAAAAAAAAATCGGTTTTATTACTCAAAATTTATTTATCAATATTTTGTATTATTTACATAATGAATAAACTTTCTCTAAACTGTGCAAAAAAATTATACTTTTTCTGTGAAAACCCCTAACGTTTCTCATTAATTCTGTTGCTTTGTCCAAAATAATTTCCAATAAATTAAAATATCTACTGTAAATAGTTCAGTTAGGCAGCCATAGTAGAAAAAATATTTTTTGATAAAAATTAAATAAATTGAATATATAAATTTTATGGAATATATTTATCCTACTTTATCACACATGCACATTTGCTACAATTTGGAGGAGGAAAAAAAACTATGCAACAAATGTGTCAGGCAACCATCCAGCAAATCAGCCACCACCACCCCTTAATTTAGCAACCAGGCCAACAATAATAATTCTTGGTATATAACAAAAACGACATTTTCTACACATAAAATAATTTTAATGCTTCTGCTGGTTTTGACTGTAAAAGTGAAAAATAAAACGGAAGTGAACAGAATCTAGCAGCAATGGTGTGGAAATAATAAATTAATATTGTAATGCTCGTACATACAAAATGTTTAAACACTGAAGCTCACTTGCGAGTAATTTTAGGAGGCTATAAAAAAGGTTGAAAATATTGTAATTTTTTTTTTTTAATTTTTTAAGTCTGCAAAAATATATTTTTATTAATATAAAGTTTTTAACAAATATTTATTTTTTGTATACATTTGTTGTTGGTCTAAAGAGATAAGAAAACAACAATTCAAAAAGGAGTTGCTTAATTGTCTCCTTTTAAGATAAAACAAAAAATATAATGGTATGTTTTTCAACGAATAATTAAATTTGTTTAGATATTTTTTTTAATCATTTATTACTTGAACGTCATTGATAAATCAAATGAACATCCTTGTGATAATTATCTAAGTGCACTTGTACTACGACTTGGAATAGTGGAAGTGGTTCAAAATTATAGGAACCGTGAATGGTAAAAAGAGCAAATTTCATATAAATTGTCGTATTTTAATTATTTACGTGCTATACCTTCGCAGTTTTTAGACAATTCAACTAGGAATCGGGTTAATATTACTGTGTAATAATTTTAGTTGACTTCCTTCAAACATCTAACAAATCTATACATATATTGTTTTAGAAGTAAAATAAATGCAGTTGAAGCGTTAATCTACAGTTTTAATATTTGAAAACTGAGCACACGACTCATCTTAAATCTTTATTTTAAGAGGCTGATATGCAGAAACACCCAGTTCATAGGAAAAACTCAAACTTGCTACCCTCGGACTAAGAGTGTAGTGCAATAGCCACCAGTCTACAGAGGCTCCCTATTGATGCTCTTACTGAAGCTAGCTCCAGTTTTGTAACTATATTTGTCTTTTAATTTAAATTTGATAGGTACTCACAATTTACCTGTTACTACAAAGGCCTCCGCCACGATTCACACCGATAACCTTGTTAAAAAATTACATTTAATTTTGAAAGCATTTATTTATTCATAGCATTTGTATTAATTGTTATTGGACTGTTTAATTGACGAAGGTGTAGCATTGGTCACTGAACACTAACGTCAGCAAATTATACAGGTCTATGCTAATTTATACCACGGCGCCCTCCTTTGTCGGTATTGAAGCGAATTCTTCGTGAATAAAAATAATCAATAAAATGGATACATAGTTCTAAAAAGTTTAAAGAGTCTGCTTGACACCAGGCGCGCAGGAATAGCAGAGATGTAAAAAAAATTAATGAATTAATCTTTGTAATTTCCACCATCTAGCCTCTCTCTCTCTCTCTTTCCTAAAGAAAGTAACAAATGGTTGGTACGAATTAATTGCCTGAGTGACATGTCACATGATGCATAAAAATTAGCAGACGCAAAATGTTTGTCAATTTAACATTGATTAAGTTTCTATTGGGTCATTGAGTTACATGGCACAACAAGTACCAATTGGAATGATCTGGACTGACCTCTTGCTATGCGTTCACCATGTTAAAGTGACTGGCATATTGCATATGAAAAGTTAGTATACGGACCACAACAGATCTTCAAACAAAGAATCAGTCACCTGACTCAGTCTCCTTTTCTTTTGCCATATTCTATGAACTACTTATAAATTTTTTGAGAAATATTTTTTTGTTTTTAAGATTGTCGCCACACGAGTATATTGAAAAAAGTCTGTTTTACAGTTCTCAAAATTAGTTTTCTATTTGGAAAATGTAAATTATATTTTAGAGGGCTAATTCTTGTCTTATATATCAGGATATGTTCTAAGACCTCGCTTGTGTGGCCCCAGCCTTATGCAAAAATTATTTTGTTAAATATATATTTCTGAATTAGGAAGAAGAGAACTCCTTCTCTAAAAAAACCTTAATAAAAATTTAGCTTTTTTGTACCACAATTTTTTTTAACTATTGAAAACGATTTGTATAAACTGATAGCAACTCCATTCCAAAATATGTTATATGTTCGTATATAACAATCAAAAAACACTTACTTTTTTTTATTCCAAATCCTGGTCGATTGCGAAAATTTGCTACAAATTATTATGGCAGCTTTAAACACACAATATATAAAATAAAACTGATACAAAAAAAACGTTTTTTCTTAGATGCACAAAAACTGCACTCTGTGAAATGTTACAATTTAATGTGAATGAAAAAAAGTCAGCAAAAATTTTTATTTGCTTAACAAGTGCTCTTTTTGTTTGATTTAAAAAAAGCATTTATGTAAAAATATGTTTTTCTTTCAAAAGCCAATTTGCATTCAAATGTACGATAAGTTTTTTATGGTTTATTTTATAGAAAAAAAATTATATTTGTCTAATTTTTTTTCTTTTTGTGAAATATTGAGCCAAATACGTAAAAAAAATATTTTGAAACAAAATACTTCATTTGTCAGCAGTTGGAAATGGCAAAAATTGTATACGTAGTAAAAGATATTAAAGCAAAAAAATATGTATGTATATATAATGATACAATATATAATAATTCTTTCATATTTGTTATAATAAATTTAAGCCAATTTTGTTATATTTTAGAGCATATTTATTATTATATATTTTAGATGCTTTGTTTTAATTTGCATCTACTTACTATAAATTATTAAATAAACAGCAAACGAAAATGGGTTTCTGCAAGCAATAAGCAATTTTCAGGCTTTTCAAATGCGTTTCTTTTATGCGCTTCCGAGAATCCGCCAAAAAAAGAAATGCAAAAATCTTTTAATTAATTTTCAAAATAAAAGTAATTCCAAGAACGGCAAACAGTTTGATTTTTGCTGTTTAACGATTTAACGATAATCGCCATCAAAGTTTAACGAGAATAAAATTAGATGACACAATGAAATAAACAATCGTGTAGTGTCACATGCCTGATTTTTTGAACCAGGCGTAGTTTTATATGAAAAAGATATAGCTCCCAAAATAGCATCGCGAAGAAAAATTCTGCCTTTTAACAACGTATTTGGAATAAGGAGGTGAAACAGCACACAAGGCTGTTTCGAGCGAAGCGGTCATTTTGTTGAGTACTTATGCATTAAACAGGAAAATTTAAAAATTACATAAGTACATACTTATGCCATTATCGAAAATAAATATGATTTCTCCGAGTGGAACTGATTCGATCGGCAAAAGCTTAAATATTTTCCTAAAAACTAAATGGTATATAATTTTTATGGGACTTCATTTTAAGTAATTAAAGATTTATTTTATTTATTATAAAATAATATTTTATACAAAATTGGGGGCATTATGAACCTGCTTAATGTAATTCATTTTTTTGTGCAGATAATAATCTCTGCTTTAGTTTGCACCACATTATAGAAATTAACTAATTATCAATTACGAATTATTTAAGTTTTCAATATATTTGCAAAAACTAACTGCGTTATAAGCTTCAAAGAAATAATTTAATAAAATCGCTAAATAATTAGATATTATTAATTAAAAATACCCAATTTTAGAAAGGCTTGCTTTAAGCACATTTTATAGAGAATTTTAATTATTTTATAGTTGAACAATTCACTATCTAATTTAAACATAATTGAAAATGTTTTTCAATTGCTTATCATAAACATAATAGAAACTATTATGCTTCAGTTATTACATAAATGTATTTAATATGACTTCTATTTCAAATTTATGAATTTACAAACGAAATATTTTAACAATATTTAATTAATATAACTAAATAAAAATCCACGACTAAAACACATTTATTTCATTTCTATTTAAGTCTGAATGCACAGTGTGAAAGCTATGAAAAAAATGTTAAATTAAAAATGCCTTATATATTTCCAGATTTACTTAAATCAAATAAAAGACAAAAATTTATCAATTTCAATTTGTTTTTAATTGAACTATAAATATTTTACTAAATATATAAAATATTAATTTTGGGAAAACAATGCGATTAAAAATTTAAAATACTAAAATTTTAGCAATTCCCGTAAAAAGCAACAGTTATCGATTTTAGTTTTTCATGCACAATCGTCATATTGGGAGACATTGTGAAAAACACCGTCTTTAATGTAGCAAAATCTAGATTAAAAACTTAAGTTCAAGCTTTATTCAAAAGGCTCGGCCCATTTAGAAACTATAGATTTATTTCATATTTTTAATAATTCAATCATTGTAAGATAATGAATAAAAAAAATTCCCACTATCAAATCAAAAGTAAACAGACTATAATAAGTTAATAAAACTCAATAGTTTATGTATTCCATATTCGAGCTTGTTTACATAAGCTTGTCATTTTTAAAGTTTAATTTTTTTGGTTACTATTCACCAAAATGAATGGAAGCAATGTTGACTTTGTTACATTAAGTTTTCATGTTACATGTTAAATTTTCCTATGAAAATAAATTTTCTTAAGGGACCTATTTTCTCAACACGTTCCTGCTTATGCGAATGTAAGCAAATTAAATTTAATAAATATATTTTTTAGTTAAGCATTTACTCGCTATACGCCTATATAAAATAAATATTTTTGCAATTCCATCGAGAGTAGAGTAGTTTTCATTTAGCTGTCTTTTGGTTAAGATCACTTTAGAATAAACTGCACAAAATCAAGAATTTCTGTCACTATTCTTTAAAATCCCGTACAAAATATTTTTTAAGCAACTCTTTGTATCTGCATATTTAAGATAAATGCCCAAAATTTTTGCATTTCAAAATTATTTTAACACAAAAAATCAATCTTAGCTGCGTTGTGACTTAACTGTCCAAGAGTACGGGTATATATTTTCTGTAATTATTCTTCCTAAACGTTATTTAAGTACATTTTTTACACCTGCATATTTACCATATTTTTTGGCGGTTTTAAAATTTTTTTATATAAAACATCAAAGTTATTTGCAACAGCTGATCTGATCGCAAATTTTATTCGAATTTTTTGTTAAAAGTGTTTTTTTTTTGCGAAAAGTATTTAAAAACTAACAAAATTGCAATATGCAGTCGCACACTGACTGTCTTTCAGGGCATATATTTGTGGTAATACTTTTTATCACAATAAAACAGCTGATGTCAGAAGGTTTGTCGGTTCAAAATAGATAACGCTCTAATTGATATTTTGGTAGATGACTTTGCACATGAGTTTTACAGAAGCAATATTTTAAAGGTACCACACGACATATACGTATTTTACAGTGTGAATTTTAACAATTCAGATGTAAAAAACATGTCGTCTACTGGAGACATTAAGGATTTGACTGTGATATGTGATCATCAACGCGACGCGTCGTATCGAATAGACCATATTGGTTACATTTCTTAAGTCTAAAAACATTATGAAACATTTTGTTTTAGAGTATAAAGAAAGTAAATAATTTTTCACTACTTTTTAATTTACAAATGTTAATAGCAGTTCTTTTATTACTTTCGCCATCTCGGTTCCACAACTTTACAAATTTTGGTAATTTTTTTTCGTTTCCAAGAACTAAACATTCTTTCTTCGATTTTTTGGGTCGTTGAATCTGAATCTGGACTCCGTTTTTTTAGATATTGTGCCACCATGTCGAAAATTTATACCCTTGTATGGTATAAAAAAGTCTACAACAAAATTTACATTAATCAATGAAATTTAATATTTTCAGAGAAAAGTTGGTTGCTGTATATTTATTTTTTATGATTTTTAAATAATTTTTTTTCTTTAACTTCTGTGAAATATCTGCATGAATAAAAGATTATTTTGTTGTGAAGTTAAGATTTTTTCTGTACTAATTGACATCCCATTCCATTCCCTTTGCAAGTTATCTTTATATATTTTGTTCAAGTGCGTTTATTTTTGACAAAACGATATATCTCGAAAAAAAACGGAGCGCTGATTCGCATTTAGAAAGAAAAGAAGCAAATTTTTGTTCTCGAAAACCAACCTAGATAGAGACTTGTACGAAACTGAGATTTATTTTTAATTTTGCTTTTTGTACTTTCTTAACTCTCACTTAAGTACAGCAGCAAAGACTTTCGCTCTTATAAAAAAATAATGATAATAATAAAACGTCAAAACTACGGATATAGAAAAAGTTCGAGTAGATTGAATGAGTTTTGTTCTAACAAAAATAATTACTTCTTGTCTTCTGTGACTAACTCTGCTTAAGTGGAAGTACACGGGCGTTGTGGCATCAAATTTGCTCATTCTCTCAACTGTAGCAATTTAATATTTTCCGTCAACTTAAAAATTATTTAATTAATTATAATTATTTTCATTTGTAATGAAGAATAAAAGCGCAGACTTCAACCTGACTAAAACATTTTCATAAAATTATAATTAAAATCTTTCGATCTCAATAAAAAATATACTTTAAAAATTATGCGAATATGTACGAATCTCTAACTGGTGCCAAAATAATCAGTTCGGAAAAAAACCTAAATGAAAATATTCACATTTTTGTTTTATTTGAAAGCACAAATTTTATTACTTATAAATTGATTTCAAAAATAAATTCTAAAATATTTTAAATAAACTGCACTCTTTGTTTATTCATTATTAAATTAATATTATTTCACTTTAATTATAGGTATATAATAAATAGTAGTCCATTCAATATAATAAAATAATATTTGTTATTCTGTTATGTTAAGCTTCAAAAGTATTTGTGATAAATTTAATATAAGTTCATATACTTATTTATTTGTTAATATTTAGTGAACAATAAAATCACGTCAAAAATAGAATAAAACCAACTGTTTCAATTTAAATTTATTTAGAATTTAATTACAGGATATTTGCAGAACGTGTCGAAGCTGCACGAAACACGAACGGCACAAGTACGCAAAAGCGTGTCATTAGAACTCGTTCATAATATTTCGTTTGACTTACGTCATGCGGTGTTTTATCAACGCTGTGCCCAACAATAGTATTACCTATCAGCGAATTAATTCAATTTGCAAAAATATATTTTGAACATAAATTTAATAAATAAAATCAACTCTTTTGATTCAAATAATATTATTTTTTAAGTTTTTGCATTGTAAATTACCTGTGTTAAAAATTAAGTGTGGAAACGATGCTATTTTTGATTACATATTTTCAACAAAAATGACGTCACATTGCGCTATCTTTAATCCAAAAAAAAACTGAGAATATTATATAAAAAATGAAATACAAGATTTATGAATGCAAATGAGGTCCCAATTGGCAAAGGCTGCAATCTTTATTTCAAAAATTTTTTTAATTAAATTATGAAGACTCCATTATCTAAAGATTCACTCACAAATTTATTATATTGTATATTATGGTATTCATTAGAAGAGATTTTGGAAAGTTTGAACAAAATTCATATAAAGTTTTCGCGTCAAATAGGATAAGACATTCTTGAGAAAAGTGGAGATTGCAACATTTGGATCTGTACCCTGTAAATGCAAACGTGATTGATGTCAATAATTGTAAGTGCATTTTACATGTTTTGTGTTCTAGAAAAATTATTAGAAGAAAAATGATTTTACAAATCAGAATTTCTTTCATATACAAGATACAAGAATTCTTATGTGTTTGTGTTTGAACTCCTCCGAAACTGCTTCAGCGATTTTTAGTATGAAAACAGGTCGTACGCAAATAGGCCGTAAAGAATATTTTATATCGATTTTTGTTCTCTGGGAAGAGAAGCGTGATAAAATAAAATTTTAATATTTTATCACAATTTTTCGCTATACAAAATTCCATTTCTCAATGAATTTTGCTGAAACATATAAGGTACGTAACCTGAGCAAGAAATACAATTTTTTTTGATGAACCACACCCACTCATACGCCCATTTCTTCACATATCTTAAAATTCGATCTATATAAAAATTTATATTCCCTTTAAATTTGATCTTTTACCCTCTAGAATTGACCAAGTGCAAGTTTAATTGACCACTCTTTTTTGTAGTGATACTTCTACGCCCATTTTTGTGAAAATATATAAAATTGGTATAAGACGCAAATCCATGGTTGTTTGTATGTTCGGTATACAAAACTCCATTTCCCACTGATTTGGCAGAAGATTGAAACATATAATGTACGTAACTTGGTCAAGGCAGTTAAATAATTTTCAATGAATCTTTCCCATTTCTACGCCCACTTCATTCCATACATCTAAAATACTCATTTACCATTATTCATTCTACATGAACATTTTACACATACAATACATTCATAATTTTTTAATTCATAACCAAAATGTTCACTAGAAATAAGTTATATGAAAAAACAAAGTTTGCCGGGTCACATAGTAAAAACTTATATTTCAATAGAATGAATGAGTTTTAAAATTGAACTAAAAAACCATACTTCAAGTTGTTTCAAAAGAGTACAGAATATATTTACATATTTCAAATCTAATATTTAGAAATTAAATTCCAACTCGCAGACAATTGATAAGAGCTGAGTGAAATACTGATAAGTTCTCAAAGAATTGTTGTTTCTTTTAATATTGCGTTCTAAAGCACAATTTATATGTGTATAAAATTGTGATCATAAAAACTTAATTTTTAAACCAGCGGAAAAATCAAAAATAACACTCTACTCGCAACTTGATGAGATATATGAATGAGCCATTGTATTTCATATTTCAAATAACTTTTTCCCTATTTTTATCAATTTGGATACAATTTACTAAATGAGTGGATAAGGATACTAAATATGTATATTTTTTAAAAGTAAATTAAAAAAGTTTTTATGTTTCGTTGAAAATGCCATAATGTCTCAGAAATTACTTGACGCTGAACCCTAAAACTTCAGAATTGCTCAAAAAGGCAATTTGTGCACTTGCATAAAAGATATAAAAACCCATAATGCAAACTTTGTATTATAAGAAAATGCATTTAGAAATTTTTAACAGTAACAAAATTTTTTTGTCTTTCCTAGGACAATACTAACATATCTTCATTTGAAAGAAATCTGAAACGTCTTTATAGAGTTTGGGGTCTTAAAAATTAAAAAAAAAATGTATATATTAATTTATAGAGTTTGTAGTAATATTCTATAGATGTGAGGGGGAATTTAGACTGAGGTGTTAATCTATTGATGAGGCAATAATTATAATCGCTCATAAGGGCAATTATAATTATTTAGTTTAATGGGAGATAAAAAAAAATAATTAATTTCTTTTACTGAGTTTTATCCTCTAGCTACCTTTATATTTTGCGATATATTAGTAAGGTTTTTTTTAACACACTAATAATAATAATACATACAAATACTCACTAAAGATGATTTGCGACGAAATTCATCATCTTGGCGCATCCTCTCCAGAGCACAATCGGCGAGCGTACGTCGCGTCAAATAGTCCATCGGCTTCAATTCTTGAGTCAGCTTGATCTTGTATGGGTGTAAACCAAGATCTTTACGAAAAATTCGCCATAAAGTGGTCTTGGCGATGACCAGTTATTGAGAACGCCGCGGAATCGACTGATTTGAATCATATGCTACGGACACCTTTACGACAACGATATTTTCGTCACTTCGGCCAACCCGTTGTCTCACTAGAACGGCAGCAACACACAATGAATATGTAGATTAAAATTTTTACACTAAACTTGTTATTGCTTTTCTACTAGAGCGATAATAGCGACCGAGAATTGGAGTTAACGCTCTTAAAAATGTGGTTACGCACTCCAAATTTCTGTAGAATATTTTTATAATTTGCAAACGTTGGTTCGTTCGTGTAGTTCACCATGATGAAAGAAAATGTTGAGTTTACTGTAAAAAGGAAAGTAACAGTTAGATGATCAGTGAAATAGTGCGTTCATAAATTAAATTCAAAGCTGTCAAGTACCTATTGGAAGCCCCTTTATAATTTAGATTGGCAGTGCAAATGGAAGTGATTTAATACATGAATTTCATATTAACTTAATAGCATAGTTTATAATGTTATTGTTGTTCATTACAAGTATTAACGTTTATTTTCAATGGGTTTTAAGTAAATAAATGAAAAAATATTGGAATATAAAAATTTTAAATTATTCTATTTAATAACTTTTAGTATAAAATTAGTTAATTTTATGCACACTCATTCGGAAGATTCACTCTATGGGGCCAATGTACTGTACAGCTTATAAAATTAACTCCTACTACAACTGATGTTCTCCTAATGGCTATTGCTTTTCATGAGCATGAGGTTTTATGCCATATTGCTAAA
The DNA here is from genome assembly GCA_956483585.1 of Gymnocheta viridis. Classification (NCBI taxonomy): domain Eukaryota; kingdom Metazoa; phylum Arthropoda; class Insecta; order Diptera; family Tachinidae; genus Gymnocheta; species Gymnocheta viridis. The sequence goes on from OY101440.1 coordinate 8,739,142, forward strand.
AAAAATATACATATACGATATAATAATGTGCATCTTCCCTGCCATTTTATTTTAGAAGAAATAAAAATCACAGTTTATTTATAGAAAATAAAACTACATGTAAAAAACATACAAAATATTAAAGAAAGAAAGCAAAAAAAAAGAAACCTGGATATTGTGTTTTCAGACTCTTCACAAACTACCTGAAAATACACTACTTTACACATTTTTGTTTTTCTATACATAAATATTAAAACAAATCAGAGCGACCAAGTAGAAAAAGCAAAAAATAAAAATCGGTCGGTAAAGTGGAACAATAAGAATAGAATAAAACAGATTTAAACAAAGAATTTTCAACAGAAATGGCTGCAGACACACTCGTATGTACATTAGGGTTGTAACCAAATTTTGGCCCAAGCACTACGCGATAGCGAATATTGTGTTATTTACGAAAACAATTTTTTTGGGTCGTTTGAAAATAAAAACCTCAGAGAAAACCGAGTTTCTAAGATACATAAAGAAACAAATTTAATATAAAAAATTTTTAAATTTTATTAATAAATATAAAAAAGTTAAAAAAAATTCTTAATTACTAAAGGTCATGATGAATAATTTCATAAAATAAAAATAAAATAAAAATAAAAAAAATAATTGTCCAACTTTACCGTGTTTTCTGGGTGACCTTTTTTGAAAACCGCGAAAAAATGTTTAATAGTTTTCGATTATGCTTGGGCCATTTTGATATTTGCGAATAATGAGAATAAGTTATACACCTAATAAACATATATATCTAGAAATATTTATTTTAAGGTAGAGAGCAGTTTGAAAAGACTTTAAAGACTTATTTAATGACTTAAAAGTTTGAATTCTTTCAGTCCCTTTGATCAGACTAGCAACAACCACTTTTCGTTGCATATCTGCAAGCCTACGAAATTAATAATAAATGTCTGCTATAAAGCGTTTTTGTCGTTTTTTAACATGCAGCATTTTTAATTAAAAGTTTATATTTGAGATGTGTATTTCCTAAAATAAGAGCCACTTTTTGGTAGATTTATTTATTTCTGAAAATAATTGCGAATTGTTAAATATAAAGACCTTATTTTTAACACTACATTCTTTTGGAATTTAAACACAATAATAAATTAAACAAATCATATTTGTTTTAGCAAACATAAACTGCTTGAGCAGATACACCCAGGGACTGACAAGAAATCGAACCTGCGACTTTCAGAATATTGCTAATGAAGTAGTCTTCTAGAAATATTGCTTTGCGATATCGCAAGGTACGGCATTCGCACAATAGATAACCCGAAATATCGTCGCAAAAATTGCAGAGCCTACACAGTTAGATCTCGGTTTTACCAATAAAGCACTGACGTTATCTACGTGTATTTAGAATACTCCTATTAAGTGACAACACCCCCTTGCGATGTCCTCCAAGGTACCATAATATGAATTTTCGACTGCTTAAAATCCTTCAGAATTTCCGAGTCAAGAATATCGTACTATATCGAGAATATCGTTGCAACATTTGCAACATTTGTCGTGGCAGTTTCCTACTAAACTTGATTTACCCCCCCCCCCCATTATTTATGTAAATAGCAAATTAGTATTTTAAATTCTAAATAACAAAATATTCCGATTTTTAGCCATTGGCGATTAAAAATTTATGTTCTCAACAAATATTAATGTTGTTGGTGATATCAATATTCACTCATAGCACACATACGGATTGCAAATATGTTTTTAATACATGGGGCAACAATTATAACGCTGCATAGTGCGACGTTTCGCTTGAATAGTTTTCTCTATAAGTTTTGATTATTTTAAAAAATAATATTGAATATTTGTCAATGCGTGGCTTCCTTATTGCAACGTAGTCATATCTAAAAAAAACTCGTTCTTTAGAAAACGAGCTAAAAGTTTCTAATTTACACACAACTTAATGGAAAAATAAAATCATATTCCCTCCTCAAGCGGTAAGTAAACACGAAATTTGTATAATTTTTTTACAGAACATGAAAAGCGACACGACGAGTAATTGTGCTTTCTTAACTCAAAAATTACGTGATACTTAATGTAAATATACTTAATGAAAAAAATTGTTTGTTCCCCCTCTACCCATCACATTTTAATATGCGAATAGGGTGATCGACTCGGTTTTTCAACCAGTTTTTAAAAACGGATTGTATACATCCGTTGTTGGTTTTTTCAAAATGTTGATTTTTCGAATGTCGAATAGTCCGGGTTTTTTATAATTAAAAAAACGGCTCATACGAAAACTTTTCAATTTTTTAAATTTATTTATTAAATAAAATTACTTTTTACTATATTAAAACTGTGAAGAACGATTTTTGTTAATTATCCAAGTATTTTTTTCAATGTAGAAGTGTTTTTTAGGTGTTTTTTGACTAAAGCGAGATCGTAGCAGGGACGAATTAAATTGGCCTTGTTGCGTGCGATAGATATCAAACTGCATATTTGAAAACCGTTTCAATACTTTAATACTATATACTATATAGCTAGAAAATTCACCAAAGAGAGAATTTTATTAACTACGCTTTCGTAACTGAAACAAGGGAAGTCGCCGAGTAACGACGTACCTACACTTTTATTTAATTTAAAGGAGAAGCTAAATACGTTATAAAGTCAATAATTATAGAGTGTTCCTTGAAATTCTTTATTTATTTTTTTTTTGAACAAGAGTGTAAAAAATACAAGCACTTATATTTACTTCCGTTTGAATTTTTGTAACAAAGGGCCTGTCTTTGATCGTAGAAGTCTAAGATTTTCCGTGAACATGTAGTTTGACGAACAATATTCAATCAAAAACTCTATTATATGAACGATATTAAGCTAATTTTTATGCTTAATTTTTAATTTGTATGGTATTTACATGAATTGTTAACTCTTTTTTAATCAAAACTTTTCTTATAAACATTTCCTGAATTTTAAAAACCGCAACCGGGTTTTTCAAAATTTCAAATATTCGGAAACCAGTTTCTGTCGTATATTCGATTACCCTATATAGGAGTATAATAATGCAAAAATATTCAAAGTGTACTAAAAATATCTACAATTCTGAAAAAGAGTTAATGTGTTTTGTTTGATCATCAAAAAAGCGACAACGAGTTGCTTAATTGAAATCTATCATACAACTAAACAAAATAATTGATTTTTACACACTTTCTAGTGAGTTTCGTTAACAATAGTGCTGTGCATGTGAAAATAAAGAAAATCACTAGGCAGAAATACTCTTTCAACGTATAATTAATATTGGTCAGGAAAGAAAATGAAATATTAAGTATACGCAGTTAATAATTTAATTTTAAGTGAATTTAAGAAAAAGGAGAAATTATTAAAATCATTAATTGGAAGTAAAATCGTAATTCAAATTAAAAAAAATGTTTATTAAATCTATAATTTGGTATGATCTCAAAATTTAATTTCAAAAAGTCATCGTTGGTTGTGGGTTGAGAAAGTTTATATAAATGCATGCGTCTCATAAGTGCTTATGCAAAATTATCAGTCGACATACAAATTAATTAATTCGATTGGTTGCATTCGTCGCCCTGCGGTCAGCTATCATTGTAACAAATGCCACAGTAGCATCTGCTTGTTATGTAAATAAATATTCCACGGATGGCACTTTCAAGTATTTCATTTTATTACAAAGAAGACTAGGTATTCAAAATTTACTTGTATAAATATCCTTTATTTTTTTGTATATCATATCGAAAAAATATATTTTAAATATATTTAATGAACTTTGTAATATATACAAACAAAAGGAACATAGGTATTTAACGGATTCTATCCATTTACTCCTTTTTCCGGCTAACTATTTAACTTGGTTCGAAGAAAGTCCAGCTGGTTCGTATTCAGATTTGACGCATCGCTCCAAGGTGTAACGTGCCCGTCCTTGGCGATGGTGACCCTGTGAATTCCATTCCAGTACTGCTCTGGCTGTCTCAAAGTTGGGTCGCCTTAGTATAAGTCCAATGCATGTCCATTTTCTTTAGATGTTTTCAGCACTAAGGGGAATACAATTTGCCATAAAGTCTCGTTGCATATACAATTTGGTTAGTCTACTTTTGTTATTTGTCCGGAATATTGTTTTATAAAACTTTGAAGTTCACTTTGCGTAGATTTTGTAAGACTCCATGTTGTCTTCTTTGAGACGTAATTTGACCGTAAGACTCTGTGTAGCTGCATGTCATTCAAATACTCCGACATATTCCACCGAACGCCGACAGGAGCTTTCCGAATTGTTTCTTTCATCACAGCATGAAGAAGCAGAAGGAGCAATGACGCAGATAATACACACCCTTGTCGTACCCGAAAAAGTTACTAAATGGACTCCTTTCCTTTCCATTGAAACAGACCTCGTATTGCTCATCTCTTTTCATCTCCCGGAACAAATCAACAAACTTTTCTGGCATTCCTTTTCTTATTACTACTAACCAGAAAAAAACTACGATTTACCGTATCAGAGGCCCGCTCGAAGTCTACGATGAGCAAGTACAAATAACAGTTGTGTTCGACCGATTGTTCAATGACTATGCGCAGTGTGTTAACGTGGTGCGTACACGGCCTGTCTGGTCTAAAACCACATTGCTCTTTCCTTAAAACTTCGTCTAACACAGGATTTGTGCGTTTTACTATAAGAGACACAACAATGCGAAAACAAATCAATGGATTTGCTCAAAACATCTTAATTATTGTCTAATTATTTCTATTTTGTAATATTCTTTTCTTACTTCTGATCGATCGGGAGTAGAGCTAGTATGTGATTTACACTCTTTGCGGAAGGCTTTCTTGTTTCTTTTGCTGCTCCGATTGAAAAACAAGATCAATCTTTTTTTTAGATATTAAAAAGTCCGTTTAAATTTGACGGACATACTAACAATACGAAAACAAATGCTTTAGATTCTAGAAATATCGAAAGCAAGCAAATACCTCAAACAGAAAATATTTTGAAAAGGCTTTCTTTATATTGGACAAATATTTGCCGAAATAAGTGTTACAGTCGTTTTCGTAAAAACGTTAGAAATTACACTGAATTTATTTTTCTCGTACACTTGTTTGAAAGAACATTTATTGAAAAAATAAAAACTTTTCTAAATTTCTGATAGACATGTTGATTTCATCAAATATTGCATATAAATTTAAACGTGCCTGAACATTTCTATTTTATTGTAAACTTTAAAGCACTTTAAGTTGCAGTCACCGTTGCTTGTGTAAACAGACACACGTAAATATTTACTTTGATTTCTTAAAACAGAAATATACACTGAAAGGTAAACTTGTTCCTGTTTTGTGGCTGCTTGTGTGTGTTATTTGTTTTAGACCAAAACAAAAAAAGAACTTTTTAAAAGAAAGCATTCCACATTCAACTTATACACCACTTTCCTAAACAAATACTTTTTACTTATAAAAAGATAAACACAATGGATCCAATAGTATTTTTGCAGTGTGAAAATGTGTATACAGTCCTGTGCGTGTGAGTGTGTTTGTTTGAAAGCATGTTTTTGTTTTGTCTAAAAATAACAATTTAGTACATCCTGTACAAGTTATGTACCTGCTTGTAAATTTATTTGCTTGTTTGTTTTTGATGCTGTTTTCAGATTTTTTTTCTTTATTTCTCTATTTTTCTTTAGAACTTGATTTCATTTTCTTGTTTGCTATTTATTTTAAAGTTATCCTTTTCTTGGCTACAAGTGATGATAACTTAGTTTACGTATGACAGACGACTGGAATCGAAGTAATAGCAAAATAATCAAACTGTTATGATCTACGATTTAATTATTTTGTAATTGGTGATTTCTAAATGAAATGAGTATTAGTTTTTTATTAGTTACAAAGTAATTGATGGCCCTGTGTATTTTTTTGGGGGTTTTTTAGAGATACAGAATTTTTAATTGAAATAAAATACAGATAAATGTTGGTAATTGCCATGAATTTGTCTTCATTTGAAATATATTTCTATTGCATTATTTTTATATAATTTTTTGCATATGGAGGCTTAAGGTGGTTCGATGGAAAAGCGATTTGCAATTACATTTTGCAGCTATAGAAGCCGTCAATCGAGTGTGTCTCATCGGCGGCGACATCACATAGCTTTACAAAAAATTGTTCAGCGCTGTTAAATCGCTTGACCGTGTATCCATTACACGAAATTTCTCATTTGCCGGAAGTTTCTTTCAATAAATCAACTATGGCACGCGCTTTGCATTTTGCACTGTCTATTCGAAACCACAGCGCTCCTCAACATGAAGGACTTTCAGCTGTGATACACAAAATTTAGATATCATGAGCCTATAGCAGTCACCATTAACTATAATATTTCGGCCCATCGAACGCACCAAACAGTAACTTCTTCAGAATACAATGGCAGGATTACAATGGATGAGAAGAGCAATTCTTGGTTACCGGAATTAATTTCTCTAATGAACGATTATGCTGACCATAAAGTGGACGAAGAGTGCGATGGTGTCATTATATTCATGATAAAATGGTAAAACAAACTAAACTCAAAACAAAAAACAGCTGTTAAGCAGTATTATCAATTTAAAGGTATATGACTCAAAAGAAAAAGAAAAAAAAGAGATTGAAGGAGCTAATTGCTATCTGTGCTCAAAAAATAAATAAAAGGAATTATTTTAGGGTAAGAGAAAGTCGCCTTCACAATGTCTACATTACTTACCTGCATTTATATAATTTTATACTTAAAATGTTTGTTCTTATTTCTTTTTCAACAAACTTAAAATCAACGTGACTAAAGTTGGAAGAAAATAGAAGTTAAATAAAACTAAAAATTAAAATGGAAAAGTTATAGTCATTTTAACAAAACAAAGGCATTGTGCTGAGAACGAGAGGTGAGATAAGGTTTAAAATATACCAGATTTGCCGGAAGTCATATACTCTCATTGTGTTTGAAATCCAATTGAAATGTTTGTAACTTCAAAGACAAAAATTTATATATTTTGTGATTTATTATTTCCATGTGTGTAATTTAGGGAGGAAGAATTCTTCTTTTACTTTTTTCGGAATTCAAAATAAAATTAAATTCATTAGATCTTACATTTTTAATAAACGAAGAAGTTTGTTAAGAAATTTTTTAAAATTTTTTAAATTTTTTATTTTAAATGGAAGAGTTAATAAAGTTGTTTAATCAAAAATCAAAAATTTTACTTAATTTAATTTAATTTAATGCAATCGAAATGAAATCATTATAATCACAGTTTTTTTAAACGTGCACAGGGAAAAAACTAGCATAACAATCATTAGAAACATTTTGGATGAACTGTACTCGCTGTCTAGTGAAACATCAGTGAACTTAAAACGAAGTTATCAATTGGCGAAAGTGATCCAAAGAGCTGAAGAATATACAGTTATAAAGTGTTAAAGACAAAAATCTGAGTTCAGGTCTTTTACCTCCTATGCTATGAAAATGCCATGCCTTTGAAAGAACTTCCGATATATTTTGCTCGGATTAAACCAATTTAAAAGAACGTTTTCTTTTTTAATAGAATTTGTTGTTAAATAACCCTAATACTTTATCAGTTGTTTTGGGGAGAGCTCTGACAAGTGGAGTATGAATATGATGCTCCTATTCTCCTATTCAAAATGAATAGCACAGGATAAAAAGTAGTGTAGCTTAGCATATAGTTTAGGAAACTTCGGATCTGTGGCGGTTAGCAGAAACTCCAACAATATTTGGAACTAATAATTTCTTGTCGATCTAAGGAACACACTAACAAATTTTGTGCAACAAGCAGCCTTTAAATGCTCTTTATTATGCTTGCATTGACCTCCATAATAACGCACAGTGGCGTGAAATTAAAAATATTTAAAGAAAATTCGTAAAATCTAAGCTATGCAACCAATTTCAATGAATGTCAAGTCCAGACCAAGTAAAATAAATGAACATTAGCGCGCTATCTCCAAAACTTTAACAGCGACAAATTCTTAAATTCTTAAATCTGAAATTTCAAAAAGGTACTAAATACTTATAATTTTTGCGCAAAAGGTATAGTTATTTTATTTTCTTGGTATTTCCGGAAAAATAAAGAAATAGTTAATAAAAAGTAATTATATATAAAAAACTAGATCTTAGAAACGGCTATACGAAAAGTTTAATGACTTCTTCGAAATGCACACTACTCCCAACATTAGCCGACTGTTTTTTTTAACAAAACACCAAATTTTTGCATGTTTTGGCAACTTTTTTATATTTTTATCATAAACTATATTCAATAACTGGTATCAATATTTAAATGTAAATGTGACCTGCAAAAAGTAAAAAAAAAATTTTACAAAAAAATTTTTTCGAAACGAATTGTTTGGCTAAAGCTTAAACTTTTTTCTAATTTTTAGAAATTTTTTAAATAACTTCATTATTTTCTATGAAGAGAGTACTATTTGGAAAAATTTATTGTTCATCAGACTAGCAGAACGGACCAGTACTGATTTCAAGGTCGCTACACCATCTCATCATCGTTCTTTATTCGATTTTACCACTTTTGACGGTGGATACGAGTGATTAGGAATATCAACTGTTTAACTGTATCATTTAAAAAATAAAAAAACGAGAAGAGATGAGAAAAAGATAAACACGTCGAATAAAAAAGTTAGCAAGTTTTATTTAACAATTTGATTAAAAACTTTGCTCTACAAGTCTGCTGTTTTTACAAAGCCTCCTTTTGTAATAAACTGCGTGCACCGTACTGTTTTTTTTAAGTTTAATAAAATTAAATTATATTTATCAAAAGTACTGATGTCAAGGTCGTTACATCACCTAAGCAACGTTTTTTTTCTACTTTATCATTTTCCGCGATAAATACCAGTAAGTTGCAGCATCAATAATTCAAAAAATTATATTAATTTTTACAATTTGGTTAGTACCAAATGCCATTTCTGATTATTAATTAAACCACATATTCCATACTCTCTCGCTTATTGAACACCATTGGCAGCTGGGACTAAGCTTTTTTCCATTAATGTTCACTTGGTTTTTTTGTCTTTTGTAGTTGAATTTCTAGTATTTAACCAATATTGACAACGTAAGCAATGAGTTCTTGACGCGTGCTATCGTTATTGATAATTATTGTTTGTAAGTAATTAGTCGAACTTATATTTGTATATATATTTGAACTTGTGCAAAACAATTCGTTTCAATATATATGCAATTACTTACAAAAATTAATCAAAAATTTTTTTCTTTAAAACAAAAGTTATGTTCTGAATATTTATTTTAAAATATTTTTCCTGATAGTAATTACGAATATATTGTTCTTTGAAATAAATAAAATTGTAACCATAACCCTAATAAGTCTCCGTTCATACTTTCACAAACAACACTGAACTACGAGTTTAAACTTGCACTTCCACTGTAGTTCATTGCTCTTCATATCAGAACTGTTGCAGTTGTAGAATTAAACAAAAAGAAAGAAGACCCCGTTTATAATTACTCAGCATAAAACCATCGAAATTCTGTAACAAAATAAAATGTGCAGAATTGCAATCTTGCAGAAATAATTTTTTTTTTGTACAATGAACTGCCGCAAGACATTAATTGAGTAATACTATCAATAAAGCATATTTAATGACATATCAAAAAGTTGGTATATAAGAAGAAATTTTTAATAAAACATTTTCAATTACATTTTGGAAATAAACCAAATCGTGTTTGAGTTGCATCAGTTGCTCGTCTTGATGAATCGCCTTGAAGAGACTCTTAACTGATTAAACAAAACAGTTTAACCTTATTCAGTAAAATCGTCGAATCAAACAATCTCAATATATTTAAACTATTTTAACTACACAATTCAATTTTTCGCATTTTTCACTATTTGCCAGCATTTTTTATAATTTTTCTTTTGCGTCAAATATATTATGATCATTATTTATTAGCCTGAATGAATAGACGATGTAATTGCCCATTCAACGGTAGTTGCACCAGGTTTTCACGATGGACGCAGATATAATGCCTCATGTCAAAATACCTTATTTTTCTACAGCACTTTTTTTTTATAACTTCTCATACATGTTATTGGTTATTTTTTTTAATGGGCTAATTTATGCCTTGGACTATTCACCTTTTATTGCTGCATAAAATGAATATTATTAATACATAAAATGTATTAGTCTTTCAGTAAATTTGATGTGAGGACAATTTTAATGAAAACTGGTTTTATTTAATGCAATTTTATTGTTTTTATTTTAAATATTTTATTTGCAAATGCAGTTGTTGTACTAAATACATACGTAACATGTTCACTTAAAATTTCTTTTTTGAATTTCATGCCACTGTGCAACGTTTCTTCTCAAAATTGCAGACTAATTTTTTTAGCTTAATCTTTGCGGTATGATGTATTCGTCTTGTGTTTTTCTTATTTTTAATACGTACATAAATTTTATGTTTTTATGGTTACATTCATATTTTTAAATTATATTTTGTTTTATTTTATCTTCACTTTTTAACTTTGCCTTAATTTATTTAATGCGATTTACTTTGCCTTTAATTCAGTTTTTTGTTGTGTTTGTTTTTTAGTACTTACATTAATTTCCGTTTCGTTCTTTGGTGGCCTTTTTTACAATCGGGTTTTCTTCAAGCAAAAGTGAAAGAGAAGAAATTAAAAAAAAAATCACGTTTTATATTTTCTGTAGAGTATTCAAAGCCGAACACTGCTCAACCGGTTTTTGCATTAAACTACAATTCACTCTGGCTTTTGATTTACAAGTAGTAGAGACAACAAGCCTATTATTTTAGGCATCTTGATTAATTACACAGCGCAACACGAAAAAGATAACCACTACGTGATAAAAGACCAAAAAAAAGAAGACCCGTATCTCCCAGTTTTGCCCAACACGTTTTCCAATAGATGTCCTAAACATGTATTAAACATACCTTAACTTCTACCTCAAAGTTTAATAAGCTTATGGAAATATAGTAAATTTTCAATAACACAACTAGCTGCTGGGTAGATTATGTCTGATAAAATAGATAAACAACTGCAAATAGCTAAACTTGAGGATGAACTGTTGCATTGGCCACAAAAATGGAAAATATCTGAAAATCTATTAGATAATGTTGTAGATACCCAAATAAATTGCGATAAAGATATCTATCGAAATCTAAGAAAAATATTAAAAACTTTCAATGCCGGTCACTGATGCTACGAGTAAGAGGTCATTTTCTACCCTTCATCGCCCAAAAACATGGCTCAGATCAACATTGACAGAAGACAGACAGAGTGGCGTAGCCATGATGCTCATTAATCATGAAATTGATATTAAACCTAATTTAAATTTTTCTCACAAAGAAATCATAAATTACTTATTTAATAAGAATGATTTATTTTAATTTACGTTGAGCTTATCTTATAATTCATATATTTAACTTTATTTTTGAGTTTTTTTAATACTAAATGTATTTTTTTAAACTTTTGAACAATAATTTGTTACTTTTTTTTCATCAGAAATTATACCACGCACCCCCCCCCCCCCACTGTTAGCTTAAACTGGAAAAAAAAGTTTTAAAAATCATATTTTATCCGTCCTTTTAAAATCGACATTTGAGAAATACCATAATTAAATTTATAGATTTTTTTTGAAACAACTGCCTTTTCTTACACCAACTGCTTATAAGAAAGAGTACCTTTGGAAACAGCACATTTTCGAAACGTATTTTTAAGTAAAACTTCAAAAAGAGCTAATTTTTAAATACTACACTAAAAATATTTTGTACGTATAATTAACTGAAATTGTAATTTAAAATAAATGAAAGTTCACATACAAACCGATGTAATTATTTTTCATTTAAGGTTATCCAAAAGATCATTTAATTTTTAATGTGAAAAAGTTCTTTGACTTAATTCCGTAAAAATAAAAGATTTTTCCTTATTTTCTGCTATTTTAGTGATAAATAATCAACCACAAGTTCCTTAAAAATAAAAATAAAAGACTATTCTTCCTTTGTTTCTGTTATTTTTACTGTCAAATAATCAACTCAAAGACAAAATGTACATATCGTCAACAAAAATATAAAAAGAGAATTAGTGATTATATTTACAAAATATACATTTTAAAGAAATGCAGATATGTGCGAGGGCGGACTGATATTGCAGCTACATAGCGCAAGATAGCAGCAAAACACAAAAACAAGCAATTTTTGTGTTTCTTGAAAAATGGAAAAAAGTGAATTTCATGCTTTGATTAAAAACTATTATTTTTAAGAGAAAACGGCGAAAGAGACAAAAGAAAAGGTCGATAAACATGATGGTGAGTCTGCTCCGTTATATTACTTGGTAAAATATTGGATTGCTGAATTTAAAGAGGTGGTTACTGAAGAAAATATCAAGAAAATCCTCGATATCGTTATGAATGATCGCTGAGTCAATTTACGTGAGATTATTGAAATGGTAAACATATTATATGAACGTGTGTTCAACATTCTGCATGAACATTTGCATATGAAAATGCTATCGGCAAGATGGGTGCCGCGTTTGGTCAGTGTCGAACAAAAACGAGTTCGACAGACCACTTCACAGTGCTGTTTGGACATGATAAAGCGTAATCCTGATGATTTTTGGCATCAGTTAATAACTGTTGATGAAACGTGGGTCCACAATTGGTGGAAGTGCTCCGAAGAAGGCGGAGACAGTGAAATCGGATGGCAAGGTTATGACCACTGTATTTTAGGATGCACACGGAATAGTGCTTATCGATTATCTTGAAAAAGGATCCACAAGCACAGGAAAGTATTATCGTGCATTATTGTATCAATTGATTATTGCAATCAAGACAAAACGACCACATTTAAAGAAGAAAAAAGTGCTCTTTCTTCAAGACAACGTACCGGTTCTCACAGCATTACATACGATGCTAAATTTACGTGAAATACACTTCGAATTGGTTGATCATCCACCTTATAGTCCAGATTTAACTCCTAGTGACTTTTTCCTGTTTCCAAACTTGAAAAAATGGTTCGCAGGAATAAGTTTAATCTCAAACGAAGAAATGATTACCGAAACTAACGCGTATTGTGAGGGGTTCCAAAATCGTATTATTCAGATGGTATAAAAAAGTAGGAATATCGTCTTACTAAGTGTATTGAGCTAAAAGAAGACTATGTTGAGAAATTAATAGTTTTTGAAAAAAAAAAATTTTCCTACTTAGGTAGCCCCCGCCCTCGTATATGTATGTATGTACCATGCATATAATATTGGACTACGTGGTCCATTGCAGCTGAAATGGACTAGTTACAACATGGTCCTAAGTAATGCACAGGCATAGACCATGTCATTTTCAAACAAGAACTTTTGTTACACGGCAAGTGTTAGTGCATTAACGATCACATTCGTAACAAGTAAAATGCTTTGTGTATTTCATATATTAATAACATGGAGTAGTTTTAGGTTAGTCCGATGTAATGCAAAGGTTTCTACGTTTCAAGTCATCACATGGTGGTTTGGCCGTTTAAATTTTTTGGCGATCATTAAAAGAATACATGCATGCATGTGTAGTAGATAAAGCAAGCAAAGAAAAATAACAGCTCTTGAAAACAACGGACAATATTGAATGTCACCGAAAATCCGTATTAATATGTCCTTAGTTTTTTGAATGAATGTTAGAATCAGTTAAAAATAAAATTACTCACAATTTTAAGTGTTTATTCTTTTAAAAATTATTGAATAACGTACAGTCCGTTACTGTAATAATATTATGAGTGTACCTTTTAAAAATACGGAAAAATTATCTTTTGAAAAAGTACCATGATAAAAATTAATATTTTAAAACGGCACCATATAAAAAAGCATAATAATATTTTTGCTTGTTCAGGAAAGTATCATTTGAATACGTTTTTACTTGAAAAGTACCAAAGAGGGAAACAATTTTTATACCTAATATCGCTCATTTATTGTAACGTAATCACAACTCAACAAAACTCGTTGTTCAAAGAACGAGCTTAACAAGGTTTTTAATTTACTTACACCTTGATGGAAATGAAAAAAAATATTCTTCCCTCAAGAGCAATACTTGCATGAATTTTTTACAGCACATGAAGAACGAATACTAAGAATATTTCTAGCTTTTTACCACAAAATGTAATTTTTTGAGATATTACTATGTGGCATTAAAGGAGCAATAAGTTCGGATTTCCAAAGAGGTCCAAATGTAACTTTTGAGTTTTTAAAATAACTTTTATTAATTAATTTTTAAGAGTTAAAAGTAAAAATAAAAAACACATAAAGCACCTGACAGCGCATTTTTCAGTTTTAGCTGAGTTCTTTATGTATTAGGGCCATTATTACACTTTGCCGATAGCTACAGGTAGGATGTTATCGGGAAAATAGCAAGTTTTTGGTTATAATAAGTTAATTTACCGTTAAGCTAAAAAGAAAAGCATCTTACCTTTACAATTAACATAATAATACTATTGCAATTACCATAGTTTTTAAAAGTATTCAAATAAAGTAAACAGCAACAATATTTTTAGTTTTAGGAGCTAAAGTAAATACTTTCTTAATTATTTTTGGGTGTTTAAATTAATTTAAAGCGTCGCCTGAAGGTAGGAATAGAAGATTTGCAAAATCACTACCATATTTTTAAAAAAATAATAATAATTTTATTTTACACGAAAGTGGTAATAATGAAAATAAGTTAGAGATAACTTCATCCCTTTATTTTTACTAAAAGGAACTTTGCATGCAAGTTGCAAAATTGGCCCATAAGAGTAATTTTTTTTACTATTATTATTGTTATAATTGGTATGATTCAAAGAAAAAACATATATTGATTGAATAAAACAACCAAGAGCAAAAGATAATTATTTTCGTTGCTCATAAAAGTAAATATTTTTTTCAAATATTTCATTCCAATAACAATTTATTTATAAATAAATAAAAAAATAAATAAAATATGCAATTAAAAATTTTTACGTCATAAAGAAAATTGTTCGAATATTTCAAAAACCGGGTTTTCGAATACTCTAATTTACTGTCGTATCTGTGGTAGCAAACTTTTTGATTAGGTTTTTTTAATAATGAATTAAAAAAGTAGAAAATCTCATAAAACTTTACAAGAAACAAAATTTGTTCGTCAAAAGCATTGCTTTAGTTTTATTGTAAGTAAAATTGGTCAAAAGAAAACTATAAGATAATTTTTAGGAAATTAAAGTTTTAAAAGCTTAAAAAGATTTTGTAATTAATGTCTTAAAATTAATAATTATATGAATTCTTTGCGGGACTGCAAATGAGGCCATTAGCAATAAAAACTCTGACTCAAATATCCAGGAATATTAAAAATTGTATTCAAAATCGGAATTTAGATTTTTTTAAGAAATCGACATAAAAAATGAAGTAAACAAGTAAGAATATCTGTTGTAAAGATTATTAGAAATATGGTTTGAAATTAATTATTATTGTTTCATTCGCAGCCGTTTTAATCTACAATATTGTAACAAATAAGAATATGGAATCTATGAACAGCCAGTTGTAAGTTATCTTTATTATGTACCTAAACGTTGCACTTTTTAAAGAAGCAATCAAAAAGGGATATAATAGATTTCGATTAGAAATTAACTAAACTTAGTTGGAGAAATTTTTTTTTAGAATTTCATAAGTTTTATTAATTGCATTTACACATGAAAGTAAATGCACCAAAGCCGCAATACACTCACACTTTTTCACTAACACACTTAAAGTACTTTCCACTTTTCAGGAAAGTTATATTTTGACGTTTTCAGAAAGTAAAATGACAATGATCAAACACTGTTACCCTCCCATAAGACTTATTACCAATCAACAGTATGGTGGCAAAATTCCGATGGCAAATTTAAATTGTTTTGTAACTATATTTCAAAAATGATTATATTTTTTCTTTAAAAATTAATCTCATTAATATATTAATAATAATAATTATGCCCAACTATTGACCTACAAATTTGTGTACGTGATAATATTGTTAACTCTAATTAGGTAGTAAACAGAACTTTTGTCTCATTTCTAATTTTTTTCGTTCTAGAACTATAGCAATTTTTGCAACTCTTCGCTTCGACGACATTTTTAAAATGAACTTTACCTTTCTTATGAAAACGAACAAGAAATTTTCATAAAAGTCATTTATACCAATTATTAAATTTATATTTATCGAGATTGCCTCGATATCTTTTTTCAAAGATTTAAAAAACTTTTGTTTGTTGAGGGTTTTTAGCTAGTCTATATACATGCATGTCACTGGTGCTAAAGCCAAATCATCAGTAGAATTTAAACCTAATTTTTAAATGTTTCAAACCTCTTTACTTATACAAAAACTTTTAAAAACTCAATAAGAGTTATACAAATTACAATAGTATAAGCATAGTAGGCTTTGAATACAAAATGAAAAAAATTATACAAAAATCCCAACAAACAAATTATTATATTCGATATGAATCTATTTTATTTTCTTTACAACCTTTATACAATTAAAGGTAGGACTTTATGTCTCAATATTGTCGATACTGTCTCCAACTCGGTGAATAGGAAAAAAAAAGAAAACTTCTTGCTGACTACAAATCGGTGTAATAATTTTAGAATATGCACTACTTTCGTTGCCAAAATTCTGAATTTTATTAAATTTTTAGGATGATTCTTTTTTACTGGTATTTAAGTAGGACCGTTGCTAATACATGTCGGAATTAGTATTGTTATATTGCATATGTGCATATATTTGTAGTCGCATAGTTATTTATGTTTAAATTTACCGCATATAAACCAATCACAGATACAAAAACCCATACTGTGATCCGATATATATAAACAAACACTCAAACTCGCATGTCCGCACATTCATGTATTTTAATACTTGATTAACGATTCCGTTCCATTCAACATTTCCATTCAGGCGTGTTTTGCGGTTTAGTTGGCATTTAAATTAACAAAATCTTAAATGGCAAAATACGAAATTTACATATCATCCCATCACCGATACTATCGAATGCTGAAACAAAATATATTTCCTAAAAACTTATGTGAGCCCATCCATTACAGCGTTTTTCTTGCTGCATTTAATGGTCCGGAAATTAAAAGAAACAAATGTTTTCTTGTACCAATGAATAACAACAGAATAGAAATATATTTTAGAACTTCCCAAAGTAAAGTAAAGTAATAAATTTTAGGTATTTATTCTATTTGTTCTCCAATACTTAAATCCCAAATGTGTTGATAGAACAATACAATATAAATATGTAAGTATTTATTAAACAATCATTGATTTTTTGCTATAGCCATTACTTTCGAAAGCTTTTAGAAGATTAGAAAAGCAAACCAAAGCATGACATACGAAATAAATAAACTCTTAATTTGGCTGTGGAAGTAAATTTTGCATATATTATTTGCTTGAAGCTAAAAAGAAATACAGAAATACATTTAATGAGTTGCAAATAATTTCAAAGCATTTAAAAAGTAAATTTTGTAGTTGTAAAATTATTATTATTATTATTGTTATTTTCATCCAATGCCTATTTCTTTACTGTAGCGTAATTTAACGCAGGTATAATTTAACTATAAATAATTTTTAAATACATTTTCAATTTATGGAATTATATGCTATTCGATTTTATTTGGCAAACAGAGATGCATACAAACATGTAATATTTTATAGTTAGCATGTCCTGTATGGAGCATTGTACAGGTTTTATGTTCAATACAAGTGTTCACGAAATTATATATTTATCCCTTATGATTTGTTTTCGAAATTGAATTTTAATATATTGTTTTTTTTTAAATATAAAACAAACATTTTAGAAAGTGCATAAATCGAATTAACAAGGCGAAGCTTAAATGCCGATGGTAAAATTTTTGTAAATAATGAAATAAATAAATTTGTTCAATAAACATAAAATTTGAAATTTAAAACAATAATTGAATTGCTTCAATAAATAGAACAACTCGAATAGATAAAGAGATTTACTGCATATTTCAAACTTTTTTAATATAGTTGCTGTATTATTTATTTACATTTTGATTTTGTTCTATAAATAGCAAGATATAAAAATTATAAATTGATTTTTGAATTGTTGTTTATTGTGTTTATTCAATTTTACATTACTGAGATAAATATCACTTCTGCCCATTTTAGTGGTAGATGTACCTTTTCAAGTTATCGTGCTCAACTCTACCACTTTGGGAGAATAATAATAATATTTCTTTTTTTTAGTTATTCAAAAATAATGTTAAGACATTCAGGATTGTCACAGAATCCAATGTAGTTGAAGTTGCATTACAAAAAAATTCTATTGTGTGATAAATTTCAATGTTATCTGTTTTATGTTCTAAAAAGATAGTATTTCTGGATTAGACACAAAACCGATATCATTGAAATTCAGCACACATCTTGTCATCTTTTCAATTCCAATTAACTTAATGTAGTTCTCTGATAATGCTGATTATAATGCGCTTAATATATATATTTTAGTTTAATTTTTTAAGGGCATCATTTGGCCTTTCTGACATTCCATTTTGTATGACGTAAATAAGAAAAAGAAAATTAGAAGCAATAAAAAAAAACTAAATGATTAATTGAAACCAGCAAAATATATTTTTAATACTTAAAACAAAAGGTTTTTATCTCATAAAGTAGTTTCAAATGAGTGGAAGTTTTAGTGAATAAGAAAAAATATGCTGTATCGAGCACGCTATTCCAAGTTAGGGAAAAAGTACACAGATTTCATACATTGGTTCTATTCGTAACGCAAATAATTTATCCATTGTAAAATGAAAGGAGAATTTTTAATTATTTAATAAAAATGCGCCCTCCTTTAGAAGCAAAGCTAATACTGTAGCTTAGTAAAAAAATATTGCGATCATTTGAAAATGTAGAAAACATTTAACATTGAAACAAATTTTATTTTTAACTAATTCTAAAACTCATTTCAAAAACTTAATGCACATTAATACGGATTTTCGGTTTCAATCAATATTGTTCATGTTATAGGTTCTAAGATTTATTCAATTCCAAACGTACTATTTAATTCATTCTCCTTGAAATTTACCCTCGCAAATATGATGTAGCCAATCTTGTATTAAAAAAGTGCTTAATCTGATTTAAAACTTACGCAACAAACAAAAACAGTGGTGAATTTAAATCTCTTTTCCAAACTACGATTTGTTGGAAACTACTTCTTTTTCAAATCGTATCTTCCACAAAGGCAGAATCCTGGTTTGCAACAATCGTTTTGGCTTACTGCGCGTATGATTAATATTGGTGAACACTAATATTAAATATTAAGTATACGCCAATGTTAATGAAATCTCTACCAGCGTTGTCAACTTCTTAATTTAAAAACGCAACAAAATGGAGTAACAAACGCGCCATTTTAAAAAATCGCACCATGCTTAGAGTATCTTTTTTATTTAAAATGTATTGAAGAATATTTGTATATAAAATGTATGAAATTTTTGTATTACAAAATTAACAATAAAACAGTCTTTTACAGTTCAGGGCTTAAAAAAAATAAAACTAAACATAAATAAAAAATACTAAACAAATTTGTTTGTATTAATTTGCACTAGATAATCATTTTTTTAATATCATAAATTCTATACAAATCTCTTTAAAAAGAGCTCAACGATTAATAGTGAGGATTCAAAAATTAATAATAGTTCAGTATTTATGCTTTTATTAACATATTTTTAAAAATCTATTTTTTATAATAATTTCAATATTTTCATATTGAAAAGATAAAAATAAAACAGCTTTTTATAATGTATTTAACAAAAAAAACTTAAAAAAACTAAATAAATTTGTACATACATACAAGATAATAAATACATTCATTTTATAAATTCTGTTTAAAACTTTTAAAAAAGAGTTTAAAATTATGTAATAATTATTCCTAATTAATAAAGCTAATATTTTCATAATTATTGTTATCATCATTTCATTTCAAATTCTGATGTTTTATAAACATCATTACTAGGAATGTGGCAATTAGCACTATCAGGAAGTTGGTAAGTTTCGCGACAAGAATTTTCCCTTTTTAACTCATTTTTATTTTAAAGTATTGCATTAATAGCATTTAAATACATTTGGTTTCGTATCTTCGATTTAAGCAAATTCATTGAATTGAAAACGCGCTCAACTTCTGCATTTGAGTAGGAAAGTGACAAAATTTTAATCGCGATATTAGTTAATGCATAAAAACGTTTAATATTAATATCATTGAACTTCAGTCCAAAATTTTAATGTTGAAGCAATATTGTTATATTGCATGAGGTGAATCTTTCGCCATCGTTTTACAATACTGAATATTATTTCGACATCGGATTCAAATTGTGCTGCTAATGGCATGATATCTTTTTTTGAATGAAATAGCTCTAGACATTTTTACAAAGATTTTTTTCTCACTCTGAAACAAAAATTTGTGTTGAATTCGCTTTGGAGCCACCAAAAATTAAAAACCGCACCGAATTTTTAAAAACAGCGTACCGAGCACCACTTAAGGATTTCTTCGCACAAAAAATTTAAAAAATCACCCAAATTGGTGCGAAACGCACCGAGTTGACAACGCCAACACCCCAAAGTGACGTGATTAAAAAAATAAATTGGTAGTAAATTCGTAACTTTTAAATTACAAAACCGGTTTACGTGAGTGTAATTGCAATCCTTTGAAGAAGTTCTAAAATTTTCGAATATTGTAGTTGGAGGATCCCTGTTGTATTACAGGGTGGGTCTAAGAGGCTTCACAATTGATAACCCCATGTGTCAAAAATTTTTCAGGAGTTGTAACTTCTGTAAATCATAAACGATTTCAATAACTTTGTATCTAGAGTAATCTAAGTTAACAAACAAAGATTAAATATGTGTATAATAATATTGTTGCTCTAATAGTTTTAAAGTAGAGCTATGTAGCTGAACGATGTGATCCTGTCATTTAGCTGCACGCTTTTGGTTCAATAGTGTACCATTATATTTTGTAGATAAGATACAAATTTTTTTCGTTCGTTCAGTTGTGTTTTTCATCTCAAATTTACTACCACTATTTAACTTAAGTTCATTAATTTTTATAATTTTAAAATGAAAAATTCATTTTTTAAACAAAGCTAAAAAGTTAATGCTTTAATGATTAAGAGGAATGCTTGAAGTCTTGTTTTGAATTTGAGACTTTTTATAATTTTTTTTTGGGGAAACTGCAGCTTTCATGATTTTTTTAAAAATAACAAATTTGTCATAAGCAATGTTATTTTTTGTTGCACATTCTATGAAAATGTTTTGGGCTTTATTCGCATCATCAACTTAAATTTTTTGTGCTTTTCCAATTTGAACGTTCATTGAAATTTTGTGATTTTAACATTTAAATAATAATCAATGTTTGGGGCAGGCAAATAACACGTTCGACTAAAAATTAGTTATGGTACCAAACTGCAAATATGCTTTTTCAAACAAAACAAGATTATTTAAAATTAGTTTACAAACGATTAAAAATGATGAACACCAACATGTGGAAAACTTTTTAAAGATGGATTCTTTGGCGCAGCCTTAATCTCTTATTAAAACAACAAAGATTACACTTATCAAGACCGTTTTTTTATTTACATTTATAAAGACTGCAATGTTAAAAAATTACCTGTTGCGATGATAAGGCTGTTGGAATAATCAATGGTTGCACAAATCGAGCTCGCACTGTATATATTAAGCTAAAATAAAATTTCTAATACCAAGGCCAAGACATTGTTTCTAAAATTCTTAACTATGATTTTTTAATTAATAAATCTATTTTTTAATAAATTCTTCAATTTAATTACATTATTCAAATATTTACAACCGATTTTCTTAAGAACAGAATGAATTGAAGACATATTCATTTTGTTGCCGTCCATTCGTTCAATTGAACGATTGAAAATGAAAGTAATTTGACTTACATTAATTTCTTTAATATTTAACATAACTTTCTTCAAAACTAATTTTAGAAAGCGCAATCCATACCAAACACATGAACTTTTTTCGCTATCTTAGAAACTAACGCTTTTTAACTCTTTTCTACATGATTTTTAGAAAACTCATTAAAATGCTTTTGCAAACAAAAAATAGAAAAATGTAAAAGTTTTCTCCCCTTAAAAGCTGAGTACTTAAAATATAATTGAAGGAACATTGAAGGCTGTATTCAATTAGTTACCGTTGGCAATCTTGTCTGGGTTATTACATCCAATCAGCGTAATCAAGTAATCAAGTACGACTCCTGGCTGAGTTACATTTCTTCGTTTCCTCTTAATGTTGCATCTTTGTCAATCATGTGTGAAATTTGACCACAATGACAGCGAGAATATGGGTTAAAACATTATATATTAAATATTTTTTTCAGCAAATTGTTCCATTTGTTGTAAAAGAAATTCTAGTAATTTTTAATCAAATATAGTTTCTGTTTGAAATATTTATTTACGCATAATTCCGAATAACCCCATCACTTTTGCAAATATAGTTTTTTGTATCATAAACTTTACTTCTATTTCATTGCTCTTGGAAAACATTGGATTTAATTTTTTTTGTTTTTGTTTTTTACATCATTTAACATTAACTTGTCTGCATTTACTTTTTCCCAACAAATTTCTTTTAAATACTTGTGACATGTTCTACCTCTCTACCTCTCCAGCAACAGTCACAACCGTCTTCAGCCAGAAAAACTCATTGTGTTTGCAGATGCACTCAATGAGAATGATGCAAAAAAAGTAATTTTGACTTTTTACACATACACACAAAAACACACACCACACGCAAAGTTTACGCTTTTTTCTTCTGGTTTAACATTTGTTTGAGAAAAACATAATAAATTTTAAACTAAAGGAGACATTGGAGCATGTGAACCGAACGGAAAGAAAAAAGAAAAATTTAAATGAAATGAAAGAAATGAATTATTGCACTTTTGATAATTTGTGTGTAAGTAAATGCGTTTTTCTAACAAATACAATATATTAATTAATCTTGCCAAAGATTTCCTCCATATTTATGGATTTTTATTTAAATTTTAAATCATTCACTATAAATCGCAGGAAGAACTTTAATTTGCGCGTTTTCGAGGTTTTTAAATTCACCTGAGACCTTACAATCATTAAAAAAAATGCTTAGAGTGACTTCAGGTAATGTCGAGTGCTTATTTTTAATTTGCCTATAATTTTAAAGAACTTAATACTATTAGAAAAGACATCGGCTGATTTTTCACTACAAGTCTTTCGTTTGTATTCGGGAATGTACAAAGACTTTTAATGTGGTCCAATAGCGTGCGCAGAGGTTTTCTATTTTTTTTAAAGAAATATGACTACAGGACGTGATCTTCGAGTAGTTAAAATAATGGCCGCAATTTGCTTCTCTAATACAAATATTTCATCCCATTTCAAACTCTACTGCTAAGAGTATGTTAATAAGTTTATTGCTTCATAATCATTTTAAAGGATTTTCAAGCCAATGATAAAACTATTTTATCTTACCAGACAGGTTTTTTTTTGCTTTACATTTGCTTATATAATTTGTCTTTGACATTATTGTTATTATTATTGTGACATGCTCGAAATTGTAACTTATTCACAAAAATAGCTTTTATTTGTCATCTGTCAGGTTGTTAAAGGTTGATTCATGAAAACTACAACGAATGCAATGTCTTATTCGAACACCCTGTATAATTAGCGGGTCTAATATTTTTTCTTGATAAACGTTTCAACAACGCTTGCATAATAACATTGGCCATTGGATCATCAATATACATGACTGCTTACGTTCCTCCTTTGCTTGGATTTAACTTATCACTCCTTTCTTCGCGTGCTTTTCGAAGAGTTATTAATCTGCAGCCACCTTAAGCCTTTTGGCGGAAGGCTGCGTAAATTTTATGTGAAACACATAATTTTTAAAATGGCTTTTTAGCAACATAATATCCCCTGTGGGTCCATTTTTCTAAATGCGAATGAAAATTTCATAAGAAATTTTATATTGAAAATACAAACAAAATTGAAATTATTTTATTTTTGCTTCTAACATAGTAAATGTTCGAATGAAATTTTCTTAAGCATTTAAGAAAAATGAACAAAGTCATATATGTAAATATACATACATACTACGTATGAATGTACGTAGTATGCATGATCTATGAATAGAGCCCTGTTTATAATTACAACAACAATACAATAAAAAAACAACAGGCATTTTGTTTTTGTATAAAATCGCAAAATGTCAAAAAAGCAGTTGAAAAAATTGTATTTTGTATGTAAAGCTGGAGTTACATGCCACTCGTTAACGCGGCAACGCGTTTCATGCGTCTTAAGTTTTTGACGCTTTAAAAACTGCATGCTACACAGCACACTTTATACACGTTTCAATTAAATTTTGTTTGCTTTTTGTTAGATTGTTTTTAAGTTTTATGTTCTTTAAATTGTTTTAATCACGAAAATAGCTTTCTAATAAATAAATTTTCAATGTCAAAAATATTTTAGACGCGTAAGAGAAGAAACTTTATTTTGTAAATTGCTCTATTAAAATAATCTGATCCAAATTTTTTGAGAGACGCGTAGTACGCAAAAACTAGTAGAACGCGTGGTGTGGGCTTTCAGCTTTAGTGATGGAAAATTACATATTTCTTCGGTACAAAAAATAGTTTAAATAGTACTTTTTTGCCCTCCACAGTACTAAATTGAAATCTTTGTAATTTTTTCTTTATTACCTAAAAACATATAATGAATTATATTTGTTCTTGTTTTTATATTATATTATCGCAACAAACACAATGGTTTTATCTGATACCAAACGTTATTCTTAATTCCTTTCACATCAAGATAAACGTTTGAAATTAAAGTTTGAAATAAAATGCACTTTCAGTTAAGAGTAAATGTTTGATACCGACCTTAATGTTAAACTACATTGATCTTCTTCAAGAATGCGAATATTTAAAAAAGTGTATTTTCCTAAATTGTAGTGTTTCTCAAACTAAAAATATATTTCAGTGCAAAACTTTGTTGTTTGTACGTTAATAAGTTTACAATATTTCAAGACGTTGTTCATGCGTAAAGCGACTAATTTTGGTTCTCGTTTTTGTGATACTGACCGAAAGTCAATATTTTGGACAGAAAAAAACCCGTAAGCGGGAAAGTAACATATCAATCATAACGTGACTTATACTTGAACCACCCGTTATATTAGCTCATCCTTAGAGTATCGTAATTAATTATTTCATAGATTTATTATTTAAAAGTATTAAAAATTAAACTATTATGAAATAATTTAATTTCCATTACATTTTAAGAACTAACGCATTTCTCAAGTTGAGAAAAAAACCAAACTTTTATGGAGATTCCTATTTTTCAGTAGTTCCGTTTAAATTATTTTCAAATAATATAACACTCAAAGAAATATAGTTGGGAGTTATCATATTTTCATGTCTGTTATGGTGGCTTATTTACTTTTTGTGAGGCTTTTTAAATTGAGGAAATATTGGAATTGGTAGTTAGTTAATTTTTGCTTGGGACTTATTTAATTTCATTAAGACTTGTTTAATTTCTTTGGGAGTTATTTCATTTGTCCTAAAATTGCCGTTCATTCAGTTTACAAATTACATATATAATTTTGCATTTTAGTTGTTAATTAATTTTTCCTCATTGGTCCTTTTTTCACTTTGGTTTAAAATTATTTCATATGTGAATTGTTATTGCAAATCGTTCTCAGTTTGAGATGGAAATTGTTTATTACCTGGATATGCAGCGAGACCTATAAAGGCATTTTTAAAGACAAGCTTAAAACGTTGTACTCTTTTAAAATACAAATTAGTTTGAAAGTACTTAATGAATTGGAGGAGTAAAACGGGTCAAGAAATTACTATTAAAATTTGTTTGCAACGAAAAGAAAATTTAGTTTTCCATCACTTGTTTCATTACAAAACTTTTGGCAGCATAAAAATATTCGACTATTAGAAAATACAACGCTTAAAAAAATTAGCTGGATTATTAAACCGACCTGTATTAGATGTGTTCCTAGTAATTTTGGGCATGTTTGTACTAATGAGAGAAAAGTCAATATTTACTCTCTCAAAAAAACCACAATTTCTAGCCAAAATATTTCAATAGTGCTAACTTATTATATTTAATTTAAAAGTTGCGATTTTAGTCGCTGAAATGTTGCAAGGCAATGTATTCTTAGTGCGAACGAAATTTGTGCATCACTGGAAAAATCAGAGTAAATAAAAACAAACAGACAAAAAAGAATTATTTTCGGTTCTTTCATTTATTTATTGGTTTTAATAAATTTAACTGCAAAAATATTTTCCGTTTTTTTTTCTATTTTTAAAGTAATTCTTTTGCAATGTACATTGTTTAATCACAAAGTATAGTTTAATTTTTTTTTGGCGTAAAACTTATGTAAACACAAAATTGCTGATAATTTTATTCTTGCACAAACTTATCCAAGGAAAAAATTAGTGTGTGTAGTACTGGAAATGAAATGAAATTACTCTCTCATGGGCGCTCTAGGTTGAACAATTTTTGTCATCTGGAACGCTTTTTGTACATCTTTGTGTAACTTTGGGGAAGTTTGAGCTTTGTCTTTGTTATTAATCTGGAACACACCGATTATTGGGATCATGGTAATATAAAATAATTTAATAAGTTTTTGTTAAAAATCAATTGCGATTATTTTGAATACAGTATGCTTTAATTTTTGCATTTGTGAAGTTCCTTGAAGAAATTGTAAAAGCTTTTGTTAAAAACTTTAAAAATAATTTGTTTTAATTGACATTTTTTCTCTTTAAGGTTTTTGATTTTAAAACCCAGCCAAAAAGGTTATAAATGAACCATAGGTCCTTGGATGCAAAAATTTAAGGTAAATGCTAGACATATGTCTATATATCCTCAATTTTCTGATCCAAAAATATATATGTATGTAGTTCAATTAAATTTAAAAAAAAAAATTAAAAAAATTAAGATAAGCGTCCTATTCATAATACTTTTTACAAAGTTTTTAAACTGAATGAAAAATATTTGGAATAACAGTCATGTTAGATTCATGCAATTTATGTCAAAATTTATTTGAAAATATTAATGTAGGTATTTTTGGTTCTGTGTGTTTATGTAAAACTCAGTCATTTATATTCATATTTAGAGCAAATGAGAAATGGAAGTAAATTTGTTTTGAAGTTTTTAAAACAATTTATTTATTTTCCCTTTATTTTTTTTTTGTTCTATTTTGTTAAATACTGCTTTTATTCCTGCCTCTCAAATGAATCCATTTTTTTTAGTGTTGACACATTCATACATACATACATACATATGTATATGTTTGTATAAGTAACTGCTATTGTTGTTGCAACTTTTTTTGTTGGATTGGGCACAGTTGTGCAACAATGAAATTTTGTTGCAACATGCAAAGCAAATTTACTGCAACAGAAAAAGTATCACATGACAAATTTGTTTGTTTTTCTTAAACTTTTGTAGTTTATTTTTTTGCTACTGTTGTTGCTACTGCTGCTGCTACTGTTAGTGGTGGGTGTGTCAGTCAACAACAACTTTTGTGTACTTTTAGTATTTAATACTTTTTCGTACAGAATTAAACCATGAACTAGTTCAGTGAAAATTGTAGGTAGTGTTTGCTCTCATGTATGGGAATGTAAAATACTCGCACTTGTTTACTTTTTAAATGTATAAGGATATTTTTTGTATATCTAGATTTAAAGATTTTACTACATGTATGAAGGAATAAAATTTTGTGTTGATATAAAAACATAAATAAATTAATAAAATATTTTTTAACAAAAAAAAATCAAACAATAACGATTTTATGCTCGCTTGTTTGTTTCATTACATATACGTGAGCTCCAGCGAGAATAGAAAGTATGATTTTTTAAATTTTTTAATATTTTTATTTAAAAATCATAAAAAATTCTTTATTCTAATTTGATATTTTCTGCTTATGATGAGATATCACGTGTAATAATCAACAAAGATGTTGTTTTTTAAAGATAAAATTAATTAACATTAAAAATGAAACTATAAAAAGTGTAATAAGTTCCTTTTACAAAACAACGTTTAAAAAACTGAACCCAGATGCGTTAAAGGATTTTTATTTTTTTGATCCGACTTCCCTTTTTATTCATATTTTTGTAACCACAAAATTTCCTTAAAAAATATAGAGTGTCCGCCGGAAAGGTATACTATTTTGTTCTGCCGCCATTTCGGTAAACATTAGTCTTGATATTTCAAATTTGACAGTCTACTTTGTTTGTTTATGATTTTTGATTAAATGAAAGAGAAAGGATCTTACTTGTATATTGATAAATGTTTTATTTAATGTCGGAAATTATGTATAAAATACAGTAGCAGATAAATGTCCGCCTCTGTTAGCCCATTTGAGCACATTTTTCATTACATGCTCACATATTTCTCGCGGTATTTCATTAATTTCATCATTAACATTTTGTTTGAGTTGCTTAAGCTTTTCTGGTTTGTTTGCATAAACCTTGCATTTTAGATATCCCCACAAAAAGAAGTCTGGAGCAGTCAAATCAGGCGACCGTGGAGGCCATTCAATATCACAATTTCTTGAAGTAACTTGTTCTGGAAAGAGGTCTTGCAGTAATTTCGTTGCAATCCTGGCTGTATGTGATGTGGCACCGTCTTGTTGATACCACATTTTAATCAAGCCCAAAGCATGCAGTTGTGGCATTAAAAAGTTTTCAATCATATCACGATATCGCTCCCCATTCACAGTTAACGTTACGCCGTTTTCATTTTCAAGGAAGTAAAGTCCAATGATTCCTCCTTATCAATTGCACACCAGACTGTCACTTTTAATGGATGCAAAGGTGACTGATGAATAACTTGAGGGTTTTCTATTGTCCAGAACCGACAATTCCGTTTATTCACATATCAATTCAAATAAAAATGTGCCTCGTCACTCATTATGATTTTTTCATGAAAATCGAGGTTGTCTTGGGCGAGCTGTGACATCCTATTGGCATGTGTTCGGCGGCGTAAATGGTCTTTTGGAAGGACGCACTTGTATCAACTGAATCTTAAATGGAAACAAATGCAAATCCTTGTGCAAAATTGTGGCCGAAGTTGTTCTTTGAAGGCCAATCTCCTGAGCACGGCGTCGAATTGAGGTTAATTGATTGTTTTGAACAATTTCTACACGATAAATAGTGCGTTTTGTTGGCACGTTGTTTCTCCAAAAAATTTCACGTAACTTTTTCATCGTCACGGTAAACGATGATTGATTTTGATAAAATGTTTTAAGAATTAAAACACGTTGGTTTATCGAATGTTTTCCCATAACAAATTTGCCACTTGTTTACTTTACGACTGCCAAATATGAACTGTTAAGACTAATGTTAACCAAAATGGCGGCAAAATAAAGTAGTATACCTTCCAGGCGGACACCCTGTATTAGTTCTAATTTATCTATAGGAATGGCTCTTTGGGTTTCTTTAGGGATATCTTCGACACTTGATTATCATCCCATGAAAACAAATTTTCATGGTATATAAATTCTTTAGTTTTAGCATTGTCATCATGTAGCCGGATATGTTTTCTAATATCATCTAAATTTGGTTCACCGAAATCGTCAAGGTCTTCTTCGTGGAAATTTTGGGTTGGCTCTTCATAAATATCGGTATTCTGTTGTGGTCTTTGAGGATCTGGCATACATGTAGCAAGGGAGGAATTAAGCCAATCGGCTTTGTCATCTTCAACATTCCCCGTACCATTTAGTTGCTCCGTATTTCTTGCTAAAAATATACAAATCAAATACAAATAATGATTTAAAGAGAATTTTAGTTAAAAAAATATTTATTGCTACAAACATACGCATGATGTATTCACAGCCTATTCTTAAAATTCCGTGTCGATGGATAATCATTTATTCCACCTTTGCTATGGATTGCACCAAGGAGTGTTCCAAGATATTTTGGTTTAAACGGTTTGTGATCGCGTACGTCATATTATACTTTGCCACATATTTTTGGAGCATCATTAAATCGGTAGTAGTTATTAAAATACCCTTTTGGATATGCTCCTAACTTCTTTTGTCAGGGATGATTGGTACTCACATGACTTGGTTCATTTTTGCCAATGTAGCGTTTTCAGACTCCAAGGCTAAGCTTATTGGTTCCTAAGCTGGATTTATTATTAAGAAACAAGTTAATGTTAAAAATAAAGCTGAAGTTATAAGATAACTTACCTTCCGTAAAAACTAATGCTGCTTGGTTTGAATTAAGGTCATAAAACCAATTATTTACTATCTGCCTATGAAACCTGTGTGGGTTGATAAAGTTTCATGCCAAGAGAATAACATATTCTGGTCTTTTTTTTGTACAGAACGCAGGTACGCGTACTCATTTTATTTTAATTTCACTTTAACTTTAATTTTTTCAAATACACTTGAAAACTTTCTACATCAAAATTTTTTGTTTATTTCAAAATGTAAACAAATTTTGACAGAACGGAATGGAAATTCCAAGGCGAAAACAGAATCACATGAGCTTTTGCAATTATCTTTTATGGATTCGCCTTGATGACATAGAATAGACATAGAATTTTCATTTTTCAAAAGCAAACAAAATAACAATAATTATTTTAAAAAATTTTGTTTGTTGAGGGGGTTTTAGATGGTCCATATAAATACATGCATTTCATATATGCTGATGCCAAATCATCAGAAAGCCTTAAACCATATTTTTGAAAAGTTTAACGTTTAAGGTTTAAATTTATTTTTTTCCAAAAATCGTTATAAAATTTAGTTAAATGTTAAAAAAACTAAAAACATTAAATAGAAATCCCTATTTCTACAAAAGCACTCTTTCACCAAAATGTGCTCAGAGGAACGCACCCCTTCTAAAGATTCATCGCTCCTTCCCCCATATAAACATCTATACGACTAAAATCAGTTGCCCCATATAAGGAGCTACACGACGGCCTACGGAACTCACTGTTCAGCCCTATGTAAGTTCTAAAACCAAGGCAAGCAACCAAGATCTTTCGCTCCCACCTGCTAAGCCTTTCCATTTGGGATGAAGAAATTCCAAAACAAACTGGAACGGCATAGGCGACGAGCGGACGAATGATCTGGCGATACACTAAGAGGCGAACTCTTCTGCCAAGACAACCCCTACGCTTGAGTACACCCTGTTACGCACCGTAAGAACGCTTTGTTCTCTCGATAAATAATGATCTTTTATCAATCCATGAATGGGGACGTGCGAATAGGGTCGAATTTAATGCTCGCAAGACCCAGTGTTGTATGCTTACACACAAATGTACGTACAATCATGCTGCTTCATCTGTAATAATGGGTGGTGTAGATATTGAGGAATCAGAAACTCTTGATGTTCTTGGCATGAAAATTAAATGTGATGTTCGATGGACTGATCATATTTTTCAGGTTTCAAAAGAAGCATTCAAGTGCCTCGGCTTTCTAAGACGGTGTAAGAGATACTTCACTCCATCTGATCTCCTTAATATTTACACCACCTATATCCGACCGAAAATGGAATACAACTTCCTGCAGAGGTCTTTCCTGTTACTTTCAGTGTGGGAAAGTTCAAATCGAACGTCCACAAACACTACTCCCTTTATCCTCCTTCCTATAACCAATTTTCCTAGTTCCGGCACAATGCATTGGATATGTAGGGGTTATCCCCTGAGTGCTGGTCCAAGTTAAAAAAAAAAAAAAAAAAACATCATCAATATGACGAAATTACAAAAAGTTCTCAAGAAAGGTGACCCCAAGGGAATTCATCCTGTCAGACACCAAAAATATCTCCCCTCCGACCCGTGAAGATGGTACATATGACACGCAATTTTTATAAATAAGTTTGCGCCTACCCTTGAACATCATAGCCACTATCTTCCGCAAGTGCAAATTGAGGCCCCACCTGGTAAAATAGCAGGTCAACTCATATAAATAGCAGTTAACCCGATCATTAACAGTTCGTGCCATAGCCCCTAATTTTGAAAAGTTTCAAACCTTTTATATTATAAAAAACTTTTAAAACTCAATGAGAATAACAAACATTAGAAAAGCATAAGCATATTAGGCTTTGAGACTTATCCAGAAATCCCAACAAACAAATTATATTTGATATGAATCTTTTTTATTTTCTTTACAACCTTTATACAATTAGACGTCCTTTGGGTGACAATGAAGGTATTTAATAATGCAAAACGGAAGATAAAATCTTAATTAAGTAATTATTAAGTTTAATATTCAAGACAGGTCTCGATATCTTTTTTCAAAGAATTTCAAAACGCCGCAAAATTAATTTCAGACGAGCAAGTGCTTAAAAATATTTTTTCTGTGCAGTCATTTTTCGTTTATAATCTCGGCGGGCAGTAGGTCTTGACATACTGGGATATAATTTTATAAAAATAGTGGTTATAGTTAAGCTTCAATAGCCATTATTCAACTGATTTTATAATAAATAAAAAAATTATTTGGCTGAATCCCAAACTAAAAAAAAATTGTAGGGAAAAGATTGAATTTGTATTCAAAATGGAATTAAAAAATACAAGTAAAACGGCAGAATGAAAATTTGTTTGGCAGAATGCAATTACAACCCCAGTTATTATCTTACAAAACTCTAAAAGCAACACAAATATTGTTGGTAGAATACAATAAATATTACAAAAGAAAGAGAACTGTTTTCCTTATGCTGGCATCAACCTCATCTTCATCTTCATAATCAACAACAGCATCGCCAACAGTATTTTTGCCTCCAGTTGCAACATTATATAAATTGCAATAAACTAGATTTACGTTACACACACACCCACCCAAACGCTTCCTGACGTTCAATGTAAAAAAGGAAATTTTACAACAACAAAAAAATCAACAAATATTAAGGCGTAAAATAGAAAATGCACACGGAAAAAAATTGTTTTTTTAGACGAACATTTGAATGAAATTCGGATTAAATTTTGGTAAATATTTTATTTGATCCAACAAATTTGTCATTTTGAGATCTTTTCATTATACACTAAAGCACTAGTTTTTTCTTAGTAGAATAAGTTGTCTGGTTTTAACTAATATTCTATAGGCCTGCACTAATTAAGCAAAATTTATATGAAATTATTTTAATGATACTAAAATGAAGAAAATGTTAAAAAATTAGTTATTGAATTCAGTCAATGCTTTTAGATGAATTCATTTTTTTTACAATGGAACACAACCGAAACCTTTTTTACAGCCTGTGGATTTTGTAACTTTATAGAAGTATTTTGTCTGAATTTATACATTTTTTAGCTGGTCCGTTTTGATAATAACCATGAATTTGTTTTCTGTGTATGGCAGAAAAAAATATATAAATTCGCTCTTGCATCGTATTATCGCATTTTAATATACGACCTTTTAATACAATTTGTTTGATTGCAGTTTTACAGCTCAATGCCATTAAATATCTTCGAAGAATTTTGCTTTTGTCTTCTAGGCAAAACAGCTCCATTTATGCTAGACTTATCTTTCTATACAATTATTTCGCTTTTAACTTTGAATTTGTAAAACCAACCCAAACACATACTTAAGTGAATGTAGACATGCACAAGTATTATAAAGAAATTTTAAAAATACTCGTATATGTTGACGGTATCCTTAGACCGCCACCATCTCTAGTGGTTTTGTATTTTTTATGCACAGTGCTACGCATATTGAAACTGTACTTTTCTAAGAGTCTCAGTTGAAAAACAAATTAACTTCTCAAAAGTGTTCATTTTAAAAAAGTTATTTTTTAATAAAATACTTCTTCAAAAAGTGTGGAAAACGTTATATTCATAACAGTACATTTCAAAAGATCCCTTTTGACAAATTTACATTTTCAAAACAGGTACTTGTCAAAATATTACTCTTTCAAAAATAAATACAATTTCCAAAAACCTGCCTTTTTTTAAATGTACCTATTTAAAATTCTACTTTCTCAAAACACAATCAAAAATTACCTTTTCGAAAATGTTTCTTTATTTGTCACTCGCAGAAAAAGTAAAAACTAAAAACGGATAAAATATTGATATCTACTAATTTTCCGTTTTTCTCTTTTAAATCAATTTTTTTTTCAAATTTTAAATACCGTTTAATGATTACGATTATTAATTGCTATCATTAAAACCAATGTGATATTCAAAGAATCCAAGCATAACCACTCAGTTATTCGAGTGGTTTCCGTACAGACATATATTCTACTCAAGTTGATTGCTTGGTTTCTACGAACAGCACATAAAATTACAAATAATTACTGCCAGTCCTACAGTGTCACACATATTCGTTCTTTCGTACAATTACATTTAAAACAAAAACAAACTCTAAAATGTTTTTAATTTGTAATAAATAATCATGATAAAATATTTTAATCATTAATTTTTAATCGGATGGACATTTTGTCAATAGTGGTTCGTTAACTGCTTGTTGAAACATAAAAGTGGTTTCTTAATTATTCATCATCGGCTTATTATTGTTTTGACGCATCTGCCAAAAATTTGGAATGGAGAAAAATTACAAACAAGGCTTACTTGCAGTTTTCCTCAAATATACCCCTTATAATGTTTTTCTATTTACATCACTGTTCCGAACAATCGGACTTTGTGATGCATGCTGCGTTAAGACATTTCTCCTCTGCACGCCCTGGATCCATAAAACATTAAACAAAGATGACGCAAAAAAGTTGTCAGCATTTTTTTCTACTGCACATAACGTCACAAGGGACCACAATTATTTCTTTATTTTAAAAAATGTTAGCAATTTGTTGTGAAACACTTGAATAGTTTGAAAATGAATTAAATAATTAATTTTATTTTGTTTTATGAAGTGTGAATATTTATTGTGACACAGATTTATGAAATTTTTGCCAGGCGGGCAGTATCAACGCAAGAGCAGCACAAATGTTGGCCATATAGTACAACATAAAAATGGGAGAGTGGATTAACCCCGTGAATGAGGATAATATTTTCAATTTATATTATATATCACATTTTAGTGATATTAACCTTGTGTTACAAGCCGGCGACGGTTTTATTGATCCTCTGTCATATTATGTTTAATGAATAATGACTCTTTGACTCAACAATGATTACATTTGGTAAAAAAATTATTCTTAACGGTTGGCAAACAAAGGAGAAAAAGGGATTTAAAAATTTGTCTTTGCCTATTTATATATAGATTCTTTATACTTGATGCCAGTGATGGTACACAAAGTCCTATACCATTCAAAAGAAATTATAGACACCTGTATACTTCTAATAGGCCAATAAAGACAATAGATGATATCGTCTAAGTTCAATATCTAGAGTTGAAACCTATGCTCATTTACTAGATATCCGTTACTTTTGATATCCGTTAATATGCAGTTTGCGCAAAAAGCGGAAAACTAGGATATATGTTTTGACTCCTGAAGCCAATATAGCCAGACATTTATAATAACGACTCGGATGGCTCTGATTTGAAAGAAATAATGTACAAACATTTTTCAAGTTTTCATACATTTACTTACCTGCTATTATATAAATTTATACAAATATTGAATTAATTAAACCAATGTAATAAATACCAGTTTGGACAAGCTTAAACATTTTTTTTCATTGTATTAACGTCCGACCACCCTGGGAGGGAGTCTAGTGGGCAGAAAACTGGTCCGTCATATATTGTGAGTGTTCTGAAAGTAGAAAGAAAAGGAAGTGTGAGTAATGCTTTGTACTAACTAATTACTTAACTTACTTCGGGTGTCCTATCAGTTATTTTTTTATCAAATCTGGTATAATTTTTTTTGTCAGTGGAGGATTTTTGAGCCGGCTTGTGAGAAGAACTAGAGCCCAATCCGACGAGCTTCAGCTGCAAGCAAGAATAATAGGATGTCTACAATCTGGCCAGCTAAAATTATGTCATATCGACGTATTTACCCAACACTGCACACTACAAAAATGGGAAATTTATTCTTACTGTTTGGTGGGTTCACGGAGAGTCATCTGATTTCGCCAAATTTTTCAAAAAATATACGTATTTTCATGATAATACCCGGTTCGAAATCTTGTAGCTTTCAAAATACAGACTTTAGCGACGGCTGCTAGTTGATGATGATTTTTTTTAGCCGCCGACATTGAATTTCAGTCAATGTTCGCTTTTGTTTTAAAATACTTTGTTTGTCATGGAAATAAATCATAAATATTTTTGTACCCAAAAACCTTGCTGCAGACGCCGAACAGTAGTTGTGGAGAACAGTTGATGTGGAGCTAAATGATTGTTTGATATCTCAGAAAACATTAACAATTTTGCGAAATATATTTTTGATTTCAAAAAGGGAGTACTCAAAATATACTTATCCCATTCTTAGCTAATTCTTGGTCGTTGCGCCAAACCAATAATGAATTGATGTGTATGTGCATACACACAGTTTGTTGAGAGTTTATTGCTTTAGCGTTTGGCGACCACTTTCCGTATTTACTTTCAATACTTACTTTGGAGTACTAACCTGTACAAAGTTTCTCTAAACATAATAAACGAACAGAGTACGTGCTTCCCTATAAACTTTAGCATGCAAAAAATTCCTTATTTAAGGTACCCGTATACGACATGTTTTTTATATCTGACTTGTCACCTTTTTGACTCATATGTAATTGTGTATTTTTGTCAAAATTGTTATTTTACAGAAGATTTATCATCACAAACGTTAATCTACAATTACTTCCGACATTGACCATGTTTATTTTTCACACAATATCCAAGTCATTCGATTCCAAAATGGCCTGATGGCGCCATACAATATTATCGCCTGCGCCACAGTAGTACTGATAACTCTGACAGTTTTTGAATATGAATATGTTAGGGTTGCACCAAATACTGTCTCATGACTTATATAATTTTGATTAAATAGACAAAGCTAGTTGAAAACATAATCATTTATTGCCATTGTAAAATATTAGCTCCAGCAGGCTAATTCTACCGCCAAGAGTAAGCCGCCGCTGACTGTTTTCTTAGGGCATAGATTTCTGGTGATACTTTTCATCACAGTAAAAGCAGCTGATCAAAATAGAGCCCGCTCTCATTGAAATTTTGTCTGGTGACTTTGCGCATGTGTTTTACAGAAGCAATTGACAAATCAGACGTAAAAAACATGTACCTTTATTAGCACACTTTTGTGCTTGCGACCACTGTGCGTACAACATGAAGATACCTGAAATCTGTATAAGCATTTTGTGCCAATTTAAAAGCAATTCATAACACTGTTCTTCTTCATTCTATGAAAGATTAATTTTTACTCCGCACAAACATGCAAATAGTACGAATAAATTTATTTCTGTTTGGCTTTGGTTTGCATCAGATTCCTTCAGGAAAATGGTTTAAAAGGAAACACCATCACTAAATGTTATCTGTGAAAATAGTATTTTATTGCTCGAACGCGAAACTAAGATGTTGTGAAAATTTAAATGTTGCCTGCATTGAGGCACAACTTTATATTCTAACATCATATGGCTGGTAGTGTGTTTTTTATTTAAGCGCCTGTCAGCTTCTAACATTGATTTCTTCCGTAAAAATGCTGTAAACGACACCTTTTTAATTTCATTTTTTTAATATCTTCTTTAAAGATTAAAGTTGTAAATCCTATTAAAATGCGATTTAGAGATTTTTTAAGAATTTGTATTATGTATATATTTATGTGGAGTATTAGCAATAAAAGAGTATTTAAGAATATCTTCTAAAGTATTTATTCATTGCTCTGTTAAAATATTGTTGTACTAGACAATTTTAATGTAGATGTTGTTTTTATGGCTTTCAATAAATATTGCTTTTCAATTAACCATTTAATTTGAAAGGCTGTTTTATTAGTATTCAATAAGCGGGTCATTAGAAATTAAACTTAGAATTAAATTGAAAAAAACAAATGTGGGAAACAATTGAACTTTCAGCCCATCCACGGAACCTCCCGCTGAACGCAACGCCAAAAGTATGGTACGCCGTTCGTCATTTCGTGCGAACTGCTGTCAAAAGTCCATATAAAAAATTCATGCGAAATATTTGCAAAATAATATGGCTGAAGTTGTACTCTGTTTTTTTTTTGTGAAAACATACGAAGTGTTTCTGCGAGAATTTTTTTCAACCACAAAATGTTTCTGGCAACATATTTTCCAACTGCGAAATAATATAATCATTACTTATTTCATACGGAATTGTAAACAGCAGCTGATCAGATTTTACTTGGCATTAAGTTTTAATGTAATGGAAAATAATGTAAATATAATATAAAATAAAGGTAAGTGTTTTTTCAGAACGAGTGTCTTCAACGATCTCATCCGCAGCAGCTGCAATTTTCATTAATTGATACGTTGCAGTGCAAGCTCTTAATACTATTTTGTTGACTATTTCTGTTATTTTCTTTTTATATAAACAATTTTTTTGTTTTCATAAGGAAACAATGTTGCACATTTCAAGGCAACAAAAACGATAAATTTGTTCTAAATCGTGGTATTGTCGAGACTGGCCAATACGGTGTTCAGACATACTAGACTAGTGAGGCAGCCCTTCTAGATATTTGGGCAAGCAATATGGATGGGCTTCGTGGACACAGGAAAAATGGCCAAATCTACGCAGAGATGGAAGATGAGTTCATTCAACAGGGTTACTCTTGTAGTTCACGGGATATACAAGTAAAGTTGCAGAAATTTATACAGCGTTACAGGTGTTTCGTATATTCACATGTACATAAAAACCGTTACAAAAAAATGTTTTAAAATTAACATTTTTGCAGAAAAGAAAAGGCCGCAATAGGATCACCTTCCAAATGGCCACAATATGGAATTGTCCTCCAAATTATTAGTGGCTTCAAGGCAAACTTGTTTGCTGAGTTGGCACTAGACTGCATAGACGTGGTATAGCAAAAAATAAGATAATTTTCTTTTGAAAATTATTAATCAAATTCGAGTCTTTTTGTGAATCTCATTCTAACTATTTGAGGGAATCATTTTCATCAGAAGAAAAGCCTTTTTTCTGTTTACATTTTTGATTAAAATTTGTTGTTTTAATTATTATTAATAGTTATTAAATATTTTTATTTATGCAGATTCTTCCAATTTATCAGGGCATTGTATTCTGGTGCAACATCATCGCTATTATCACCCTGTTCCTCGTCTCCTGAACCGAGTACGTCAATGCAACAGCTCGGCACTTTTAGTACACAATATTAATTTCTTTTTTAAATACAAATTTTTTTCCATTTTAGTAATTTTCAAAACAAATTTCAACGACCAAAATAAAAACAATATTATTTTCTAACTCTCAAATGCTTATTGAGTAAGGGCCGTTAACAATAAAACTCAAAACTTTAACTCTGGTTAGTGAAAATTCATTATCACGGAGCTCTGTTAAGATTTAACATTTAAATAAAATTAACTGAAATATTTTCTGAGTTTAATTTTTTAACTTGAAAAAATATGACATTTAAAAATTAATTATTTTTTTTTATTTTAAATAAAATTTTCATAAATTCTTAAAAAAAATTGTGATTTATGATTTACAATCTGAGAAATGGACATCTTTGTGCAGAAATCGTGCTCAGATGTCCTTGGATGATGGTGTTATTTTCTTTTTTTGCATTTCCTGGTGTGATTCACAGTAGTTGATAACTGTAAGTTAACTAAATTTTTTTAATTGTTAATGAACATTTTTAATTTCCAATTAAAATTTAAGTTTAAACAAACTGAAAGTTAGTAAACTTTAAATTAAATTAACATAACTGAACTTTGTGTTAATGGCCCTAACCTAAATTTAGTATTTATAATAATAAAATAATTTTGTCAATAAACCGAATATTGACTCAATTAATAATGCATGTCTGAACACACTATAATTGTCAACATTTTGAATTGAAATATTCAACGTTGCTCAACATTTTTAACAGATGCAAACAGAGTACCAGGCAACACATTTGATATAAATTTTTTAGTAAATCAGCCTTTTGAAATTAATAAAATATGTACATTTATTATTAACAGGCAAACACGATTTTTTAGATCCCTTTTGCGGCCGTAATACTGCACCGATTTTGAAAAGATTTATATTTTTTAATGGGTTTTTTACATGGATGTGCACATTATTAATTTGATTTAAATTGGTTTAGGATTTTGGGAGTTATAAGCGTTTAAAGTTGATTCTAACACATGCACACTTATTATTTATTACACACGCATGCATCAGCATCAACTTGAAGAAAAATAAACAAAGTGTGCATGTGTGTTTGTCCAATCTACTTTAAGATAGAAATGAGACAGACTTTTTTCTATATCAATTCCTTATTTCAACTTATACAACTTGTACAACCTTATACAGCTTTTCAGGAGAGAAAAGAAAAACGGTTCATCTTTTTATACTTCGGTGTTTGAGTAAAAGTTCACATGTGATTATTAAGGAATTGATTACATTTATGTACATTAATGTATTTATCTTATTTTTAAACTCATTTATTGAGATACGAATTTTCTGTATTTTTTTAACTTACGATGTTGAGGATGTAAAGCATCGACATGTACTTCGTAAACAAAAGAAAGCTAAGTAAGAGAGTTTTATGTTGTTTATTTGTTATGTTTTTGTATTTTGTCGTATATATTTATAGAACTACTTGATATATAATTACTAGAATGCGATCGAATCGCCGTCGACCGCTGGATACAATAGTATTATATTAATTTATCGCAACTTGTTTGGTATAGTGCATTAAAAAACCTCTTTCGAATACTTTTCAAATATTTTATAAGACATTTTTAAAAATAATATTTTTAAATATTGTTACGTGTAGACCTTTTATTAAATGTTTGCTTACCAGGTTCTTATATTTGCTCAAAAATAAAATAAAAAGACACACAGACCTATTTAAGTGCAACACTATTTATTCGCCTAATTAAACTGTCTTTTCTTATCGAAATTTACGCAAGACTAATAACTTCAGTGCTTTTAAATCCTGGCATTAAGCTTCTTTGACGTCGAAGAAATGTCTATATCTTCAACATAAAATACAATTTTGTTAAATGCTACATCTGCTACATTGTGTTGTTGTTGCTATTTAGTTCGCATAACGGAATTTTCTTCCACAAATGACACTACAATGTGGTTGACGAATTAAATAAAGAATACTTGTTAAATTGCACTGTTTTTTACAGTTGCTATCCATAATTATCAAACAGTTTTCTCGAACAGTCTTGTATGTTCTTGCCACTGTTTAAAAAACTTTCTCGAATGTATCATTTCCGTAGCAGTACTGTGTGAACACCGTGATTATATTATATTTAACCGTGGCTGCATTTTTTTTCGTTAAGCTTGAATCTGCATTTAATTGTGGGAACAAATTTTAAGGCAAATGAACTTAATATACATTTTCAAATAAATAATTAAACACTTCATTGATTTCAAATAACTTCATTCATTACTTTCTTAATAAAATAATATGAATTTATCAAAAATTTTTCTTGAAATTCAAAAGAAATGGCTAAACTCAGATTTGAACTAAAGCCAAATAATTCCATTTAACATTTTCATATCAATCAAAATCCATTTCCCTGTCAATTACAAAATCATGCAACTCTCGATAAGGGCTGTTAAAATTTTATTTGAGTTTAAAATAATATTTAAAATAATAATATTAAATAAATTGCATATATTTATGCCCAAACTCTTCAGTAAAAACAATTCCGTAAATTCAACACTTTTTATAAGGTTTGCTAAATTTTAGTCCTTTAACACATTTATGTACACATATCGTATACTTAAATGTTACCAAAAAATATATATATTTTAAAAGTTTTTTTGTTGTTGATGTTGCTATGAAATTTCTACTGTAGTATTTATTCATTTAGTTCTTACTACTAGATATATTGTCATCTACTCCTTTTTATTATTATTTGCTAACCACAAATGTCATTTCGTAATTTATAAAACTGTTTTCAAAGAAAACACAAATGAATACGAGTACAAGCAATCAGTTGGAGTTCTTTTTATTGGCTTTAAAACATAAAATTTTTAATATTCTTCTCTCTATGATGGAATAAAAACCAAATATGTTTTATAATCATTTTATCATTTTATTCCCAATGCTCTTGCATTTATAGTATTTTTTATTTGCACTCGTATATTGTTCACACTGACAGCTGAGTGACATGCACAAACTCGGCAAATAATAGTTGTTCGGCAGTCAGTCTAACTTAAACTCACCTGTTTTGGGCACCAAAAGTGTGTACACTAAAAACACAGAAAAAAGAAGCAAACGTAACAAGACAGAAACACATATTCCAACTATATAACATGATGTGCAAAAGTGATTGAGTTCTGTAGACATCGAATTATTCTTTATTTTTTATTTCTTTACCAGTGACCACAAATAATTTTTCTCGTATGTGGCTTGTGAAAAAATAATGAATACTTTTCTATAAAATCAATAAAGTTCTAAAACTAGAAAAAGACATTTTAAAAAAATTAATAAACAGAAAGGAGAAGACATATGACTGTTTAGGGACTATTAAAAGTTGCTCATACGTAACCGTATTGAATATTAATCTCCCGTTACGTGCAACGGGAAACGGAGTGATGGATGTACGTACTTACACTCCGTATGTGGATACGTTACAAAAAATTTATTATGCACTTCTTTTCCTATTGAAATCAAAGAAATTTATTTTTATAAAAGCGATTATTTTTCGAATCAGTCATTAGTTCGTTATTTAAATCATTTTAAATTAAACCATTTTATTTAAACGGCATTTGTAAGGAATGCATGAATCGGAAAAAATGTATTTATTTAGACATCTTAGTAGTGCGCAACAGTGTGCTGTTTTTGGAGACCGCTACATAGCCCATCAGCATTTATATGTATTGCACTATTTATGTGGTGTCAGCTTATGTAAGACGCAAAATGTGACAAAAAGAATCTTCTTTCGTTCCACATAAATAATTCGATGTGTATCCCTTAATCTGCAGAAAATCTCTTGCCCTTTTAATAGCATTTTTTGTT
Source organism: Gymnocheta viridis (assembly GCA_956483585.1). Taxonomy (NCBI): domain Eukaryota; kingdom Metazoa; phylum Arthropoda; class Insecta; order Diptera; family Tachinidae; genus Gymnocheta; species Gymnocheta viridis. The sequence goes on from OY101440.1 coordinate 8,782,103, forward strand.
ATTGACGGATACTTTTTAAAATAATTTTTTTAATAAATATTTTTAATTTCTTAGAGCCGGTAACAAAAAAATATTAACTTGAAGTTAACACTAAACTCGAAATTTGAACTTTAGTTAGTAAAAATTCATTAACACATAGCGCTGTTCAGTTTTAACTTTTATTTACAATTAACTGAAATATTTCTTGAGTTTGATTTCTTAACTGGAAAAAAATTATGACATTAAAAATGTAATTATTTTTTTGTTTATTTTAAAAATTGTTAAAAAAAAATTAAGTGATTGAATTTTTTTCGTCTTAAAAAGGCAAATTTTTGTGCAGAAATCGTATTAAGATGTGGTTGGTTGATGGTGCTATTAAATCTTTTTGCTTTTCCTAAAAATAAATTGTATATGTGATTCACAATAGTAAATAAAAGCAAATTAACAAAATGTTTAACCATCAGTTTGACTAACTGAAATTTAGTAAACTTACAAATAAAATTAGCATCACTAAACTTTGTGTTAATGATGCTTATTCAAATAAATAACTATATTTGAAATTGAAATAATTCCTCCTTTGAAATATTTATCCCGCTATCTTAAAACGTTTTATTTATTATATATATGTGTGTATATTGAAACTATTATTTTGGCTCAAATTCATACCTGAGCTTGCCCATTTATTTTTTATAATTTTTTATTTTTCATTTTTATTAGAAAATTTGTTGCATAAATTCAATATTTTTTTAATAAGAGATTACTATAATGGAACAATTTTTATTATTTATCAGGCTAGCAGAACGGATCAGTAGTGATTTCGAGGTCGCTACACCATCTCATCAGCGTTCTTTGTTAAATTTTAACACTTTTGACGGTGGATACTAGTTATCAAAAATATCAACTATTTAACCGTATTATTTAACAAATTAGAATACGCAAAGTACAAACTTATTAATTTTTACATGTTAAACCAATTTCGGTTAGCACGAAATCCCATCTCTGATGAATAACTACTCCATATATTCCAGTCTCTCTCGCTTATTCAGCGCTATTAGCTGCTGAGAAATAAACTGTTTTTATCATGTTGTCTGGCATTTGCCATCTGTAGTTCAATTTCTTTTTTAGTATTCAACCAACTATGACCACGTAAACATGTAGATTTTTGACACGTGCCATCATTATTTATAATTAATGTTTGTAAGTTATTGGTCGAACTTTTATATATTGTATATATGTATATTGAAACGATTAATTTGGCTCAAGTTCAAACCCGAGTTTATCCATTTATGTTTTTCTAGTTTTTTTTAATTTTCATCTTTATTAGAAAATTTTCGTATTCTAATTTGTTGAATAATACGGTTAAATAGTTGACATTCCACCGTCAAAAGTGGTAAAGTTGAATATAGAACGCGACCTCGAATTCAGTACTGATCCGTTCTGCTAGTCTGATGAATAATAAAATTTGTTCCATTATAGTACTCTCTTAATAAAAAAATAATTAATTTATCCAAAAAATTTTCAAAAAAAAATTAAAAATAAAAATTATAAAAAATAAATGGGTAAACTCGGGTTTGAAGTTGAGCCAAATTAATAGTTTCAATATACATATATACAATATATACATCGTAAGCTACTCTCTACACAGCATGAGCATTTAATTTTTGCTAGTATATTGATAATTAATATGAATGTTTGAATTTTGTGAGCAGTTTTTAAGCATCTCGTAATTCAAATGCTCAAAGTCATGATGCTTATTTTATAAGTAATTATTGAATATTAAAACTTCGAATACGAAAAGAATATATCCACATGTCTATGAAGTATAACATCGTGATTCGTATATTCTTTTAATTGCTGCAGCCCCAAAATGTTAAAAAGAAAATTTTAAAAAACTTGTTCCTTATGCAGGCACAAGAAATTGCAATTTAAGAGATACAAATTCCAATTACCTGGCTGCGAATGTGTGTCTGAGTGTGTGTGTGTGTGTGTGTGTGAATATTAAACCACATGTTAAATCTTTTTTAACCAAATATAATGGCAGCTCAATTAAAAATGGTAAATTTTCCATTGACTTCCATTAACTTCCTTACACCCTACATAGTAAAATAAAATTACTTCTAAGACAGGAGACCTACAGAATATTGGTAATTGTTTAACTTGAACTGCAGGTATCTAAATCAAGCCGCTTTCATCCTGCATTGTTTACAAAATGGCTTGAATCAATATTGTAGTCAAACTGTAAACTAACTAAAAGCTTGATATCTTTACTATATTATTCGTATCCATCCCAGCTGTGTCTAAATTATGTGCACTAAAATTTCGTTCGTCTTTTTTTCACTTGAACATAGAAAAACACATACACATACATAAAAGCAGATCACATATTTTGATTTTTTTTTCTTGCTCCTGGATGAGATCGACAAAGTGAAAAATCAGAAGAAATTTTAATTAAAATGTCTTAACTACTATTAATATACTGGCGTGTTTCGAATAAAGACAGCGAGCTTCACTTACTGCATTCTTAAATATTTGATGCAGATAAATTTAAATTTTTACATATTAATTAAAAACTCTATTATAAAAAAATTTTATCTCGTATAGGCAACAATCTTTCAAATTTGTCGACTATACGGAATTGGTTACTGTTTACGTAGTATGAATCTGTAAATCAAATACTGAAAGTAAATAAACTTAAATACTTAAATAGTCGATGGACGGCGCTTTCGGACATACTCTACTTATAATTAATAAAACATTAAATACTTACGGACTCACTGTAAAATACAAAAACAAAAAAACATAATATCAAATATAATATAAAACCGATTTGCTCCTTTATTTAGTCACCAACATATAAACTCTACATATATATGATTAAAACATTTTAAAGAATCTCACCAAAAATTCGAAGTATATATAATGTAGAGGATGTCATTGAGTCTAAAAATAAAATTATTCAAATCAATTTAGAAAATGACGATATATTTATATCATTTGACGTAGTCTCATTGTTCCCAAGTAGCATTAAAAATGATAAAAATGGAGAGACGTAGAAAAATACCAAGAATACTTACTATTCATGGACATTTTTAAATTTTTTTTTGTAACCACAAAATATTTTAAATATGACAAATGAATGAATGCAGATATAATAATGGAGAGATTATTAAATCACACTGTGGAATCAACGACAGACAAACCAAAAATTTTTTAATAAATATGTAGATGAAATTTTTGCAATAATAAAAAAAGGATGCAGTAGAAGATATATTAAAATCACTTAATTCCTACAATAGTCAAATAAAATTTACAAAAGACATAGAAGAGAACCAAAGATTAACTTATTTGGATTACGTGGTACTTCGAGAGCAAAAAAAGCTAAAACTTAATTGGTATAAAAAACCAACAGCATCAGAATGACTGATTAACTTCTATTCTAAACAACCCAGAAGAGGAGTTATTAATACGGCTTCAAACTTTATCGAAAGAGTTTTTAATATCAGCCACGATGACTTTCACAGTAAAAATATAAAAAAGAATTACAGACATTTTGAAGAAGAATGAGTTTCCGACCACAACGATATATCATGCAAAATACAAAAAACGAGATGCTGTAAGAGAAGGTATTCCAGAAAAAAGTTTCTAATCTACAATATATATACAAGGGCTACCTGAGAGACCTATAAATTCTAATATATACAACCACGACAAATATGAACTTGCATTTAGAACAAGCCATAGAGTGGAGAAACTATTTAGTAAAACAAAATCAAAACGGGTCATCGAAGAAAAATCTAACTTAATTTTTGAGATAAAATGCAACAGAGATGGATTTAATAATTGTAATAAAACTTGCATTGGAACAACTTAAACAAAATTGAAGAAAAGACTTGCCTCACATAAATCTGATCAAAAAGCTAGAAATAAGCCTATAGAGCAAAAAACAGCACACTGTACAAGAACGGGACATACACCTTCATTTGATAAAACAAAAATATTACAAGAAGAGAGGAATTGTAAAAAAGATATTTTTTGGAGATGCTCCATATAATTAACGTAACGCCAAATACAAAAACGATACAGATAAATTTTCTCAATTATATAGACACACAATAGACAAATACAGTAAACAAAGCAGTAGAATAATTAGTAGAGGACAAACCAACGAGTAGTTTTTTTTTTTTAATTAAATGTTATATGGCAATATAATAATTTATAAAATGTAAAGTAATTATATTAAATTATATTAAATTTTTACATTGCTAATTAATGTTTATTTACTATTGTTTTTATTAGATACCTGTAGATGGTCAGTAAAGTTGATTGAAATATCGGAAAAGAATAATTTAATTTCCCAAAAAAAAATAATACAATACATACGTGTGTTTTAATTAATTTTACATGACCTTAAGCGGAAACAAAATTACATAATATAAAACTTTAAGTTAATGAACTCCTTCGCCTTCTCTATCTCCCTCTCTCTCACTATCTTTCCTTTAGTACGCCTTTCACAGAACTCCACAAATCCAAAGTAGAGAAAAAACTAAAATAATGGTAAAATTAATCTAAATAATATCTACGTTGTGCAAATATGCCAGCAAACACCTTTAAAACGGTATTAATTTTATCAATATCGTGTAAATAATTTGAACATAAGCTGCATATAAAAATGGTTTAATTAATTATATAGAGAAATAAATACGGCATTTTTAATTAATTAAAAGTTAAAATACTGCCTTTTTACTTTGTATTACCTGCTATGCATATTTTTTATATAAAAATTATTTGAATTTTTGCAACTTTTTATTTAAATTTTATTAAAAAACTTCTCCAAGCTTGATGTTAAAGGATAACAAAGGCAAAACTTTATTTTTGTTGGATATTTCGCTTTCTTCAGGGAAATAAATAAAATTGTCAAAATTTAAAATGAATTGCACAAAATTCAAAATATTTAAAATATTATAAAAGTTATTAAATTTCCTTGTTCTATTTTTATAAAATAAATGTCGATAGTCTTGAGCTAAACTTTCTGTATCCATTTTAAATTTATTTCTTCGTCCAATTGTTGTATTAATAATATGTAACATTTCCAGCATAAAAAGACTTTTTTAGTTAGTTTCTCTGTGTTTAAAACTGTTATTAATTCAAAACCTGCTGTATGGTGAAACATTTCACAATGCGATGAAAAAGCAGTTTTCGGAGATAATCTTTATTTGTATTTCTTATCAGATCTAATCTAGTTTTTAGTTTATTTTTAGTGAATACCTATATGTCACTATACTTTATTACACCCTCCGTTATTACTTCACTTATTCGGTATTCTGTAAAGTACATTAGATCTGTCTAATCTTTATGTCATGTCCTTCATTTTACTGTATAAACTTCTAAAATTATTATTTGTCTTATGAGCTATTCTGTAATTATTAAAATCATAAATGCCTAAAAATATACTATCGTAAAAAATCACTAAAATTTGTTTTAAAATCATAGATCATCAAGATGCCTAAAATACTTAAGACATTTTTTTTAAATCAAAAAACATATGATTTATTGCCTTAATATTTGGTAGAACAAAATCTTTTAACCAACAAAAATAATATTAAATTATTTGCAGCGTTTTCATCACATACATCATGCATTAGGAATTGACTTGTAATCCAAAGGTTATACAAAAAATGTGGAAGATTTATTTTGTATTATTTCAGAAGCTGAAATAGGAAAATTGTTAGCTATGTTTAATTCTTTTCATCCATATTCATTTTACTACAAACTACCATATTAAGGTACTTTAATAATAAGAAAGGCTAATAACTGATTAGTAGATTGGTATCAGAAACCTACATCTTCTGGAAGTATAATTAATTATTATTCCAAATATCCTAAAAGGGTTATTATTAATACGTCAAAATACTGAAATTTAAAATACTGAATATTAATGATATTGAATTTCATAAAAAGAATGGGGGAGGGGAAGAATTAGAAATATATTAGAGACTAATAAGTTCCCTAGTCAACTGACAAATACCACAGTACAACAAGAAAAAGAAAATACGATAAATATGATTGATTCTAGTAGAGGAGACCAAAGAAATATGCATGTGTCGGCATTTTGAAAGATCACATCGGAATTTTATTTTAGAGGCGGTTTAAGTTTTCCAGCTTTGGCTTGTTCTTGCATTAAATCGGTATATAAAACTATGGTTTCTTTATATCTGAGATGTTTTTGGCTGAAGTCCGAAATAATTTTTAGTCTGAAAGAATTGGACATGAGACAATATTCCAAAGGAACAAGGGAAAACTTAACATCTATTAATTTGAACTTACACGGCAGAGCAGAAAAAACTTTGTTTTTTGGGAGCCGCTGCACTCATCATAGATCAACTTCTACTTCTATACGTCACATGCTAAAACAAATACTTTTTATTGGTACAATAAAGGGTATTTCAGTATCCAATCTATGCGCTGAAAACCAACTTGATTTTTTTTATTGTATTGATTTTCAGTTTCTTTTTCGATTTCTTGTGGCATGAGGTTTTTTGCTTAAAAAGTAATTTACTCCAACTGTTTAAATTTCAAAAGCATTTGCAATACCTCGGCTAAAGCAGAAGTATGAAAGATATAAGCACACAAACGCACTCTCCGAATCGCACCCAGCGGAAAAACTAAAAAGGCCTTTAAAATTGTGCCCTTCTTGAAGACCTTATTTTTTCCCAATTAAATTTTTTTTCTTTTCTTAGCTTCTAAAATGCCAAACCTCTTCCTTTTAATAGATCCAGTACACATTCCGATTTCTCTCCTATTGGAAGGGAAGGTGAGAGTAGTTTTCCTTGATGCTTTATTTTGTTAGCATCAGCAAAAGCATGCAAACCGGAGTTAAATAAAGTTATATAAAATTAAAATCAAAATTAAGAATTCATTTAATTATGTTTGAACTTTCAACACAATTGGTTTAGTTTTTAGCAGCCAAAAGGCTAAAAATAAAATATTATGTAGCTATTGATAAAAGAAACAGAAGACGTTTTCGAAACCTTTAGATAGAGAGCCTATTCAGAAGTTTTTTTTAATAGGCTTTCATTACAAGGTCATCCCACAATTCTGCTTTCCATTTAAACCTTTTCAACCCAATTATGATTTCAAGCAATGAGTTTTTTATTTCCCTCTCGATTATTTGTTCCCGGAAAAAATCCGTCCATTGTAATAGCACGGAGAAGAAATAAATAAGGCAGAGTATAAATCAGAATCAGCTGTTTTGCTATTCATATTTTTTTTAAATTTCTTTTTCATTTATATCTAAAATAATAATGTTATTTAAGAGTACGTTTACGGTTTTCCAGAAATTAAGTGATAAAACGTGAAATGATACCTGCAAAGGAGCTTTAAGATGAGAAATAGATAAAAAAGAAGTGTAAGATGCGCATTGCTTCTAATGCTATGGACTTACCACAATCAACGGGTCCAATTATGAATATCTGCATAGAATTTTCCTTTGCAGATTAATTTCTCCTCGAGGAAAAATTCTACTTTGTCAGGCCGATTGGATTCTTGCACATTTAATTTAAAATGTACTTAACTCATTGTTTTATAGCAATTTTTAAATTAAAATTTTATACATATTTATCCATTTGTTCCCATTCAAAAACGTCGGTGGAAAAACTCGCAAGATATGCTAATATTCACCCCTATCGTAAATAATAAGTGGAATTTTTGTTCCCATGATTTTTTTAATCCCCTCGAAGGGAAAATTGCTATCACGAATCACCCGTGAACTTTTTTCTCAGTTGTCAGTGAATGTATAAATGGGAAGAAGATTTGTAAAACTTGCAAATTAAACAAATTCCAGTTTAATAATAAAGAAATACAGATGTTTGCTTATAAATTAAATGTTTTCAAATATAAATAAAGATGGGTTTAAAATATTTTAGGTGCAGTGAATGATTATATACCAAACAGTTGTATATCAAAGAGATGCATACTCTGTCCAAAAAGGATTTGTGAGGAATAATGAACAGTATTAACTGACATTGTCCTTAAAAGAAATATTTAGAAACTTGAATATGTAATTAGAAGGAAAATGTTGAAATTACATGATGTTTTTATTCATTTCACCTGCAAAAATTGAGTGAATAAAACCAAAAGAAAAGTGGAAAAATTCCCTGAAAAGTATTACTCATGATAAGGGGAATTTATTTTCTCACGCGAACATTTTTCGCGTGAATTATTCTTGATTGGAACACCAGAGAATAGGGAAATACTTCGAGGGAAAAAATATTCACAATAGGAATGATTGAGAATGTCTGAATTTTTCCCTTCGGAATATTTCCCACAAAAAAGCTAAAAAGTCCTTTTGAAATTTTCATTCATAATAGAAGAAGTAATCGGAGAAGGAAAACATTTTCCCGTAAATTTTAATTCATAATTGATTTTCTTTCTGAAGCTTTTTAGAATCTATGGAAGTAGAAGCTAAAGTGACCCCACATTGAATGAATGGCTGCTAAATAAGGCCTCCTAGAAGTTCCCCTTACATCTTAATTTGAATGCTTAAATATTGTTAACCTACTCGCACAACTACAGTTATTTTGTTTTAAAATACATGAAGTACGAGTATGTATACGAGTAGTTATATCGTTATACGATTACACTACTTTAACGCACATTACAAAATATTGGAAAAAGTATTTGAGTTTGTGTACGCTAGTGTGTCTACATTAACTCTTAATTTAAATTTAAAATGCATAAAACCCCAAATACCACATTTCTTTTGCTCTCATTTGGTTTTTCGAAAGAAATTAAGCTGCAAGTCATACTGAGGGGCAAAATAAGATATTACCAGTGATTTCTTAAAATGTTGAAATGCCAAGCAGCTTTCTAAAATCTTAATAGATGATAGATGATGATGGTTTTTGTCATTTTGTATTTAAAGTGCAATTAATAGCCAGTGATGGCATTTTGGTGCATTTCGGGTATTTTTTGGTGCTTTTTGCCTCTTCATACGCGTGAAATTTTGTTAAATACCCGTTTTTAAAAAGAGGGTATTTACCGTGCTTTTAAAAATTTCTCACAGTGCCTTTTGTGCTTTTTTGTATAATTGAAAAATATTTTAGTTACAAAAGATGGCAGCTACTCTATTAAGCGAAAATAGTACCTTTTAATTAACCATGAATTTTATCCGCTGAGGTTGAAAGAACATTCAGTTTGATGAATTTGTTTAAAATAAAAATTATAAACCGGTTATCTTTAAATTCAATAAATGCGTGACTACATATTAAATACGGTTTAAAATTTGAAAATGCATGTTGTAGCAATTTTTAACTGTCTTTAAATGTTTGTAGGAAAATAAGTTCGATATACTTTTAAGTTTTGTCTAAGCAAACTATTTTATTTTTATATGTGAATATACCAAATGTATATTTAGCATGTATATTTTTATGTCGTTTTCTTTTCTAAAAAAAAATTTTAAAATTCTTTTACTTTTTATAAAAAAAATTGCTATTCAAAGATTTCTTACGACAAAAGTTTTGCCTCGTCAGTGGTAATAAAATAATTTCTAATAAACTCGCTATTTCAAAAAATCATTATATTGCAAATATTCAATAAAAAGTGCAAAAAATTTTGCACTTTTTTTTAAAAGAGAAAACGCCATTATATTTCTGTTTTTGTTTTGTTAATTTTTTTTTACTTTTATTAAATGGATTGTGATTTTATTTAATTGATATGTTAATAATTTCTGCTATTTGATCTCAAATCTTTTATTCATTTTAAAGCAAAAACTTTAAATTGTATTTTGGGTATTTACCTTTTTTTGGCATAAGTAAAATCTTTTAAATATTTTTATTGGTGCTTTTTTCCTGTTTTTGGTAATTTTTTGCGTTTTTTACCCTTTATTGGACAGGTTACGGTGCTTTTCTTCTTTCTTTCTTCATCATTGTTAATAGCATTTCTTCTTACTCGTACGTAAGACTAGTTTTTAATATTTAATCATTTAAATAATCATACGCATTGTATCTGTTAAATTACTTCAAACTTGTTTACCTCTTCGATTTAGCAAAGTAACTATTTGTATTGCAACTTCTGGCGAGAATATTAAAATTTAAATATCCAATGTAAAGTCATTCACTGTTTTTTGTTTAAACATAACTAAGTGTGTTTTTATAAATATTTAATATCATAAATCTGTTCGCAACGTTAAGTACTGAAATTTACCAACAAAATATTTATAATTTCTCACTAAATTACTTAAATGTTTTTCATCAAATTCTTTAGTTTATTTTTTTTATTATTTTCTAAATATTTTAGTAATTGGTTTTCATTTTGTGGCTAAAATAATTTGCTTTGATCGAAGATTAAGCACTGTGCTGCAAATATAAAAACATAATAATAATAAATTTAAAAAGTGTAATTTTAAACGAATTAGATTTTTTAAAATGTTTAATTTTCTAATTTTGAACTCAAGTGTTTTTGTAATAAACACTTGGTTTATGAACATGAAATCCAACAAAATTTTATTGAAATTGATTGGGCACTCATTCAGTGTCAAGAGAATTTATAAAAAAAATCAAATTAAAAGAGAACAATAAATTGCAAATATGGTATTATTTTCTTCATCAAAAAATTTGTAGCATCATGTTGTCGACGTAGAGCGTAATCCTGCTAAATTTATAATTTATCTTTATTTAAAATTTTTGTTTAAAATTGTTAAAGCACAAGATCTTGGTGGCCAATTTGATTGATCGCCAGATGCATTTCAAGAACCCAATTACCAAATAACACGGCGTTATTTATGGTCAATATTCGTGGATTTTTATTAACTAAACTTTAACAGCCTTAAGACCAAAAATGTTTATGAAAAATACGGTGGAGTGTCATTTTTTGAATGCCCATGTCCGAAGATCGACGAGAAATAGACAAACAAACAAACAAATATTCTAATTTTGTTTTTTGAGCGACGAGTACGAGTTAGATTATTTACTTCATTAACTTGCTGTAACAGTTCAAATTTTTCCACCAGCTTCACAATTGCTGGCTTAGAAGTGGATCAGGATGAACCAGAAAAGCTCTAGTTTCAACGCGTTTTTGATGCGTATATCTTTTAGTTTTTATTAAAGACATAGTTCTCCCTCGTCATCGCTCAAGTAGTTACAGGTTGAGTTATTACAACTGTTCAAAAACACCGGACTATTGAAAAGAAGAGATCTTATTGGAACATCCTGTAAAAACTCCGATTCTCGGGCCGAAAACTTGTTGCACGCTAAGCAACTCAATTACCATCGCACTAATGAGATTTATTTATATTGGCTCTACTAGGGTAATCGAATCGGGTTTTTAAGCGGGTTTTAAATCGGTTTTTCACAATACGGTTGTCGGTTTTCTCAAAATTTTGATTTTTCGGAATCCGAATAGTCGAATACTTTTCGATTTGTATATTTTTCCAATGATCAGTACGATTTCACAGTTTTTTTGAATCTATTTCTTATCTTGTTGACCTGGTGATAAACCCATTTTCTCAAAATGAAATTAACGTTTTATCAGAACTACATAACACTCTTGAGCCGTTAGAAAAAATAAACATTTTTGTTGCAAAACTAAAGGAATTTTCTTTTTTTATTAAAATACTTTCAAAATTTATTGTCTCAAGATTTAGTTGAATGTTTAAGAAAACGAATAAAAGAACGTCGTTTAAAAGTTTTGAATACTTTAATGCTGAATCTCAGTACTGAAAACTTCCCCAAAAGCGAGAATTATATTAATGCTCTTTCATAAATGAAACAAAGAACCTCGCCTCTAAGTTATATGGTCGCCTATCTGAAGACTGGGACAAAAATTTGGAGAATGAATTACCAAATTAAATATGCAAAATTCAAAAAGCAAACTTAAAGTTCATTAAAGCATTTTAAATGATTTCATATATTTAGCCAAAAAAGAACTGAAAAACTTTACAGATTATATAATGCTTGGCCAACTATATGCCCAACAATACATTGAATGAAAGAGCTTTTTCAATTTGTACAAACAAAAAAAAAATAGATACTCTCCAAAGCATTTAAGCTGCATTTTATTTCTAAAAGATTATTTTAAGCGGATTAATTAAACTATTTTTTTGAAATTTAATTGCTCTATTAACAATATGATAAACAGATTAATTATATGCATTTCGATTTTATAAGTTTATGAAATTTGTATATCTCACACGTTGTGCTTCAAAAGTGTTTTCTTTCGAACCGAAATACATAGTAATCCGCAGCAGTTGTTGGTTGATATTAATTATTTATGATTAATATTAAAAGCATTTTTCTGTATACATCTTATACATATGAACTATACATATGTGTGTATGTATGTGTGTACGGATTTCATATACATATGTTTTACAATTAATTTCAACTCTTTCTTTTATAAAACAAATTAAAATCAAAAATTTTTTATAATAATTTTTTCACAAAAAAACCGGTTTGCTTGAATTTTAAAAACCGTAACCGGGTTTACTTGAATTTTAAAAACCGTAACCGGGTTTTTCAAAATTTCAAATATTCGAACTATTCGAAAACCGGTTTCTGGAAAATGTCGAATAATCGATCCCCTACGTACGACCTCACTCATACGTGACCTAATTAGCTTCCACTTGCGAGCTCTCTAGCTTTAGCACGTTAACCATCTGCAGCACTGCCTGATGAGCTCATCATCCTCCGCTAGCGATCTAGACAGCTCTCGGTTGAATATATCTCAAGAAACCCGAAAGCGTGTTTTACGCTCTAATTAGCTATTGTCTTCGAATACACCTTATTCCGCAGATTTAGCTGCCAGCGAATTCTTTTGCTTTTTAAATTTAAGCTAATAGCCATGGGCTAAAAAGATTCATGACACATTCATCTTAGCAATAAACATCTACTTGGAAGATCATTAAAATTCTTGTTTTTCAGATTACTTGAGAGTGCTGTTGGCTGAAGTAGTTATCGCATTGACTACAAAACAAATAATGTCTAAGAACGTGTGTTCGAGCCCTGTTTCAAGCAAGTCATAACATCCAGCATTTTTTCAGATGTTCATTAGTATGCCATTGTATTTGTTGTTGTTGGACTTTTTAAGTGATGAAGGCATAGCACTGATCACTGAAGAGTGCCTGCAGCAATTGATACTGATGTATGCTAGCGGACATCACATCGCACTCCTTCGTCGGTATTGTAGCAAAATCGCCGGCGAAGTAAAATAATGAATAAAACGTGGCTACACAGCTTAACACATTTAATGTGCCTACTTGACATCAGACGCGCTGCAACACTGATCTAAAAACTAACACAACGAAAAAAAGTATGTTGAAAAATAACTCCAATAAAAATGTGGTTTAATTTATTTTGCAAGCATCTCATGAATTGTTTTTAAGACACATCGTTAGGAAAGAAGATCATTAAGCATAAAGTGTATAAAAACATAAGAGTATTACTTCCGAATATTACCGAAATTTAATATTTCTATGATATCAAAGCCGCTGTACTCGAGATATTTTAGCTATATTGTTTGTTTTCTAAACTAAACTAAAGTTTCAACATCCACTGGTACTGACGGTATTCCTCGCTGTATTCTGATAAATTTTACTGAAAATTTGTTTTACCCTCTTAATATTCTTTTCGGTTTGTCTATTAAATCAGGCTGTAAGTCAAATGTAAACAATTACAGAGGTTTGCCAAGCTAAGTTCTATTCCAAAGCAATTTGATCTCCGTATTTGTGAGCCTCGTTGTCACCATCTCAACACGGGCTTCGTTAAGGACGCTCTACTTCAACTAAACTGCTGCATTTAACTACAATCATTAATCATGGATTTACAAATGGCAAATAACCAGATATTATTTATACTGTCTTCAGTTAGGCTTTTGATAGAGTTAAGCACTGCCACTTATTGCATAAATTGTATTTAATGGTGATTACCAACAGAACTTTGAATTGGATAAAATCGTATATGAAACATAGATATCAACGTGTTCGCTTCATTAAGACTCTTTCTATATTAATTTTTGTTAAATATGGCATTCCACAGGGTATTAATCTTGGACACATTTTATCATACTTTATATCAACGATTTACCATCCTCAGTGTAACTTTCTGATATAATAATCTATGCCGATGATGTCAAGATATTTTTAAATTCGTATGATCAACTTAGTCTATCGTATCTTCAGCGAGATTTTGATTTATTTCTTATTTGGTGTACAGAGAAACTCTTGGCTTTAAATCTCAAAAAAATGTAAACATATGCATTTTTCCGGAAGAGTTGACTCTAGTGGGTGTTTTAATTTAGGAGGTTACATATTGGAGTGCGTGGGTGAGTTTCTTGATCTTGTAGCTCAGTTTGATCGAAAGAATCTGTTTACTAACCATATAAATACGTGCATAAATAAGGCCCGTGGTGTATTTGCATTTATTAAACGTTAGGCCAAAGAATTTAATGATTAAGCAGTAACGGGGCAACTGTATACTTCCTTGTTCAGACCTATTCTGGAATATTGTTCCGACATCTGGGACCCTTATTACAACATCCACAGTGATCGTTTAGAGTCTGTACAGAAGCAGTTTCTACTTTTTGTATTGCATAATTCGTACTCCAACCGTGTGTCAAATTTGCCAGCATATGATTTGCTGGTAAACTTAATTAATGTACCGCAACATCCCCTACGCCAATTTCATTCATAAGCACTGCATTGTGTTGGTCAAAACTATGCTAATACTGATCCATTCCGTTGAATTTGCTGTAACTTTAATGAATTGTATAACGTTATTGAAATGTATTTTCATATAAATGTGATTAAACGTAATTTAATTGTATAATTAAACAACTAGTGTAGTTTTATATGATTATATGTAACTTATCTTTTTTAAATACTCGTATGTTGTCTGTAAAGATTTTATTAATCCATAGATTTAAATAAATAAATACAAATACAAGACAATTTTGAAGTTTTTAAGTTTTTTCTTTAAAGAACTTGGCTATCAATGCTATATAGAAAATACTGATGTAATGCTACATATATATCACGGTTATCGGTGCAAGTTCAGTTCAAATCAAAAAATAATTTCATATATATTTTTCTTATTCTGTATTCTATATTTATTAGCAAGTTTTAGAATCGCCTCGGTAAATTTTCTACTAAAAATAAGTTTTGTAAAATATTGATTTCTCTATTCTATTTTCATTACAGCGTAGCAAAAGTGCCTTCTTTAACTAAATGAAATAACATACTGACCACCATTTTAAATTGGTTTTGCATTATTTTTTTAATTTTTCTTTACATTTAACTATAATTTGATTAACAATTTTTGCCTTTTGTTCAGTTTCTGCTTCTTTGATTTTACGTAATGGCCTTTAAGACCATTAATATATTTATTTCCTTTTATGCATGTTGAACATATTGGCCAAACCCCAGTGCTTTATGTAGATTCCAATGCTACTTTTTGATCACAAAAACAAGTGCTAGAAAAATCAAATAAAAAATAACAAATTTGCAAGAGGAAAATCTATTATTTAAAATTATGCCAATATTAAATAATGTTAGTAGAACGTGTTCACAAGACGCCGTTAAGTCGCGTGACACTTTTTTATTATATTTGTACTTCTGTTACACTTTCAGTACCTTTATGCACAATATTCGCTACGAGTACGAACGTTTACAATCATTACACCTTGTGTTAAGGTTCCTAGTACATATTTCTTTTTATTTGTTCTCATTTAAAAACAAAAAATAAAATGTTCTTTCAATAAAATACAATTTAGACATGAACTAAAAAAACCATCAAATAGATAAAACAAAAAACGAGTGGTTGAAATAAAATAAACGTAAGCTTTTGTTAATGAACCTTGAAACGAATGAAAACATAGAAAATATAAGAAAACATTAAAGTGCATTTTGTAGCATAAATGAATTAGGAAACAAATATATATTTGAATATTTATGACGCTCTTCTTTAAAATATTTTTTTTCTATTTTATCATCCGCTCGAAATGCATTTTTTCTTTTTACAATTGGACTAAAACTAGCAAGTGTGTTTGTCGGTAACGAGGTTAACATGAATATTAATAAATAAATAATAAACGGAAAAAGAAATTATTCTAAGCAAAATTATTAGTTGTTTGAAAGTTGCCCAACAATGTGAAATCAAATACTTTGTCATCTGATCTACAACTCGATTTTATATTTTATGTTGGAAGTACTATTTAATTCGATTTGTTTTTTTTCTTTCGTGGTAAAAGGACAACTTATTTCAAAACGATACAAATCCACTACGACTGTTTGGCACTTCTCAAAAAGAGGTTAAAATTTCATCTCCTAAACGAAATTATCCTTCTTAAATAAAATTCTAATTTTACACTACAAATTTCTTGTAGAATCTCATAAAAAATGAGTGGGATAATTATTGCATTTCTTATCTTTCATCTGAAGGAAAAATTTTATTTTTTACCATAGAATAGAATAGAATCCCCTGACGATCATAGACATGCGAATAATAGTAGAGTTACTGCCTCGTTCACGATGCCAAACGACATACCAGTTATAATTAATTTTTTAGTTGAAGATGACTGCATGCTGGCGAATAATATAAGCAATGATCAGCCGGACGAAAGTGAAGATAGCTCTGATCGCAAGTATAACAATGCTGATTCAGATGACATTAAGAAAATTATAGTGCATCTTCAATATGTGCTGTCGCTACTTTCTGCAACTATTACATCAACTACACAAATAAGTTTTTTCAAGCTATAAACAAAATTAACGTTATCCTAAATTTAATACACTTTCAGTGCCTTCCCTTTATGCCCTCGACGCGTGAGAAGCAAAACAAACAAGTTGGTGATGAAATTTTGTACCGTTTAACAAACCCCATTAAAATTTAAATTGCATGGTGGTGCTTAAGTCATGTGTTTTGTCCTCATCGCACTAAAGTGGAATGCATTTTATTTTTTTTTCTCAATTTTAAATTTGAATTTAAAAAAAAAACTATTATTGTATACATATATTATTTACAACAGTGATGAATGATTTTATATAGTTTGGCAAGTACATCAAGGTTGATGTAAGATCACACGTACACAAAAGATTCCATAATTGTTTTCATATTAAGAAAATGATAGAAACTTTGTTCTACGTGATGATGGATATTTCTATCAACAATGTCAGTCATATTACCAGTCAAATGAGCGTCACTATTCTTGTAGGGAACCAAGAAAAATATTAGAGCAAAAATATAAAAAAACATTCAAAGCCGTTGATTTAGATATGAGCCATCAGCGATTTCGCCTGAATTTGCATACTTTGTTCTGTTTTATCATTAAGATTAAAAAACTTAATTGCGACCATTCAGAAATTCTATCAAGATGAGCATTCATTCTATTTACAAAATTCAGCATAACATTACGTTGTGATACTCCTACCAACTAAAAGACGTCAGCAAAAAAATGTACCTTAGACCCCTCTTAGACAGGGAAAGTTTAGTTTGACAAATTCGTACGTAACATATAAAGTTGCAGCCAACTTCAGCTAAAAGCTAGAAACAAAACCAAACATCTTTGCGAGTACCAACCGTCATTCTGTTTTCCGCCCTCCAGACTTTGGAAAATAAAATACATCTGTATAAAAGTGATCTTTCAAAAATGACAGCAATCAACTACATCTTCAATGTAGGCTTTAATAATCAAAGGTCCGAAAACTATAGAACACCTCGATATCTCAACCATTGTGATGATCTCTCGCGTCCATATTGGGCAAACTGTGCCCGCTTGCATATAAATGAATAAGACAATTTGTAAGCTGTTATAGAGGAGTCTTTAGCTAAGAGCATCAGGATCAGAATGTTTACCATACAACCGTATTTAAATACTCGTAGTACATAGTAAAATAGAAAAAATTTAATATTAGAAAAATGAATCATATAATCCTTTTATAATAATAATTATATGATTAAGAATATAATGCATAACATCACAGAAATTAATAAACCCATTCAACGAACTTTTGAAAATTAACAAGCATTGAAATGTGATTTACTGCCTAAACAAAGAAATTGTTTATGAATGAAAACTTATACTGAAATTTTTTCTCAGATTTAAAGTCAAGCTAAACAATTCATTTCAATTTAAACCTAAACAGTTCAACAAATTACGCCTAAACAATAATTTTTTCTTTGTATAAATAAATAATCCTAGCAAAACTTTGAATATGCACTGCTCTGGCCACTTTTTCTATCATTGTGTTGTATTTTGCTGGTAACTTAATGCGTGTTCAAAGTTTTGTAGGAATCGGTTAAGTAGAAGTACAGGGTCTCGCAAAATTAATTATATCAGGTATTTGCTTTACAACTTTTTGGTTTCAAATTTATTTATTTTTTTGGTTCAAGATTTGTAGAAAGAAGACTTGGAATATTTAAAAAGCAACAGCACGAAAATTTTAGATGATACAGTGCACAAGTTGTGCAGAACGTCTTCTGGTTGATGTTTCTTGATTTTATTCCTAATCTCTCGTTGAATATTTACGATGGTGAGCACTGTATGTAGTGTTCAAGCACTGGGGAGACTCTTCGTCGATTAATGTTGCTGAAAAGTGGCAACCATTGTAGACACATTGCAGATCACGCTGTGGCAAAAAAAAAATAAAATGAAATAATATAAAAATCGTATTTAATGATTTTTGTTCGCTGTTCTATTGTGTTGTTCCATTTAAAATCTCCCAAGTATTCTTTGCACAAATCTTAAACAAAAGAAAATTTTGAATAAAAAAGTTAAAAATCTTTCACATCACAATTTTAATTCAGAGCCAGCCTGCCTGTAATTTCCTATTATACCTCTTATAAGGAAGAAAGGGTCTCTGCGATTGGATTCCATTATTGCCCGCCTGCACCAAAACTTTCTAATTCGATCCATGATTTATTGATCTTGGATGCATCTGTACCCACTTGCCTGCTCCATGTGGGACTTGGTCTGCCTCTTTTGCGTCTGCCTTGCGATCATTGTTACCATATATGAAGATTTATCTTATTTTTTAAGTTTTTTTAAGTGCCAAAAAGATTAAAAGATTTTTAGCTAAAAAAAAGATTTTTTAATATGTGATATTTTGCACTTTTACGGCAAAATATTCAGGCTTTAGTTAACTAATGATGGCGGTTTAACCAATGACAATTTATATGAAAAGTTGTAACTAAAGACTGAGAATATGGGCCTTAGTCTATTAATTGTGATTCCTGTTAACTAAACTATATATTTTCTTCTTTACCTCATTGAAAGTGTATAAAGAAGTTAACCGCTCCAACACTGTTTACTTCCTTTCATTAAATTGCAACGATGTTTTATTTTTCATTTACAAATTCATTTACTTTATAATGAAATTCATCGTCTGTATTTAAAAATTTTTGAATACGTTGTAAAAGGTCTATATATCTGTTTTGAAAATCTTAACAAATATGGTGTTAATAATCGTACATACTCGTATCTTAAAGATATTAGGAATATATACTTGGGATCCCTCATAACTATAGCAGTTAGTTCTACTTAAAAATTATCAGATGAAGATGAAATGCAATTTCGAAATAATTACCTAAAGTTTTATGTTGACTTATGTAGCAGTTTATTAAAAAAGTTTGATTTTAACAGCGATTTTTTTAAATGTGTTGAGTTCCTGGCACCAAAGCAATAATAAAAGTATTTCGCAATTTACGAAATTCTTTCCAAATGTTATCCATTCGAATAATATTCAACAAATTGATGAGGAATGACGACAATTGTTCCACTTCAACTTTAAAGAATATAATTTATTGGATGAAAAGAATATTGAAATATTTTGGGAAATCATTTTGAATGCAAATCGTTGCGGTAGCTCTGAAGCAATTCCTTGTTTGAAAAAATCGGTCTCGTCGAAAGAATTTTTTCTAAAATCAATATCAATAAGAACAAACAAAGAAATAAATTAGATATACCAACATTGTGTGGCATTTTAAGGACAAACGACTTTTTGGAAAAATCTGGTCGTAACTGTACAAACTTTGAACAAACAAAAAATGCATATCAATTGTAATAAAGAAATGTATAATGTAACCATACAAAATGTATGAATTTAATGTAAATACGTTATTACTCTAATTAAAGGCTTTTAACTTCAAATTTGGCCTTTTCCAAATCAAATTTAGGTTTTTAATAAAAGTTGTTTTGAATTTTCCAAAACAAATTCCGTATTTTACAAAGGCAATTTTTGTTGCATTTTATTACTTTTTAATGGATTTACTGTTTTTATACTAAGAAATTGTAAGCAATTTGCCAAATTCGAAATAAACAACAGTTTGTTTAATTTGCGAAATATTATTTTTGATAACAGATTTTGCAATTGATATATAAAAAAAAATTAATAGAATTTATTGGCGTTAAAACTTTAAAAAGACAGCTCGGGGAATCTACTGCCTTTCTCCTAAGCACGGCAGTATAGTCAAGTCTCCAAGCGTAGTTCTCTCATTCTTGCCTTATGGGTCTAATAATGGCGTAGTTGTGTTACAGCTTCCCCTGTAACCTGATTGGTAATCCGACATTAACCTGTTTTCTTCCAAATCATAGCACATGGTCCTGCAGCACAACTTCTAAAAATTTTCGAACAAACAGAAGGAATACGTAGAAGCGCTATTTTATATAACAAGTCATAATTTAAATAAAACCCTTTAAGCTTAAGTTTTTTTTAAGTTGAAAGAAATTGTTTGGCTTAAGTTCAAATCTGATTTTTCGCATTTCTTTTTTGGTTTTAAGAAATTTTTTTAATGAATTCAAATCATTTTTATTAAGAAAGAGTTAACAAATTCAAATTGTATTTATTAAGAAACTAATACAAATAATTTGAATTTATCAAAATTTTTGAAGCTAAAAAATAAATGGGCAAATTCCGATATAAAATTAACCTAAAATAATTCCTTTCAACTTAAACCTATAAAACAGTTCAACTAATTATGTACATTTTTTAAACATAGTTTAAATGTTGAAGGATTTTGTCACGGACAAAACTATCTACAACAAACTAATTTTATATTGTAGTTTAAGTTATCAATTATATTTACAAGCTCTTTATAATCGAAACTTGAAATCTCATTTGGCAATAAAACAATGGCGTGTATTTGAAATGTCATGTTTGATTTTATACACAGAAAAGATATCTGCTGTTCGTAACTCTTTGTAAAATTCTTAACGAATATTATGCGTATAATTATTATTATTGCCCAATTACATGCGAAAACACGACTTAACACTTTTCACCATTAATTTCATGATACCATTTGCCAATGCATAAGTATGTCTGCATGTTTTTTTTTTCAATTCATTTACATGTTTTCGTACATATATAACTAGTAAATATCCATATCATTTGACATGTATGTCAGTACCATGGAATCATATAATATGTTTCTCTTTGTGAATGCAACACATTTCTTTCGCTGTCATAAATAAATACACCAAAAAAAGCTCTCTGAAGTCAAAAAATTTATAAATGTTAATATTGGATATAAAAGAACGAAATAGAGTTACTACGATCAGCAAAAAAGAAAATAAATCATTTTTGCTTTATATTTTTACGCAGAGAGCTTAAGAGTGTTGCATACCAAAAAGAGTTCCTGCATGTCTCCATTTAAAAAATTGTAAATTTATTTAAATTATTTTATTAAATAAAATTTTTTTGTCTTGATTATTTTCAGTGTCAAACTTTGTTTAAAATTTTTCCAATACGTCTACTGCATTAAAAAATATTTCCAATAGTTTATCATTTTTCATGTGAGATGCAATTTTTGCATGAACAGAGTCAGTGGATATGTAAGTATGGCTTTTGGTTAAATATTTAATTGTTATAGATTTTAAATTACTGTTTGATCTATTAACAATAGTAATACGTACTTCTAATAACTGTTGATCTGTTACAGTAAACGAATAATATGGTTTGAATATCGTTAGCTTAAATTAGTATGACTAGGTGAGAAGCAAAACTCTGTCTTTGATATGTTAAGCCTGATTAAATGAACCAAATTCGTAGAATGCCTTTGATTCTGAAATTTTATGACATTATTGATAATTAACTAAACACTCAAGCGCAAACAGTTTCATCAGAATCAATTGACATCTCGATTTCCTTAAATTTTTGTAATGAACGAGTTTTGCTTTTCTCCTTTTTTATGAAGATTGTTTTACTACTTTTTGAATTTGACAAATTACATAAAAAAGACAATTACTAGATTTTTTTAAATAAATATGGATATGAAGTAAATCTAATTTTCGTGAAATATTTGCCGAATTATTAAGGGTCCACTGGAACTAAATTAAAAAATTTATTTAAAAATATTTGTAACTTACTAAATTCAGGAATCGTGCAGCCGTAATTTATAAATTGTTTTTCTAATGAATAACAGATTTTACTTACGATTTTCCAGTCGTCTATTGAAAATTTTTCAACAAAAGAGTGATCTTTATGTGATTCTCTAACGACTTATTGACTTTTCTGACATAAAACATTTCATATTGCAGCACAGTGTAATAGATTTTGATTTGTATATCTTAAGTTTTAAACCAAACATTTAGTCTGATTAGCTCAATTAGTTTTCGTTGTAAACACTTACGCCATTTAACTTCTGCTTCGAAAAAGCAAACAAATAAATAAAATTGCAAACAATAAAATTTTAATTATACTGAATTTCATTATTGAAAAATTTTAACTACTGCTGTTTTGTAGTAATTGTTGTTTTATATTTTCCAAAAATAAACTTAAAAACTTTTACTAAAAATAAACAGGAATATTTACTAAATTTAACATGAAAAGTGTATGTGTGTGGGTATTGTATTGTGTTGTGTTAATGTTTACAATTATTTATCCATTTATATTCTGGTAAATCACACACATACACACACACACACTTACAGTTGATTTACTTATTTTGCGAAAGGCAGACAAAAATATAAAACACAAAAACAACTTACACTGAGGTATAAAAATCATTACTCCAGAGAATTAGAAATTAAATTAAAAAACAAAAATACTTAAACTGTTAGACCCAGAGATACAGCGAGAGTAAGAGAAGCAAAATTAGAAGCTGTAAAATGAGTAAAAATAGGAAGCAATTTTAAAAATAAAATACACAAATTACAAAAGGAAATGAAAAGTTTGCTTGTTTTTGTTTGAAAATTCAAACAGGACTAAAACAAGGAGCAATTTCATTCATACAACTTAATACAAACAAATAAATGTATATTAAATAAACCACATACTTTCTTACATACATTGAATTACAAAATGGAAAATTATAGTTTAAAATAAAATTACAACAATACAGTTAAGTGTATACTTATGAAATAAAATTATATTTAGACTTACATGCACTTTACTAATACAAACATACAAGCGTATGAATATACACCTACAAAGTGAACTAGGAAGACAGGCAGACAGACAGTCAAACAAACAATTCAGAGAAACTCTAAAAACACAGTACGCAGATGGTAAGCGAAAAAAATCTATTTATTAAATCACAGTGGGTGATATGAAGGTAGTTAAAAGAAAAGTGTTGCACATTAATTTGAAGGACTATTTTAGTCAAGTTTAAAATGTTTAACTTTATACGACATACAAATTAATTAAAATTTCCTTTTGAATGTGTGAATGGTGAATGTGTGAACTCATAATATTTATGACCAAATTTGCCAGAGTATTCAGCAAATTTAGGTTATTACAACTCGACCACGAATCAACCTAAATAGGGATCGTCATATGGATAGTCAAGCCGGTCCTAAATATCTCGTTTGTTTTTTGTAGAAATTTTGATCCAACCTTGTTTTGGATGGCCTTGACTCGCTACAGAAGCTATCAATCTGTAACAAGGTTTCTATTTAATGGATACCTGTTTGCTGTGGACATCAGTAAAACAAGGTGTTAGATGAATTAGCCAAACGAGCTGCTGGTAATCTTCTTAAAAGCCAATTAGTGAACGGTTATCTCATTAATAAGTATCTTCTCTGGTCACTTCAATAGTCTAAACTAGCCTTAGTGGGGAAATAATTTGGTTCCTTCATCTTTGTGACGTTTATACATGAAGTTGAAACAACGGCACACATTCTCTCTGTATGCGTTTTTTGCGTAATAGTAGAAGAATAATCTTTTTTCCTTCTAAACTTGTGTTCTTATGTAATATTAGAAGGCATTCTGTCGCCATTTTGGAATGCTGATACAGGAGATTTAAACGCTCTCAAAGTACTCATAAGCCGATGTCTATGGAGGGTTTTCAAAAGATTTCAGCTTCAAAACATCCCGAGAGAGAGAGTTGTTCAACAAACTCATTTCAGATTAGAATTTCTAACAATCACCCTTATTCCAATTGGTGACATCGACGTCACTTTAACATATACCAAAAAATTAGAGCTTGTCTACTCACTCTCAAAAACAATTTTGTGCTATTGGCAGTCTATTTCTGTTCTCTAAGGTCCAGAAAATAACAAGAGGCTGTCAATAGTAGTCAGTTGTTTTCGAAAACGGATAGACAAGCCCCAATTTTTTGGCATTGTGTTGACGTGACTGCGATGTCGCCTACTGGAATAAGGGTGACTATTCATAGAAATGCCTTTGAATTTTATTGTTACGAAACCTTGGCTATTATTTTATTGGTTAGGGATGCCACCTCAACTAGCTCATATTCTCGGCGTGGGAACTCAACTCGCATTCTCCTAACGACAGGATCGTACAACAAAAAAATTTATTCTCTACTTATACATTCAAAAAAAAATATCTGACTTGAACTGATAAGGAACATACTGAGGATTCGTATACGTGGGATAGATGAAACTCCCACCACGCCCAAGGAAACCGAAGAAGGGAAGATCTACATATACATGGAGACGCAAAATTAATGTAGAAGCTGAGAGAGCAGGGAAAAATTGAAAGGAAATTAAATCGTAAGCATCGAGGAGAAATGAATGGAATAGGATTCTTAAAAGATCTTCTGGAACTTATATAAATGTATGTATGTATTTATCTTCAACCTTTGCACTGGAGAGTCATAAAAAGCTCGGAACAATTTAGTGTCTATACCGGTCTCTAAATAAATTCTTGTTTAATTCATTAATTAAAATTTCTGAGCAAAAAAAATCTAGTTTATATGGCTCTAAAGAGTATTAACATTATTCTTGATCTCACAGAGTGGCCTAAACATCAACCAGTGAAATAAAAATCTCTGCCTAGCTAATTTTCTTAGTGAGTCAAACACATAGGCATCATTTCGGGAATCTGATTAACCAGAAAAAGCAACATCCTATACAAGAGCAACGAAAGGTATAATGAACAGGAAAATGCTTAGTTATAATTTCCGATATTTTTCTACGTAACTGATATAATGTAAAATAATATCAGTCTAATAAACTTCTGTAGTAGATAATACACTCCTCTCATATATCTCAAGTCGAGCTTGGAAATATCGAATGCCGTAATTTGGCCCGAGAATGGCATCATTCATCAGGCAGTTCCATTGAGTGTCATAATGAATGAACTAAATAAAACAGGCGGGCTGTCTAAATGTTTTTACCGTGATGGTGGGTTTCTGTTAAGCTTTAGTAAACTTATGCTTGGTTAAAATAGCGTAAACAATTTTTTTAATTCCATTCCACTGTGCTTAAAAACAAAGTGATAAAAAATATTTATAGAAAAACAAAGTTTTTACTAACGGGCAATATATGGGCATAATGATCTAGATAATGATAAAGTTTTTGCTTTTGAGTTGTTGTTCGTTTTTCTTTGTTCTCTTTTGCGAACTGTTTACATCACATACATACGTACAAGCATAATATAAAAAAGGAACAAAACATACATACATACATAGTATACGAAAAGGAGTAGTTTCAAGTGGGTATATTTAAACGGCAATTGCCAGACAATAACAAATGTACGAGAGCTAAAAATCAAAAAAAAAATATTAAAAATTCTGAAAAAGTTGGACAGAGAAACATGCATGAACAACCAGGAACAAGCATCGTTGCAAGTTGAGGGTGTTTCAATGGCAACAAATAAAAACCAGATTATGTTGTATGAATACACATTTGGAAAAATAAACAACCCGACTGTAGGATTTCGATGTTGTTGTTGATGCTGATGAAGATTGCAGTATTTTTGTTGCAAAAAAGTCTGTCATTATGCATACTAAGATTCTTCTTTCTACCTGTTTAGATATACTACTGTATGCATGATTATGCGTGTATGTTTTGTTTATTTGAAGATTTGCGGTCATACAATACCGTATGCTAGTGGAACTCAAAAACACATTCATACAAATAGAACCGGTAACAATTCTTGCATACCACATCTTTTAAATAGAATTCCTCAGTTTATTGCAACGTAGTCATATCTCAAAAAACGTGATTTTTGAGTTAAGAATGCACAAATATTCGTCTTGTCGCTCTTCATTTTGTGTAAAAAAATTTTAACAAATTCTTGTTTACTCACCTCTTAGGAGAAGACATTTTTTCCTTTATTTTTCCATTGATGTGTGTGTAAATTAAAAAATTTAAATTTGTTTTCTGACGAACGAGTTTTTCTGAGATATGACCACGTTGCAATAAAGGAGAGATATTTATATATGCATGCATACATCCGCATGTTTGTATTTGATACATGTATCTTTTGTTTCCTAATTTTATTGTTGCAGATTCTATTCCTCTATTGTGCACAAGGTAGAATGCGGGCGTGATATAATACTGTGGTGGTTGTGATGATTACTAAGATGTTGTTGTTTCAATTTTTGTTGTTGTTTGTTAGTTAACAAACTATTTTTGGTCATAGACATTGTAGTTGTTGTTGCTAAATTGTTAGATTTATTAGGACTCAGTTGCTGTAGTTGTTGTTGTTGCTGCTGTTGCGGATGAACCTTTTCTTGTTTCACATATCGTAGCTTGTGGTAATTTGTTTGATGCACATAAATACCAGCATCACGCAACTTTCGGTACAATGAAATATACTTGCCAGCTGTTGTTGTCCTAGGAACTATATACTTTTCACAAAATCTTGTTTTGCTGGTGGCTGCTTCACTTAACTTGTCATACGTCAGTGCCTGCAGAAAGGTCAATACGAACGTGTAGCAATTGTGTTTGTCCTCGTGATAGTGTAATACTGTCCACATATCGCGCTGCTGGCAAATCTATAAAATCAAATACGAAAAGAGCTTAAAAGAAAACTTAGACAACAAATAATATGCTAAAAGAAAAGAAGCGGTATTCATGTGGATATTTGAAATAATTAATAAGATTTTAAAATATATTAAATAATAGAGTTTAATTGTAATTAATCCCGTTTAAATCATATTAAATTGTTAACTGCCGAATAAAAATTCTAGGGCCTAATTCAGAAATAAGACACAGAACGTAGTATTTTCCCCCGAAGTTTACTAAAAAAAACTCCGCTCCTGTTGGCTATTCAGAAGTAAATACAAAATTTAGAAAGTTTTTGAAAGTCTGCTAAAAAATAACAATATGTTAGAATTTCATATTTTTTTGTCAAAGTTTATAAGAGTTGATCTTATATAATTTACGGCCCATAAATCGAAGGGCGTTAAATTTTTTATCAGAGATATTGGTATTTTAATATTTTCATTTTAAATAAAAATTAAATAATTTCAGCATTACACTGGTCTAAAAAAATGTGAGCTTAAGTTATTTCAAATTACGTATCTTTGACATATCTATCGGAAAAAAATATAACGCAGTTTTACAAGCTAAAAATTTAAAATTTGCCCTCTTTTGTTCATAAAATCAGAAATTTGGATTAAAACAGAAACAGAAACTTGAAAGAAATTGTTACCCTTTTGTCGTTGCCTTATTCTGGACTTTTTAGTGTTTCATTATTTTTATTTAGTGAGGTGTGGTTTTGCTTCATACGAGATTTAGTAATTCTTCTTATCAACGATGATTACACTGTACATCACAAAAAAATACAAGGTTCGGCCTATAAATTTTGATAGTGGAGACAAAAAACTAAACGCACGTGTATCGGTGTTTTAAAAGCATACATTTTTGCGGATCATTTTAACCCCTTAAATCCCAGTTAAATTGGTTGTTTTTGCTCTTTTTTAAAAGAAGGATAAAAAAGACCCATACCATAGGGAGTTAGTGGGTTCCACAAAAATGCTTTCCGTAACATTTTGCATAAATTTGCTGAACACATTTTATTCGAGTAGCTAAAATGCATAAATGTAAGAATCTGCCAGAGTTGGGAAAGTTTAACCCGCCCTTCAAATGAGATTCAGATATAAACTTTCAAAACGCCGATACACCTGTATTTTTTTTTCTTCTCTATCAAAATTTGTAGGCCGGATCTTTTAATTGTTAAAAAAATCTGATTTTGTTGTACAGTGTTTTCATGGTTAAATGTACTCGAACGAACGTTTTGATATATTTTTAATTTAATAAATTAGTTACCGTAGTTGTATGGTCTAACTAATCGAGTTTGCTACAATTTAATGGCGTTTTCTTTTCTAGAAAAAAGCTTATTGTGTCCTTTTTATTAAAAATTTTCGATTAAAAAATGATTTTTTGAAATAGTGAGTTTATTAGAAATGATTGTATCATCATCATTTACTATTCACAATTTTAGTCTTAAAAAAACTTTGTATTTCAATTTTGTTGATAAAAAGTACAAGACCAGTTACATTTTTTTTAGTAAAGAAAAGACACTTAGATTTTTAAAATATTTTTAATTCTAAAATTTTGACCAAGGCGTATTTGCAGGTGGGAGACCCAGATTGGTTCGAATCACAAAGTGCAGTACATTTTTTTGTTTTAAAATTTTCAATTTACTGTTCCGTTTACAAACCATTGTCAGAGTTTCATGTCAATAGATTTTACAACAGTCTTCAAATGTTGTTTGTAATTTATGTTTATGTTACAGCTGGCTTTCCTTTGTTACTTTTTCAAATTTCATGTGTCAAATTCCAAAAAGAAAACAAAATATTAATTAATATTTGCTGTTTTGAGCATAACACATTCATTAAGTCTACCTGTTGGTTTTCAAACAAATACTATCCACCCCATTTGAGAGTAGATAGTTATACATATACAAAGACTTTTTACATAATAAATATGATATATTTTACTATTATTGAACAGAGATACTAATCTATAATTTATCCTAATATATTTGCAACTAAAACAACAGTGGTTTGATAGCTACTATGCTTTTGATTTTTGTACCAAAGTAGATGCGAGCGAAAATTCAATAATCCTGAATGAAAAACTAATTCAACTCAATGAAAAATTTCAACAAAATTCAAAATATATTTTTGCTTAGCAAAAATTGTGATAAGCAGTAGTAAACAAAATTCAATAGTATTAAACGGTGTTTATGTGTGCAAAAAAAAATGAAAATTGAGTGCATTCTCATTTGAGTAGAGATGCAAACGATACATCAAAGCTTAGAAAACATCGTTATATCGTTCATAAACATCAATGTTAATATCGCTGTTCTTATGGACGATACATCGGCGATACATCGCGTTAAAACAAAAAAACATACACATCGTTCATTGCAGAGCGGATCAGTGCATTAGAACAGATCATCAGTTGTACATATTTTTACATATTTTATTATCAAACTTCATATAAAAAAAAAAATTATATATGTATGTTGTTTTTGACAAATGGAGCAGATGGTATTAAGATTTGGGAAGATATGAAATCTCTTTCGAAGATTGCAATGTTATATCTACCCATCGTTGCAACGTCTATGGCAAACGAGCGTTTGTTTTTCAGAAGATGAGGCAACCATCACTCAGCACAGAAATAGACTTCTGGGGACTAGATTATCAAAACTACTTTTCCTTACCTCAATTTCAGATTGCAATTAAAACAAATAAAAATATTTTGATAAATAAATCTTGTGTAATATTAAATATATATTTTGTCATGCTTAAGTACGTCTCATTTACGCCATCGTAAACATCGGAAAAACATCGATGTATCGCATTTTCTAACGATGCTTTTTAACATCGATGTTCATCGCAAAAACATCGATTTTCAAACATTGATGTTTTTAAGAGCGTTGTCGCATCCCTATATTTGAGTAGAGACTTGTAAATTTTTTATTGACAAATCAAGAGTGGGCTTACTATTCGTTATACAAGGGTTTTAGGGATAGATAATAAAACGCAATAAGGGAGTTTTCTTTAATTTTTTTACATAAAAATATCTGATATAACGGTAGCGTTCATACGACGTAACTGCTGCGCAACCGTTGAGTGTTTTTCTTAGAACCGCAGAGTTGAATAGTTCCGCTCCACACAACAGTTGATTATTTGTTGCCATTTTTTCTATTATAAATTTTTTTTCCTTACAAGTTGTGTTTAGCCTTCACAACTGATCATGAAAGTGATGCGCTTTTATATTCTAATGCAACGCTGTTTTGTTAGGAAGCGGCTAAAAATTAATTTGTTAAATTTTGGGTTCAAAATGCGATAAAGTAACGAAAATACAGATATAAACTTAAAATACTAATTTCATTAAATATACGTAGGTTGAATATGGTGTCTATTTATTGGAATTATATATTTAGTTCAATAAAAGGTTTAAAGATTTTTTTTACATAGTGGCGACCCAGCGTTCTAATGTAAATACTAGCGTCGCAAGTTTACCGTTTTATTGCAGTGCTTTGTTATGCAGTTTTATGTTATGAATATTTAATTAGTGGCGCAGGTTTTAAAATAAAAATTAAGAATTCCTGGGCTGCTGACAATAGCATTGGCGATCGCATTCATAATATATACTATTTCTTTTCCACCACTCTTATTTGTTTTCGGTTGTTTACATTACTCATCTTTTCATTTGAGCTTAACAGCTACGTCTTATGAATGCACCCAATGATATTTAATATTTGCATAATAACAGCATTTTTGCATTCTTCTTGGGAAGCACGTTGCTCCAAATCATAAAATACTTTAATGATTATTAACTTACTCAAAAAACATTTTCCTCTTAATAGAGTCGTATTATTGGAAACATTTTAAGGATTGTGTGTTTTTGATTGAGTCCTTAATTTTTTATCTTTTTTTTTAAATTTCCGATATCGAAATAACTGAACTTTATCAATTTTTGTTTATTTAGTTTTGTCTAGCACCTTTAGTTTTAGAGATATAGATTATTTATAAAAATAAAGTTTGCTTAAAATTTGTTTTTTTCTAACGCCACTCAACGATCTCTTGTAGATCTATTTCAAAAAAGTTTAGAAAAAAAAACTTTAAAAACATTTGTGAGGAGCTACTTAGTAATTATTATTAGTCACAAAATGTAAAAATAAATGCCCTTACAAATATATTGATGTATAATTTAAACATGAGCTTATAGCGAAAATAAATAGAGTGGCTATTTTATAATAAGTAGACGCTTTAAAGATTTTTCATAAAAAAAATTAAATTTCACCAAAAATCTATAACCGGCAATTGACAACGTTTTCCTCCCATAAAACTCACATACCACGTGTAATGAAGTCTTTTAAACATTTTTACTTAGCTTGTACAATAAACGGACACAACAAAATAATAGGAACATTACCTCAAATAATACTTGATCCCAGTAATCATACCATGGCTCAGGAACATCTCCCACTAATAGACACTGCCACCACTCCGACATATTATCTGTGCGATGACGTCGCAGACCATGCCGATCAAATTCAACTACACAACCGGTAGAAGTTGTTACTGCAATATGCAAATCCGTGGTGTTATTATAATCACTGCAAAAGAAACAACAACAAAAAATATACAAATGGTAATGCAAACGGGCAGAACAAAAAAAATATAATCATAAAATTACTAATGTGCTTCTCGTAGAAGCCAAGCAATCGACTTGAGTAGAAATTATATATGGAAACCACTCGAATAACTAAATGGTTTTCATACAAATTGTTCATTCAATTCGATTGCTTGGGTTCTATGAACAGCAAATAAAACTACCAAAAAGAAACACTCAACCATACTTTTATAAAACGAGTATGCATCATCACTTACTTGAGAAAATCACCTGTAGTGGGACGCAAAACAATCGCACATGGATATTGATTGGCTCTTACGAATGGATACGGCAAACGGAATGGTAACAGGCGACTGGCCATGATATTCGAAGTAAAACTCTTTCTATTTAAATCACTATCATTATCATCGGAGTCGTCAATGGAATCAGCATCGCTATCAACATTATTGCTCTTGTCATTGGAGTTGCTACTTCCATTTTCCCCAACGGCATTATTGGCATCATTGTCATCTTTATTTGAATCAATTTCAAGACTTTGGTCACCATTATCATTCTTCTTGCTTTTGGTATTTTTATGCAACTTCAGAATGTTCTTATTCTTACGTCGGCTGCCACTATCACCGCCAGTACCACCTGCAGAACTGGCCTCACCATTGGGATGTGTAGCCAGGGCTGTTTTACATTGTGGACAAATGTGCGGTAATGTAAAACAAAAAACTTTTACATTGCAATGATGAAAGCATAAAATACCCGGATCTGAGGTAATTGTGGTCGTTGTTTTTGCTATTCGGGGGGGTTTTATTGTCGTTGTTGTTGTTGTTGCTGTCTCTGTATCAACTTCATTGCCTCTTGGTACAGAAGTTTTCATACTGCCACTATTCATGTTTTTTGTTGTCATCACAGTAGTGGTTTTCCTTGTTGTTGTCGAAGTGGCTGCTGCTGTTGGTGTTGTTTTTGTTGAAATGTTGTTTGTATCCCTTTTGTGACCAAAGTAAATTGATTCACTTTTGCTGCTGGAGTATGTATAAGCGAGTAATGTGGCAGTGGTTGTTATACGTTCGTTCTTTATTTTTTTACCTGCTTGGTTGCTTGCCTGCTTGATAATCTACAATGAAAACGTAAAATTCTTGTAAGTTAAGTTGACAATAACGTTTGATGATTGTTAGAGTTTCATTTTGATTGTTACATTTATTTATTTATTTTTTTGGTTCGACAAAAACAAACCAATAAACCGGTAGAATTGAGTGAATGTAAACTTAAATGAAGAACACCCTTCTCTTTAACAAATACTATGAAAACACGAGTACTTTTGCTGTAAACTCCTACACTAAGTTGATGCAACCATTAAGAAATATCATTTGTATCGTCAGCAAGAGTTTTTCTTTTGTGGTCTTATACAGAGAGACAAATAATTAAAGCATAAATGTTTATACAATTCATATTTTTTTTTACAAAAAGAAATATTTACAAAATACAACAGCAAAAAAATTACATATTTGGGGTACTCAAATGATGGTCATAAAATTATATCTTTTAAAATAATAAAATGAAAAAATATGACGAAGAAGAACAAGCAGTATGCAATTTCTCTCACACTCTCTGAAATTTCTACTGTTTGGATATAACAAAACAATAAACATACCTCAAAGAGTCTTATTATTTTATGACTTTTTTGTTTGAAGCACAACAACAACTTTTTTAAATATTAAGACATTATGACAATATGACTTAATAGGACACCGTTTGAATCCCACAATTGTTTTTTTTTAATTTCATATTTTTTTTAAACATTCTCTTATAATCAATAAGTGTCAGCATGTTTTTTTTAAATCTCTAGAGTATAAAAAACATCGATAAGAAATAAAAATTTTATATGTTACAATTTCCCATTGCGAACTCAAGTTATAAAAGTTTTACGAGATCTTTCCTCAAAGCTTAGTAACATAAGACCTGATAGTACCATGGCTTACTCGGATATTCTCGGCCTGCCTTGCATGGTCTTATATTCCGAAAGCATGTGACAAATGCACCGTGGTTTTCATACCCAAATGTGGAGAAACTACGCACACAAATGCAAAGGATTTTTGACCAATCAGTCAGTCTATCATCCTTTCTACTGAAAACACTGGCAGTAAATATTTATGTTTTTTATGTTATTTTTTATGTTATTTATATTTTTTTATTATTTATTTTGTAGTTTTTTCTCAGCTTTATATTGAAATGAAAATTTTATGGCTTAAGTTCAAATCTGAGTTTACCCATTTCTTCTTAATTTAAGAAATTATATTTGGATAAATTCATAATTTTATTAAGAGAGTACTTTTTATTTGAAACAATTTATTCATCAGACTAGCAGAACGGATCCGTGCTAGTATAAACCTTAAACAGTTCAACAATTACGTATTACGGGTTATTCTAAAATACGCGTTCACCACAAAAACGCGTTAAAATGACACTTCAGTATTCCATTAAACGCGCAAGTGACTATCGATATTTTTTTGTTATCAAGTCATTGTGATTGACGTCTTTCGACATATTCTAAAAAACGCGTTGAATGAATAATTCATACATTTTCTTTCGACACCATTTTTGGCGCGTTTACTGCAAATTGTTTGTATAAAAAATGTAAGTATACATAAAATTTAAATATTAATAAAACATTAATATAAATAAATCTTTAAATATTTTGCAGGTCGAAAAAGCAAACAACACCAGAACAATTTAAGGCAATGGTGGAATTTATGCTCCAACATCCTGATATTGGAAGAGGAGTTACGGAGCTACGAGCTGAGGAGCAAAATTGTCTTTGGGATAAAATATCCCAAAAATTAAATTCTATGTACAAGTACAAGTATGCCGATATTTATTGTATCTTATTACTTACATTCTATCATCCATCTCAAATATATCCATTCTATTGTACCTATGTAAGTGTTTTTAAAACTCTCCGAAGATTATTTTCATTAGATTCATTAATAAAATAACAATTGAGTCCATTTTGTTTGTTTACTTTTATAAATTTTTTTGCAAGTGATTACAAAAACTCGATTATTGGATCGATATATCCTCGCGCGTATTTTAGAATCTATCGCCGTCGAGCCGTCGAAAGTGAACATTCGACGGCAACGAAGTGAAGCGTGTATTTTAGAATAACCCTGATTATATTATTAAATAGTTTTTTTTCAGCTTAATACGATTTTCGCGAACTGGAAGAACCCTCGGGTATCCTTTATAAATTGGTCCTCTGAAAGAACGATTAATATACATAACTGCATCTATGAAATGTAGAAATTTAATAATTATTTTCTTTCAGTAAATACTTCTTACATTACTTACTTCAAATTGCTTTTGTTAGACGTATATTCCGGACACTTTTCTTCGTCTCAGAACCTTTCCAGCATAAGAATTCACCTAATTCATCAGTTATAATTTTTCTCCAACAATTTTATAATACACAAACCAAATGTACAAATTTGTAAAACAAAACAAAATTGTAAAAAAAACTTATCGCTTTAGTTGTGATTTGTGAGTTGTGACTACACATTTTATAAATACTATTATGAGCGATGTTAAGAATAGCTTAAAACCTAGTATTTATAAAAGCTTATTCTCAAGTTGTATTGCATTTTGATTATTTTATGGTATCTTGGGATATGAAATTCAACACAGACTAAATGGATCGCAAGAATATAAATGAAATAAATATGACGAAAAATCTTGAAGTAAATATAAAACTACTTTCCTTGTTCAGAAAATGCGCGGTTTACAAACAATTACATACTCGTACCATTCAACTCAATTCAACTACTTTAAAGTGGTTTTGTTTCGATACTTTTTTGGATGGTTGGTTGGTTGGTTGGCTGGTTGGCCAGTTGTTGCTATTTTTGGTTATTTCTATTCTGGATACAGTTTTCGTGTTTGGATAAGAGAAAAAGAAATTTTCTTAAAATAAATAAATGAATAAATAAATAGAATAAGTTTTAAATAATAAATACGTACAAATGAAATAGTTCATTTCTAAAAATCATAAGTATACTTTACAGAGAAATTTGGTAAAGTACATGTAACGTATACGCACTGGTGAACTTTCAACAAGTTTTTTGTCAATTTATTATCTGGTAAACGATTTAGCCACTACTTTATATAGATGGCTTTTAATCAAAATAAGAGCATTTTTAAGGCAGAATTAGTTTGTACTCGTACGTTCTGTTCTATTACGGATCAACTATTTTGTTTCTGTTCAATTGAAAAACTGTATGTGTGGTTTGTTGCTACTTTTGACAGACAGAGTTTGTATGTATTAGAATTTTGTAATTTGAAATTTTACAAATTTTGTTTTAAAAGTCAGAAAATATTATTTTAATTAAAATTTTTAAAAATGTATTTATTTTCCTCAAATATAAGACAATTTGCAAACATTTAAAAGATGCATTCTTATAATTACATCGTCCACATCCACAAGTTCAGACACAGAACAAGTAAGTAAGAAATTTTTTCTACAGAAAAGAACGGCACAGACCGGCAACGAAAAGTAAAAACTAATGAGGTCTTTAGTTTAAATTGAAAAAATTGAAGAACTAAAAAATATAGATTTGCTGTTATTGACTAAAGGCCGAGGCACATACAATCCCTCGTACGTTATACGTTGCTTTTTTCAACTGACAACAAAGTTGAAATACAGTTTTTCTTATGAGCTTTGTCACATTATGTACGTCTCCGTCAACGCGAAGTGCTAAAGTTGGACAACTTTTAACTTTTAACGTACGTTGAGTACAAATATCAGTTTTTTGCTTCGTTTTTATTTAGCTTTTAATATTGTGCGGTGACAAAACTAAATTAAATAGAATTAAATAAAAATTTCAATTAAAAGAAACTCCAGAATATTCTCGAATTCCATAGAAAATGTGTACTTAATCAAATCAAGCTGCTTTAATGTCCGTCCACAAGGTACTCATTGTATCAACCTCCTCTGCCGATACTTTAATGACAGTTGAAAAAAGCAACGTATAACGTACGACGGTTTCTATATGCCTCGGCCTTAAAGCTATAAACATATTTACGACAGCAGGCTACCGATAATCGCGAAAATGCACGAAATTTTTCAATATTTGGAAATGGCCGTGAAAAACTCGCAAAAAAAACTACAAAAATGACGAAAATACGCAATAACTTCTAATCATTGGGGAAAAAGGTTGCAAGGCTTTGAATATCACATTCCTTAAGTTTTTACCTCCATTTAGGAAGTTTTACGCCCTTTTCTAAATTTTTCAACTTTTTGCGGTTTTTGGCTATTTTTGCGATATCTTTTTATTGCGTCATTAAATTGTACTTAAAAAACGTAACTTTAAAACAGCAAAAATCTTAAGTGGCATAAGTAAAATATAAATAAATCAGCTGCTTAGTATGTAGCTGTCATTGTCAAAATAATTATGTAGCTGACCACAAGGCCACATTTGTAGTCATGTAGCATTGTAGTGTAGCCTGGTGCCGTGAATGTGTTTATAGCTTAACGAAATACAAGTAATTTTCGAATTTCTATATAAAATTACAGCGAAAGATATTATTATTATTATTTGAAATTAATATTAATAAAATTTTTGTTTAAGCAAATTATTCTTAAAATTTGCGGAGAAAGGCGATTTCATAAGTTTGTATCCGTTTTCATTATGCATTGTCGCGATATCTTAATGAAATAAATTTTATTTTCTTTATCTGTTCATAAAGTTTACAAATTTAAATTCTTTAAAATGGCATAATTATTGTACAAGTTATGGGGCCAACAGGGTTTAATATACTGGATGTGCTTGAGGTTCGAGTACGATAAGACTCCAATGCAGAATGAAATTAATTATTTGACAGTTTTTTTCATATCTGACTCGATCATCAATTGCAATAGTTCGTCAACGAATTCGTTGTAGAAGTTCGGCAAAAAGCTATAGTCGGTATATTTTCCGCAAACTTCGAACTTTGCTTACAATTTTTGTAAATGTTTGTATATAATCAAAGACCCTGTAACATTCTAAAGAACAATCATGCCCAAACAAAAGGTGTGCTAATTCTAATTTTATTAGATAAATAAATAACAAAAACTTAAATTGTTTCTATTCAATAAAACTAAATTCGCCTGCGTTTTTGTGTTCAGTCTAAAAAAAATCAGAAACGAAGTCCGGGTTTGGTCTGAAAAAAATAAGTTCAGTGGGGCACAACCAATTGTTTTGCACTTTTTAGCTTAATTTCTTATTGGCTTACTTCATTTAAAATGTCTTTAATAATACCCAATATGCAATTTAGCTTATAGAATTGTACTGCTCGGTTTATAAATATTAAATTATTAATGGTATTTTTTCGGAAAGAAGGGAATATTATTCTGTCGAAAATGTCCGCAGTGCCCCGAGTAAATGTGATTTTCATACCCGAGTTATACGAAAGAAGTTTTCAATCTACTCGAACACAAAATATGTAATGGCTATAAAACGAAGAAGACAATAAAAATAAATTTTTCTATCCTTTTGCAAGGACTTATTACTTCTAGTTGATCAATTAGAAAAATATATATAATAAAAAAATCTGTGGCTTTACTCATTAATATAAAGGTTTCCCAATTTTGTAATGAGCTAACTTGAAAAATGTCATATAGTTTTACATATTAAATATTAATAATGCTTCCCCAACTTGTATTTTTTCAACCCACCAATACTGAATATTATTCTTATTGTTAGCAAGATTTCTATTACATGTTTAGAACATGTTTATTTGCTACATTTCCTTTCCAACTTTATTTCTTCTCTGAAACTGGAAATCATAGATTGCATTTACAGCGACATTCAACAAAGGCTTATTGTACCTGGACGTATAACAGCAAATGCTGATTAAGGTTTAAAAAAGAAAATGAGACATTTATATGCAAAGCATTTTTGTTTCTCTTGCTTTTTTGTTTGTGTTCAAATTTTAAAGGACATTGTTAACAACATTTCTTTATTGTTATTGCTGCTTGTTGTCGATTCCTTTTTTTATATTTTCCTTTCATTTGAAGATTTTGTTACAAGATTTCCAATCGATGTGTATACAAAAATATGTTTTTGTTAAGTTACATTACGCTCAATTTCAGTTTGAGTATTGTAATTTTGCGGATTGTTGTCGTTTATATTTTAAAAGCGTAATTACTTTTAAATAGGGGTTAGAGTGCCACTCTTGTACGAGTAGTTGTTTGAATTCACAATTATATTGTTAACGAGGATGAACATTTTAAACCGTTGTCATTAAATGCTGAGAACGACAGGCAAAACTTTCAATTGTCAATAATTTGATGAGGGTATTACGTTTACAAACTTTTATTGATACAAAACTTTGTTGAGACAAAAATGTTTAATTTACTGGGTGTTATACGGGATATATTAAAAGTTAATTATGCTTAAATAATTATCACCTAATAAGCAACATATTTACAATCAGAGAACTTAAGCAATAAAGTAATAAACTTTTAGGTAGTTTATTTGATTGCACCGTTCTAATAAGTGAAATTAAAATAAAATATAAAAAGTTTTAGACTAGTTTAAAAGAAGGATGCTATATGGGACGCTACAAACAATTAAACATATCGCAACAATCAATAAAGCGATATGTATGGTTTCTAAAAAATCACGGTAATATTAGGGAACTTTTAAATATATATTTCAAATATTACAGGGCCAAGTAGGCACATGGGGAAATCCTGCGTGACGAACGCTACATTCGTACGCGTTTTCTCACTAATATAAATAAATTTGTTGGTCTTTGAAAAGAAGTACCTTCAACTTATGCATGGTTTTTAGTGGGATATAAGTGTACTTTCGAATAGCATAACAAATAATTTTTTAGCAGGTATTTGTAGCGAAATAACTGATCACAAAGTTTTGTTGCGCACGCTACACAAAACGGAAGTAACTTTGCAAGTTAAAGTGTGTTTTCGTAATTTATAGCGAATTTTGCATAATAAAACACACAAAATCTAGTTCCTAAAAGAAAGATGAATATAAAAGATTTCTAAAATAACTTATTTTAAGCCAACAAATTTTCTAACTTTTTATCAAAAGACATAAACCCTGTGTGACGCACTCTACGTGACGTACATTACATTTTTGTTATTTTATTTTCTATGCTGAAACCTGATCTGTATCTGATAAACTTCATTAGATCGATCCAACTTCTGTATCTTATCTTTAGTTCTATTAAATAATTTTCCAACCGTGTCATACATCCTATATGCCATCCTATATTTACTTCTATCATATATTCTAGATTTTTCTAATCCTGGTACAGAAGTTGGATGGATCTAATGAAGTTTATCAGATACCATGCAGTGGAAACGAAAATGAGGGATGTAATAAACTATATGTAGGTACAACAAAAAATAAATTGAAGACTAGAATAGATGGTCCCAAATCAGATAAGAGATATAGGAGTATTAATTCACAAAGACCGCGTTATCTTCTCATTGCTTCAAATCAGATCATTATCCAAACTTTAATATTTCAATTTTAAATACAGAAACTAATTATAAACGTAGACATATGCTAGAAATGTTACGTATTATAGATGTTCCCCCAGATCAGAGGATGAATTTTAGGGCAGATACGGCAAATGTTGCACAGAGTTATAGATATTTATTACATAAAAACGGAAACAGAAAATAGAAATTACTATATCCGTTTTTTGTTTGTTTTTTTGATTTTTTTTTTTTTAAGTTTTTCATATCTTATTTTGACAATATTTGTTTTTTTTTCAAATGTAAAAATTTTTAAATAATGTAAATCAAAATGAAAAAATTTTTATATCATGAAGAAGCCAACCAATGATATTGGCGAAATATCGATTTAAAAAATAAATAATATACGTTTTTTATATAAACTGACCTAAAGCTTAAATAATCACTTAAATAATTATTAAAAAAGGTCGAAAAATAAGAGAATATCATCTAATCTTCCTTAAAAAAATATAAAAAATAAGTTGGATTAATTAAAAAAAATTTTGGTTGGTGGACCTCCCCATATATACAATCGATGCGTAGTGGAATATTTTAGCCGGATGCAAGTAAAGGTCTAGAACTTTAAGAAGTAAAAAAAGACATTTTTAAGAAAACTTAACTATTTTGAGATAAAGATACTGAATGTTGAATAATAAAAATAGCTAAAAAAGTTATGTTGCTGATGGCTGAAGAAGTTATCGCGTTAACTACAAAGCAAATAATGTCTAAGAACGTGGGTTCGAACCCAGTTTCAGGCAAGTCATAATAGAAACAAATCGGATAAAAAATGTATCTGTTCCATACGGTTTTACACCTTCTGTTTTAAGATAAAAAAAAGCTTTTAAATAAATAAGTGTCAACTAATTTTGAGATAAAAACCCACTTACAGAAAACACAAACGTTTTAATAAGCCCTGTTGCTGCAGAATGTTTGCTTTAGAACAGCAACAAAAACATAAGTGAAACTAAGTTTGCTTAGGGAATATTTAATATTTAATGCACTTTTATTTATGCTAAGAATCTACAATTTAAGAGCTCTTATTGTTACTCCTTGATTAAAGTACTCACACAAGTTTTCCTCTCTCTCTCTCTCGGTCTCTCTCTATCAATGCTTAGAAACGCTTAAAAAAAATTAATTAATAAACAAACAGAAAGAAAATTCAGCCGGCAATGCATAAAAAATATGTAAACAAACCGGTGAAATACAGTTAAACAATCCCCGATTGAGCAAACTCACCACTTTCGGGTCTCACTCACCTTAGAAGAGTTTCTGTTCGACAATGAGAGATAGAGAAAGAATAAACTGATTGAGAATCATTATGTTAACATAAACTGTAAATATGGAAATAAGGTTAATACAAACAACTACAAATGTGGACTTGCAATCAACTCGCCAAGTAAAAGAATCGGAAGAACAAGAATAAGTCAAAAATATTAAATTATGCTTTAACAGGGGTTGACTAACACAATGTTGCACCCTTGAAGCAATAGTTAATGGCGAGCATTGGTTGCAAACGGTCGTGTCTTTCAAAAGCAAGCGGTTGAAAAAAGAAAATGAAACTAAAAAAACTTGTCTAAAAAAGAAATTATAAATTTAAATTAAGAAAGTAAAGTTAGTATTAAGAAATATTTAACTAAAAATTAAAATATAATAAAAAATTGCATTGATTTAAGTAAAAAAACCTTTTAAAGTTTGTTGTTAATAAAAACACGTAATTATCCTTTAAAAAGGATACTAAGAAAAAAATATTTTGTGGTAATTTAAAACCCAATTAAAGGCATACAAAAATTTATTGTAAAAGGCTTTAATAAAAATATTTGTTAATATCTTGACATTATCGTGTAGATTTTTATTGTTAAAGTTTTCATTAATCCTGTCTAGTGTCGTGTTAAATAAACCGTTTAACGTGTTCAGTGCACTTTAAAAATAGTCTTTTGAGATCCAATAATAACGTTTGTCTATAAAATTTATTATTGTTGGAATTTTTTTTATATCCCTATCAGGGCAAAAGATATTCAATTTCCAACCATATTTAAACAGTAATCGTCAGTGTCGCGTTTATCGCTGGCTAAACTTTTGTGTATAATTTTTTTGTCTTTTATTTATTTTCTTCATCAAGTTTTCCTTCATAAATTTGTTTTGTTATGTCAGCCCAGTTACTCATGGTGATGATAAAATAGAAATTCCTTTCGCGTTTAAGCCGACAAAAATCGAAAACAAAACAAATCTAAATCAAAATAATCTATATTGTGTTTTAGATGAAAATTTAGCACTCCTTTTTTGTATATTTATATATACGAATAAAAGTGTTTTCATGGCAACCTTACTTACAATATAAATCTATATATATAAAAACAACAACAATATCAACAATACAAATAACAACAACAAGTAAAGTGAAGAACAAGAACTTATTGTTAATATATCAATATTGAAACTTAATAGAAAAATATTTTATGTAAAGAAATATACATACATAAATATCTATCAGGATAATAAAAGGATAACGACCTAATATAATGCTTGGTAAGTAAAACTATTTGTTAGAAAGCTAAAATAGTGTCCTAGTAATGGCAAAGAAGAAGAAATGAAAATAAAAATGTTTATAAACATGAAATAGGAAAATAAACATAATATTTATTTTCGCGAACGAAAACTTTGTTAATATAAAAACCCAAACCCCGCTAACTTTCAGTCAGTTCTGAGTTTTTATTCTCAGATACTAATAAAAAAGTTGTACACTAGTTTTCAGGGCGCCTCAAATAGCTTCCACTTGTCATATATGAATCATTTTAAAAATATCCAAACCTCTATACTCAAAAACCAAAGAGCGAAAAATTGCTCTATTTTAATATTTTTTGGGGATTCTATAATATTAATATGCGTTTTATTGAAATTAAATATAAAGTAAACGTTTATCTTGCTGCTTGATTTGACTGAACATTATTTTACATTATTATTTTACCAAATGGAAAATTTTAAAATCGGATAAAAATTATATTCTCGACATGCTTATTTAGAGCAAGAAATAAAAGTTTGGTGTATAACTTAGGCTCAAGTTCGTTGATGCAATGTTTGTTTTTTTATAAATTTAAATAATTTTTTTATAGAGGAATAACTTGTAACGAAAATTTCTAAAATTGTTACATCTACATTAAAACTTTATTGATTTCAAGAAAAAAAATAATGAACGAACTGGAGGATAAATAAAAGTGCATGATAATAAACTCATCTTAGAATTTAAATGTGAGCTTTGCGGCTAAGCCCAATCACAATACCTTGTTTGAATCGGAACAGTTTAGGAAATTATCGTGTTTAGATAAAGTTTGATTTGATGTTAAATTTATAAATATTTGGAAGTTTGAAGAAAATTACTGAATCAGTTAATTTGGGTGATTAACAGATTAATTTTTTTTAATATTTGACCACGCTCGTTTGAATCTAAGGAAATTAACTGAAACTATTAGAAGTGTTATGAACTAGAAGACCCCCCACAACAAGTCTCAAATGGGATAATAAGAAGTGATATGTTTGAAGAAAATGAGAAAAAAATTAAGAAACTGGGTATTATCTAATGTGGACTGCTCCCGAGTTCTCCAGCATCTGCTTTAAGTAAAAAACTTTGTCTTAGCCAAGTTTCATTGAAATTAAGAAAAAACTCAGTTTAAAATCTACACAAATAAACTAAATTGTTTAAAAAAATATAAAAAAATCTGTTTGAACTGTGAACCTAAATTACAAAGGGATCTCTCTTGATTGTTTTTTTTTCATCAATACATATTTATAAATTCTTTTCGTGTTTGGTTTTCTTCATAATTTGTTATGTTATTGTTTTTTTTAACAAAATAATAAAATAACTTCAAAAAGTCCTGTCTTAAAACCCTTAACAAACAAAACTTTTTGAAAAAAGATACCGAGACCTGTCTCGAATGATAAATTTAATAATAATAAAATAACAATAAAAATAATAAATAGTTATAATTAATGTCTTTTAATTTATTTTAATTGATTATTTTATGGACAATTTTTATTAACCCATTAATACAAAATTAACCGATTAAATTCAAAGCCTCGAGTCATTATAATAAGTACACCGGACTCTAAAACAGGTAAATGATCAGACAGAGAGACGGACATCAAATCCGAAATCAGTACTTTAAAAGAGGGGAAAATAATCATCATACAAAAAGGATATATTT
Organism: Gymnocheta viridis; assembly: GCA_956483585.1. Taxonomy (NCBI): domain Eukaryota; kingdom Metazoa; phylum Arthropoda; class Insecta; order Diptera; family Tachinidae; genus Gymnocheta; species Gymnocheta viridis. The sequence goes on from OY101440.1 coordinate 8,826,551, forward strand.
TGAAAATAGACAATAAGATTCTGGAGTTCTGGAGAAAAAACATATTATAAAAACGCACCAGCTATCTGCATCTTTCCCCCATTATAAAGTCGGTAGAATAATTTTTAAGTTTAAGTTAATTTGTTTACTGAAAGCGAAACTATGCTAGCACAAAAAGAAATCTCGTCTATAAATTCAAGAGACCACAATATTACTTAACATTTTCTAACAATTTTATTAAGTTAACACTTTTTTATTTTCAAACTTATAATGAGAAAAAAATTCAAAAATTATTTATTCTTTTAATTTTTGTTGTCTTTACCATTTTTTTGTTCTTCATTTGCATGCAACCAACTGACTCCTCTGTAGATTTTTTGTCGCACTAAACAAGAACAATTATTGCTGTCGTTGTATTTTTTTTTATTTTAATGAATATGCCACAGTGTAGAACAGAATGTATTTATTCATGAATTTAAAACAAGGTTAAAATATTATCACGATTAACTACTATATGAATAGATTTTATAATGTTATTGCTTTGTCGTATGTTTCCTTAATTTACTCTATCATCCGTAATTCGGACGCTAATTACATTCAAAATTATGAAAAAAAATTGCAAGCTCTCGAAGTGCGCTGTTTTGAAGCACTTCCGAGTATGCGCAAACAGAAAGCAGAGAATTTAAATTTATTTGTAAACAAATTTTGAATTGTATAGAGAGAGGCAGAGAGATAGAGTTGTAAAATAGCACGGGATTTCTTTTTTTGCTAAACGACTTCCTACAAGCCCCATCAAACAAAAATCATGTCTTTGGGAAACATATTTCAAAGCAGGGTGTACAATGGAAACTAACACTCGCTTATAGCAGTATTTTTCACTGGCACTCTTTTACAAAATTTTGAGAGCAAATTACTTCAATTATATGTAGTTCAGTTTGAAATTCCTTCTGAATCACCATAAAATTTATGTCTTCTATGTTAAAATTAATTGTTTGACTCAAGTTCGAATCTGACTTTAAACATTTTATATTTCTGAATTTAAAAAAAATTGTTATAAAATTAATTTTTTTTATTAAGACAGTAATATTGGAAGAACTATTCATCAGACTAGCAGAATGGATCAGTAGAGATTTTAGGATCGCTACACAATCTCATTAGCATTATTCAATCAATTTTACCACTTTTATCGGTGGATAGTAGTGTCTTCTCTAATTTTTCATTGAAATTTATCGAAGTTCGCTGCCAAATAGAAAAATTAAACTGTAATAATAAACAAACAACAAATAAATAAAAAGAATAAAACACTGTAGTATGGACAAAGTTAATAACTCAAACAATAAAATAATAGTGTAAGCAAACAAAATGAGAACAAGAAATATCCAAGAAAGTTTCTAATATGTGATCAATACAGAGTCATGCGATGCGGTAAGGGAGCCAGTTAAGTAATTTACCAAATTTTATTTATGTATGTATACATACACTCACATTTAAAATTATTTTCTCTTATTATAGATTAAGCTTGAGCTCTTAACGAAAAAAAAAGTTTAGATAAAAATGAAGCTTGATGTGCAAACTATCACTAAAAAAGTATAACCACACACGCTCAATAAACGTCGTATTTACGCTCAAGTCCGCTTACTTCAGTGAAGAAAGATCACGCATCAGTTAAAGTGTAGCTTTCCGCGCTTATCATTAGCATTTTCATTTTTATCTTGATATTTTTCTATTCAATTCTTCATCAATGGATTGTAAAATACAATTTAACTTTCTTAAACAGTAACATATGTATTTTATTTAATGTGTGTGAAGATAAATAAGCAAAAGTAATAATCGTTAGACATAATCATACGCCATGATGTACATATTGAAAACAATAGTTAGTTTAAAAAAATATATTTTAAGAGAACAGCACACGCAAACTCATAATTATGTGGCAGATTTAACGTATTAGGCAACTAACGATGCGTTTCAAAAATATTCATAAAGTTTGCAAAATTAAAAATAGAAAATTAAATGGCGTGGAAATTTGTATGAAATTAAATTAATATTTTATGAAGAAAGAATTTATAAAGAAAAGCACGTAACAAGTCTAGCTATGATTTAGAGGTAAGATGATATTTTACACAACTGAAGAACAACCGTCAAACAATCGAAAGCATAAAGAACACAAAAGCTTCAATGGTCGATCTGCGAAAAAATGACATGTTGCTTCAACTCTTCTACCAGTTGCGGAAATTGTTATCTTTTCTTTAAAAATTAAATGAAATTGTTACATGTTTCCTAATAAATTATTTAATCATAAGCTAAGAATAGAATTTCTTACAAAAAATTAATGAACTTAAGCCGAATTAAATTTTTTTTGTATTTTTTTAAATTGGGCTTTTACATCAAATATAACAAATAATATATAAAAATAAAAGATTATTTATTAAATATTTTGTTAAAAAAAACATCCCTGGGAAAGTTGGGAATATCCAAAGAAACGGAGGATGAAGTATAATAAATAACGAATCTTTTATTTATTTTTAAATATATTATGACCTTAAAAGACCAATTGAAAGAAAATTATTAAATAGAAGCAAGGAAAAGTCAGCAATATTTATTTTTTTTTTATTTGACCCTCTAAAAAAATTATTTACAAAAATCAGTTAAATTTTGCACAAAGTAATCATTGCATTGGTTTTTCAAATCACCTGTCGACTTTTCCTCAGGCAGATATATATTCTCTGGTATTGTTTTTAGCTACGCAGCGCTTAAGTCTATAATGTGTTCGCTTTAAAAGCAAAATATTTTAGCTCCTAAAAATAACGTTGGCTTTAAAAATCTTTAAATAACTCAAAGTTAACTTTTGATTTTTACTGTTTAAGAAACAAAGCAAAAAAAAATAACATTTATAACTTTTGCACAATAATTTCAGAGTTAGAAGCGTTAAATTGAGAATAATCATGCATGGAGGTTGCTATTCTACTACACAAATGATAAATACACAAACGCACACATATAATTCTAGGTATTTGCTTAAGTAGTATAAATAATCATATGTGAGCACTCATACACAAGCAGATATGTACCTGCAAATTATATGTGTGAGTACACATGTGAGCAAATGCATATTTCACATAAAACAATATGTAAGTAAAATATGTACGTGTATGTATGTATGCTATTGTATTTAGCGTACAAAATAACTGCATGTGGTACTTTCAACAATCAGAATAAAGCGGGAAAAGGCAAAAGGTTTAACTAGATAAGAGGAACTGAATGAAACAAAAGAATACAATGTCAGATATAAGTAAAATAATAAAACTTAATTAAATCTCTTTTCTCTAAAAGCATGTGTGTGTGTCATTTGGTTTGACTTTGTTTCTATAACATTTTTGATAGAGTTGCATGAATATTTGCTTTTCAATAGCTGGCAACAAAAAAGTATGACATATGTTTTCTTATATTTACATTTCACTTTTTATTACTTTACTTTACAAAAATTACAGTGCAGTTTGTTCTTTCTTTTTTTTCATTACTTATGTATACGGTGCTAGTAGTTTAATCAAGGAACTAAACTACCAAGTATTAAGTAAGGTAAGAATAATAAATGACAAAAGTTGTGAAAGGAATACAAGATGGGTATTAAATTTTGTTAAAAAAAACTTTCAAGGCAGAGATACGAGAATTTTATAGTTCCATAGATCAGTTAAAGTTTTTTGTCTTTGATATGAGGAGGGTATTAGTTTTCTTGTAAAACAAAATTTTTCTTTTTATTGGTTCAACAAATGCAAATGCAAATGAACGGAAAAACTAAAAGTTCTGTTTCATATCATATAAATTTATAGACGTAAAAATGATATCACCCCTTTATTTGCGAAAAAATGTTAAGACTTCAATTTAAAACCACGTTTTTGGAAATTGTTAAAAATATTTGGAAAATAAGAATCCCTTTCAGTATATAAAAGCCCTTCAGTGTATCGATTTAAGAAAACAATCTATGCCACTAGTTTCACTCAACGAGGAGTCTTCGAAAATTCAGCGATTGCTGGAGAATTAGAATGATGTATGTCTTCGCGATACACTCAAGCCAACAATCATATTTGCACTAAACAAATGAACTAGGTTCCCCGATGATCTGCATTAACAACAATGAAAATAAAAGCATAAAGAAAATAAGCATAAAAATAAATTTCCGCAATCTTCATACAAAGCACTAATTCAGTAACTTTATTATTTTATTTTTACTTTAAACTTACTCATAACGTGTTTTAATAATAATGCGTAATTTGCTGAGTTGTTTAGATTTATGTTGAAATGAATTTTCGGCTTGACATTGAATCTGAGTTTACACATTTCTTCTTAATTTTTAAGAAATTGTTTTGGATAAATTCGTTATTTTATTAAGCGAGTACTGTTTATGGAACAATTTTTATTCATCAGACTAGCAGAACGGATAAAAACTGATTTCAAGGTCTCTACACCATTTCATCAGCGTTCTTTGTTCGATTTTGCTACTTTTGATAGTGAACACTAATGACTAGGAATATCAACTATTTGGCTTAGCTTGATCTCAGGGCCGATGGTTCTGGAAACAGCGAGAGAATAAGGAATTTTTGGAATAATTAATCATCAGGGAAGGAATTTGGTACTAACCGAAATTTATTTATCTTGTAAGAAATGAATAAGTTGCAATTTTCGTATTCTAATTCGTTAAATAATACGATTAAATAATAATGTTGATCAGATATTTTATCAAATTTTAATTCTGGCGACTCAAATATCCATAGCAACTTTAGCAAAAAAAAAAAAGGAAAGAAAAAAGAGAAAAGAATCGAAGAGAAGAGAAGAGAAGAAATGAGATGAGAAAAGAAGAGAAGGGAAGAGAAAATAAAATAAAAAGAAAGACAATTTAGGATAAATTACTATTGTTTTTGTTATTGTAAAAAAGGCACCTGAATAAATTAAACTTTGAAATACACCTTGGTAATGTCATAAGCAAATATTAAAGATCCCATAGATTTTATGTAATTTCATTTCAATCACTGTAATGTCTGCTCAATATAAAATAAAGTTAATATATTTATGCAAAAATGTATATTTGAATTTTCCAGTGTGCCCGGTAAAATGTAAAAATTTTTTCAGCAACATGGATGTATCCTTTCCCGAAAATGTACGCTCTCCGAACCCAATCTACTATATATATTTTTATCATCATAAATGGAGTATACTTATAAATTTCTATTTATTTATTATTTTTTTTTTTGAGATCTCTTTGAAGAAATTTGAGGTCGAAGATGACCTCTTTAGGAATCAATTTTTTTTAATCTTTGTCTTTTTCTTTATATTATTATTGTGATAGAAAAGTAAGAAGTATATTATATTACAAATCATAAACTATGCAAGAGGTTTATACTCGTATAAGAAGCAAAAAATAAATAAAAACTATAAATATCATTGTTTAAGATCTTAAGTCGATTTTGAAGGAAGCATCAACAAAAAAATATTAGGTTTCCGGAGACAGTACCGACTTTAATGTGTTTCAAATGCGATATTTTCAAGTACCTCTTAGAATACGGAAAAATAAGGCAAAGATCTCTCAAATTATTTAAAAATGCTTGAAGATTTATTATAAGCAGCCCTGAAGCTTATCACCATACAATTGGAAAACGCAATAAGGTGAAGAAATGTGAATTTAGCACAATTTCGATTTGCGCAGTTTTATGTCAAAACAGAGACCTCTTAAGCGTAACATCGCAAACACAAATCAAAGCTTCTGCAAGCGAATTTCCGAGCAGGAACAACAATAACAAAGAATATCTTTCGCACAAAAACCTGTTTTTCTTTTTCCTATAAAAGTAGCTTAGTTTTTTTTTATATACAAAATAAACATTGACCCATTTTATTAGGAAAACTTTAAAAATCATAAAAAGAAAATTTCAAATAAACTAGTTTTGCTTTAATAGCTAAAACAGAAATTGACAAACTCGTTTAATTATGAAAACCACATATATAAGTCTGCTTTCGAAGAATATTCATATTATAAACTTCTTCATCCTCATTGGTGCCATTTTGCCCAACTGAATTTTATCATTCATAACTCATTTTTGGCACTCTTGTCATTTTCAACATCTGCTGCAAACTTTTGATCATTTTTTATTTCAAACTGTCTCCTTCCATAAAGCAATGATACATAAAAGTGTTAGTATCAACCGCATTAAACATCTAAATTTAATATCAACATTTCAAAACTAATTTATTATTTAAAAGGTAAATCTTCAAAAATATAAATAACAGTCGTAACTCTCGCACAAAAATGTTTTACGAGTTATGTGACTTGACTAAATCTTACGCACGCATAAAGTGTTGAATGAAAAATAACAAAATGAAAAATAAACAAAACAAACAAATATGTAAATCAAATATGAAAAAGAACGATAAAGAACAAAATAAACAATTTAATATTATTGTCAACACGACCCACTAAACAAAACAAACTACAAAAAAAAGAATACAACGCCTGTATTATTTAGAAAATTTTAAAATATTACAAAACGAAATATTTTCACATACTTGAAAATATACACATGTTCGAAAATTCCTTTTAGTAAACAAAAAATTTTCATTGCGATTTTGTGCATGGATAAGTGTGTGTGTGTTATCTATTAAAGTTAATAAGGCAAACACACAGTATTGCTTATGTGTATATTTAGATGTGTATGCTCACACCACTAGTCTCGTAGGAACAGCGGTTTACAATCCCAATGGTATGCTACACTTGTAAGCAATCCATAAATACTCGACGGTTGTGATTTCGTGACCCTTTTTCATTTCCGGGGAGAGTTCAAATATAAGAGTCAAAAATATAAGAAATTCCCGGAATCCCGGAATGTAATAAAATATCTTATATGAATCTACCACCAGCATAATTCATTAAATCATTTTTCTTTTTATTTCAGCTTGATCTTTGTATTAAAAGTATTTCAAAGAAATCACATTAAAAAAACAAACATAACAATTCACAAATAGAAAAAGATTCCAGGTTAAATTAGGTTAAAACTATTCAGTTTTTATATGCTTGTACTACGTGTGCTATAAAACGTATTTAAAATAGTTTTATAACGGAAATAATAATAAGTTTTGTTTGAGCTCGAGGTCAAGTGTAGGGTGTAAGTTTTATTCTTTCATGCCAATATTTCGCCACAATCTTCGCGTAGCATCATCAGGGCTTATGTTTAGCAGTGTTAAACGCGAATATTAAATGAAAATTGGGAGCTTGAAAACAAAACCAATTTTGAGTTTTTTTTTTGTTGTTACAATATAAATTCCTAAACGAAAATTTTTATTTTATTTTCAAAAACAGGTACTAAATAAAAAAAAAATATATCCTTTATTTCTACCTATGACGACGAATGGGACACATATGTCCCATCATATTTTCAGCTCAAAATTCCAATTAGATTAGAACAACAAAACCCTAGTGTAAATACGAATACCAAAGCATGCATTAGAAAATGAGGATGTAATGACGAAAAGACCAAGAGGACATATGTGTCTCATTCGTCGTCAAAGGGTTAAATTTATTCTTCCTAAGTCTCGTTCTTTCCATTTTTTATTTGCAACACAAAGCGAATGTTCTCTCTTCCGTCATTTCAGTTTTAAATAAAAGCAAAACATATTCTTTTAGCATTTCCTTAAATAATTTAAATAATATCTAATAAAATGTAAACAGTGTTTTACATTAAATTATATGTACATATTTATGTACATATCGCTCCTTTATTGCAATATAGTCATATCTAAAAAAAAAACCTCGATCCTTAGAAAACGAGTTCAAAGTTTTTAAATAACACACATCTCAATGCAAAAATAAAAAATACTTTCCGCTCAAGAGGTGAGTAAACAATATATTTGTGTGATGAATAATTATAGATTAATAACTGAAAAATCACATGTTTTTTAGATATGACAATGTTGCAATAAAGCAGCATTAACACAAATTCAAATACACACTTATGCAAACATATTTTTAAAGCCAAGAGAATAATAAACAAAATACAAATGAAAAATGTTTGACTTGTTTACGTATTTAATAATAAAACAAAATTTATAAAAAAAACAAACATTTACATTTACACACAAAATAATAAAAATTGCACACCAGTACAAAAATCAGCAAAAAACGGTCCATAGTGGTTCCAATTAGGAAAAAAGGGTAATAAATCTGTATCTTTGAAACTTGCGATCCGATTACAAAATAAAATATCTAAGAATCATAGAACAGGGCATAAGTTTTAAGAATATTCAAGTTTAATATTTGTAAAAGCTGTGAAGCCAACATGCCCGAGGTAGGCAACTTTAACATCCTGAAGCCCACCGTATGTTTCAACAGAGTGCTTCAAATTTTAATATCCTTAAAACTTAGGTCCTCTTCTTATGATTCTTGGATACATTGGCGCATATTCAGAAATTACCACTTAGTGTTAACTTTTTTAAGTACCTATTTAAGTTATTCACAGTTGGTTACTTTCAGCACAAAAAGTGTGCACTTAGTTATTGGTGAATCTGTAACTAAATGATAACTAACGAATACATTCAAAAAACTGAATGATTTCTACTGCGTCCAAAAAACATCCGTACAAAAACAAAATACATTAGATGTGTGTTTTTGGTCAACAAGGTTCTATTGAATAACTTTACTTCTACAGCCGCTTATTTTAATTGATTTATTTGCAAACTATGAACAAAAAATTACCTTTTTAGGTTTTGTATGAGTGTGTTAAAGAATAAAAATTGTTTTTTAGTAGCTTCATAAGCTTTTTAATTAATTACAGTAAGTATCGTTTAAAATGTTATCGACATTTTGTTATCTCTACATGCCAATTAGCATTTCTGCATTTTTTACATCAGCTGAAAGCAGTTGCTGCACTAGTTATGAATTGCGAATAAGATCTTCTCGTGTAACTATCTGTGAACTATTTGTTAGTTTCCGTTTTATTAGTTTCAAATTTTGTTATGATTTCTGAATATGCGTCATTGTTTTGTAATCGGATGGCAAGTTTCAAAGATACAGATTTATTGCCTTTTTTCTAATTGAAATCACTCTGCGATCGAAAAATTTAAACTACACTGTGTTGACGCTTGTCGCTTATGTTCTTGTCGAAAGTTGATTGAATTATACAAACAACTACTATAATATAGACAGATTTACAAAACTTTCACTTAAAAAACAAGATATCCTTAGAATCCCCCCCCCAAAAAAAAAAAGAAATAAGTCTCCATTAATCAGTTTGCTTTTGATCATACCTTATTTCATTATTAACTTAGTAATTTCATAATTTTGTGGCATAGTGTTCAAAGAAAAAAATAAGCTTGCAAAAATAAAAATAAATTAATCAACAAGGCAAATAAAATGTACTTCCTTGCACACTAACAAGTTTTTATATCATTGCATTAGCGTGTCCTTAGCGTCTCTTTTCTGTTATCTATTGTTTTAGTTTCTCGTTCCCATCAGTCTTATTAAAATATATAAGCAACTGGCGCACAGTGATGCCAGTTAGAAAAAAAGGGTAATAAATCTGTATCTTTGAAAGGCGCGTATGATTACAAGAAAATGTGTGTAAGAATCATAGAGGAGGACCAAAGCTTTAAGGATTTTCTATTTTTAAGTACCAAGTTGAAACATACGGTTGGTTTACAGGGTGTCAAAGTTGACTACCTCGGGCATGTCAAACTTTGTTGTCATCATAGCTTTTACAAATAGTATTTGATTTTGACAAATTCATACTTAGCTTTTTAATAGATAAAGAAAATACATTTTGTATCCTAAAAATTTCATTAATATTTTCAAAGATATTTGACTTTCAATTTTTAAATTTTTATTTTTCCCCTTGACTTTGCCCGCAATTTTTTTAATATCTCCGGTAATATCAAAGATAAAATTAAAAAGAAAATATATAATTTTTAATACAATCTCTGATAATTTGATTGATTGTTCGACATTTTTCTCAATTTTTTTTCTTTTTTAATATATCAAAAGATTAGACATGCGTGATCGCATGAGTTGTTTATTTTGATATTGGGTACATTTTTGTAATAGATAGCATAGAATGTATGTATCTCAATGTTGAAGCAAAGAAAAAACAAATGAAAAAATTTTCGGGAAATTTCTCACTTTTGGGGCTACCAGAGCGCTACCTAAACGGTATTAGGAATCATTCCTAGGAAGTTCATATGTTCCAAAAAGTTGAGATATTAGGATATTATTTTTGTAGTTGATTGTTTTCTTGAATTTTGAGCGATTTGCTACCTATGGACCTGAATACCGGAAAAAAGGTAAAAAAAAATCGAATTTTTTTAATTTTTTGCGATATTCATCTTGAAGGTGAAGATTTTTTGATATTAAATGTTGACAATTTTTGTTTTTTATAACAAGATCTACAACCTTGCCTCAGAGAGTAAATCAAAATTCTGAACGATTTGCAAGATATGAGCCTGATCAGTATTTTGCAAAAATGCCACCGAGGCACTGAGGCAAATCTTTGGGGGCCTATAAAAAAAGTGCATGACTTTGGGCTAAACTGAAAGACACGGGTCTTCTTTTTTTTGGTCTTTTATCACGTAGTGGTGTCCGTATATGGATATTTTTTTATGTTGCACTGTGCTATTAGACGACAGCTGCGAAACATGTAAATTGAAGCGATTTTATGTGTTAGACTTGCATTTGAGAGGCTCTCTGCTCTTTGTAAATATGTACATATGTGTATAATTTGTATGTATAAATGTAATTGTATGCAGCTATTTAGTCCATTGGACGTATATAACTCCTATTATTTATTATTTAAGTTGCCACATTTGCCTATTATTTTACAGTCGATAAATTGCAAATAAATAAAGAATAAAAAATAAAAAATAAGCAATTTGGCCAAAAGCTTGTATGTAAAATATTATTATTAAATTTAAATTTCACCTAATTTCTATTCCCCCGCCAAATTTTTATGAAATTTCTGTCGTCCTTCATCACTTTTGCAAGAAAATACAACAAGCGGTTTTACAAAAAAAAAAAAAAGCTTGTTACGAATACACAGAAATCTATAAAACAAATCAGAAAATATTTTGATTGTGTTTTAAAGTTGTGCACAAATATAAACATTTACGTATGGCTGGGTGTGCACAAATCTGTACATGATCATCGCAGTTTCAATGAAATATTTACACATTTTCACTTGTGTGTGTATGTGTGTTATGCACACATAAATTTGTGTATAAACTCAAAGTATGTAGATATTTGTATACGTAAATTCGCCGTAAACGGCATAAATTCAAACCACAATCTAGCGTCCTTTCAGAAGAGATACGCTTATATCTAAACACATATGTACACACACCACACTAACATTACAACACCAGGAATGTACGCAAATATGCATTTGTTCACAACAAAATAAAATGGATGTTGTTACGTGCTTCTAGTATGTATTCATAATTTACATCCGGTGTGTTTTTGTATTATTACCACATTGAACGAATAGTTGAGGTGTATGCACGTTTGTGTGCGCTTGTGTGAACACACACATATCAGTGTGTTGAAAAGCCTAAATGTTATAACGATTTACTTGTGTATTATTTTGTTTGTTTTTTGTTGCATTGAAAATTGTTTTAAAATATTTTGGTGATAATTTTGGTTGAGAGTTTTTGCTATCGCTGTTCATGTTTAACATCCGTTTTTGTTTTGTAAATAGATAGTTTGAATCAGTTCATATTGCTGTATTTTTTGTATTTTTTTTGTTTTGTTTTGTTCGTTATGCTTGAAGGTGTTTTGTGCTCTACAGCAATTGAGAAGGAAGTTCGAAAATTGGGGGGCTGCATGCAATTTCTTTGTAATTTTTCGTATGTAGAAAAATGTTTATAAAAGCTTTTCAGTAAAAACTTCGCTGTTTTGTAGCGCTTCCGAGGAGACGCTACAACAAGGTAAAAATCTCTCAGTTTGTTTTGAAACACAACACAATACAATCTCCTACTTGTTAAATGGATAGAGAGAGAGATTCTAAGTATGCACACAGTTTGACCTTTGATACACAGAACAACACATGATTTTGGGATTCATTTCTGAGAATTGCACGTGAAAATACCTCCCACAAATAAGAACTTCTGCATCATTCATTTTGTCAAGTTGGCAAAACGGCCATACGAATTTTTTAGTTCAAGGTGGATTTTTGTCACTTTTTCTATATTTTAACACGGTTATAACTCGGTATACAGTACATATACTTGATATTTTCTATATTAAAATATGCAATGTTCTTCTTTGTTTAAAATGTAAATTAAATTATTAATGCAGCCCACTTGACAAGATGAATAATACAGAAGTTCTTACTTTCGGGGCTACTTTCACCTGCAATTCTTAGAATTGAGTCTCAGATCAATAAGCTGAAAAATCTTATACTGTGTTATTTAACGTTTTCATATCAGCAGCATCAAAGTTTAACGGTGTTGCAATTTTAGCTCTCTCAGTCTTATGTCAAAAAATAGTAGCCCAAGTGAAACATGTTAGGCAAAATTATGCTTTCTGTGAGTGTATTTTAAACCAGGAGGTATGACACAAACCAACAACTTCCGCTTACATACTTGCTTCAAGCAGTATATTTTTCTGGGATATTAGAATCTAATCATCAACAATATAATTCTCTCAAAGCTGAACTTTGTTGTTTAAAATTTGTCCTAAAATAATTTCCAAACGTATTTGCAACAAATGGGAGGCTCATAAGGGTAAAATCCAATTTGGATTTAAGAAAAGAATTGGCTCGTGTTGCAATATTTTCTATCTAAGCCCTTGTAGAGAATTATATGGATGCATCTGCAAATGTCTTTCGGTGTTCCATAGATTAAAATAAATAAAGTTAAACATGAAATGGTTAGAAATAGATAAAAAAAGTATTAGATGTATTTGAAACATTTATCGGAATTAAATAGCTGATATTAAAAAACAATGATGGCCTGACGAGTAGCATTGATATCGAAAAGTGGTGTGCGCCAAGAATAAATACTTTCACCATTTTAAGCCACGTGCCATATTTGAAAAGGATTTTTATAAGCTTCATTAACAATATTAGCTGTGCAGACGATATGTCTATATAATGTCTGACACTATGACACCTGACCTCCAGACACTCCTAAAGAAAATACAAGAGCACAACAACATACGCGGCCTAAAAATCAATGTAAATAAAACCGAAATTATGAGTTTTAGCCAAGATAAAATTCAACATGTTAATGCGCAACTTGTAATAAACAGCAAACCAATTAAGAAATCTAATGCCGAATTGATCTTATTTTATAAAATAAAAGAAAATATTATCTGCGTGGGCGCGAAATAGGCACTTAATTTCGCATCTTTTTCGTACAGTGATACAACTGTTAGCTTTAAAACTTTGCATTATATGTTGCCACAAATAATACGAATTTGTTATCACATACAGTCCTTCAAACTTACAAACAATTTTTCCGTTTAAAGCACTTTTCCTTCGGTATTAGCTTAATTTAAAATGCACAGGCTCTTATGTTGTCTTGCTTATTTCAGAAGCCGCCATTTTAAAATATCCTTGTAGTAAATAAACAAAAGGCATGAGGCTGTATGTCTGTTGTTAGTTGGGGAATTTGAATAATTTTTTACTCAAACATTTTATATCTTTTGTTAACTTTATTTTTTTTATCTTATCTTAGTTGTATTAAAACAAACTATTTGTTAGACAACCAGAACAGCAGCAGCAATAACGTTCGTTAATATGTTAATGTTTTCTTAGCTCTTCTAAGCTTGTGCATTAACGACATTATTATTTTGTTGACTCCTTTATCAGCTTTTGCTCCAACCAAATCCCACTTATGTCGGCGACATTGACTCATTTTATAAATTTATTTGATGGCATTTATATAAGAAAAGCGAGTGTTATTTGAATCTGTACGCTCAGTCGCCCACAGTCAAGCATATTAACGCAGTTGACTTTCCAACACATCCTTATACATCCTTGGAAATAATAACAGTGCAAAAAGCTTATGGTTTCAAAGCCATCGTTTGAAATTGCTGCTGGTTGTTATTACAGTTTGCTATTGCTGTTGCTGTTGCTGTTACTATTAGTACATACGGTTGGCTAAGTTTTTAATTAAATTATGAATTATGCACAGTAAGTTGAACAGATTTCTTTATTGCTGTTGTTATGTTTTATTCTCTGCTTTTCATCTGTTTCGTGAATTATTATTTTTTTGCTGAATTTTTGTTTATTTGTTGTGTTTTCTCTTTTGTTCTGTTAAATTTTGCTGTAATTTTTCGCAGGCTTTTTGGGATTTTAAGAATTATTTTCTCTCCTCTATTTATGCATGCTGATGAGTGGACAATTTATTAGACCGTTCGGTGCGACGGACCTTTGCATAACATGTTAAATAATTTTTACTTAGACCTGTGGAGCAAAGGCAATCAAAAGTATGATATTTTTTTTAATAATGCAAGTTATTATAACAAGGAAAGATTGTGAATTTCTCAAGGGGTTTGACTAAAACAAATATAAAGAAATTTAGTTTTTTTTGTTTTGCGAATAAAATAATTTCTTGTTCACAGCGAAATATCAAATTAGCAACAGTAGGTTTGACCAAATAAACAATAAATAGACTGATAGAAGCTCTTACCACTACCATTTACACTTATTTGCATTTACATGTTGACAAATGGAAATAAAAAAAGTACATGTGGTCAACATAGTAACAAAGACGGCAAACAAACAAAGCTAAAAGGATTATTTAGAGTAATTAAACTTTATTGTAACTAACCATACGATGCAGGATGACAAATGAATTATGTTCAAGCTAAATAATATATTTGCCCTCCACATTCTTCGACTTCAACGATTCTAAGTCATCAAACAGTAATTAGACATCTTCGTCTTTGAACACATTACACTTTTCATCATTTCGATGTCAACCTTTACATCAGTTGTTAATCTTATCATCAATAACACTTATGAAAATTCTGTCATTAATAAAATGCCACAATAACATCATGGATATGACAAATCGGAATCATTTCAGTCA
The DNA here is from genome assembly GCA_956483585.1 of Gymnocheta viridis. Classification (NCBI taxonomy): domain Eukaryota; kingdom Metazoa; phylum Arthropoda; class Insecta; order Diptera; family Tachinidae; genus Gymnocheta; species Gymnocheta viridis. Next base: position 8,841,590 of record OY101440.1, read on the forward strand.
TAAAATCTGATCAACACCGATGTTATTTGACATTAATACTAAAAACTCCGTTTTTAAGCCCATGCAACTTCTCTTGATGTCTAATGTAATCAATGCATTGAGCAAAATTTGTATGGAATGACAAGTTGTCATCAAAACAATAAATTTTTTTACTTGAATTTGACGGATAAATAGCATCCTTACAATAATAAACTGTCATTGCTATGATGCCACAATATAAGAATTACAAAATAAGGGGGCTATACGTGGGAAAATGTCAAATAAACGAGGACAATTTTATCAATTTAATTTTTGATGTGGAAGAGAATAAGTAATTAGGTAGTTTTTTCTCTTTCCCGAGAAGCCACCACCAATATATTTTTTATTGCAATAAAAATAATACTTTAATTTACAAAACTGTTTTTATGACTAAAAAAAGCGATGAAAAATAACAGGAAAAACTGGATTAGAACTACAGAACTGAACAATTATCTCCCATGACATTATTGCTATAGGGTCAGGATTATGACAAAATATTTCCGTGGTTGACTTTGCACTTTAACCTCTTCATTCCAATTATTTCTGATGTTGATGACACATATGATATCTAATGGTAGAACTAGTCGATTCACTAGTCGTTAGGTTACGTATCAGCTGATTAAATCTGTCAGGTAAATAAAACATGTTACTATTTATTCAATTGATATCGTAATTTTTGTAACATTTTTTGTAACCATTCCTAATTTCCAATGTATCTAAATGTTGAAATCTATTATCCTTTTCTCTCTCAATAGTGAATTTTATGTCGGAATGTAATGAGTTTAAAGATGTTCTATCCCAGAATCCGAAATAATACAAAATATATCATTAACATATTTAGTTAATAGTTTATTAATGGATTAGTATCAGAAACTGACAGCATTAGGGAGGATTATTAATTATTATTCGAAATACCCAAAGAGAATAATTATTAATACCGCGAAGAATCTTATAGTTTTTAGAGTACTGACTATTAGTGTTGTAAGATTCCATAGAAAGAATAGAGATATTATCAAATATAATTTGGTTAATAATGATTTTCCTACGCAAAAAAAATCCTTCAACAAAAAAAATTATTTGTTCAATTTGCAACAATGTATCAAAAAAAATGCCTGTTGCATGTTCACGTTGTTATGTGCCCGAACGTCATACCTTTTTAAAGAGAAATCTAGAGAATATTATAAATTTCTATAAGAAATAAATTAAACTTAGTTGAATATTGAAATAAACTTTTTATTCGGCTTATAAGAAGTCAGAAATATGAGTTTAGTGTTACTTTGGAAGCAATGAAAATGTGCATTCTTACAAATTACTTATAATTTTTTCTCGTGTCGTCACAACCAATAAAAGCATGTTTTACTATCTAAAATTTGTGTTTTATATTCTATTTTTTCTTAATAAAATAAAACACATTATAAGCTTAGCCCCTATTCCAATTAAAAAGGAACAATATGTAATATTCCTGAAGAACATAAAGTAATATAAAAAATTCAATAAATCTAACAACGACTTTAAAACAAATTTTATGGCTATTTTAAGTAGCATCATTGTTAGTTTAATACACTGGAAAATCTAAAAAAAATTAGCAGAAAATCTATAAATTTCTTTAATGATTTTACTGGCTTAACATGTCGGGTAAAAGCAGTACAAGGTATATGACAACTAAAGTACAAATATTTATTATGCAAACATTAATAAAACTGACTGCTATTTGCATATCGTCCTATGAATATAGTCTTTAACTTTATTACGAATAAGCTTTGCCAAGTTGAAAAAAGAAGCTGAAAAAAGACGAAAAATAAAACAAAAAGAAGACAGAAGAGTTTTTGTGAATACTATTAGAGATACTTAATGAAAAAAGAAATGAAAAAAATATATATAGAGAACATGTAAAGTAGCATAACAATTTTTATAAATGCATTAAAATATACTATATTGCCAAGTAAATAGGATAAAATATTATTTAGGTTAGCAATGTCATTTACCAAAGAAACCTTCTCAGCTTTACCTTTATGTTGCAACTACATCAGTCACAAAAGCCAACCATATACCAGCTGTATGCTTCAGGTATAAATTATAAGTAGTTGATGAGAATTAAATTCGTAATGACATACAGTGGACGTGAAAATTAAAAATAATAAACAAACTAGATATTTAATTCAATAATTTATTTTAAATAGGTTCAAGTTTGTTTATTTTTTTTTTTAATTCTCCATTAGGAATGAAAATGTATTTCATTATGAACTGCAAAATTTTACTATTGCAAGAATTATCTGAGTCATGCTTAAGTTTAGTTACAGAAGCTGCATAGAAAAAAATTTATTGATTATGCAGCTGGGCGCTAAAGAAATTGTACAGCAACTTGTTATTGTTAATATCAAAAGCATGGGTGCATCTTTTGGCTCTAAATATGCCATGAGTAGGATACTTTCCCTCTAATATATATGTATATGAACTAAATACTAGAGGTATTCAGTGTTTAGTGTGTTTTGCATTGCAACTCCTTGCAAGTGCAACTATTTTGTCATTGATAGTGGGCGCTATTTTTAAACAATATTGTAAAGTTTAGTTTGACAAAGTCAATTTTCAATTTCCTTTCAAACGTTGTTTCGGTTCTACACTCGCAAAGTTTACTTTGAAAATTTTTGTGTTCGTTTATTGGATGCACATTTTGAAAATGGATGCACAATTTTGCGTTTTAGTGGCATTCTTTCAGTTCTCTAATGCACATGCACACAAAACACACACATGCAACCAAATACAAGTACAAGGAAGAAAGCAACTTTGCGAGTACAGCAAAGTGTGTACTCTCCACTTTCTTCTTTCCCTTATCAAAATCAAGCACAATACTTTGCAAAGTAAACTTTGACCGTGGAAAAGCAGTCATAGCTTCACAATTTTCAAACATTAAAAAACACATCGCTAAAAAAAATAATCTAGATTATTGAACAGACCTGTATTATTGGATCATGGTTCACCATCAACAAATAAAAAATTTTTAAATTCACTGTGCAGACTTCCAAATAATTTAAAATTAAAGATATTTCATTTGTGGTCCACTTCTTATTTGATTTTTCTCTTTCTGTTTGCTTCGATTTCATTGCTTTTAATTTTTTTTTAGTAAACAAATTTTGTTTTTTACAAATGACAGCTTTAAAAGTGGCTGATAAGAATGCAATTTTTCAGTGTTACTAAATTGCAATAACGTGGCAAATGCAAATTCTAATATTTTGTTGTTGGATTGCAAAGACAAGCTACGATATTTTTGCATTTGCACTTATGCAAGACCATTCGCATCAAACATTGAATAATGCTTCTATAATAATCATTCTATCTCACTTGCACAAAATGCCTAAATTATATGGTCACAAAATTATAATTGTCAAAATGCTGTTTCCGTTTTACTACTAAAAAACTTTCTCATTTAGTTTTCGCCAACTGCTATAGAAGATAATTTATGACTGAAAAAAAAATTCTATTATTCAAAATCCTACTAATTTATTCGTTTTATTTCATTTCTTATTAGGATTTTGATTGTTCTCGCTTTGGAGCAAACAAATAAAAAAAAAACAATTGATTTTTTGCTTGCTCAGACGACTTCAATTTGGTTTCCCCGGTCCATCTAATATCTACCAGAACGCTCATTATCAGTTATTATAAACTTTTTTCAATGCTGTTTTTTACTCATGCACTTTTCATCTCTTCAAATGATTTCTCTTAAAACTTTTATTTTAGAGACTTTAGACTTTTAAAATTTGTTCACACCACTGTAAATCGACAAGGAGAACTATGTTTTTAAATAAGTATTTCTTGTTACTTTCTATTTAAACTTTTGCGAAATTCTTTTATGTTCTTTTCTTCTTTATGCAATCAAAATATACAGAGACAGATACAATTTCACAACACTCGACAATTAAGTATTACCATGTCTTTGCATAAAAGATTATATTTCAAAAATATTTAACAACAAAAGAAAGCAAAGAGTACTTTAGACTTATGTTTGTGCAGTAAAATTAATAAAAGACAGAAAAATTACTATAAGCAGAAAAAAAAAGGTTGACAAAGAAATATGAAAGTAAAGAACACAAATTTTGTTTAATTTAAAAACAAACAGAAGATTAAAAAAATTTGTATATTTAGTGGTAATTTTTTGTAGTTATTTATGCAGAATATAATATCCATTTTGAATTCATTAAATTAAGCTAATTTTTTTAATCCTTTTATATAAATTAAACTGAAGAACTGAACAAAAAACAAATACGAATCAAACAAAAATAAAATATAATTTAAAATAAACAAGAACTCTAGTAGGAAATAAAACAAATTTTAGCTTTTCAAATTCCAGGAAATTTTTGCATGTTGGTTGGAACTATGATTCGGGATTTCTCTAAGTTCTTAACTTCCCGGGAAACACAAATTTTTGACAATTCCCAGAAAATATTACATTTTTAAATTATGAAAATTTAACTGAAAATCAGAGAACAATTTGTTGTTTTAATAAAACAAACATTATTTTTAAATAAAAATTAATATAACAGAAAAAAATATATTAGAAATATCGAGAAAAAGCAAAACTTTAGAGAATAGAGTTAAATACAAAACTCATTTTGAGCTGGCTGAAGAAAGCATTGAAAAAATTTTTAGTCACTAGTATCCACCGTCAAAATTGGTAAAATCAAACAAAGAACCCTGATTAGATGGTGTATCGACCTCAAAATCTGCTATTCTGATGCATAAATTGTTCCAACATTACTTTCTTAATCAAATAATAAGAATTTATAAAAAAATTTCATAAAATTTAAATGTATAAACTCAAACTTGAGCTTAAACTAAACAATTCCTTTCAACATAAACCTAAAACAGTATAACTATTTACATACAAATATAAAAAATTTTCATTTTGTTTCCCGTTTTTGTTGTCAAAATTCAGGCGTTAGAAAAAATTATTTAACTACCAGAGGAAAAAGTCTTGTTGGTGAAAAGGGCCATTGTTTGATTCATTGATTTTGGAATTTAAAGGTTTTTAACTAATTCGACTAATAGAGATTGAAAGTTTAGAGTATCTTTAACACAAAATTATTGAACTGTATACAGTTTCAACGTGAATCTAAATTTATTTTATATGTGTGCTTTACTTTAAATAACGATTACAGTAATATATTATCATTCTTCTAATATTTTCTATATTGTTAATAAGCAAACACGTTTTTTAGATAACTTTTACGGTCGTAACACTGAACCGAATCTATCCAATTTATATGTTTTTAAACGGGTTTTTACATACCAGGGCAGATCAATAAGTTCGTGACTTTTTAAATGAAACACAGTTTTTTTTTTGCAAAACAAAAATTTATTTTTCAACCCAATATCCTTTTAACTTAATACTCTTAGTCCAACGTTGCTCCAGTTTTTTTATCTCTTCCAAAACAACAGGAATTTTCTAGGTCCTTAAAATAGGCATTTGTTTGGTCAATAATTTCATCGTTGGAGCTAAATCGCTTTCCAAAGAGCCATTTCTTTAGGTTTGGAAATAGGAAGTAGTCACTAGGGCCAAAATCCGGATGAGGTGCCAATTCGTAGCCCAATTCATAGAGTTTTGCCATTGAGACTGCACACGTGTGCACCCGTGCATTATCTTGATGAAAAAGAACATTTTCTTGGCCATATGGGGTCGTTTTCTTTTTAAATAAAAATATTTGTGATTAACAATTTTTTCTTCTGAAAAGCAGTTTTTTCTCTTCAATTGTAAGTTTTTTTCAAAAAGGATATGGCAAAACTGCTAAGGAATTACTTGTAATTATACGCTTTTTGAAACGTTTTTTTTTTTTTTTGAATATTACATTTCGGATTCTGTGGCAAAAGAATCTCCCTTTATTAAAATTTTTGGGATTCTATATAAAAATCCCTTAAAAATGCCAAAAAGGAAACATTACCAAGAATTGCCAAATAGAAGTGGCTAACAGCTAAATTAACATTTTTTTGGTTAAACAGAATTAAAAACAAAAAAGTCGTTTGATTCACATACAGTTTAAAAAGCAGCAAATAAAATAAGCCGTGTATTTATTGTTAATAATTTTGCTGTAGGGGTCCTTTTTAATTGGTGTCTTCATTTGGTTTTTTAAGATCGTGCTTTGAACTTGTTATTTTAAACTTATTTATGGCTAAAATCAGAATGATACATTTTGGAAAATTTTTAAAATAAATTGTTTGAATTTCTCTTATTTGGACCATTCAGTGTTCAAGAAAGTTTAAGTGAATGTTATTCGATCTTTCTAAATTATATATTCTTAAGATTATATTTAAAGATTTGTTATTTTCTAGCAAGAAGATATTTTTTTTTGAAATAAAAATAAAGGTTTTGCAACACATTTCGTATTTTACTACGAAATGTTTCTAAATTCTTAACAACGTTGTTTTTATTGCTTTATTTCTTTAACACCATATAGAATTTTTACATGTTTTCTAAAGTTTCTTTATTTTTTCATGCACATTTTCATACACTCATTAAAATTCCGATTATGTTTGACATTTCCTTTGCTGTTTTATTATGTAGTACGTAAATTGCTGTTCTTTTTCGCCTGGAAATTATTGCTGCTACGAGTATTACAGCGAACAGTATTGTTACATCGCTAAGGCAACATATTTTTAAATTCATAAAGAAATCGTTATGCAAAAATTTAAAGGGAAATATTATGCAAGATTATCCTATATTAATTAAAAAGTTCCATATACTGAGTTTATTTCTTTCAACATTAATTCAAAAAATAATATTTTCACCACACAATTTTGTACATAATACACGTATGTATTACGTATTTTTTTTTTTATTCTTTCAAAAAGCATAGAGTCTAAGTAATTCTAATAAAGTATAATTTGATTAGGAAGATTTTATTTTGAGTTATGTATTCCTTACGAACTGACATGTTAAATATGTCGAGAGAGAACACTTTTCTTGTGATTTAATTTTGACATTCGCTTTTACATTTCCATGGATTTCCTATAGGCAGATTCACATCAGGTTTTCGCACCCGAATTCGAATTAAAAATATGAGCAGATGTGTCAAAAGCGGTTCCCAAATTTAAAAATCAGAATAAAAAATTGTCTAAGAAAAATGTGAAGAGAAAAATTGCTAAGGAAAACTGAACTTAGAAAGTATTTCGGATGCGACAGCTCGAACCGTATCTGAAAAGGCACAAATAGTGCGAAATGTCTTACTGTTAAATCACGTCAATTTGTTGGACACACACCTGGCAAAAGCAGCAGTAGTAGCTTCAGCCATATCCAGTGTCAAATACTTCGGCGAACCTCTAGGTAAACGTTTACTTACACCCATTCGTACTACACGAGCTTCAGGTACAGCTACTGGCGCTGTGGTTACGATTATCGGTATAAATACTACGTAAACCTTTGTTCATGGCACATCTGTAAGACGCAACCATTTATTATGGCAGCTACTGTTCCCAAGTGCAATTAATACATGCCAAACCTTTTCAATTCCGACAACTACTTAATAATCTTTTAAGGTATTAGTGGCTTTCCAGTTTCCGCAGTTGGCTGGTTCAGTTGGTACTATAAATGGTACGCTGGTTGGTAGTACTGCATCAGCTCTGATATTGATGGATCAACAGCAAATAAATTATTTATAACATAGAGCACAATGTAAGGAGTTTTTTCATATGAAACATGTTACTTCAAATAATAAATCGTTTCAGTTAATAAACATGAATAATTTCAAAAAAAAAGTAATAATTTTAAAAATGTTGGCAGCTGAAATTAAAGCGAATTCAGTCACCTGATCTCTAGAGGGTGCATGTGGTAACTTCGCCTTGATGTATAATGCACGATAGTAGAATGTATGTGATGTACGCCTGAAAAATATATTCTTCATCACTGCACAAAAACTTACTTCCAATCAAGACGCTGATTAAACATCAAGGTTGCAGAAAAATACAGAACTAATTTCAAAAAGCCGTATAAGCAGCAGCTGTTGCAGTGTTAAACAAAAATGTCTCTCAAAATGTTGCTTGTGCTAGACCGGGATCGTGTTATTTTTTCTCTCCGCAATTTTATGATAATTAAGAATAACCATAAATACGTCTTCAAATTTAAAACAATTAATGCAGAGATCATGTTGCTTAAAACTTTCACGACTTGCCATGTCGTGACAAAACAACATGACACGGCAATGAGACTGATTTGGAATGACAATGGATGACACTGCGCTTGAGTTCGCTCAGCAATACATACACGTTATGGTGATTGAGTTGGCATGACATTTTTCTGTATAATCTTTTTACCAACACTTTGTCTTGCCCAGGCCTTTAACAAAGAGATATCAGTTAACTTAGAATTTGTTTCGATTAATTTTATTTTCCAAAAGTGCAATTGTTTCAACATTTATAAAAACTGTAACTTTCAAGAAAAAATTCTCTCTTCTATGGATTTGCCATGAGAATCTTACTATGATTTAAAAATTAAATAAATTCATATTGCAATCTAAAGCCTTTTCAACTATTTGAAATAATCTCAACAAATTTGAAAAGAACTGAATACATTTTCTTTCCTACATACTTAGTTTGCATTAAAAAAAATCTACAATCTGTAAAATTAAAACAACACCCAAACTTTTAATTAAAATTTGTTTTATGTGTTTGTAGTCACACAGATACAAGCATGTATGGGTACTCCTATGTGTGTATGAATATTTTCTTTATTTTGTATTTTTGTTAGCCACCGTAAAGTTTAACTATTTAAGTCAACCAACAATAGAAATTTAAAAGCAATTGCCCAAATTAGCATTGAGAATGCCAAAGATACACATACACACACCTAATTTGTATGAATTAAAAGAGCTAATGTTGTTGTATATGTGATGAAAATCAAGTTTCTTTGTGTGAGAGTTTCTGTGTGTTTTGTTCCCTTATAAAACTTAAATAACCAATATGATAATATGGTAAAGCTTAAGTTAATTAAAAGCTAAACAAAAGTTTTCAAATAGTGATGGCTTATAAGCAAACAATCTAACACAAGCACGCACTCATGCACAAGCGTACATGCAGTTCGGTTTAAATTACAAAATTTAACTCAGACACACATCCAAATAGATCGTTATCTTAAATGCAAACCGACGTAATTACTCTTTTGTATATTTTAAAAAAGAATCTACAAACGTTATAAGAACAATAATAATAAAGTATTCTTTGCAAACCTTTTATTTAGTTATAATAAAGAAATTTATTTATTTCTGAACAAGACAAGGCAACACTTTTTTTACAAATGTTTTATTAAAAAATACTTGAACTTGTATTTACTCCCGTTTAAATTTAAAAAAAGGGGTCGGCTGTGATTGTAGGAGTCTAGATTGAAAAGACACGTTATAATCAATCGAAAGTTCTATTGCGAGTGTTTGTTTTTTTTTTAATTCGTAGAACTACCGCAAGCCTTACGCCACGGGGTACGTCCTAGACCCGATCTAAAATATATTGATTCTTCCGCTAATCTCTTCTAACTTACAAAGTTCCAACAGAATCAATTTCACAAAATTACATACACACGTCCAGTTATCCAAAGATTCCAACATGATTGGAGCTATGTTGTCCGGTCTGTAGGGTGTAGCATTGCCCTTAAACTTCTTCTAAATACGCCCGCCCACTATCAAATCGTGGACAGACGAAGGAAATATGTTTGTTATCCTCCACGACATTACCATCACAACTCGGACAAAATTGAGCACTGTCAAGTCCAAAACGATACAAGTACGACCTAAAACAGCCATGTCCAGCCAAACATTGTATAATATGGAAGTTCAAGTCACCACGTCCCCTGGATAACCATATCTTGATGTCAGGTGTAAGTAAGTAAGTCCATCTTCCCTCACCAATCGCTCTTCATTGATCTTGCCACTTCCGAAGACACAAAATTTATCACACCACCACCCATACTGTCCGATGTGGCCTCTAGCTTGATGGCTATCATTCCAGCAATAACAAAAGCGGCCTCGTCTCATACAGTTCGGTATGCGCTAAATACTCCAAGGCAGCCAGTCCCTATACGGGGGATATCAGACGCACATATCGCACCTTTATTGCAACGTAGTCATATCTAAAAAAGAACTCGTTTGTGAGAAAACGAGTTTAAAGTTTTTAATTTGCACTCACATCAATGGAAAAATAAAAAGTATTCTCCCCTAAAGCGGTGCGTAAACAAGATATTTGCAAACATTTTTTAAGCATTCTTAATTAAAAAATTACATATTTTTAAATATGAATATCTCAGTGCACCTTCAAATATTTGTTTAGTTACATTTGCGTTTGCATTTATGGTGACGATATGTGCCTTAGCAATATACGCATACATATACATGTGTATACATACATATGTATGCATATATGTAGAAACATGCACATGCATATCTAGGTAATCTTCATTTGGAATCAGTAATTTTTTGATAGCTGATTTCTACTTTACAAAAGCAAATATTCCTCAGTTTTGTATATAGTTTATATACGAGTTTATATACGAGTATTTTATAACCAAAATCGGCACGTTATTGTACTTCTATGTGTTTGTGTTAGTTTAGTAGTAATACCACCAACTCTCTTCTATTTTTGAAAGAGTATTAGAGTCATTGATGTTTTGCTTGCAAATTTCGAGTTAAATTATCTCGTTTGAAATTATTTTTCTTTCCTTCATTGAAAAAAAAAACTCAATGACATTGTTGCCTAGAATATTTTAACAAATTTGGTCTAAATGCAGTGCAAGCAAGTTCTTTAGGTTGGCCCACGAAATGTTGTTCTCATTACGGATGGTTTCATTTTTTTCAATTTATTTATTGTAGCTTTGATTTTACATAAAGTAACACTCATTAATTATAGTAGTAATCTAAATATTCAGGGTTTTCACAGAAACCAATGTAGTCGGAATTGGATTTGAAAAGACGACAAAATATACTTTTCTATGACGAATTTCAATGTTATTGGTTTTATGTTCAATCTAAAATTACAATCGGTGTTGAACATAAAACCGATAACATTGAAATTCATCTTAGAAAAGTATTTTTTGTCGTCTTTTTAAGTCCAATTCCAACTACATTGGTTTCTGTGACAACCCCGATTATGATTCTTATTATTGTTGTTATCTTGTTTTTATCTGATAGCAAAAGTGTCCCTTCTTCTTAAAGAAATAAGTATGTACACATTGAAGCTTTGGTTAAACATACTATAAATATTTACAATTTCTGAAAATTTTTACCTTGTCCGTGCATTGACTACGGAGGTATATTTTATATTAGAACAAACTTATACGTATGCTTGTCATTGGTTGTTGCATATCTACGAGTATCTATATTATAGCAGACACGTTTTTTAGATCCCTTTTACGGCCGTAGCACTGAACCGATTTTAAAAATATTTATATGTTTTTAAACGGGTTTTACATAGTTATGCACAATCTTAATTTCATTTAAATCGGTTCGATATTTAGCGAGCTATAAGCGTTTAAAACTGATGCTACCACATGCACACTTATTACACATCGTTACCTAAAATGCAAAACAACTTATCATCAAAAACTTAAAATTTGAGTTTTTTTATTGATTACAATTTACTACATCATATTATATATGTATGTGTGCAAAATTTCAAGCTTCTGTTAACAAAAAAAAAAGTTATGACCCATATTCAAAATAACGTATCATCAAGTGAATTATTTTATTAAACAAAAGAAAAACGTATCATCATCAGTGTTGTCAACTATTTACATCAAAAATACGCTGTCCTTTTGCTCAAAATTCGATCGAAAGCGCTAAAGACCGTGAAAATATGATTTCAATATCTCAAGCAGTTTCCATATCATACAGTTTTTTGTTTCTCCTGTAAACTTATTAAAAGTGATGTTGCGTTATTTTGAATTTTATATGACGACATGCTTGTATCAGCATGAAGTTGAAAAATAAACATAGTGTAAATGTGTATTTGTCCAATATGCGTTTGCATAGAAATGAAACAGAGTTTTAAATTGTTTATTTATAATATTTTTTGTTTTTATACTTTATAGTTTGTATTTATGTAAATGTATATTATTATTTTCTAGAATGAAGTCGATTGAGTCGACCGCTTGATACACTAGTGGTAATAAAAGTGAGTAAATGATTGGATGATAATTCTAGTGTTGCCACGATTTGAATAATTTCTCTGACAAGGACTTACGTCATATGACCGCTGAAATCAAGAAAATCTGGCGCTGATAGAGAGGGAAGATGGCGCATTAACTGCTTGGCCCACAATGTCGAACGAATTCTTTCTTTTGAACAATTAATTGCATTCCAAAAAAAAACAAAATTTTACATTACGAGGGCGGATCAATAAGTCCGTGACTTTTTGAATGACTTATTGATCCGTCCTCGTAAGTACGATTTTCATTTCCACTCTTCGCTTTTACTTGAGGCAAACTTTTTTAGTCAGATTAATACTTGAGTAAATTTGTGTTTTGTTTTTGAAACCTAGATGTGTTTTTGATTTACACAGCAATGAGATAAAGTGCACCAAATATTACAAACTTTGGAGTAACATTTAGTTTAGTTCGAAAAATTATCACGTTAAAATAAAATACAGTTGCAGACTTGAGCCCTGCTTAAAAATAAGTTACATTAATTTTTCCCTTTCCTTCTGGAATATTGTCTTATGTCCAATTCTTTTTGGCTCAAAAACAATTACGAATTTTAGCAGTATAATAATCACGTTGGATTCAAATTTCTCATAATTTTAAATGTTGCTTTAAAATAATCTCCCACATTCTTTAACTATTTGTCAAGAACACACCAAGTCAACACTAAAAACGAAGCTCTTCTCCATTCGCTGTCTACAACTGCTGACTACTTTTAACATTCTCTTGCTATTTTCTGGGATTTAGGGAACAGTAGCTTTTTTTCGGCTTTGCCTGGATGTGACTGACGTTGCCAACTATTTACGGAATAACGGGAAATATTTTACTTTACATGATTACAATTACAATTACATAGATGATGTATTGAATTACCTACACACACGTTATATAAATATAGTCGAAACAACGTGAATCTAGGTTACATAAATCGAAGGAGACTTAAAATATGGCCACGGCATCTCACATACTAAATAAGTATGTATTCATTTTCGCATGTCTTGCTCATCTTGAAATTTGGCGAATAAGCCTGTAGTCAATTCTTATCACATTTCAAATGAATTTTTAATTTTATTGTTTGAATACAAGTGATGTACAATAGAATTTTTAATGCCAAGGTTTGAACAATCATGTTCTTAGTCTGTAAGCATTATATCCATTGACTAAATAAATTGAAAATATTTCGTGGGGATTCATTAAGAAGTTTTAAAAAAGACAATATAAAAAATAACATGATTGCAAAATTAAAAATACAGATTAAAAAGTGTTCTTCTGCTATTTAACATAAAAACAAAAATCAGAATGTTTCAATGACCCGGAGTGGTACGAGCAGAGCTTTTAAATTGTCGTTCTTCATAACACAGTACAATATTTTTCAGCACATTGATTTGGAACTCAATTCTCAGAATTGCACATGAAAGAAATCCCAAAAATAAGAACTTCTGCATCATTCGTTTTGTCAAGTTGGCTGCTTTAATAATTAATATTAACACATTGGATATTTCAATTAGGAAAATAACAAGTATACGTACGATATACCGAGATATAATCGTGTTAAAATATAGAAAAAGTGATAAAAATACATCTTGAACAAAAAAATTCGTATGGCCATTAGATTATTAATGCTTGACGAAAACTTGACAAAACGAATGATGCAGAAGTTCTTATTTTGGGGGCTACTTTCACGTGGAGTTCTTAGAATTGAGTTCCAAAGTCATGTTTTGTACTGTGTAAGTAACGAGCGGCAAATGCAAAAAATATATTTTCAAACTTTAAGGCGTTTCTGTTCCGCGTGATCCATCATATTGTTCGCATTAATACTCCAATGTTATCAATTTTTAACGGATGTTTATATTTCACAATATAAAATGTTTTTATTGGCAAGATAAGTTATATTTTTATTTAGACAATCTCTCTGGCATATGTTCATTAATTTATATAACTTTTTTGATCACCTTTCCCAGAATTCGGGATCGTATATCGTTTCAAACCGAAGCTGTACACAATTTGCCAACGTAGTCCAAATAGATCGCATATTTTCTGGATGTTACGCGGAATCGTAAAATCACAATAAATTTTAACTGCCTTTAACATTTTCAATACTCAAAATCAGGTGCTTATCAAAAATTAATTCCATGTTAAAACATGATGGAATTCATTATTTGGACCTTTTAAATTTTTTCTGATAAATTGAAAAGATGATAACCACCAAGTGGCTGCCGCCAGTGTCGATACAGTTGTGTGCTCGTTTTCCATTGACTTCTGAATTTTCCATTGACTTCTGCAAGATTTCCAGGTAGAACTCTTCGCATTCTTGTCGAATATGCTCTTTAAGGATTGAGATTGGCATAAGCCCGCGCTTTCAAGTAGTCCCCGAAAAAAAAATAAATCTGGGATGGTGAACTTGATCGAGAGATGAGAGATTACGTAACCAGGAAACACTTCCTTCACAACATCCACACAATTTTTCGACGCTTAAAATTTAGTGCCAGTGTTCTTTTACATAAAAGAATAAAACTTTGGCTTATTTTACTAAAACTTGCATTTAACGTTTGCTAGTTTTTCCAGTTTAACTCTATTCACAACACCCAAAAACACTTATATTTACTAGAAGAGGTCTTAGGATTTAACGACTCCAATATACAGATTAATATTGATTAGAGCAGAAATCTAAATATTACTGCAATCTCAACAACAAAAAAATCTGAAATGAAAAAAATGCATTATTTTCCTAAAATGTTTTCTTTTAAAGCCTGCGACAGCAAATTTTCTATTTTTATAAAGCTAAGTTTAGACGATAAGTTAAATCAGCATATTTATGCTGAAAAATTTGTTACAAATGATTGCATATCGTGTAAACGCAAATTTTTTTCAGCATACGTATGTTTAACATCATTTGCTAGCACTTTGTTAACAATACCAACAAACGTATGTTGGCAATTTCAGCATATCGTGTAAACAACATATTATTAGTGCTTTACAAATTTCCTGCGTATGCTAACATATATGCAAGCTTTTCAGCATATTCTAAATTCGTGTGCATATGCGTCTCATGCCTAAGCCCAATCATTCGGAAGATTAAAATGTTTTATATCATTTAAAAGTCGATGAAACAATAAAAAATAGAAAAAGTAACCCCCATTGCAAAAAACGCAAAATCCCGCAAGAAGTTGCAAATTTTTGAAAAAGTCTGTGACATTTATAGCCATGTACTCGTGTAGCCTACTATCGTGAATGTGTTTATATCTTAATATATCTCGATTTTGTACTTGGTAAGTTTTGCATTAGCTAGTGATATTTCCTCCGGCGACACCATTTATGTTTATTTTTTATTTATATCAATAAATGTTATTGCAAAAAATAAGTACATAAGTTGAATAATAATTAATAACTGTTGTCAAACTCACTAATTTTACAAACAAATGTTTATACGACTCAGCATACATATGTGGCACCACATAAAATTCAACATATCGTATAAACACGAAAATTGTATGCTAACTCTTATGTTGACATTTCAATTGCTTACATATGCTGACATAAAAACATTTGCTACTTTCAACATATCACGTAGACCCCAAACATATTGAATACGCTGATAGAAGCATTTGCTATTATTTTCAAGCATATGAGTGTTAGCATACATATGCTGATTCAACACACCGTCTAGACTTAGCTTTAACCACACTGCAAGTTTCATACAAAAAATGTAGAAATGAACAAAGGACTCTAACAAGATGGTGTAATGACCTCAAAATCAGTAGTGATCTGTTCTGGTATTCTCCTGCTTAACATGGTTAACATTATGATTGCTTTAACTTGGTAAAGCTTTTCATTAATAAACAATAAAAAAATATAATAATGTGTTTTAATTGAACTTTATCCGGTATGTTATACATTCCACTCTAAAGTGGAATTCAATTAAAATATCTTTAGTTCAAATTTTTTATGTTCTGCATACTTCTTTTTACATTTGAATTTCAATATTGAAACAAATATACTGTACTTTTCCAGAACATCAAAAATGAAAAGTTTATTTTTCATATTCCAATTTCATTACTTTTATAAAACATGCCTGATTAAGTAGATACTTTTCACTACTTCTACTTTGGTATTTTAACTCATCAGTATTTACCACTATAGCTTGCAAATAACGATGTCAATATTTTAAAGTCGTTAAATACTGAAAACAGAATAAAAATTAGATGTCTGTCTGGAATATTAACTATTTCTTTTTTAGTTATTATTGTGTTTGATGTGAAGTGTTTTACTCATTGCCGCAACCATTTTATGACGAGCTAAAAACTTATTCTTACGAGCACGCACTCAATTTAAAATAAATCCTCTTTCTTGCACAATTTTTTATAAAAACAGGTTAACCAGTTTTTTTTTTTGCATAAACCCGTATTCGAAACCTATTTTTTTGAATAATTCGAAACCAATTTAAAAATGCCAACGTTTCACTGTATGACAACATTAATTTTGCCTATGATCTCTTTAATTTTGTTTGTTCATGTGCTATTCTAAACGTTCAGCTTCTCTGTTTTTGTTGCAATGCTGTTGTCAAGCCGAATTCATTTACCAGGTGGTGTCGTCAAGTCTGCGACAACAAAATCTGCCTGATATTTTATTGCCAAGTCCAACTGCCTAAAAAATAACCTGTTAACTTTGAACTACCAGGTAAATGAATTCGCCTTGGCTATTGTTATATGTATTTTTGTTAACTACATGTGATTGATGTTCATTATGTATAAGATTCATTAGCATTTGTTGCCAACTTCACGTTTATAATTTTATGTGTTGTAAAAATTTTAATTCCCAAACAGACTAAGTTTATTTTACTTTAACTTTAAATTACAATTATTAGTAAACACATTTTTGTTAAATTTCTGTTTTTAATATATTGCGCTTGATCAACCAGAGGACATTATCTCGAAATTTTAAAATTTTCAACAGAAGCAAAATACTTTTTGGTTTTACATCAAAGGTATATGAAAAATAGATTTTAAGTCATGCGTTTCATTAGCGAAACATAGACAAAACAATCTGAAATTTTTACAGCAGGTAAATACGATCAGTAGAATGCAAGTTTTGGAAAAAAGTGAACAAATTAAAATTTTGAGTTAATACCCTCTCGTTGATCGAGTGCGATATGTACACATATGGAAAAATATGGTACCGTCATGTTCTAAAAAGTACATTTTCTTCTCATAATTCCTGACACAAATATCTTGTTTACTTACATCTTGAGGTGTCAGAAAAATTAAAAGCTTTAAACTCGTTTTCTGAAGAGCGAATTCTTTAAGATATGACCACGTTGCCCCCAAAAGTATGCACCAATTATTAGAAGATCTTTTTATTTAAATATTTTCCAAATATCACAATCGTCTACCTTTTTCAAGGACCAGTTCACACATACAATATTTATTACTTTCACAGTTGTGTTGATTATTCTACAATGCACCCTTTTCCAACTTCCTGAAGGACATTTTTATTTAATTTTTTCACTGGAAATATTTTTTAGGAACTCAAGTGCAGTTTACTTAAAAAGTACAAGTATTTTCGCACATCATATTAAGAATTGCCTCTACATATTTTAAGTATAAACAGAGAAAAAAATATACGCAGACAAGCTAAAATGGCTTCGCGGTTTGTGTTTGTTCTTTTAAATTATTGATAAAACAATAATTTTATCCATAAATATAACGTCATTACACATTTCCTTTAGTGTACATCAAGCATCAAGCATACATACATACGTACCTGCCAGGGTTTTAGAGACAAAAGCCGCAAACTTTTTTATTACACATTATTTTCCTTCTGAATAAATGGGGTTTTACTTTCTCGAATTCTTGCGATTTTCAAATGCTGATAACTTAACATTTTTTATTTCCGACATTTCTTTCATCTTTCATTTCAGAAGTTCATCTCTCATTTCTAAACACATTTTACAATTTACGAGGAAAAACCAAACACTTCCTTTGTCTTTTAGTGTGTGTGTGTGTACTAATTAGTTCATTCCTTGTTTTTTATTTTAAATTTGAATGAGTAGTGTGCGTGCATGAATGTGCGATATGCTATTGTGCATCTTTACATATCGTTACCTTAATATAGAAAGTACCCAACTATTTTTTTCACAATCGGACTTTTAGCTTATTTTACTGCCTGATCCCATAATCTATTGAAATATACAAAGAACTCGTTTTGAACAAAAAATATGGTAAATGTAGCAATGTTTGCTGCATTTCATTGAAGAAGAATAGTAAAACAACTGAAATACAACAGTGAATGTGGAGTAAACTAAAAGATGAAAGAGAAGGATATAAATAAAAAAGGAATGATAAATAGCATGCCTTTCACCGGACTTAATTATTCAACTGAAACCTTTTCATTAATAGAAGTTGCAATAGTAGATGTTGCAAGCTTTTGATTTATTTAATATTTGTTACATTCATGACGATTAAGCGATGTACGAGTTAGTGTGAAAATGTCTTTTAGAGACCCCTGATAGTTAACTGGATAATTTTATAATTTAGCACAGACGTGGGAAAAAAGTTCATTAAATATTTTTTTTTATCTGAGTGATTTCTTCACTTCGCGGCAAGAGTCGTTTATTTAAAAGCTCAACAGACGGACATGTTTATACGAAACTAAATACCCTGTTTCAATACAAATTAACTTTAATGTTAATATTCGTTTTAAGCTTAATTATTGTGGGACTTATAAAGACTTTTTCCAAACTTTCTAACAAAAGGAAAAAATTACAAATATTTTAAAAATCTATAAATTATAGTATTAGTATTATTCTTTAAATTAAGCTTGAGCTCACTTTTTTTATAAAAATCATCCAAATTTATTTTTTTTGGGGAATCGTCAACCCGATATTCCTTTAGAACGACCACTATCAGGTGGTACACTGATGACTCCAGAACGCCGACAGGCTCTGGCGTGGGATTTGTAGGACCGAGGATTAAAAATATTTTAAGCACTATTAGTCATGCCTTAACGAAGATCTTAGATCGTCAAATATTAACGGCAAACAACTCATGATATTTTTTTTTATTTTCGTGCGCTCACACATCGTATACAAAAATATTTTTTTTAAATATGTTTGTTTGATCGCACATTTCCAATAGTGTAAGGGGAGGAGTATCAAGTGTCAACGAACCCACAAAAGAAAAATGAAAAAAAATATATATTTTTGAAATGATTGTATTTGGTTATTTGAACTGTATTAGTTTAAATTACATTTCGTGTTCGGGATTTGAACTTAAGTCAATCCCTTAAATCTAATTTAAATATTATTTTATTATCTTGGTCAGTTTCCATGAATAGTGTAAAGAGGTTTCTTTTTCTCTTGTAGAATTTATTGGACATTTTTGTTCGACTTCTGTTAACATCCCATAAAAAATTAGTAATCCTTTGCCATTAATAACAACATAATGTTCAACCAACAACCACATACAGCCTGGGTTACTATGACGTAGTCGTATAATTGTTTATTAGTTAATAATAAAAAGCATTTAGGGAAATGAAATGTCTGACAAATTCGTGAGGGCTTGATGGCCTGGACGTGGATGAAGCAGATTAACGAAAGGACACTCCAATTCCCTTTATTAAGTAGTCGAAAGAAATTAAGCAGTGGACGCTGAAGAAGACGGCTCTCAGGTAGCCCACCGAAATAACTTCAGAGAAAACCAAACTTTTTCTACCTTTTGTTGCATAAATTTTTATTTCTTATCGCATGTAATTTTAGTTTATTATTGTATTTTTCAGCGTTTTTATTGTTATTTTTTGTGTGAACTTATTGTTTTTAATTTTCGAGTAACTTAACTAATTTTAAGAAGAAGTAGCTCAAATACTTGTAGTTGCTTTTTCGTTCATACCACATTCGACATTCCATACTAGAATGATATGTACAATGTCAAATAAATTTATAGTGTGTTCCCGCAGTCTTTATTTATCATCCTTATAATCGATTATAAATTTTTCTATTGAAAAATGTTACGTGTACTACGTGTGATAAATTCTCTTTACTTTATGTCTTTATTTAAACAAACAGAAAAAACAGAACGACAAATTGAATGCTGCCAAATTTCTATGAATAAATCTTATTATTCTTATGAAAAAAGCGCAACAAAGTAGAAAAGAAATAAAAAATAATCTTGCTTTATTTTCTATTTTGTCAGCTTTTTTCCAGTACTAAGAGAAAGCGTAATATGATTATATAAATATTGTATTTTGAAAAGAAATACAGTAGGCACTTACCTGAATGGAAACTTAAAATGTTTTTAGTTCAAAGATCTGTAATTAAACAAAACACGAGTTAATTAAAATAGGGGCTTAATTCGGTACAGACTTATTTCAAATTAATCAAATTTAAACAAGAAGTTAAAACAAAATTAATTTTAGCAATTCCCATAAAAAGCACTAAAAATCTTTAAATTATTAAATTTTAATGTAATTCGCAGTCCACCATTTGGCCCAAATACAGGTGTTATTTTAAAAATTAAATAAAATTAACTAAACTAAACAGAGTTTCTTAAAGCTTTAATAGAAAAAAAAATTTATGGAATACGATTTCGTTGATGTGAATGCTGCGGTTTGCTTCGCAGTAGTTTACCCTGTCAGTCTTGATTTCCAAGAATTTGTTGATAGTCTCTGGTTGTATCTCACGAATGGATCAGACGATTTTAGATTCAAGGTTGTAGATCTTTGATGGATTATTCAGATAGCAACGGTCTTTAAAGCATCGAAACAAGAAAAAGTCTTAAGGGATCAGACCCAAACACAAAAATTGGCATCGCCAAGACGACTGATAGCACAATTTTTCAAAGATTTAACGATACAATTTTATGTTTACAAATAAGTTTGCAATATTTTTCCAACGTTGTTCAACAGTAAAGTTGTAAGGAATATTTCAAACAGAAAAAAATCTATCAGTGTCGAAATAAGATAATTTAAAAAGACACTTGTATTTGATTTAATCAATATTTATGTATTTGTTGATTTTTCAAAAACTCCAACTTGCGATCGGCTTCACTGTGCATTATTGAATAGATATGACATGTTTAGGACAATTTATACCAATGAACAAATTCGCATATACCCACAATCTTTCACATAAAATGTTGGTCTTTATGGAAATGTCATCAGAAAAATTTTAAACGTCTCAGATGCATCCGTATAAAGTGCATATGTCTTGTAAACACACAGTAATCATGGAGTGAAATGAAAACTTTTTGAAATGTATTTGGTAGGTAAGATAGCAACTTTGTAAACATGCAAATAAAATGTCATGTATTCTACTTTATACTTTAAAGACAACGTAATTTTTGTGCATTAATTTTAGTTCGATTTTAACAAGTTGGTACATTTCTGCAGCGAATATCATGGAATTCTAATTAAATATAGATTTCGATTGATTATACTCAAATGTATGATATGAGCACAAGATCAAAGTATAATTTAAACTTGATTACACAGAAAGAAAAACGACGTACTAAATTCAAGTATTTTCTACTTACTTTGAGTACGAGTCATACTCAACATTTTGACTAAAAATGACAATAAAATGTACTTTGATCAAGCAAAATGGGATTACTTTAGATCAACAACCCTGGAGTTACTTAAAATGAGTACAAAATTCTTTAATCGCATGAAAAATCTTGAATCAACAAAAAAAATCTTAAATTAAATTGAGCATCTAAATCCTTCCGCACTTAAATCAATCTTTCTGTATTTAATTTTAGTAAATCTGGAATTACCGTACTTTTAACTCCGCTTGGGATTGATTTCAGTACGTATGGATTGATTTTTTCTTTGAATGTAGACAAATATTTTTAATTTTAAAAATTTAACACAGGACAACTGAACACGGTAATTTTTAATAAAAATATAACAAATTATTAAAGTTAAATAACCAAAAAGCAGTAACATTTTTTAAGGCTTTTTTAAAATTGACATCTATATTAAATAATACTAAACTCTCTTTTTATATTGAAACAAGATTTAAGGCGACATTGTGAGATACCAGAAAAAAACTTTAATTTACTTTATTGATCACGTAATATATTGAAAGTATTGAAAATTTATTTTTTATACATATTTAAATTTTATCTTCTATTATTCCATCAGCACGAATTATCAGTTACAATTTAATATAAAAACTTCCGGTCTTACACTAAATTTAATTAAATTTTTTTCCGAAGCGGTAAAAACAACTGTCAACCAACCTAATAGACATTGAAGCATAGAAAACTGACTTTATTATTTTTATCCCACATGTATTGTTATAGTTTTATTTTTTTTTTTGCTACATTTTTTTTGTATATTTCACCAACTACAATATTGGATCAAATTTGTTTGCTTGAAAGTGGAACAAAAAAGAAAACAAAAAATAACATGGTTAAGTAAAAAAGTAAAAAACTGTAGTATTCTACATAAAAATGGAAATAACCAGCAGAGATGGTAAGGGAATTTAAAAAAGGTCGTAAGGAACATAGAAAGGGCCACCTACAATTTTTTTCAATTGTACTTAATTTCCATTTTTTTTCTGAATGTCGAAAATAAACGCAGTTTTGAGCTATTTTCATGAAAAAAAAACCTTTGATTCTGCTTTATATTTGCGAATGTATTTGAAAACTAAATAAGAATTACCTTATATGTATAAAAAATTAAAGGTTGTCTGAAAAATAAAAGGTTTTAAAATGAATATAAGATATATAGAAGAAAGAATATAGTTGAGACAACCATAATCTAAGAGCAACATATGGTTGCAGTAATGTTATAATAATATGAAAATAAATGATAAACTTCAAATAAGTATTAGAAAGCCAATGCCGACTTTTTTTTTATTTTCCCATATAACAATAATTTTCTATTTAATTATACTAAATATATGCAAAGCATGATCATAATATGGTTCAAAGCTAACTTATTATTCTAATATATAATCAATAAGTAGTCATCTCAGCAAGTTTAAGTGCCGCAAAAATCGTTACTCGACTCTAAGTAAACCTGAAATACTTGTAATATTTTTAATATTAACCAATGATTACATTACAATACAATGATTACCACACTACTGCTACATATGACATTCATAACATCCATGACATTTTACACCGTAAGGGGCATATAGCTAAATAACATCGATGTTTTGGAGGACGATATATCAGCGTTACTTTAGCGTCCAAATTAAAAACATCGTTCATTGCACGGCTGATTAATAAGATTAGTGCATTAGAAAAGATGATGAATTGTATAACTATTTTTATCAAGTTTCCCATCAAACCAAAGGTTTAGACTTTTTCTGAAGTCAGAATTGTCGTAACGAATTCGTTAAGAAATTTCGGTAGTTTGTCTGAACAAATTTCTCTCGGATATATTTATTTAATGTAAGTTTTTGCAAACAAAACTTAAAAAAATACATATATAACTTTGATTTAAATTTAAGAAAAAGTATAAAGTTTTTAGATTGTTATAAAGATGATAAAATTAAAAAAAAAACACATGTACTCAAACTATTTAATAACAGCAACCAGGTAGGATAACACATCTTTTAATTTATTGTAAAAGTTGTGTTAACTTGTAACTTTCAACTCAATAGGTATACAAGATTTCTTAGATCAAGTGCTTGAATAAAACAAAATATTAATAGAACCGAATAAGCAAAATAATAATCAAATAAAAATATTAATACAAGAGAACAAAATACTTCGCGAAGGCAACATCAAAATATATCAATATTTTACAGAAGAGTTTAGTGCACTAAAACGCAGCTTAAAAACTTTAGAGGGTCAAAATATTATATTTAAGATGATTTGTTAGCTTTTGAAAAAATTGAGCGGACGACGACGATATGGCATTAGAATTAGTAAGTTCACCTCCTTTTTTCTGTAGACAAAAACAATTTTTATATTAATTTTATGTTCTTCTTTGTTTTGAATAGATAAAAAAGTTAAATAAAAGCAATATTCGGCAATGACAGCTTCATGGACAAGCGTCAACAGAAACACTTCCGTGAAGAATTTTAAATTTATTAAGATTCTTAAAGATACGTTTTAATCACACAATAAAAGTAAATAACAAATACTAAATTTTTTACATTTCTGCAGATTTATGCATCAACAATTATAGCCAGACAAAAAAGAAAAACCACTGACAACGACTCTAATCTGTAAATTTAAAAATTGTGATTGATTTCATATATTATATTAAATTAAATTTCAGCTCATAAATAATAAATTAATAAATACATTAATAAATAAAATGAAGGAAAATCATTTTAATCTCTTAATGAAATCGTACCTACGTATCGATGCGATTTCGTACCAGCACATCGTTGCGATTTCGTAAATACACATCTTTACTATTTCGTTCCTACATATCGTTGCGAAGTCATGTCAACCATTTCATTCCGAAATGGGAAGATTTTGTCGACCACTCGTTACGAATTCTTTACGAAATCGAAACATTTTATATGAAAAATTAAAGCAAAAAAATTTGTGTATGTATAGAGTTTTTTTGACAGTTAAAAGAGATTCTATTGAGATACGAGAGGACATGAAAATTCTCTTTCCCAAACTCTCAAAGATTGCAATCCTATATTTACCTATCGTTACAGTGTCTGTACTAAGCGAGCATTTATTTTCGAAAATAATTAAAAGTTTGATAAATAAATCTTGAATGTGAAATATTAAATATAAATTTTTAATATATATTTTGTTATGCATAAATACGTCTCATTTACAGTCACATATTTACCGATATTATATTTAATTAATGAATCCAGTTTTTTAATATATATTAAAAAAAATTGCTGACTACATACTAAATCATTGAATTATGAAAAATCAAAACATCGATGTATGGCCCCTATTAACGATATTTTTTAACATCGATGTTCATCGGATAAATATCGATATTTTTAAACATTTGTGTTTTTAAGAACGATGTTGCATTCCTAGATATCGCCCCCTAGAAAAAAATGTATCCGCATACTATATCCAAAGATTCTTGAAATTACTTTTTAATGCCCGTGGTCGTCAAAACTTCTTAAAACAAATTTGGAAAACTTGAGCACTATTGTTAATAGCTTAATTTTTTATTTGGCTACAAAAATGCTAAAAATGTAGACAGCCGAGATTAAGTTTTATCAATTATCTGTTAGAAAAATAGAAACATGTCTCATCTCTCTTGATACATCGTCATATGCCGCATTCGTGTATTATACATGCTATTATTGCTTACATTTTCCCCACGACTAGCAGAAAAACTTAAACAATATGTACACTATTATCACGATACCTGTATACAAACTTTTAAATATAACAAATATAACAAAAACATTATAAAATTCGCCCACACGAACAAGTTGTTCCTAAACAAAAAAAAAATAAATAACAAAGGAAACCAACTACAAATAAACTGATGTATAAAAATAGCTGCACTCGTTTTGCGTGAAATAAGTGTAAAGATACTCCTTCCTACACAAATCTGCGAGTATTTAGAAACAATAGTATACATTTTTTTTAATATGAAAATGTAAATTTTCTACTATTTTCGCTTTAAATGTTGTAAAACTGAAATCTACAACAAGTTACATTTATACATTTATTTCCTCTATACATTTTTTGCCATTTTCCATTACTGCCTTATCGTGTGTGTGGCTGACTCTTTTTCCCAACTCCCAAAAGTATACTAAAATTTTTTCGCTGAGAGAACTCTTAAACTTTTTTACATAATAACCATTTCCTGTAGTTAAATATGTACATTGTATTTGTGTGTGTGTGTGTTCTTTTTTCCTTTTTTTTCTGCAATTCTCTAACGCATCGTAATACGAACTTATGAACAGAAATGTTCTTCGACCCTTTTTTGCCACTTTTCTCTATATTTTTTAACCTATCTAAGTCATTTACCTATATTTAAAATAAAAAAAACATACAAGCTTAAGTAAGCCCACATACAAATCAACATACACATATACATATATATATATATATATATATATATATATATGTATGAATATATGTATGGTAAAATGTACGAAATACATATGTTTTACTTTCCTTCTTCTTTCTTTCCGTTCCATTATTTCAATATTATTATTATTATTATTATTATTTATTTTGTTCTTATTGTTTTAGATTTCTTCTAAAACTTATTGTACACTTTAATGCACTGCTAAGCGAATGGAAAATTATTATTTTAGTATCACGCACAACAGCACACACAAACAACTAAATGAAAAACTAAGTTTTGTGAGTTTTATAAGGTGTGTGTTAAGATGGTTTCATTTAATAACGTCATTGCAAAATTAAATACGAAATTTTTCAAGTACTTGCAAAAGATGTTATTTAAAATAAAATATTAACAGCAAAACGCGGGTGTGGTTTTTATGTGGAATATAATATTTAATTAAGTCTCACAAAGAAAATGTTAAATAGTGTTTCCACACAAAGAAAACTAATTATGGAGAATTTTTACATGTTATTGGCATTCAGAAAAGAATAAAGTGGTATTTAATTTGAAGTGTGTGCTGTATCAAACGTCGAAAAACCAAAATATTTTTAATTAAATAAAAAAAAGGAGAAGCTGTCAAAGTTTACGTACACTATTCTGAAAACTGTGCATTTTTACTTGCAACTTTTGGGTGGACTAGAGGAGGAGGAGGAGGATCAGAATCAGATTTCTACAATATGTAAACTAGAGTGTAGATTGTATTAAGAAAATTAAAAATTCATAAGTTTACTGACCGTCTTTTAGTTTGTAGATGTTCCATTGAGGCGACATTTTATTCTTTTTGTTACCGATATAAGAGTTATCGATTTTGATTACTTCCTTGCAAAAAGGGCGATTTAAAATCCTTTTTAGCCTTAAGGCCGAGGCACATAGAATACTCGTACGTTATACATTGCTTTTTTCACCTGACAACTAAGTTGAAATACAGTTTTTCTTATGAGCTTTGTCACATTCCGCACGACTCCGTCAACGCAAAAAGCCAAAGTCGGGCAACTTTCAACGTACGTTGAGTACTTTGACAAAAATCTTTTTTTTTGCTTTGTTTTTATTAAGCTTTTTGTGTTGTGTGGTGACAAAACTAAATTAAATATAAAAAAATTAAAATTAAAACAAAATAAAAACTCCAGAACATCCTCGAATTCCATTGAAAATGTGTACTTTAATGAAATGAAGCCGGTTTAATATCCGTCAACAAAGTACTCATTGTGTCAACCTCCTCCGTTGATACTTTAATGTCAGTTGAAAAAAAGCATCGTATAACATACGACGGATTCTATGTGACTCGGCCTTTAGACCGTAGTTTTAAGCCTATTCTCAACACAGAAGTAATGTTTTTTTTTTAAGTTTTTATCACAACTAAAATATATATATTCTTGATTTGAAGTAAAGAAACTGATAAATCTCTTGCGAATAAAAATCTAAATTTATATTAACTATACTCGAGAGCCCGTTTAAGGGAATTTGTATATACATATTGTAAATTATTGTAGCATCTATTCGGAAAAATGTAAGAAAAGAAGAAAACGATCAAAAGTACAAAGTAAGATTTTCCTCTCAAGCTTCAAATATCAAATATAATAAGTTTTTTGTCTCTCGTGTAAAATGTGTTAAAAGGGAGTTAGCAGATTTATATATTATGCCGACGATATATTTATGATGTACTGATTTTCATTACATTATTATAAATATGCAAACACGCTTTTTTAGATCCCTTTTACGGCCCTAATACTGAACCGATTTTGAAGAGATTTATATGTTTTAAATGGGCTTTCACATGGATGTGCAAAATCTTAATTATATTTAATTCGGTTCGATATTTAGGAAGCTATAAGCGGTTAAAGTTGCTACTAACACATGTACACTTATTACACATGCATGTATCAGCTTCAACGTGAAAAATAAGCAAAGTGTGCATGTATGTTTGTCCAATTTGCTTTTGCATAGAAATGAGATAGACTTTGTTTATTTAGAATGTTTTTTATTTTTGTATTTTATCGTATAATCGCACTTGTTCCTAAAAGAGTCAACTCAAAATTTACAAATTTTCGGTAGAGGAAAAAAACAGTTTTTTATACTACTTTTATATCAAGAAGAGGGTCAAAATTGTATTTTTTTGTCGAAAGAGTAGAGAAAATTATCGAAGAATTTTTCAGTGGATAGGTATGACCACTGTACATCAATTTCTTGCAAAAAGTAAAAATTGAAAGATTTTGACTTGACTCTCTTCCGAGGAACAAGTGCGATATGTATTTATTTAAGTGTTTAATAATAATTTCTAGAATGCGGTCGATTGAGTAGACACACTAGTCAATATAATATTGCAAAAACTCGCATCTCTTATTTGGTTTTGGTTTATTGGAAAAACTTAAAAATTGTATCACCAATTAATTTTTCTGTATGCTTATCCAATCTGTAGGGTGCATAAAATTCATCGTTAACCATTTTAAATTATTAACTTTGCTCTTGTAAATCTAAGAGCTTTTTGTAACTTCAATATCTTAAGGTTTTTCTTAATTGTTTTGCTTACAGTGTGTTTTTTATTTTATTTTTATTATTTTATTGAAAGTGGAGGAAGTTTCAACTTAATTTCAGTTAAAGTTGAAACCAACTTTTTAAGTAGTTACCATTCTATGAATAACTTTAGCAGCAAATAAAAATGGATCAGACTTAATTTGGAACTCAATGTGCGCCTAAGTGTCTCTAGCTCAAATAAATCTCTTATGTAAAAAAAGAGGCACACACAAGCTTTGGTTCTATTGAAAGTGATAGGCTTTTGACCGGCATTTCGCAAAAGTGGGAAATTGTTCGAATGTCATTCAAAATTATATGGTGAATTTCACATATTACTTACAAAGTAACTTTCTCGGTTTAAGTTTATTTATTCAATTCTCAGCGTTGGTAGCTGGACTTCTTGTAGCTCACAATTGTTTTTTTTAGGCGTTTTACATATTTATACATATATATTTAAACATATTTTATAGCAGTATGGACCTTTTTTTAATTTTTCAAATTTAGAAAAAGTTGTCTCAGCCATTCGGTTGTTAAAAAAAGTGAATAATAGATATTTTATTAAAACTTTGTGACTTCACCCAGCACTATTTTCTCTTTTTAAATTCTTCGTTTTCTTTATGTAATTTTACAAATACTTATTTGCTTGAAATATTAATATTTCCTAATAGTATGCAAATCATTTGTCCAAAACTATTAAAAAATAATTAAGGGGAAAAAATCGTATCTTAATTTTTTCGTAACCACAATATTAAGCATTTCTATTCCATTTATACTGCCACTGGTTTCGAATAATATGGAGATATGCCTCTTCTATACTAATTTAAAAAATTCCATACGTACTCAAAAAATAATACTTTATATTTTATTTTATAATATTTTCTCTACTCAATAATTTCCAACTTTGTAATAAATTTATATTAAAATTCTCCGAAAAAAAAATCAAGTTATAAAAAATATTATAATTAAAATCAAATTTTTGTTGTTCATATAAATATTTAATCACTTTCGCAAACCTTTTCAGGAGACAAGTCGATATTACAATTTCATTTTATATTTTTAGCTTTTATTTGAAAATTATTTATGTATGTAAGTATGAATGTATGTGTGCTTTTTGTGCAGTTTATGTGCATAAGTGTGTGCGAGTGACACTTTAAAGAGCACATACATCCACTCACACTCTGGCAAATAAACAAAACCACATTTACAATTCATTTTGTTTAATCAATGTTGCCATGTAATTATGTGTATTTTGTGCATAATTTAAATGTACACTCATTCCAAAAATTTTGCAAAACTTCATAAAAGTTTCCATACTTTTTTGCCAGTAGTACAAAGTAATAATAATAAAGTGCAAATGGAAGAAATAGTTTTATGGTTGTTTTTTCTAAATTACTAAAAGCAACTAGGGAACTGTTTTTAAAAAAAGAAAAGAAAATATCGAGCAAGAGTTAATTTTTTTAATAAAAAAATAAAAAAAATTACTATG
Organism: Gymnocheta viridis; assembly: GCA_956483585.1. Lineage (NCBI taxonomy): Eukaryota > Metazoa > Arthropoda > Insecta > Diptera > Tachinidae > Gymnocheta > Gymnocheta viridis. Next base: position 8,871,790 of record OY101440.1, read on the forward strand.
GCTTTCAAAATAAATTCTAATATGAAATTGTGTTATCTTTTTATGAACACAGACAGTACAATTTATAAATTTCCCCCACTGTTATATTACCTGCCCCCTCTTAAGAGGTGGCTTTCTTTTCTGTTCAACACATAAAAAATAGTTTATTTCCATACATCAATAATTTATATGCATACAATAAATTTCAAGCAACGCCTTGTGGAAATCATGAAAGTTTCAATAGAAGCATAAACAAATTAATCGTTTATTTATGAAAAAATACCTTTTGTAACTTTTGTGCCAATGATAAATTTGTCATGAAAATAGGTCATAATAGGACAGAGAATTTGATGCCCAAATTATGTTGAAAATAAAACCATGAATTCACGCTTGCTCTAACGAAAAACGATAAAAGGACTTTCATATACGTGGTGGCCACGAATTTAAGACATGACATTTCACTTACGTATTTCTGATAATTTTTACGTCTTATCGAAAAAATTTTAGATCCATGTTATTTTTTTAAAGATCCAGTAGTGTTATGAAAATGTAACGTTATATGGTTTTGTTTTTTTTTAAATTTTGTTGCTATTTTTATTATATTATTGTAAAATCGAGCATTTGAAGCTGGTCACGAATTTAAAACATATTAGAAATATCTAGTTTTTAAGTGAATGTTTGGTGTTTTTTGAAGCTAAAAGGTAAGTAATGAATGTTTTATTCCATTTTATGTTGGGACATATCAAAATATTTAGTTAGAAATGGCCGGAGGCACTTGGAGTTTGGATGCCGGGCGAAAGCTGATCCAACTGATCATACTGATGGAAAAACACTAATGGAGATTTCCAAACTACTTAAATGTTCCAGGTACAAGATTTACAATGCCCTGGAACAAATCAAGCAACATTGTACTACCAGTAATGTCAAAAAGCAGCGTAGATCTCGGAAAAGTACATCCACGGAGAATAGCTTAATTTATAAAGGACAATAAGAAGACGACGTCTGAGTACGAAAAACTTACGTAAACCACTTGTGTAAAAAAAATTAAATCCCGACTAGCATTTTCAAGAGAACATATTAATAAGCCGATGACATTTAGAGCGACGAGGCGAAGTTTTACCGCTTCGGTTCTGACGGAAAACATTACGTATGGCGCCCTCCAAACCTGGAGTATCACCCAAAGTACACCCTTAAAAAGTTTAAGCGTGGTGGTGACAATATCATGGTGTGGAAAGCATTTTCCTGGCATGGTGGAAGTCCCATTCAGAAGATAATCAATAAAATGGACCAGCATATTTACAAAAACACACTGACAAGCATTATGATACCATTCGCTGAAGACAACATGCCTCTAATGTGGAAATTTATGCATGATAATGACCCTAACCACACTTCACGCCTAGTGAAAAGTTGCTTAGAGGAAAACATTATCATTGTTTTGAAGTGGCCAGCTCAATCCCCGGATCTCAATCAAATTGAGAACTTGTAAAACGATGTTAAGGAGCATGTACCAGCAGTAAATCCAAAAAACTCGAGCGATTTATGAAAAGAAACCCAAAAAGTTTATAATGTCATTCCAATGGAACGTTGTGGGGCATGTTGAAAGTTCACCCAGGAAAATGCACTCCTGTGATTCAAAATAAGGGATTTTCCACCAAATATTAAGATTGTTTTACGAAGCTGAGCTTTACTTTAGTGAATTAACTTTTATTTTGCCTATGTCCTAAATTCATGACCATGCTAAAACTTGTATTAATCTATATAATATGTAAATAAAAATTTCTAGCAAAATATAGGTAACAAGCTATTGTTATTTCTTTTTCATAATATTACTAGAATCTTAAAAAAAATAACATGAATCTAAAATTTTTTCGAAAATGTGTAAAAATTATCAGAAAGATATAAGTGAAATGTCATGTCTTAAATTCGTGGCCACCACTGTATAAACAATTCAAATATTTGCCACCAGAAAACTATTTTTATTTATTTAATTATTTATTTATTTAATCCATTTATAAAACAATTAGCCTCTTGGCCAATAAAACTTAGTAATACAACTAAAAAAGGGAGTTTATGTATAAAATAAAAAAATTTATTCATATTTACAAATTTAATCAGAAAGTGCGAATATCTCGTCAGCAGTAGTCCACAACACCATACAATAAGAGGAAAACTAAACACAAGAACAAAATTTTAATCCCATTTAATATTAGTGACTAAAACTGGAGAAGAAATACATAAGATTCCGTTTATATGATATCGGAGACACTGCAAAACACCTCAAATTTCGAGGCAAAGTATTCCATAGGCGCGTCGATCGGACAACAAAAGAATGATCGTAGGTTGAGTTATAAATGCGAGGAATACAAATTTGGGAGATTTCTAATAGATATAGTAAATGAGACCCATTGTACAACGTTCAGCGGCCTTTGCAGCTAATAATAATATCAAAAAGGTGTATGAGTAATCGAAATTTGAGAAAGCTATCAAACGACATATTAAGAAAATCTTTTTAGTGAAACTAATGGATTTATTTTATTTTTGAGAAATGCTAATGCAACAACCTTTCGAAAAATGAGTTAATGAGTTCAATGCAAGATCGTGCTGTGAGATTTTTTGACAATATTATGTTTGATTAGACTTTCATTTGGCAAATATAGATAAAGTATAGCATCAATATTTATTCCTGCTGAATTTGTCATAATTTTAAAATAGTTCCAAGAACTATTCAGCTAGATAAGTTCAAACCTTGTACTACACGTCTGTCCAGTCAGCATTTAATATCTTAACAATATTTTACTATTTTTTATTTTTATTTTTTCAAAATTAAAAACTAAAAATAAAATTTATGATTCTTGTAAATTATTTAATTATTCCCTTAGTTATTTTTTTTATTCCAATTTGTATTTTTGTAAAACAAATTTATGAATGTCCTTGTGGAAAGATATCAACAAAAAGAATAATTATATTTTTATGTAAATTACCCATGATTGTCACTGAAAGTATATTTCAACAATATATTTCAACAACAATTTTCTTATATTCAATAGTTCGTACATATTTACTTTCTTTGATGATGATAAATATTTTACTATGTTTTTTTTTATTTATCATCTCTTCTTAATCCTCTTAATAATTGCAGTTGTTAGTAGAAATATAACCAAAAGTTTATACTCATATAAATTCTACTCTATTTTGTGGTTCCATGCTCTTGCTGCTGTCGTTGCTGTTGCTGTTTTTGACATATTCTTTCTTTAATATTTTTGCTGTTTTTCTATTTATCTTTCTTTAACCAGCACCAGATGGATGAGTTGATTTATATTTTTTAGTTTCTTTTGTTTTTAAAACACTCAGAGTATTTTTGCAGTAACTGATTTTAGTTTCTGCAAAAATTACTTTTACACGAATAAATATTTGAATTGCAAAGCAGTTTTCTCTTTAACCGATTCTAAGCAACAAATCAAGATAAACTGCAAATATTTGCAGTTAATATTTTCTGTTATATTTACTACCTGGCCCACGGTGTCAAATGATTTCGTTCTTTTGAGAAATTTTAGAAACTTTTTTGTTTTAAATGTAAGTTTACAAAAGAACGATATCGTTCGACATCGTGGTAGGCAATTAATTTATTTTATTAGAAAAGTATTAAAAATTAAAGCAGGTGAAATAAAAACAGCATTAAATAAACAACCAATGAATTTTACGGAAAATAATTTGTTATTTGTTATTCGTAGATTTAGAAAACCGTAGATCAACCGGCTTTCAAATGAATTTTCATTTATTTTATATTTCATCTTCAGTCCATTTTACCTACAGAATATTTCGAGTGTCGGTGTTTGAATGTTAGTTTGTATGTATTTGTATTTAATTTATGGGTTTTCTTAAATAAACACTTTTTAGACAAATAAAATTTGCCACCTTTTCTCTGTTAAGAAAAATAAAAAATTCATATACAAATAAATAAAATCAGGCATGATGACAGCGTGCCTTGCAGTTTCTTTTTTGCTTCATACTCTGCTATCTTTTGCAACAAAAATAATGGTTTTGTTGCTTTAAAGCATTCTAGAGATTTTCGTACATACTAAACAAAATAATAAATACAGTGAACTCGCGTAAACATGAACATATGAAATCATACAATGACCAGAAAACGTGAACTAATTCTTCTTTAAAATTTGAGTAAAACCTTACAACGAAATTTTTTTTTTATATTTCTTAAATATTTAAGTTATAATAAGCTATTTCATGAAGGAAAAGATATATATGATACTTATCGACCAAGTAGAACTGAAGTAAGATTGATAAAAGAGACAACTAATTTCATAGCAACGAGCTTCTAGGTCAATATTTTTCGACCCTGATTTCACTGATGAATGGTTGGTACTGGAAATATTCGATTTTCGATTTTTTCATCATTATTTTTTATGTTGATTATTTTTAAAGAATAATCGTGCTTAAAAGCCGATTACACTACAGGCGATTTTCTTTGGCAACAATTGATTTTAAATTGCTTTTACAATGTCTACCAAAATATTTAAATAAAAGAAAATAAAACTTTTTATTATTTTCTTATTTTTTGCGACCAAATTTGACTATTTATCGCGATCAAATAATTTTTTCGTTTATGTATTCATACGAGGGAATAGCAAAATATAACAAACATTTTTAAATGAAAATGGCTCTTTTGTTTTTCGAAATATTCTCCTTGATGATCAATATACTTTTGCAATCGTTCAAACCAATTTTTATAGCAATTTTTCCATTCCTATTGAGACACCTCCATAACATGCTTCGTTGACCACGCTGTTTATCTTTGATATTCGGGAAAAAGAAGAAGTCATTGGGTGCCAAGTCAGGACTGTTCGATGTTTTGACTGCTCAAAAATTAACTTGTTTGACGAGATGTACGAGAGCTCGCATTTCCATCATGAAGAATGGATTTGCTTCGGGGGCTAGTTTTACGAATTTCTTTGAAGACTTCCGGCAAACAAATGTTCATGTACTACTCAGAATTAACAGTTCGTGGTTGCTCCAGTGGCCACGTGACCCATTAGGCCGAAGAAACAGGCGACCATTTGCTTCGCTGTGCTTCTTCCACGAACTACTTTTGTTAAATTTAGATCGTCTTTTAATAACCACACTGTCGATTGCTGTTTTATTTCCGTCTCATAAGCATATTTCCATGATTCGTCACCTATCACGATTTTAGACACGTTTTTTGAAGCATCACGTCTGAACTTTTTGATCATTTCCTTACGCCACTTGACGCGGGCCTTTTTTTGAGCGATTGATAAATTATGTTATGGGGTATCCAAAATGAACAATTTTTTTTACAACATTGGGGAAACATTTGACGAAAAACGAGAAATATTTCTTTGCTATAGTATGACCATAAAATATTTTTGGGGGCAAACAGAAAAATAGCTGATTTTTACAAACAAAATTATTTGTCGAATATTTGTTTCTTTTTTTTGTCGAATAATTATTAGTTCTTGCCAACTTTTTATAAGAACAAACAGTATGAAACAACAGTGTCTGAATACAAAATCAATGAACTGTAAATAGAATTACATCATTTTAGTTTCCGCCATAATCACATTAAGAATACAATTTTTATTGTTCAATTTCCATTTTTATTACATCGTTGAAATTTTTTAAACATTACATTTTTCAATAAATAATAAAGAAGTAAAGATTAAAAATTTAAAATTAGTATAATTTTCATGCAGGTAAATAAAAAGCTTCTGAAAATTTAACTAGTTTTAGTATATCTGCTCGCCTGCTACATTTTTGAGCGGGCGGGTAACAATTAAAAGCCAGATTAATGTATTAAATATATTTATCATAATATATAAAAAAATAAAAACTCGATGGGCGTTGTTTTTCCTTAAGCGACTAGAATTTCGCTAAAAAATTCTCCATTATCGTCCAATTAATTTAGCCATTTTTTACTCTCATTTCAAAAACTTGAATATGATTTTTTTCGCAAATACATGGATTAAGATCAATTAATAAATTTTTTCTAATTGGAGCCACTGTGCTGTGGTATAAATAATAAAACTTTTTGAAATCTTTTTATTGTTTTGCCATATCCAAAAATTATAGATTTCAGGGAAGTGTGAGAGAATTTACATAGTGCTTGTTCTTCCTCGTCAAAGTTTTGTCAAATATTTGATCAAATGTTTTGTATCGAAAAAAATTTATTTGAGTTTGACCACAGGGAAAAAATATTTTCTCATGTTTGTACTTAACGCTATTTGAAAGCTGTTTGACAAATAAACAGTGAAAAAAAATGTGCTTAGTGTGACGAGAAAACAAATTGTGTACTGAGTTAGAAACATTTTGGTTAAACATAATCAAGCATATTTGAGAGAAATGTTTCCCCAATGTGACCATTCCTTAAGTGTTCATGCAAATAGTTTGAGATTATGACATTCGATATCGAACAATGAGTTTATATTGTTCGATAGCGAATGCCATAATCTCAAACCAAGAAAATTCGATCGCATCAGCTCGATATTGAAAGCGACGATTAGGCCCCTGGTTAGCAGTTAGATAATATTTTCTTTTGCATACAAATTGTATGTTAACTCACTCTCGACAGCGACACTTGAGCCCGTTGTAATTTAACTACTATTAAAATATATATTGTTGAATTGTCTTCTCCGTTCTTTTTTATATTTTTGCATTTTTGCTATACTAATCGTACCGGAGGTTCCATTGTAACTACTTGTTACAATTTATTCTTTTGAATCATAAAAACTGTTGAAAATGCGGCTCTTCCCTTTAATCTATTCGAAGTTGTTTTCTTTTTCGTTTTTAACAAAATGTATAATTTTTTTTTTAATTTTTACTACTTTATCGCCTTAAATGTTTGTAACACCAAATATTTCCTTAAAATCTTTTCTAATTTATTTTTATAAAACAGCAATAAAAAAAGAAACAGGAGAAAAAGTATTAAAAAATTGATAGAGCCAAAGGAAATGGAAAACTAGAGAGAGAGAGAGCATAAAAAAGTAAAATTTGTAGCAAAACGTAAATCATGATATTCGTCTTATGTGGAAAAAAAATTTAATAACACGAAAGAAACACAAATACTCGCATAGTAAAGAACAGCATAACCCAGAAAAACCCAAAACCAAAGTAAGAGTTTATTTGTTTTCTTTTTGCGTATGTTTATGTGTACCCAAGAAAATATAAAAGAATGCACGCTTGTGTGAGTTTTTAAAAAAAAGTCCTCAAACAACATTATCCAAAGTAACAAATTTAAAAATTGAGGTTGTTGTACCCATAAAAAACTGTACGTTTAAAATTTGGATGCAAAATGTTTTTTTGTAACTTTTAATGGAAGAAAGATATGTACGGAATTATAAGTTTACTGTTGTTTAGTCAGGCTTCTTTCTGCTTTCAATAAGTGAACTCAATTTGTTGACTTCTTTTTTTAATATTTTTTTTTAGTTTTACTAATAGACTTTATTAATGTTACAAAAAAAACTATATTTTTATTATTTTTCCTTAAAAAATCCGGTGACATATAGTGGATAATTTTTATCAGTATGCGGCATGCAGCTAAAAAGTAGAAGGAAATAGTACAAAAGCGCTAATGTGATGGTGTGGTGACCATCGAAAACAGAACTGCTGAGAAAAACATATTTCACAATTTTTTTTAAACATTTGCCTAGTATTTAGTTGTAATTAAGTAGTTATTTATTACGAGTATATTAAATAGTTATTTGTTGTATGTACGTAGTTAGCAAATAAAAAATTAGGTTTGGTGTTAATTAATGTAGGGACAAAAGGCCCCAGTAACTTTTAAACATATCGTACAAAATCAATAAGTTTTTCACCACAAAAAGTGAAGTATTTATGACTTAAATGCTGCTATGCTTGTTTGAAAACTTTTACGCAAAGTTTTTGGAGAATACAATTTAATGAACGATCTGTACGAATTTTAACCGAACAGTTCTTTACTTTAGCAATATAGAAGGAAATAGAAAAGAATGTAATAGTTAATTTTGTTGCTTGCAAAATCTACTGGTGTTTATTTAGTTAAATTCTTTCTGTAGTTTTTTTTTATTATTTTTTATTTTTGTGTACATAAAACAAGAGCCCTACACTTTTTTTTACTATTAAGTCCTTAAAGTTTTTTCACTAAATAAATAAAAAGGCAGAAAGATATATTATTTTTACAAAGTACTATTTGTTGTTGTCAGCATTGAGTAGGAGTGCAAAAATAGATCGTAGTGCGAACCACTAGAAGTCGGATCTTGTATTTTATACAAGAAGAATAATGATAACAGCTTTTTGACTTCGAGCACCAAAGAGTGCCGACCCGTGGCTGTCCCATAGTGCGAAATATACAAATACCTAACTCGACTCTAAGCTATCGTAGGAATAAAATGTGCAGCCAACTGTGGATATTGTCCTGTTTCATAGGATTTCAAATTTGATTTTCAATATTATTCTTTTTTTACCTTTTACTGAATTCAGGGCTTTAAAACATCATCTTTATTACAAAATTTATAATTTATTTTTAATTGTCACCAGAGCAATTTTAAATATGCACAAAAATGATTAAAATAAGCATGCAAATATTAAAAAAAAAATTTTCAGATATGCTCAAAAATATGCACTCGAAAAAACACAGACTAATAATTTTTAATCAGTTTTATTTAAACAAATGTTTATTACAAAGTATAATAATATGTTTCTGTTCAAGTTTTAATACTGAAATTGAATTCGAAAACGATCGAATATATTGAAAATACACGTTCATTATCAATCGCTGTTACTGTATATCGTTACTTTTGAAAATCTGTAAATGCAGTTTTTTTCTTTAGTCCATCCTCTTAAATTACCAGGAGTCGTAGGATTTTCAAATAAATCATTTGCGGACTTATAGGCTATTTTGGAAATTTGAAATTTCAATATATTAGTGGGGATTTAGCATATTTTCCTTAAATATGTTTTCTTTTATTTCTGGAATTTAATTTATATTTGCTTCATCTGCTGTCTTGCGCCAAAGTCTGAGTTCTTATTTATTTCTGTTTACTTTGCAGACAACTATCGCTAAATCGTCTTCAGTCAAATGTTCGATACTTTCGATACTTTAAGATATAAAATAAAAAAATGCTTGATATTGAATTAATAGCATAGAAAAGTAAACAAAAAATACAAACAATAAAAGCACTTAATTTTAATTAAATTTCAGTTCTCTTGTCACGGCTCTTAATCAATGAAATATTTTTTTCTACTAATGTGCCATTTGCATTAATTTTAAATAAATTACGGTGTATCTGTGAAATTAACAATTGCCTTGTGCGCTTTTAAGCTTTTATTCAACTGTTTATTCATACATTTTGTTTTATATATTTCTTTCTTTACAGCAACCAATTAAAAATTTAACAAGTCAATATCTTAAACGATTTCATAGAAGGAGCATGAAATAAAAAGGAAGCACATTGATTAAAGATTAAAGAATAAAGAAACAAGAAAAAAATCATACAAAAAAAGGATGCAACACGGACAACAGATAAAGAAGCAACATAAACAATTAATATCCGTAAAGGAAATTAGGAATTTATACAAAATCGTAAAAGAGCGTAGAACATAAACAAAAATATTGAACATAGAACAAGAATAGAAATAAACAGTTCAAAACGGAAAAAGGTCAGCCAATAATTGTCCCATCAAAAGTAAAGAGGGGAAACTTTTTAATCTCTTAAGAGGATTTGAATTAAATACCAAAAAAATAAACACCATCACAAACGTTAACCCAACTTAAGCATAGACACACACACATATTAAGCCAAGCTTAAAGCAATTTAAAAAAACGTTCCATCTCAGTCTCATGCTTTGTCTGTTTGGCAACGAATATTGTTGAAAAAAAAATTCAATTAAGCTCAATCAATGACATCAACGAACTCTTACTTCATACTCATGCGTGTATGCAGTTAAGAAAGCATTCAACAACACGAGACAAAGAATTATTGAAAAGACTTTAACTTTTAAATATAAAATGAAAAATAACAGCGAATTTAAACGAAAAATAGTCACTAAAAAATTAAAATTTTATGAAGATCCTAAAAAGCAAAAATATGTTGAAAAATCCTTGAAAAGTTTCGCTCCCAAAAATATGCAAGATCAAAATGAAACAATACTAGTAAATAAAACTTTGAAGAATTTATCGGCACCACCAATGACGTCCATACTGTTAGCAAAAGCACTTGCAGCGCCAACAACATTAGTTTCATCATTAACAGCGGATGCTTCGATGTCATCATTAAAAATACAAGAAATAAGAGCAGCCACCAATCACAGCTTAGCTATAAGACAAACATGCGAAGAAACCAAGAATTTAAAGGAAATGCAACGAGATCCTTTGCAACAACAGCAGCTGCAGCAAAATGAGTTAAAATGTCACCTGCAAAATAACAACGACGAAATTCTACAATCATCAGCTCACACACAAGTGGCAGCAACATCTGTAAATTCAACAATTTGCAATGACATTAGCACCGGAAATACATTGCTATCACATGCTTATAACAACACGAACAACCGGAAGAATAAAAATAATAATGATGATGATAAAACCAACTGCAATAATGTTGTCGATAATAATATAGCTTTGAGAGTAACAGCAACAAATTCCTGTTCAAGCAAAACCAACAATATAGATAAGGACACCATCATAACCTCCACATTAACAGCGGCCTCATTATCACTATCGTTAATACATCATCAATATCAGAAAGTTATTGCTACGAATTTCAGGAAAACCACCACCACCACCAGCAGCATACCGACCACCTTTTACAAACACTCCGCTCTTTATCATGAAATGGACAACATCTTGAGCAAATTTAAATTTTGGAAAACCACTTTTTTCGTTACCCGCTTAACATCCACCAATACTAGTAACTCTAGCTTATCATTATCATCCTCTTCAAATGTCATTTGGCTGCTGGCTTTAGTGTCAATGTTCACCTTATTCGGTTGCGGTCATGCTGGCTTTGCTTGCCTCAGTAATCCCTGTGTCTTCGGTGTTTGTATTGACGGTCTAAATAGGTGAGCATTTTTTCTTAGTTATACAAATCAAATATTTATTGTGCATCTACATAAATGCAATATCACTTGGTAGCTTTAATAATACATAAGCTTGCCTTTATGTATTGGTAGCCTAGTTTCTTAGATAGTGTAAGGTCAGACGGAGCGAACATTGGACGAAACAAATGTAACTACTACGTTTGCAAGGACTAAAACAAATGCTTGCAAAGATTTAATAAATTTAAAGAATTTTTAGAATTGTATTATGTAAATACACTTATTTATTTGTACATTATTTGTACCGTCTGCTCGAAAAAAACCCCAATAAACTTTTTGTTAAGAAACTGTCGCTGAAGCAAATAAACAACAAATGATACCAAACCGTAAAAAATCAAAATATTTTTTTAAATGGCAAAAAAATATTTTTAATAACCTCTTAATTTACTACTCTTGCTGAGCGAAGTCTTCACTTTAAAAACAAAAAATAAAACAGTCGAATTAAAAAAAAGAATATTAATATACAGGCCAATGCCGGTATACCGAGCGATATATTTGAGACTCGAAAAACTCGTTGCATCACAAAGTATTTTTAAAGTGCTCTTCTTATTAGATAAACAAAAAATCATTTAGTTCATAACTATTTACTATAAAAAAAATCACCCTTATTCCAGTTGTCGTTGTAAATTTCGTCTTTGTTTGTATTTCAATGTCACTGTTTGTCGTAGTCGCCGTCACTTCGTTATTTGTTTGGTAATTTATAACAGACTTATTGTGACGACGACAATTTGTCGTTTTTTTAACAAATCAAATAACACATCTATAGTATTTCAACAAGCATAATTATTTTATTATGATTTTTTGCGAGAAAAAGGTTTTTCGCTTGTGATTTAAATGCCGAATCAAGTGATGAAGAAAATAAAAACATATTTAAGAAGGAAAACTTCTCAGAAAGAAGTCTGACATCTACAACTTACCAGATGTAAAGTAAAATTACTTTCGACTGAATAAAGCAGTTTTTAAGTACTTATGTGCTGGAGGCTATAGAATGCGATTTAAAGAATGAAGTTCGATCTACACTTATTTCTAAAAAAAAATAAATTGGCAGAGAGCGACATTAAGGTTTTTAGCCCAATTAACTCAGCATGGGAAATAGGATGATCGATTATTTGAAATTTTCCAGAAAACGGTTTTCGAATAGTTCGAATATTAGAAATTTTGAAAAACCCGGTTTTGGTTTTTAAAATATTGGAAAACCCCGACCGGGTTTTTTAGTAAGAGAATTATTATACAAAAGTTTTGATTTTAATTTGCTGTATTGAAAACAAAAAGAGTTAAGATTTCATATAAACACTATAAAATAATATAAAAGTTAGATGATAAACCTGAAAATGTACTTCATATCGTCAGCTTAAATACAAACGGACGTAACTACACATATATTTGAAATATAGTTTTGGATTGATTATAGTACGTCTTGTCAAACTACATGTTCACGGAAAATTTAAAACTCCTACGATCAAAAACGGCCACTTTATTAAAGAAATTTAAAGAGGAGTAAATACAAGTGCAAGTATTTTTAATGCAAAAACCTGTAACTACTCTTGTAAAATAAGCGTTGAGTTGTCTTGTTCGAAAACAAATAGGTCTCAATATTATAAAAAAATTAATTGTACTGCTAAGACTTTATAGCGTTTTCTGCTTCTCCTTTGAAATACATAAATAAAAATGTGGTTACGTCTGTTTGCATTTTAGATGAGGATAAACATATGAATGTATGGACAAGGTGAACAAACAAAATATCAACATATATGTATATATTTATATAAAATATACATATATCCTCAATACTGGTGCGGATTGCTTTGTATTTGATTTTTGTACTACATATTTTTGTATATTCAAACGTTCTAAAGCATATAAAATTTATAATCAATATAACAAGTAAATTGCCCAAAAAATTAGTGTAATTACCGCTTCGTAAAATTATTTTGACATGCCCGAAAAGTACCTAGAATTTTTACATTGCAAAAATATAATATGAAAATCAGCGGAAAACGTTCGTCTAAGTTTTAATATAGTAAAAAGTAATTTTATTTGAAAAATATACAAATTGAAAAGTATTCAACTGAGCCGGTTTTTTAATTATAAAGAAACCGGACTATTCGACATTCGAAAATTCAACATTTTCATAAAGCCGACAATCGTATTGTAAAAAAACCGGTCTTAAAAACCGGTTGAAAACCCGAATCGATCACCCTAATGCGAAATGATTATAATTTGGGTCTGTCACAGCCTACAGCTTCTTACAGAGGGCTGAGAGTACATTGCTTAAATCTTCCACCACCGGTGGAATTGCGCTCACCTTTGTTGATTATCATCCGCTTATCTTCTTGGTGGACCAAGAGAACTTAACTCCGTTCCAATTTCCCCCAAATTTCCTTTGGAATTGCAGGAAATTGTACCTCTACGAAATCCTACTGCAACAGTATAATTTTTTTTCTTTTCTTTCACAAGTTTCTGGAACTGGTTTATATTGGTCACTTTATTTTTGTCAACTTTTTTCATTTTACTCTACAAATTTTTCAAATCAGTTTCTAGTCGTTAATAAAAACTGTAACGACAAAATCACAGTCGTTTTAATACAATAATGCCGTCATAATTTCTTATGGAATGCCAAATATTAGCAAACACTTATCGATAAATAACGATTACGACAACTGGAATAATATTTGAAAGCTGTCGATCAAAATCGTCGTCTTCGTATAACAATTACGACATAAGGATGAATATCTTTGATTCTTAATATTAAACTAGAAAAAAAAATCAATAGGTATAGAAATATTGCTAAATCAGATGGGGGTGATAGTATTTCTCCACATTCCTTAAGAAAATCAACCATCATATAACCACAATTATAATTCTTTATTGCATTTCCTTGGCTTTTGCTTTCAACGCAATGGGAAATTTTTGTTCTGTTGACTGACCACAAATATATGGCTTCAGAGATCAGCTTTTGTAACCAGTGTTGCCAGGAGCTGGATGAAAAAGAGGCTAAATCGGCTTTTTAAGAAGGCCAGAAACAGCTAAATCGCCCAAAAAAATAACAGATAAAAAAGGCTGAAAAATTTGCATTCATAATTCAACGATTTATTTAGTATTAATAAAATATGCATAAAATATGTTGAAAGTTATTAAAAAATGCACTTCAAATATATAAACAACAACAAAAAACAATCGAATAAAGGGGTACATATTTATAAAGTCATATAAATCAATATATAAAATTAATATCAGGTATTTGTTTTGATTTCATTTCAGTAGTGGATCAAAAACATAACAGAATATTTGTAGTTAGGCATGATTTATAAAATATTATATCATTATTTAAATGAAAATATATATATTTAATAAATTATATACTTTTATGTGCATTTATTATTTATGAAATGGCGAGTCAGAACTATCATTTGCATAAATACCACGAGAGTCTAATAATTTTATTAAATCACTGGAAATTACTAAATCATGGCAATATTTCAGTCAGCTTTTTAAAGAGCATCGATTGTGTAATAAAGAATTAGCATTTCTACTACTATTTCTTTCTATAGATTTATTTTTTAAATGGTACAAACAGGTTTTTAAACTTCATCGTTGCTGAAAGTTAATACTACAGGGTGGTCCAATAAGACGTTCCATTTTCAATAGCCCGCCATTTTAAAAGTTGTCCTGCATGACTCAACCTGTAACTGCGTTGAAATTATCAAAATTCCCTAAAAAATATAGTGAAAATTAATCGGTTACAGTTTACAAAAATCAAACATTTTCGCTTCGTCGCGAACACCTTCTCCGTCAACAATTGTAAAACTGCTGGAAAAATTTTAGTCAGTGATTTGAGAAATTTAACTTCTGTACGTTGCTGAACTGAGACTATTACTGTTGTAGCCCCTGGTGTTGAGGAAATCCCAGGTTTGTCCATTTTTCGTCAGTCTTTGGAATTGGGCATTCCACAAAAGACACATGAAAAGTTTCCTGTCCGAGTGAGTTCTCGAAGAGGCGATCACAATTTTCCACCGAGGTCTTGTGATTTCAACCTTTAGACTTTTTTATTTGGGGCCACGTAAAATATATGGTCTACGCCAATGGCCCACAATCGCTTCAAGACCTCAATGATGGATTCGAGAAGTTATCAATGACATTCAGCAGAAAATATGAAAATTAGTGATGGAAAATTTAGTGAAAATAGTATGGTCCTGCAAACGTAGCCATAGCGGTCAATCGGCTGCTATTGTTTTCCATTATGAATGGGATATCCGCTTTTTTACAATTAAATAAACATCCGATGATTTGGCTTAAAAATATTCTTCTTTTAAATATCAAAATAAAACCTCCTACTGGAAGAACCTATAGATAGCTAAATACTAGATTAACCAAATCAAGAAAAGCATTTTTTATTTGCAGCGCATTCTTAGTGTCACACCTCCACCCAGAACACAACTTTTGACCCAACATTTGTCGATTTCTAACTTAAAAACTTTCGCCATTGAATTTCAATCAATATAATTTTGTCTGCAGTGTACTAACGTTTGTATATCGGATTATTTTATGGGTTCAGTAGAAAATAAAATAGCTTTTTTGAGACTAAAATTAAAATAAAACTCTTAAAATATGCCACGAAGCTAAAACGGAAATTGCGAGGCTAAAAGTCAAGAAAATAGCCTATATCCAGCCTCGAAAAGATTAAGCTGGCATAACTTGTTGCAACAACTACGTCCTTGCTTTCAAAGGATAATAATTATATAAAAAATAAATATTGCAGCCCCACAGTAAGGTAGTGCGACGTAAAATAATAATCGAAATTTATATGTATTTGTGAAAATTATATTTGTTGGTTACAGAACCCACATAGTTTCTCTACCTCATTATTATTCAATAATCAAAGTAGAACACTCACTCACGAATTGTAAATGTGACAGGCAAAGTCTGAATAAAACTATTTAATGGAAGTGTGAATAATGTATTGCTGAAAAAGGTTATACACTCATCATAACTATAAAGTAATATAACAAATGAAAAAACACTAACTAAATATATAACTTTAAAAGGAAGCAAGCACAAGCATAAATAAATATGTAAATAGAAAAAAACGTCAGTTTATATATAAACTCTGAATTAACTAGGTCGTTCAAGGGCATAAAAAATTAATTAAAATAATGGACATGATATAATGTGATTATGAAACATGGACAGAAAATCATTGTTAAATATTTAATTATATAATTCAAGTAATAGAAAAAAAATTATGGCATTTGGGATTTATTTTTCCCTTTCAATTATAATTTATAGAAACATAATAGAAAACGAAATATATAATTTCAAAAATTATTCTCTAAGAAAATGAGTTTGCTAATCATCCTAAAAGACAATTTCGAATGGAATGCTTAAATGCATCCCGAAGAATTTATTTTAAATGGTTCAGAGAGCAGCGTTGTTAAATTGGCCAAATACCAAGCAATTTTGCTACTTGATTGAAGACACGTATAATGGCTTCGAACCTGTAGTCGTACAATCAAGTTTTGTACTACCAAAAGCTTTTAAGTACACTTCCACAATTACCTAAGAGTAGAATATTATGATTGGATTAAATATTTCTAGTGAAATGGTATAACTATAAAAAAACTTTACAAAATATTATATTATAATAATATTTGGGGGATTCACATGGTGTCCTTTCGTGTCATATTATGTTATTGTTTTAAATTAAAAAAAAATCGTAAAAATATAAAAATAACAATAAAAATAATAAAATATTGCAAAATGAACACAAAAAATAAAAACTCAAAGAACAAAATAATGCAGTGAGCAAGAAAAAAGAGAAAGATAAATGCACAAACGATTTGCAAATACTCGCATATAGTGAAAACAGTTTACTATGGCAAGGTAATTGAGGGAGCAGTTTAACTAATTTAATCTGTAGTGAAAACTCGCTAATAAAATAAACAACTGGTGTTGAGTAATACAAATTTGGGGAATTCACAGGGTAGCCTGTCGTGTCATATTGTTTTAAAAATTTAAACTAGTTTAAAAGAATTTTAATACTTTTTATGCAAAAGGTATCCTATAATAATACAATTCTTCATGCTATTTTTCTATTATTGTCATAACCAATTCGTTTTTTTTGGCTTTTTTTCGAAAACTGTTGCATCATAGTTTTAAATACGGCAGATTTTTCAACAATTTCAATTAAAAAAAATATGTATTACAAAAATTGCCGAAATTTACAAAAAATTATCAATATAAAAAAATCTAAGATTACTAGATATCACTAGGACTCACTGTAAAGTATTTGTGCCAAAACGCTGGCCAAAAATGCAAAAATGAATTTAAAGAAAGCTAAGTACGCATATCCATACACAACAAAATTCTACATCATATTGTAAATTTTTAAGACTTTACAATGCGATTTGTAGCTCTGAGACACTGCTAAAGTCAGAAAAGTGAAGAAAATTACATGCGTTTTTAATTTTTTTTTTCATTTTCAAGATGTTTATATGATATTTTTGTGGCTAAACGAATAGAGGTAATTACATAGATTTTTTTCACTGAAAGATTTGTTCATAAGCTATTTTTGATATTTAAAAAAGCAATTATCTTGAATATTAATATTGAAACAATTCCTTTGAAAATAAAAAAAAATTAATTTTAGTGTTTTAAATTTTTTATTCGCACTTTTTCCCAAAATTAATATTTTTCTTATTTAGTAAAACATTAACCATTTTGTTAAAAACAAATTGCAATTGATTATTGAGGGGTATAGCTTGTTCCTATGCGCATATCACTGTTGCTAATGCAGATCATCAGGGAACTTTACCCAAATATTTCTTAGAACAACTGGAGATATTATATTAAACCTTCATTAAAACAAATGAAAGTTTGACATCACTCTATACAAATGTATAGCAGTTGTTGTTTTTACATTTTCTACAAACCTCTTACAACTAGATTAGAGTTGAAAAAAAAGTCAGCCTAGGTAGTAATGGTAGAGTAAAACTGATAAAGAAGTTTCAATATTGCTTTAAAATTTTTTAAATTGTAGAAATGGTTAAAACTCGGAAAATTAGCTTTTATGGCGGAATATTCCAATCGAATTCGAATATTAGAGATCAACAGTAAAAAAATTAAAAATCACATCTACCGTGAAAATTACATAAGTTGGCGAAAAATCGCAAAACTGATAACAAAAAGTGCTAAAACTGCGACGAATTGCCAAAACCTCGAAAAAAGCGCGAAACAAAAATTTAGAAAAAAATAATTGCCTGCATCGGATATATGTATATCCGAAGTCTAACTTGATTAAAAGTCAAAAAACAATTCGATCACAAAAAATTTTGAAAAAATTAAATAACAATCACTGAAACTGTAAGGAAAGCATTTAAAAAAATTCGCAAAAATCTCTGAAATTATTTTATTTATATAAAACATTAAATGACTATTTTTCAATTAAATAATTAATTTACTTTAGTAAAAATATTTAGCATAATTTGGCATGCTTTTTGATTTTGTTAAAAATATTTTTTTGATTTTTGATGACGGTATTTTTACATTTATATTTCGTAGGAAAAGACTTTGCACAATTAATTACGAAAAATTACCCATAAAGATTCCAGTACAAAAGATAAGGAGATGGATGTAAATTCAATATTAGTGAATCAAGGATAAATTGTTAAATTTTAAATCTTTGTGTAATATAACAATTTTATTTATAATTTAAATATATGCCAAGATTATTTACGTTTTGAGTTGATGAATAAATATGCGAACTATAAGTTGAAGTGAGAGTACGACAATTTATTTAAAGAAATTATCCTGGTAATGAGTGAGTTATTCTGGCAAAGAATATTATGAATTAAGTCCCTTTTCGTTTTTACTATGAACACTAAATGGAAAATGAAAAAACTTTTGAAAAATTATAAAAATTAGGAAATGAACTAATTTTGAAAATTTTAAACATTAATATTGTTTAATTTTATTCTATATTTACTACTCCTTTAGTCTTGAAAATTAGATAAGTCATTTAGACTATTTTTTAATTAATTGTTCTTTTAATTGTCAACTGATTTGTCTGTCATCCTGAAGAAGCTACACAAAGTATAAGCGAAATATAGAAAATAAATTGAAATGTTTTTTATGCAAAAGTGAGCTGAATCTTATTCTTCAATGATAGAATTATAAAAATACACCCAGTAAAAGTCGCAAAATTTGATATTAAAAAAATTTTATTAACACTAAGTTAGTTTTTAAACTTCAAAGTGACCGCTCACTTTTCGCATCATTTTTATTTCGGAAATATTTTTCTAATCGCTTTTATTATCAACGCTTCTTTTATTTGTAAAAATCAAGTTTTTTCCCATCATTGTTTGTTATGTTGGCCATTATCGTTTCTTTATTTTTTCATTTGACTGCTGTTGAAGGTATTTGTACTTGCGTTAGTAACTCAATTCATTTAGTTCATGATAAAAATGGCAAATTTTTCATATCATTTTAAAAAGCATATTGCAGTTCTGAGTTTTTCCTTGTAACTTATTCTTCCTTGGCATACATTTCAATTGTTGAGTTCATCATAATTCTTGCAGTTATTTATTACAAAACTTTAGTTTGGTTTGCTGGTTTTTAAGAACTTGTTTGTTAAAAACCCTTGTTAAGTAATGCAATAATATTCTATTGTATATATACATACAGGGTAGCGCAAAATTAAATATTCATTCGTTTGCTGCATTAATAATTTAATGGCCATAGGAATTTTTTTTCTTCATGGTGAATTTTTATCACATTTTCTATATTTAAATACGATTGCATATCGATATACCGTACGTATACTTGTTATTTTCCATATTGAAATATTCAATGTTCTTCTGGTTTTAAAATGAAAATAAAATTTTTATTAATTTATTAATCGACAATACGAATGTTGCAGAAGATCCTATTTTTGGGGCTACTTTCACGTGCACTTCTCAAAATTGAGTCTCATATCAATGAGCTGAAAAATGTTGTATTGTAGCCGCTCAACTCGAACAGACTAGAAATGAAAGACATTTCAGAACGTGGCCGCCACCAGACTGTTCGTTCTGTCGAGAGAATCGCGGCTGCGACTGCCGATGTCGATGAGAATGAAAACACATGGGCCATGATAAACGGTTTCTTGTCGCTGGAATCGAATAATCGGGACTTTGTGAACAAGTGGTTTCAACAAGTTTGCACAAACCGCTCAAACAGCAGGAGCCACATTGGATATTGTCAAGGAAGGATGAATAATTTAGCGCTACTCCGTACAAACCATTTCCAATCTTGAAGTTTTGAAAAATTCTACATGATTTCAAAGCGAAATAATGTTAGTGAATTTTTTTTTAACTCTTAATATTCAAGTCTAGCGTATTTTACGGTCCTATTGTACATTTTAACTATTTGCAACAATAAAAAATCTCTTTTGTGCAAAATTTTGGCAGCATATTGATTACATGCGATTGTTATTCGTACACGTGTTATGCAAAATAAAACTTCTATGTAGTAGGTTTTCTATTTCGAAACAAGAAAAGTTTTCCATATGTAGTTTCTTTTTCAATAATAATAATAAATGGCAGTAGTATGAATGTAAGGCTTCGGCATCAAAAATCCCATACATTTTTGGGATCATGCCTGGCTGGGAACCGTGATTGTTAAAAAAATTGTGTATTTTGTTAGGTGAATGAATGGTTTTGTAATGTAAGTGCGTTTTCCATCCCTGGATGTTTGTGTGGAATAGCTTTTAGGGGTTTGTATTATGAGTGTGTTATGTAGTAGGGGGGTGTATCAGGTAAAATTTTGTATGTAGATTTTTGTTAAGTTTTCCCATGTTTGATTTGAGTGTCCGTCCGGACACGTGCATTGAATGTTCCATGTCTGGTTTGAATATTAGTTCGGAAATTTGAATGTCAGTCCGGGGCATTTGAATGTCAGTCCAAAGCATTGGAATGTCAGTCCGGGGCATTTGAATGTCAGTCCAAAGCATTGGAATGTCAGTCCGGGGCATTTGAATGTCAGTTCAAAGCATTAGAATGTCCGTCCGGGGCAGGGTTGCATGTTGAGTGTGCCGGGTGCACGTTGAGTGTGCTGGGTGAATGTGTTTGTAGGGTATGCAATGTGCGACCAGGATATTTCTTATGGTTTTTATTATTTTTTAAAATATTTTAAAGACTTAAATAAATATATGTATTCATGATAAAGAAATAAAATTGTATTATAATGTCTGATGCAAAAAAAAAAAAATTGAAATTTAAAAATTTTTTTTAGATGAATTCACTCTTTGATGGTCATGTGATTATTAATGTAAGTGTATGTTGTGGTTTTCAATAAAAATAATTTTTTTCTTGGCGCGTTAAGTTTTGTGGTTTTATAATTTCTTTGTATAAAAATAATTTTTTTCTTGGCGCGTTAAGTTTTGTGGTTTTATAATTTCTTTGTATAAAAATAATTTTTTTCTTGGCGCGTTAAGTTTTGTGGTTTTATAATTTCTTTGTAGTCGCTTTTTTTATTTTAATAGAAAAAGGTATATTTAAACTTTTTTGTGGTTCTGCAAATATTTGAAACATATAGTTTTGATAACGAATTTTTCAATGTATGAAATATTTAGAAAAGGTATATGTAAACTTGTTTGTGGTTCTGCAATTATTATATATATATAAATGGGTTTGTGATTAAAAAACGGAAATTATATTAGGAAAAAATAAAAATACTTACTATGGTTAAAATTTTTATCAGAAATACAAAAATGTTCGTGGTCTATTATTATTATAGAAATAGACCAAGTTTTATAATTTTATAAGGTTGTGATATTGAAACCAAAAAATGTATGTGATTAAATAGCCACCAAGTTTTTTTATAATTTTGAATAGGTAGAAATTTTAGTATAAAATAGGGTTCTAGCAAAAAGATTTTATCAACTACAGTTTGAAACAACAATGAATAACCATCAACATATTAATTTCAACATCAACAATGACGATGAGGAAACTCAACCTTATCCAGGCCAAGATTTGGATTCATTGGCAGCACCATCTGTTGAAAGAAGAGGTCTTATACACAAAGTATAAGCGAAATATAGAAAATAAATTGAAATGTTTTTTATGCAAAAGTGAGCTGAATCTTATTCTTCAATGATAGAATTATAAAAATACACCCAGTAAAAGTCGCAAAATTTGATATTAAAAAAATTTTATTAACACTAAGTTAGTTTTTAAACTTCAAAGTGACCGCTCACTTTTCGCATCATTTTTATTTCGGAAATATTTTTCTAATCGCTTTTATTATCAACGCTTCTTTTATTTGTAAAAATCAAGTTTTTTCCCATCATTGTTTGTTATGTTGGCCATTATCGTTTCTTTATTTTTTCATTTGACTGCTGTTGAAGGTATTTGTACTTGCGTTAGTAACTCAATTCATTTAGTTCATGATAAAAATGGCAAATTTTTCATATCATTTTAAAAAGCATATTGCAGTTCTGAGTTTTTCCTTGTAACTTATTCTTCCTTGGCATACATTTCAATTGTTGAGTTCATCATAATTCTTGCAGTTATTTATTACAAAACTTTAGTTTGGTTTGCTGGTTTTTAAGAACTTGTTTGTTAAAAACCCTTGTTAAGTAATGCAATAATATTCTATTGTATATATACATACAGGGTAGCGCAAAATTAAATATTCATTCGTTTGCTGCATTAATAATTTAATGGCCATAGGAATTTTTTTTCTTCATGGTGAATTTTTATCACATTTTCTATATTTAAATACGATTGCATATCGATATACCGTACGTATACTTGTTATTTTCCATATTGAAATATTCAATGTTCTTCTGGTTTTAAAATGAAAATAAAATTTTTATTAATTTATTAATCGACAATACGAATGTTGCAGAAGATCCTATTTTTGGGGCTACTTTCACGTGCACTTCTCAAAATTGAGTCTCATATCAATGAGCTGAAAAATGTTGTATTGTAGCCGCTCAACTCGAACAGACTAGAAATGAAAGACATTTCAGAACGTGGCCGCCACCAGACTGTTCGTTCTGTCGAGAGAATCGCGGCTGCGACTGCCGATGTCGATGAGAATGAAAACACATGGGCCATGATAAACGGTTTCTTGTCGCTGGAATCGAATAATCGGGACTTTGTGAACAAGTGGTTTCAACAAGTTTGCACAAACCGCTCAAACAGCAGGAGCCACATTGGATATTGTCAAGGAAGGATGAATAATTTAGCGCTACTCCGTACAAACCATTTCCAATCTTGAAGTTTTGAAAAATTCTACATGATTTCAAAGCGAAATAATGTTAGTGAATTTTTTTTTAACTCTTAATATTCAAGTCTAGCGTATTTTACGGTCCTATTGTACATTTTAACTATTTGCAACAATAAAAAATCTCTTTTGTGCAAAATTTTGGCAGCATATTGATTACATGCGATTGTTATTCGTACACGTGTTATGCAAAATAAAACTTCTATGTAGTAGGTTTTCTATTTCGAAACAAGAAAAGTTTTCCATATGTAGTTTCTTTTTCAATAATAATAATAAATGGCAGTAGTATGAATGTAAGGCTTCGGCATCAAAAATCCCATACATTTTTGGGATCATGCCTGGCTGGGAACCGTGATTGTTAAAAAAATTGTGTATTTTGTTAGGTGAATGAATGGTTTTGTAATGTAAGTGCGTTTTCCATCCCTGGATGTTTGTGTGGAATAGCTTTTAGGGGTTTGTATTATGAGTGTGTTATGTAGTAGGGGGGTGTATCAGGTAAAATTTTGTATGTAGATTTTTGTTAAGTTTTCCCATGTTTGATTTGAGTGTCCGTCCGGACACGTGCATTGAATGTTCCATGTCTGGTTTGAATATTAGTTCGGAAATTTGAATGTCAGTCCGGGGCATTTGAATGTCAGTCCAAAGCATTGGAATGTCAGTCCGGGGCATTTGAATGTCAGTCCAAAGCATTGGAATGTCAGTCCGGGGCATTTGAATGTCAGTTCAAAGCATTAGAATGTCCGTCCGGGGCAGGGTTGCATGTTGAGTGTGCCGGGTGCACGTTGAGTGTGCTGGGTGAATGTGTTTGTAGGGTATGCAATGTGCGACCAGGATATTTCTTATGGTTTTTATTATTTTTTAAAATATTTTAAAGACTTAAATAAATATATGTATTCATGATAAAGAAATAAAATTGTATTATAATGTCTGATGCAAAAAAAAAAAAATTGAAATTTAAAAATTTTTTTTAGATGAATTCACTCTTTGATGGTCATGTGATTATTAATGTAAGTGTATGTTGTGGTTTTCAATAAAAATAATTTTTTTCTTGGCGCGTTAAGTTTTGTGGTTTTATAATTTCTTTGTATAAAAATAATTTTTTTCTTGGCGCGTTAAGTTTTGTGGTTTTATAATTTCTTTGTATAAAAATAATTTTTTTCTTGGCGCGTTAAGTTTTGTGGTTTTATAATTTCTTTGTAGTCGCTTTTTTTATTTTAATAGAAAAAGGTATATTTAAACTTTTTTGTGGTTCTGCAAATATTTGAAACATATAGTTTTGATAACGAATTTTTCAATGTATGAAATATTTAGAAAAGGTATATGTAAACTTGTTTGTGGTTCTGCAATTATTATATATATATAAATGGGTTTGTGATTAAAAAACGGAAATTATATTAGGAAAAAATAAAAATACTTACTATGGTTAAAATTTTTATCAGAAATACAAAAATGTTCGTGGTCTATTATTATTATAGAAATAGACCAAGTTTTATAATTTTATAAGGTTGTGATATTGAAACCAAAAAATGTATGTGATTAAATAGCCACCAAGTTTTTTTATAATTTTGAATAGGTAGAAATTTTAGTATAAAATAGGGTTCTAGCAAAAAGATTTTATCAACTACAGTTTGAAACAACAATGAATAACCATCAACATATTAATTTCAACATCAACAATGACGATGAGGAAACTCAACCTTATCCAGGCCAAGATTTGGATTCATTGGCAGCACCATCTGTTGAAAGAAGAGGTCTGGAGGAGGATAGGGAGTTGCAAGCCCGATTCCAAAAAATCCTTTCAACTCAACGGAGGACTATTAAGAGGAAGGAGGAGAAGTTTGAGAATTATATGCGAAAGCATAGCTCCTTGCAGTCAAAAATAAAAAAACTGCAGGAGAAAGAAATAGCTTTAAAAAGTAAAATGTTAAAATTTTTGGAGAATGAAGAAGAACTATTGAATAGTTCATCTCCTTCTCCACTAAGGATACTATATTCTTCCGAATATAAATGTAACATATGTTTTATGTTACATGCAGGGAAGAATATAGTATTCCTTAATTGTCCACATTTTTTATGTGGAGAATGTCTAAAAAAGTGGGGTGTTTTATCGTGTCCTGAGTGCCGGCAAAGCATCCTTCAAATTAATATTGTGAAAAAGAAGGGTGAGTGTTATTTCATGGATAACATTCACCCTTCAGACTTTTTTAAAACTTCATCATCATCGTCATCATCATTACCATTCATCACCATCAACAGCACTATCGATCTCACATCGCATAGTGTAATGGGAAGTGATGATGATGATGATGATGACGATGATGATGATGATGATGATGTTAATGATATTGATTATCAAGTAGAGGAGGAAGAGGAAGAGGAAGATTTGTAAAAATATAATAAGAAAAAATAAAATAACAATAAAATAATAAAATTGTGTTTTTATTTCTTTTTTTTCAGATTTAATAATCAAAAAATAATAATAAATAAAAAACAATTAATATAAAATATAAAATTATGTTTTTATTTAAAGCTTTATTAGGAATTTCTTTATTTCAGATTAAAAAGACGCTTATAAAGTGTAAAAAGTTTTTGTGTTAACAAATATTGATTATAAAATGTTGTACATCGACATATGTTGTAACATTGTACATAAGCATTTTGACAATCAAATTTATGAATAACATTGTTATTATCCTTAAAAAATAGGTTGTTTATATTACTACTAGTATACATTCGTAATTCATTTATAACCTTAAGAAATAAAATTATATGTTGTTTATCGATTTGGTTATAATATATTAGTAATAGATTCTCCAACTCGACAGATGTTAACATTTTTTAAAGATAAATATTAGCTGTAATGTGGTCTGTGCAGAGTGTAGTGAAAAACTAAATATAATTATAAATTTTTAAATGAATTTATTTAGTATGTTTTTTCTTTATTTAAATAAACATTAATGAAATTTCTAAATAAAATTACATTTTTCTCAGCACATATTTGATTAGCATTATTATTACTATGATTATTACAAATATTTATACTGGGATTATTTCTATACAATGTTTTTATATTTGGACAATTCAAATCATCTAAATTGGCAAATGAAAAAAAATGTACTTATACAAAATATAAAACATAAAAAATAAAACAAATAAATAAACCTTTCCTGCAGAGGGAGTAGAAAAGTGTAAAAGATAATTAATTATGAGTTAATCATAAATCATAGGATTTACAAATTTTACACCTATCAATACTCTGTTTACAAGTTCAGCTACAACTTACACTGCAAGCGAATTTTTCATTTTCATTTTTATTCCCTCCTGTCAATGCTTTCAGCTTTTTTCGCTTCTGAATTTTTCATTTTTGCTTTCCATACAATTCTAAATCATTTTATTTTTATAATCAACAACTTTTTTTTCCTTCTTGTTATTACTTTATTATTATTATTTTGTGCAGTTTCAATACCAGAGAACAAAGTAAATTTTATATAAAGATTTACCCAACGACAGCTGTCAAAAACAAGTTACTTGTATCAATTTTCAAAATATTTATATTTTCTATTTCATTGTTTAGTTGACTCAATTTTTCGATATCAGTTTTATGTTTAGCTTTTATATCTTCTATTTCCTTGTGCAACTGTTTCAGTAGTTCAACGTCAGCTTTATTATTTTTAATATCCTTATAAACGTTTTGTAGATTAATATTTAATGAAGTATTTATTTCATGTTTAATCCGATCCATATCACTTGCATGAGTATTATTTATTATATCGATTTCATTTTTAATCTGTTTTATATCATCTGCATGAGTATTATTTATGTCAATAATTTTATTATTTAGATATGCTTTTGTAACAGCATCTTTAGAGTCAACAGGTGCTAACAGATTGCTGATTCTTTTCTTGCGAACATCTAAACATTGATTATCTACAGTAATATCGAATACCTTTAATAGTTCGATATGTAATTTCTTATCATCATCATCATCTTTATCATCAGTTGTTCGTGTTCGTTTATTCAAAATTTCTCCAAACTTGTTAATATAACTCATTTCTTGTGTGTATGTGTGTGTGTGTGTGCGTGTGTATGTGTGTGCGTTTAATAAATTATATTAGCCTCCTTTAGTTCTTCAACAATAGAAATTATTTCGTTTTTATGATTGTTGTGATCGACATCTTCTGATGAAAGAAGTAAACGTAGTCTGTTGACCAATTCATTAGGATCATCCCAATATATATAGTTTGGTTTTCTACCGTCTACAGATATAAGTAATAATCCACTACCCTCTGTTAGAACATTACGCTTTTTTTAAATAATTTTTTTATAACACGTTGATACTTGAATGCTTTTATACCTTTAATTTGTTTATTTGATTGATAGTTGCGTTTGTGTACATTTGTAGTTACTATAATACTCTTATATTTCTCCAAATCGGTTTTAGTATAATGCAATGGTTTAGAATGGAATAATAATTCGAATAATCCTGGCGTTACTTTAATCTTCATATCTCCTATATTTAACATATTATTTCTGCGAAATTTTAACTTATTAGTTCCATAAACGCCAAATCTCCACTTTGATCTATATTAAATCCATAGACTTTATCTAACATTCTATTTTCCATTAATAGTTTTATATTTTCCAACAAGTGATTGATATATTATTTTCGGTCCTAATTTAATTCTTTTTCTTATCAGTAATTCAATTGTGTTTTTACTCTTTCGTTTTGAGAAAATATGTGTAGTTTTTATATCGCTTTTTTTTATCATCTTCATCGAAAATTGCTCAACAAAGAGGTATTCTTTCGTTTTTGATTTTCCCCTTTTTTAACGTTACTGGTTTTGTTTTATGTTTATCTCTATCAGTTTTCAAGATTATTCGACAACAAAATGTGAGGAAGTTGAAGGTTTCAC